>CM060407.1:64938890-65681166 GCA_030545235.1 Helianthus tuberosus | reverse complement strand
TGCTTGATATTGGATTCAAAATAAAGAAATGAGACAAGTGTGTCAATGTGAAAGACACATTTTGAGGTTATGCTACGTATGGCTCTATGTAAATGACATGCTTATCATTAGTAAAATCTACTAAAGATATGTTAAATGCGAAGTTCAACATAAAAGATATGGGTTTAGCGGATGTGATACTTGGTATAAAGATCAACAAACCCAAATTGTACGTATGTTAATTCAAACTCATTATGTGGATAAAATCGTTGAGAATTTTATCAGGGGGACATGAGTATAGCTCAAAGTCCTATTGATACCAACGACCATCTATCAAAGAATAATGGTGAAATGTTGTTTAGCCTAGAGTGGTCAATCTATGGGACTGCCCTAACCTAAATAACAAATGTTTATTTTCGTGAAACATGCCACTTTATCATTAAAGTCTGGAACTATTATATAAAGGGAAATTGGTTTTTAATAAACCAACCTTTGCCAAATTGGTAATTAATAATCCCACCTACAGACTTGGTGTCTAATAATCCTACGTTTCATTATGTTGGTACTCAATAGACCTTCGTTAGTTTTTTTTAACTCAAGTTAGTTTTTAAGTTTTATTTATTACACAAACAGTCCCTGTAGTTATAATTTACTAGTTTTAAGTTTTATTTATTACACAAACAGTCCCTGTAGTTATAAAAAAATTCATAAAAATAAAAAAAAAATCAAAAAAATTCAAAAAAAATCAAAAAAATTCTAAAAAATTAAAAAAAATTCAAAAAAATTCTAAAAAAATCAAAAAAATTCTAAAAAATTCAAAAAAATCATAAAAATTCAAAAAAATCAAAAAAACTCTAAAAATCATACCGTTTCGACCCGGACCGTTTCGACCCGGACCGTTTCGACCCGGACCGTTTAGACCCGGACCGTTTTCGACCCGGACCGTTTTCGACCCGTACCGTTTAGACCCGGACCGTTTCGACCCGGACCGTTTAGAACGCGTACCGTTTAGACCCGGACCGTTTTCGACGCGTACCGTTTAGACCCGGACCGTTTCGACGCGTACCGTTTCGACGCGTACCACCACCACCACCACCGCACCGCCGCCACCACCACCACCACCACAGCACCGCCACCACCACCACCGGACCGTTTCGAAAACGGTGGTGGTGGTGGTGGCGGTGCTGTGGTGGTGGTGGTGGTGGCGGTGGTGGTGGTGGTGGTGGCGGTGCGGTGGTGGTGGTGGTGGTGGTGGTGGCGGTGCGGTGGTGGTGGTGGTGGTGGTGGTGCGGTGGCGGTGGTGGTGGTGGTGCGGTGGCGGTGGTGCGGTGGCGGTGGTGCGGTGGCGGTGGTGGTGGTGGTGGTGGTGGTGCGGTGGCGGTGGTGGTGGCGGTGGTGGCGGTGCGGTGGTGGTGGTGGGGCGGTGGTGGTGGCGGTGGTGGTGGTGGTGGTGCGGTGGTGGTGGTGGTGGTGGTGGTGGCGGTGGTGGTGGCGGTGGCGGTGGCGGTGCGGTGGTGGTGGTGGTGGTGGTATGATTTTTAGAGTTTTTTTGAATTTTTTTGATTTTTTTAGAATTTTTTTGAATTTTTTTGATTTTTTTTGAATTTTTTTGAATTTTTTTGAATTTTTATGAATTTTTTTATAACTACAGGGACTGTTTGTGTAATAAATAAAACTTAAAACTAGTAAATTATAACTACAGGGACTGTTAGTGTAATAAATAAAACTTAAAAACTAACTTGAGTTAAAAAAAACTAACGGAGGTCTATTGAGTACCAACATAATGAAACGTAGGATTATTAGACACCAAGTCTGTAGGTGGGATTATTAATTACCAATTTGGCAAAGGTTGGTTTATTAAAAACCAATTTCCCTTATATAAAATACTTTCATGAAATATCAGTAATCTTCCCTTTGGACAAGATAATGAATTAAATCATGCATACAGGGAAAATTAACAAAAAATCAGTTTAAGTTGCGTTAGTACTTAATCATTAGTGTGGATTTACAACTTGTTTAGCGTTTGTTTATCATTGTCTAAAATAACCATTAGAATAAAGTGGTAGATATATAACGGCCCAATAATATCAACTTTTACTAAAATTGATATTTCATATCAGAGCCGTTCCAATGTTTTTGGAGACCCTAAGCGAAACACAAAGTGGGGCCCTTTAAATTTGTATAATTTTTCTTTTCAAAAAAGGTATGCAAACAACAAAAAATATAAATTTTGAGACCCGAAAAATTATAAACTAAGAAGTTTAAAATGAAAATCAAAATTAGTAGATGTTGCAAAATAATAGTTTTAATTTTAATAGCTAATCCAAATATATATATATATATATACAATACGTCAACACAAAATAATAGTTTCAATAGCAAATCAAAATAAAGAAGTTTCGATAGCAAATCAAAATCACAAACATTAAAGATTAAAATCGCAAAACTGAGTTATCTACTAGGGCTAAGCAATCATCAATATATATACACAACACAAGATGAGTAGATGTTGCAAAATAATAGCCGTTACTATATTGAGACTTGCGAATCTGCAATTGAGATAGATAGTTGAGACATCGAAGCAATGATTAGTTTTTTTTAACAACAAAAGACTTTTTATTCATTTCTAACAACCATCTGTACACATCGCTGTCTCTAGTGAGGCAATAGAACAGCCAAATTCACCCAACAAAAAATAGAAACAAGCCATACAAACTCACCCTACATTTGCAAACATTAAATACGTGTTGAGGGCAATCATATTTCACATCGATAACTCAACAAACGCCGCAATATATATCAGGGTAATCATCCGATCCCAATTTTGGGATACACGTGCGCGTGTTGAGGGTTGGAGGCCGCAAGAAAGGTTTCCCTTTTTTTACAAATAGAGTTGTTAATATTTGGGCCTTACCTTTTGTTTATGCAAGCCAAAACTAATATAGTATATGAAACAAAATATAAATTCCGAGGCCCTTGATTTTGGAGGCCCTAGGCCTTTGCCTAGAGTCATGAGCCTTTGGGGCCGGCTCTGTTTCATATCATCGTCAACGTAATACGCTTAACTTAGTGAAAATGTGTGCTCCATGCACGACCAACTTATTCAAACATCGACCCGGAAATAAGGTATAACAACTCTCAAAAAAGACCCCATAACAATTCATAATCATAACCTCGAACACGTACGATGAAAACCAGCATGAAAAACGAGAAAACCCAGTTTTATGTCTCGTCGACGAGATTTGTAAAAGACCTTCGCACGACGCGCAGTGGCGTAGCATTTAAGGGACCGGGGGGTGCACCCGCCCCCCAGAATGTTTCGGTTAGAAGTGTAATATTTTCGTTTTTTCGTCCGAAAAGCCCCCCAGAATGTTTCGGTTAGAAGTGTAATATTTTCGTTTTTTCGTCCGAAAATTTTAAAATTATATAGGTTTGCCTCCGCCAATTATTTTGCCTAAAATTCCCCTGCCCCTACCAAGTTTATTGTCAAAAATATTTATACATATTTTCGTATTGAGTTAAAAAAATATGAACGGGCTAAACTTTAAGTAAAATTTGTTTTTACTTTATATATAAATCAAAGTTAAGAGTTCTTTTTTATCTTAAAGGTCTTAATTGTACTTACTATTTATCTTAAAGATTGTTGGGCTGAGTTGTAATTCTTCGTCCAGGTACTTAACATTTATCTCGCATCATTATAAATATTTGGTCTTTATTTTTGTTAAACAATATATAACATTTTTTTTATGAGTAAAAGCGTCTCATTTGAATGAATGAAGATTATGTAGTTTTATATGGAGTTATTATTGTTTGACCCGACCCGAATCAAATATCCTACCCGAACATATAACCCGAATAATAGCGACAGGAAATTTTTTTAGGTCCCATGACTTTCCGCCCCCCGCAACTTTTGGTCAAGCTCCGCCACTGGCGACGCAGCGCTTCATTCTTCGACAGGAGACACGTGCCGCTACGTGGCAGGCCTACGTGGTGACTCATGCCACCTATGCCCTTATAACAACCCTCATAAATTTTCCGACACCCTAATATATTTTAAAATATCCCAATATGTCCCAAAATACACCCCATACTTGGAAACGGGCTCCGAATACCTTAAATATTATTAAAAATAGTCAAAAATCAGATTTCTGGGCTTGAGGCGGGCCGCGTAGCCCTTGGGTTCACCCTTACGCGGGCCACGACAAGGTAAAATGTGGCGAAACCCTGGGCCGCCATGTCACAACCCCCGACCCACCCTGGACGGAATCAGGAGTCGCGAACAGCCCAGTGGTACCGGTGATTATTTTGAAAACGTTGCAGCGGAAATTTCATCAGGACCGTGAGTTAGGAAAAATATCAGAGTTTAGAAAACACCGGATTTTATTTATTAAATAGATAGGATAAACCCATGTTTTACAATGGTAGCTTTAATAAAGATAAATTTGATTACATAAAACAATATTTCTTAATTTGATTTAATTAATAAAATAAGCCACTTCTTGAAGCCTTTCAGTGCCATATCCATCTCTTACTCCAATCTACTGTAATTACCTGAAACATGTTTGAAAAAGGTTTTGTCAGCGGGAAATACTGAGTGAATCATTCTTTTTAGTAAAACAACCTGTTTGTTATAATTTACAGTATTAAGGGTGATTACACTGTTTCTATATCAACCAACTACCCACAGTATTTGTCACTCGACTTACTTCTGTGACTGTGGTCAGACCACCCATTGGCTAACTCGTTGTCCAATGGTGGCGGGAAAAAGTAATGTATACAATACCCCACATATCGGCTGTAATTTGGTGATTACAAAGACTTAATCCCTGTAATTATAACCTTGAAAATAAACATGCTTTTGAAAGTAATTTAATAAAAAGATAATGACTCACATTATAATCATGCAGATTCATATGGCAAAGTTTAGTCTACAGATAAGCCTTGATATATTGCAGATACAGGCAGAGCTTAGCCTATTGATTAGTCTTGTAACCTAGTGCACACGAACTAGGTAAGTAACTAATACAGCATTTACGATAACTCACGAGATTAAAACCCTCACAACGAATGACAAAGTGTAATCACTTAAACATCCATTGGATTCACAACGAATGACAAAGTACAATCACTTAAACATCCATCGGATTCACAACGAATGACAGAGTATTCCCCGAGTTCAGGTGGTACTCAAACATCCTGTCGGAATCACGACGAATGACAAAGGATAGTACTAAAACATCCATCGAATAGTTTCAATCGATCGGACATTGAATCGTAGCAGCGATCGAGTTAATACCCGGTATCGTAGCAGCACCCCGCTATACTAATTAGTGATTTTGATAGCAAACAGAACGTAACTCAGTGTGTATTACGAGTTTTTACGTCGTTCAAGTGCCCAAATTCCAGTCCCAATGTCTGCTATTTATACACGATTTTTGACAGGCTTACGGACCGTAAGACTCATCCCTTACGGTCCGCAAGGGTCACGAATTTACCATAGGCTTGCCACGTGTGTTTCTAGCCTAGCTGAGTCGACGGAATCGATAAATTCAATTTTGACAGCGTTTTATAAAGATAATCGTTAAGTAGGGAATACCCCCCCTGAGTTTTAGGGGCCCTGATCCTGATTCTGATTGTTCTGAAATTTTTAGGGTTTGTGCAGAATCACTTGAGTGTCTCAATTAGGGTTTCCTCTTGGATAAAATAATAAAATAAATAGGACTTTTAATGAGGGTTGTTACATTCTTCCCACCTTAATAAAAATCTTGTCCTCGAGATTTACTGGAATAAGTAGGAATACTTTTTCTTCATCTCAGATTCTAGCTCCTAAGTGTATTTGGGTTATGATATTTCTTTTAGACTTATGTCACCTTTTAGTTAATAAAAATAATATTAAGGTAGATGACACAAATTTAAAATATCGAATTTTGTGAATACGAGTTGTATCATAAGTAGGATTCAATGGTTTAACTGATTTAGTTTAAGAAATTGATTGTCAAATGAATAAGATGAAATAATATGATTTCCAAAGTGACTAGGTTCAAGCCAAAAGATATATGATATGAAGGTGAAGGACTTTTAGAATTAATAAAATTCTTTGTCAAAAGAAAGCTTACTTTGATTGGCAACTGAGGAAGATTTAGAATTGACAATTTTCAAATGAAATGAAAAATGATTTGTCAAATATTTATGATATTAGAAAATCAAAGTGTTGAGATGAGTGAATTGCAAAAATACACTAAAAGACAATAAAGTTAGTGTATCACTGTTTAAAGTTCCAAGTTGTTTTAATTGTGAAACAATGTGATAGTACATTATTAGTGACCATATTTTTCATACTATGTCCTAGAGATCGAAATATAATACGAACAAGTTGTTTTGGCATGACCAATTTATATTATATTTGTAAAGCAAATGTAATATATATTATTTGTGTACTTGTCTGAACCGTATCTTATATATCAAATATAAATACTATGTAATATATATTATTTATTACGTTTTTTTTATGTAAATGGTCACCACTTTTAAATAAATGTTATTTTAGTATTTTACTATACTATGTATAATAACTTATATTTACTATGTAATATATTTTACAAAACATCGCAATGAAGTTATTACATTAAAATATTTTAGTATTATTATTTTGTAAAAGAAATCACTTTTTTTATAACGTTTAAATGAAAGTTGTAAATAAAGGTGTAAAAATATTTATTGTACAAAAATATTTGTAAAATATTTTGTAAATATATACACTTAATGGGTCGATTCTATGTGATTACTTATTTTCATTTTGAAACCATATAACGTTGTGAATGTATTTACAAATGTTGTAAATAAGTGAAAACAGCGACTATTCTTATATAGTACAATGTTCCCCTAACCCAACTTAGTTTGATGACTACCATATTATTCTTATATGGTTATTTTCTTGCCAGAGCGTTACTGTAAATAGTTATCACAAAATATGTGATATATAATTATTTATATAATTTTATTTATCCCTCAAATTCTTGTACTTGTTTTATGAAAATATGTCTTCTCCTTACAGTACAAAGTAAAATATTTTTATATATAATTAAAATTTTCTAAATAAGTATGATGACTTAATTTATATATATTAACTAGTCATTATCATGGTTGGATTTTGGTTAGTGCTGCCTTGTTTAAGCATAGGTGGCCAGTCCATGCCTAACTAAGGCTAGGTTACCCAATATCTACCCTTGACAATAACCCTAGTATTTAAAATAATACTAACACTATTAATATTAATATTAATATATTATTATTAATAATTAAAACTAATATTAATTATCAATAATAAATAACTAAACATAAACTTAAATGAGAGTATACCTCAAACATAATATAAATTCTTTACTTCAATGGTTTAAATAATATTATAAAGTAATTACTTATATAAGTTTCTATATATAGAAATTTATTGACTCGATATCAAAGAGTCATCGTTTTGCAATAATGCGGTTCATAGTGCAAAAAGCGGAATGATATTTGAGTTTGGATAAAATAACAATTCGGAATGAAGTCCTCCAGTGGTCTTCATAATTCAAACGAACCACATATGCAATAAACAGTGCATGTGTAACGTGTGGATTTACCAAGAAATGAAGTAAATCAATATTCACTATTATGAAAAGAAATCCTCAGGGTATGATGACCATTAGAGAAATAGAAACGCGGAAATCAATTTATTATATGCAGGAATCAGAATTTCAACGAAAGAAATATAAGAACTTTATTTGGAATTTCGTGTGATAACCGTTGTTAAGTGACATTATCAGAGAATGTTGAATAAAAATGAAATAGGGAATTTGCAAAGGTAAGTGACTCCTTTTGAAGTGATAATGATTATGACTCTGATTAGACTGTGCACTGATGGTTGTGAAATTTTGTTACAACGTACCTCAGCGATATTCATTTTGTAGGATCACTTAGCAAAGTGCTGCTTTTTGATTAGTAGTTCTTCTACTGACGGAATTAACATTGGTGTCATCGTGCCTAATTTATATTTTCCAAAGGTCTTGCCTCGAAAGTTGTGTGTGATATACTTCAACTTCTGTGGACTTATAATTAAATTTTCATGTGTTTTCTTGTACATTATCACAACTTTACATGCTTCTTACTTGCGTTAATAGTTTATGGTAACGCGTTAGAAATTCTTTACACTTTTGATGGTATTTCAACTTAAAGGGTTTTCATTTATTTTATCACACGGGCTACGAGACAGATGATCAAACGAAATAATGTTTGATATCGGAAAAGAGATTCCTAATAAAGAAATCTAGACACATATGCTTGTGCTTTATTCCTATTTGGCTTTTGGAATTCCTTATAGATATATATATATCTATATAATCATATATTTCACATGCTGAAATAAACATACCATCTATCAGGTCAATGTATTTAACAGATTCATATTTCCAAAAACCAGTCAAATATCTGGTCATAATACTATTTAGGGAAATCTTGTCACTCGTTTGACATATTACATACCCTGTCTTATCCGGTTCGCGCCGGAGAGGTAACCTCAGTATATCCGGACAAACTGGAGAGTCTGATACACCATACCCAGTTTTGCCGGAGAAAATTTCCCATAAATAGTATTTTTAAAAGTGCCTCTTTCATTAGGCTTTTATCCAGAACCAAGGAAACTTGTATTTCCCATAACATATCTTGTTCTAGCCCAAGTAATATCAATAAGCAAGATTTAAATGTTATTGCTTATTTATCATATCTTGCAATATTCTAATTACCATTCTTATGGTATACCAGAACCCATCATATTTTATTTACACAAGTACTTAGCTTATCTCGAAGCTTATACTAAGGCATATTTTCTTAAGTTCAAGTCTAAATGCTATCATGTGTGCTACCAGTTAATAGCAATCTCCTAACTCTTTTATATAAACTTAGGTATTATTGTCACAACACCTAAAGGCTTAAATCAGTGGCTCTGATACCACCTTCTGTCACGACCCCCGACCCACCCTGGACGGAATCAGGAGTCGCGAACAGCCCAGTGGTACCGGTGATTATTTTGAAAACGTTGCAGCGGAAATTTCATCAGGACCGTGAGTTAGGAAAAATATCAGAGTTTAGAAAACACCGGATTTTATTTATTAAATAGATGGGATAAACCCATGTTTTACAATGGTAGCTTTAATAAAGATAAATTTGATTACATAAAACAATATTTCTTAATTTGATTTAATTAATAAAATAAGCCACTTCTTGAAGCCTTTCAGTGCCATATCCATCTCTTACTCCAATCTACTGTAATTACCTGAAACATGTTTGAAAAAGGTTTTGTCAGCGGGAAATACTGAGTGAATCATTCTTTTTAGTAAAACAACCTGTTTGTTATAATTTACAGTATTAAGGGTGATTACATTGTTTCTATATCAACCAACTACCCACAGTATTTGTCACTCGACTTATTTCTGTGACTGTGGTCAGACCACCCATTGGCTAACTCGTTGTCCAATGGTGGCGGGAAAAAGTAATGTATACAATACCCCACATACCGGCTGTAATTTGGTGATTACAAAGACTTAATCCCTGTAATTATAACCTTGAAAATAAACATGCTTTTGAAAGTAATTTAATAAAAAGATAATGACTCACATTATAATCATGCAGATTCATATGGCAAAGTTTAGTCTACAGATAAGCCTTGATATATTGCAGATACAGGCAGAGCTTAGCCTATTGATTAGTCTTGTAACCTAGTGCACACGAACTAGGTAAGTAACTAATACAGCATTTACGATAACTCACGAGATTAAAACCCTCACAACGAATGACAAAGTGTAATCACTTAAACATCCATTGGATTCACAACGAATGAAAAAGTACAATCACTTAAACATCCATCGGATTCACAACGAATGACAGAGTATTCCCCGAGTTCAGGTGGTACTCAAACATCCTGTCGGAATCACGACGAATGACAAAGGATAGTACTAAAACATCCATCGAATAGTTTCAATCGATCGGACATTGAATCGTAGCAGCGATCGAGTTAATACCCGGTATCGTAGCAGCACCCCGCTATACTAATTAGTGATTTTGATAGTAAACAGAACGTAACTCAGTGTGTATTACGAGTTTTTACGTCGTTCAAGTGCCCAAATTCCAGTCCCAATGTCTGCTATTTATACACGATTTTTGACAGGCTTACGGACCGTAAGACTCATCCCTTACGGTCCGTAAGGGTCACGAATTTACCATAGGCTTGCCACGTGTGTTTCTAGCCTAGCTGAGTCGACGGAATCGATAAATTCAATTTTGACAGCGTTTTATAAAGATAATCGTTAAGTAGGGAATACCCCCCCTGAGTTTTAGGGGCCCTGATCCTGATTCTGATTGTTCTGAAATTTTTAGGGTTTGTGCAGAATCACTTGGGTGTCTCAATTAGGGTTTCCTCTTGGATAAAATAATAAAATAAATAGGACTTTTAATGAGGGTTGTTACACGCCACGTGGCCCAACACCCGACAACCCTACCTGCTGACCCGGACGAGCTATGCTGTTGACCAGAGTTGACGCGGGCCGCGTAGGCCCTTGTCTCTCTTTACGCGGGCCGCGTAAAAGTCGAACTCAGCCCCTATATAAGAAGGCATCGGGCCTTCAGTCGAATTCATTCAAATTTCTTTTCTTAATCTCAAAACTGAAGTGTAGGCATTATACTCGGGTCTAATACCCCCCGTAAATAACGAAGTTCTGCTCCGTTGTAAGTATCATAACCCCTGGATACGTATTAGATACTCTGCCCGATTGATCTAGGGTTCCGTAATGGCTGTCGTGGTTCTACCCGACGTAGTCGTTGGAATGCCGTCTCGGGGAATGTATTACTAATGTTAAAATGGGATATTATACTAACACGTGTGCTTTTGTGTAAATTATAGATAATTCCCAGGAAACCCTAATGGATAATCTAAGACAGCAATGTGAGTTGATCTGCTTTTTGTAAACTTTTTGTTAACTGTTTTTTGAAAACCTCATACGATTAATTATATATTAAACAGTGATTGAGTATTTGTAAGTATACAAAATTTGTTGGGGTTTTGTATACAAAATTTGTTACTGGAGGGGTAACATTTCCACAAGTCGGGTCTGACAGTACCACGGGTGATAATTGATATGACTTGGAAACAAATATAATTGCGAGATCGCCCTCAATACTGTACAATGGTTTTTATTAAAACCTGATTAAACTTGAATTCATTCACCAGTATTTTCCACTGACAAAATGTTTTAAACGCGTTTCAGGTAACAAACTGTGAAAGCCAAATTGAAGCCAGCTGGACAACACTGAAGGCTTGGAAAAGTGGCAATAAAGTTACCTAAAATAAAATAGATGTTTTTATTAAACAAAATAAGATTTATTCCTATGAAAATGTGTGTACTGCAAACTTGGGTTTTATCCCATGTGTTTAATATTATGAAAATGTGGTATGTTACTCTGATCCAATATTTCCTAACTACGGTCCTGATGAAAATTCCGCTGCCAAATTAGACAAATACCAGATACCACCGAAACTGGCTCGCGGCCGCCCGTTCCCGAGGATTAGGGATCGGGGGTTGCGACAGAAGGTGGTATCAGAGCTAAGCCACTGATTCAGCCACAGAAGTGTTCCGCTGACATCAAAATTCAAATTGTTAGGAAATAAATTACGGAAATACGTGCATAATTGTATTTCTTGTTATGTGTTATTTGACTATTTGTTAGTTTACAGTATGAGCGACCAAGGACCATCTGAAGCGTACCGTCAATTGTCCGGTTTGCCTAGTAGCGAAGGTGCCTCTTCTCAGCCTGCCCTCTCAGTGTACTCTGCTAATACGGAAGAAGGAATATTCGTGTTTAAGGCTCAGTCCGAGGAGCCATTCCCTTAGAAAGAGAGAGGATGGTTCAGTCTAGGGGAACACGAGCGTAGAAAGCATATGAAAAAGTTACAAGACCAGAGAGCACTAGCAGCAGCCAAAAGAGAAACCGATGCCTATGCCCAGGAAATGATTAATAGGGGTATAGCCAACATCCACATCCTAGCAACCACTGCAGCTGACCCTAATCTGGAACAAATGATAGCACCCCAACCACAACTACCAATCCCTGACCAACCAATGGAAATAGAAAACTCTGAAAATCAAGTAGAAATGCATGACTTCAATCCAGAGGAAATACCTAGGGTACCGGCACCAAACCCCTTAGACCCAAATTACGACCCATGGTGGGACGACAATAGGGACTATGTGCAACGTTACCCAATACATGAAGACATCCACATGCCAAACATAGGAGCCTACCCAGGTTTGGATCCTTTAGATCCCTATTACCACGATGAATACATTAGGGAGATTTTAGAAAATCCTTACCAATTCCAGGCACCTACACCCCCATACCAGGAACCCGCACCCCAGATTCCAAACCCAGTCCTAGAACCTGCACCCCCAATGAGTCCAGATAATGTACAAGAACTTAGGACATTTGGTGAGGAAATTTTAGAGAGTAGTGAACGAATGAGATAGGTAGGAGAGCGACTCGTCTGGAAGTATGACGAGCGCAATATGGATTTCTGGATGAATCTATATCCATGAATGTGATGGTGGAAACGGTAATAGTAATAATAATAATAAAATAAAATAAAATATGTGCGTACGGATGCCTACTATTATTAGTGTAATTTTATTTCAGTTGGTATTGTAATTTTAATTTCACTACTGGTGTGTAATAGATGCATATTATATGAATAGAGTAAAGTCGCAATGATCGATGCTTTTGACCAAAATGCGTGTCATGTGATTAACTATATTAAATATTATTTTATGATATTAATATATGGTAAATGTTTAAAATTCAGATGGCCGACGAAGGAAATCAAGAAAATCTGAATAACGATAACCAGAGTAACATTAACTTGGTTAATGAGAATCCAAGCATCAATAACAATGGGAACCAAATGGATAATAGTGTCGTCCAACATATAGTGGCACAAGGAATCATAGATGCAATGCCATTTATTATTCAAACGATTCAAGAAGCGAATAATAAAAGTAAACATAGCAGTAAGCGACCAATTGAACCAGAACACAGTGTAAACAATGGACCAGTATTTCAAGCGCCCATTCCCAAAAGAAGAAGAACCATGCCTTATGGTTGTTCTTACAAAGAATTCTGGTCCTGCAAACCAATAGAATTCTCAGGAAATGAAGGACCCATTGCAGCTCTACGCTGGATAGAAAAGACTGAGGCTGTTTTAAAAATAAGCAAGTGTGCTGAAGAAGACAAAATAATGTTTGCTTCTAATTTATTTAAGAACTCAGCCTTAGAATGGTGGAACACTATCCTCCAGTCAAGAGGAAGTGATAGGGTATATAACATGGATTGGGAAGAATTTAAGAATATGGTAGAAAGGAAATTCTGCCCTCCCAATGAAAAGAACAGATAGCGAATAAGTTTCTGAACCTTAGGATGACCGGGGTAGATAGTAAGGGGTATACTACCACATTCTTTGAATATGCTAGAATAGTACCAACCCTTGCATCACCTGAACCAGTATTAATCTCCTGTTACATCTGGGGGTTAATTGGAGAGATTAGACATGTAGTCAAGGCAGCTAGACCCCAAACCATAGAAGAAGCTGTAGAACTAGCAAATACCTTGCAGATGAATTAATCCGTACTAGAGAAGAAGACCAGAGGAGAAACCTAGCCCAAAGGCTTACCCAAGAATTCCGTTCTGGGAATTAAAACCGTAGGAATATGGGTTCTACATCTGCACCATTCTGCAAGGTCTGCAAGAAAAAGCATTCGGGAAAATGCTCCACTTATTGCAACTTCTGCAAGGCACCAGGACACAAGGAAGAAGATTGCAGAAGAAAATCCAGTAATGGACTGTGCTTCAACCGTGGAGAAAAAGGTCACATCAAGCCGAACTGTCCGAAATTGGCTCCAGCTGCGAACAACAGGAACACTAAAAATGCTAGAGCATTCGTTCTGACTGCAGATGAAGCTAAGATAATTCCAGACGTGATAGCTGGTACGTTTTTAGTTAATGATGTTTTTGCTAAAGTATTATTTGACTCTGGTGCAAACCAAAGTTTTATTAATACTTCGTTTTGCAAACTTCTAAATCAGTCATTAACTAAACTACCACAAGAATGTCTAGTAGAGACAGCAAATGGAGAAACGGTTAGGATTTCTGAAATTGTGCAGGGAGCAAAAATAGAGTTTGTAAACCAAAAATTTATTGCAAACCTTTATCCCATGAATCTAGCAGGATTTGATGTCGTTTTAGGAATGGATTGGTTAATAGCCAATAAAGCCAGTATTTTATGTGATCAAAAGTCAATTAAAGTAGATTCACCAAAAGGTGAAAAGATCACTATTAAAGGAGATAAACCCTCTAGATCCACTAAATTCATCTCTGTGATGAAAACTGCCAGTTATATAAGAAAATGATCTATAGTGTATTTGATTTCTATAATCACTAACACTAAAGGAAAAGAATTAAAAGACATTCAAGTAGTGTCTCAGTTTTCAGATGTATTCCCAGAAGAATTACCAGGATTACCGCCAGATAGAGAGGTTGAATTCAGAATTCACCTGCTACCAGGAATGACACCGATTGCCAAAGCACCTTACCATTTGGCACCCGCAGAAATGCAGGAACTGAAGAAACAATTAGAGGAATTGCTGGAAAAAGGATTCATACAGCCAAGTTCATCCCCATGGGGAGCGCTAATATTATTCGTTAAAAAGAAGGACGGAACAATGCGTATGTGCATTGACTACCGTGAATTGAACAAGGTCACGATTAAGAATCGGTACCCATTACCAAGAATCGATGATCTGTTCAATCAATTGCAAGGAGCTCGATTTTTCTCTAAAATAGATTTAAGATCAGGATATCATCAATTAAAGGTACAGGAAGAGGATATTCCTAAGACCGCGTTTAGAACGAGGTATGGCCTTTATGAATTTACCGTCATGCCATTTGGTTTAACCAATGCCCCAGCTGCATTTATGGACATGATGAACCGGATATGTTAATCATATTTGGATAAATTCATAATTGTCTTTATAGATGATATTCTCATTTATTCTAAAAATAAGGAAGATCATGCAAAGAATTTGCACGCACTTTTAAGTTTATTAAGAAAAGAAAAACTTTATGCTAAGTTTTCAAAGTGTGAATTTTGGTTAGAACAGGTACAGTTTCTTGGACACTTAGTGAACCATGAAGGAATTCATGTGGACCCAACAAAAATCGAGGCAATAACCAAATGGAAAACACCTAAGTCACCAAACAAGGTTAGAAGTTTCTTAGAATTGGCCGGTTATTATAGAAGATCTATTCGAGATTTTTCTAGAATAGCCATTCCTTTAACTAAGTTAACATGTAAATCCATTAAGTTTGAATGGGGACCAAAACAAGAAGAAGCATTTAGAATTCTTAAGCAAAGATTAACCTATGCACCCATATTAGCGTTACCAGAAGGAACTGAAGATTTTGTAATTTATTGTGACGCTTCTAAATTAGGTTATGGATGTGTATTAATGCAACGCCAAAAGGTTATAGCATATGCGTCTAGACAACTTAAGAATCATGAAGAGAACTATTCAACCCATGATCTAGAATTAGGAGCAATAATTTTTGCTTTGAAATTTTGGAGACATTACCTTTATGGTAGTAAGTTTACCATATTCTGTGATCATAAGAGCTTAAGGTATGTTTTCGGATAAAAGGAGTTGAATATGAGACAAAGACGTTGGATGGAATTGCTTAGTGATTATAATTGTGATATCCAGTATCATGCAGGAAAGGCAAATGTAGTTGCTGATGCTTTAAGTCGA
Source organism: Helianthus tuberosus (assembly GCA_030545235.1). Classification (NCBI taxonomy): domain Eukaryota; kingdom Viridiplantae; phylum Streptophyta; class Magnoliopsida; order Asterales; family Asteraceae; genus Helianthus; species Helianthus tuberosus. The sequence continues at coordinate 65,665,306 of CM060407.1, read as the reverse complement.
AAATATCATGAAAAGCCAAAAAGAGTACGTTCTCTTAAATTAAATCTACAAGTAGATTTAAATGATCAAATTAGAAAAGCACAAGAATCAGTAATCAAGGATGATACTGAAAAATTAAAATGCATGATTAAGGAATTAGAATAAGGAACAGATGGAATTTGGAGATTCCATAAGAAGAGAATGTGGATACCTGAATTAGAAAACCTACGTCATCATATATTAGAAGAAGCCCATAAATCTACATATACAATGCATCATGGAAATGATAAGATGTACCAAGATTTAAGAAAGAATTTCTGGTGGATAGGAATGAAAAAGGACATAGCAACCAATGTTTCTAAATGTTTAACATGTTCACAACTTAAAGCTGAACATCAGAAACCCTCAGGTTTGTTACAACAGTTAGAAATGCCAGTGTGGAAATGGGAATTGATAACAATGGAATTTGTTACCAAATTACCCAAAACAAGAAAAGGTAATGATACAATCTGGGTGATCGTAGATAGGCTAACCAAGTCAGGTCATTTCCTACCAATGAAGGAAACTTTTAGTATGGAACAATTAGCCAAATTGTATGTAAATGAAATTGTTTCATTACATGGAATACCTTTATCAATTGTTTCTGATAGGGATAACCGTTTTACCTCTCATTTTTGGTCAAGTTTCCAAAAAGCAATAGGAACCAAGTTGAATCTAAGCACAACTTATCATCCTCAAACGGACAGACAAAGCGAAAGGACAATTCAGACATTGGAAGATATGCTTAGAGCTTGTGTAATTGATTTCGGAGGTAATTGGGATGATCACTTACCTTTAATAGAATTTTCTTATAATAATAGTTATCACACAAGTATCAACGCTGCACCATTCGAAGCACTTTATGGACGAAAGTGCCGAACCCCAGTCTGTTGGGCAGAAATTGGGGAAAGACAACTATCTAGACCTGAGATAGTGCAAGCGACAACCGACAAGATTATTCAAGTCAAAGAACGATTAAAAACAACACGTGATCGACAGAAGAGCTATGCTGATAACCGACACAAACCATTGGAATTTCAAGTAGGAGATAAAGTATTGTTAAAAGTCTCTCCTTGGAAAGGAGTAGTAAGATTCATCAAAAGAGGAAAGCTAAGTCCCAGGTATATTGGACCTTTTGATATTATTAGAAAATAGGACCTGTAGCCTATCAGCTACAATTGCCAGAGGAAATATGTAACATCCCAAAAACGGGTTTGGTAATCAAACCACGTTAATAGTAAAGACGGGTAAAATACCGTTAGTGGTAAAAATTAACCCGATAAAGTTACCCCGAAAAATATAAAACTTTATATTAGAATTATAAAGTATAAATAAACAAGAATTTACTAACTAGGAATTTTAACCTAGTTAACTACAAGTCTAGAAATAACTTGAAATAGGGTTAAAATAAACAAAACTATATGTTAAACAAAAGTAGGAGGGCCAATGTTGTTAAAATTGAAAGTGGTATTATTAGTTTTAATTAAAAACAAAACCAAACACCTCAATTGAGATGTCTGGTCGTACAGAAGCAGGAAGGGGCGATTCCCCACTCTCAAAACCCTAAACATCACTAAACTCTCAAATTGAAGGCTCTATCCAGGCTGAAATCGAAATTAGAGCATAGATTAGTGATCCTCATCACAAGAGGATTACAAGGTATGTAAAATTTGATGAAAACTCTCAACTCGAAATTCTCATGAAATTGGGAAAATCTGAAATTTATGGTTGCATGTTTGTTTTATGATGAATTAGGAACAATATAGTGTCTAGGGACAAACCCTAGACAAATACAAGTTGAAATCATGCTTATTTCTTGTGAATTCTCAATCACCATTGAAGGTGATAAGTGGGTGTTGTAGGAACATGTTAAACACTAGACTTTTAATTGTTGTTCTAGTGTAATTTGAGTTCTAGGAAGTAAATTCAGATTTTGTTAATGTGAAAATTGATGTAAACATGCTTAGTTGATGTTAACCATGGCTAAATAACAAGTATTGAGCTTGATAATAAATTGTGAGAAATTATGCCCGCAGGGTGTTTGTTAAAATGCCTAAGTGAATGTTTATATGTTGAAATTACGAATGAAACGCGTAATTGCCTTGTTTGACTAAATACGTGAAATAATGGTTAAAACGAGTACTAATCATAATGTTGATTTAACTTAATTATGCCTATTGTATGATTTAAGATAGTTGACCTATACAAGTCAAACTAACCAATGATAAAGTCGAATAGTAGTTTCGACATAAAAAAATACGTAAGGTGGAATAGTCGTGAATTGTAATGACTAATCTAACCACCTTGTGAATGATAATAGTTTGTCGCCTAACGAGCTAGGTGGAGGCTTGGGAAAGAAGCGGTCAAACGAATCAAGCACGAGAAGAAAGTGTATTCGGATGCGAGGTAAGTAGAGCTTACGCCCCTTTACATTATTTGCAAAGTTACTTAATTTCAAGTATAGATATGAATGCTACTAAGTGGTTGATATATGATATTCCGACACGATTCAATGAGAGTCGGAATGAGGGGAAAATGGTAAGAAATTATGGATTATAGTAAAAAGGGGTAAAGCGGTAAATTAGTCATGTAATGACGAATAAATAAAAATGGTTTTAAGTAAAACAAGTTCAAAGGAAAACCTGGATAGGTTTAAAAGGGGTGAAATGGTAATTAAATACCATCTCATACGGACAAATGGTCAATTAGACTAAATGGGTCAAATGATGTGGTTAACACCATTTGACAATAACATTTGACAATTGCTTGTTGAGTTTTGTAATCACAGGAAAATAACATAAGCTTGCGTTGCTTTAACTAGAAAGATTTAAAGCAAAAAGTTATGTAAACGGGTCAATACCTTGACCCGAGCCAGGTACGCATAGTTAAGTTGCTAGATAAATGTAACAACCCTCGGTAAAACCAACACCCTCATTATATTTTGTATACCCTATTATATCTTAAAATATTCCAATATGTCTCATATTACACCCCTTATGTGAAAACCGAGCCCAAATTATGTTATAGTTTATAAAATAAATCAAAAACAAGAAATAGTAAGCTGAGGCGGGCCACGTAAGATCCCACCTCAAGCTCACGCGGGCCGTATCAAGACCAGACTTTGACTCCGCTGACTTCTTTAGTTCAAGCGGCCGCGTAAGACCTCGTCTAAGTTGACGCGGGCCACGACAGATCATGAAACGCGGAGACATCAGGTGATGACACGTGTCATCATCGTGGCGGACCTACGTATCGAATCAGCTAAGCTATAGGTTGACCGCGTGTTGACGCGGGCCGCGTAAGGCTTAGCCTTACCTTACGCGGGCCGCCTGAGAGTCAATATCAGCAACTATATAAGAAAGCCATCAGTCTACGTTTTCCGTCGCTCATTCACACTTCTCAATCTCGAATTCTGAAAGTATTAGGCATAATATTTGGGTATTATACCCCTAATTAGTAAGGTTCTGCTCCGTTGTAAGTATTATAACCCCAGTTTTGTAATAGTTACGCTGCCCGATTGATTTAGGGTTCCGTAACAACTGTCGTGGTTCTGCCCGACGTAGTTGTTGGAATGCCGTCTCGGCGAGGGTATCATTAATAATTTCAAAGGGTTATGGTACTAACCAATGTATATTTGTATAAATTATAGATTATATCCAGGAAACCCTTACGAAAAGCCTAAGACAGCAATGTGAGTTTATCCTCTTTTTGATAATCTTTTTGGAATGTTTTACAAAACCTTAAATGTTTTACAATATGATTAAGCGGTGATTGAGTCTTTGTAATTCTTCAATTACTGCCGGTATTATGGGGTTTTGTATACAAAATTTATTACTACGAGTAGTAGTAGTATGTCGGAATGACAGTGCATTACCATTGGACGACGAGTTAGCCAATGGGTAATTTGACCATAGCCATAGATCCGGTCGAGTGGCAAATACTGAATGAGTAATTGTGTAGAAATAAACAATGTGATCGCTCTCAATACTGTTTTAATTAATAAAATGTTTCTTGATTAAACTGGGATTCACTCACCAGTATTTCTGACTGACAAATGTTTTTAAAACGCGTTACAGGTAACACAATGTGAACAGCCAATTAATGGAAGCCAGCTGTAGAGCACTAAAGGCTTGGGGAAAATGTGGCTATAAAAGTTACCTAATAAACGATGTTTTAAATTCAATAAAATAGGGTTTGTCCCTATAAAAGTATTGTAATAAGAAACTTGGGTTTTGCCCATGTTATTATTACTATCAAATATGGTGGTTTTACTCTGATAAACATTTCCTAACTACGGTCCTGATGTAAATTCCGCTACGAGATTAAATAACCTGATACCACCGAAACTCTGAGCTCGCGTCCGCCCATTCCCGGGGATCAGGGATCGGGGGTTGCGACAGAAGGTGGTATCAGAGCCTAGCCACTAGTCTGAGCCAAAGAAGTGTTCTGCTGACACTTAAATTCTATATTTTGTGTTAGGAAATAATCTACGGAATTACGTGCATAACTGTAATTATTTGTTATGTGTTATTTGACTATCTGTTAGTTTTCAGTATGAGTGATCAAGGACCATCAGACGTGAATCGTCAGTTAGCTGATTCACCTAGGAGTGAAGGTACATCATCACAGCCTGCCCTTTCAGGGTATTCTGCTGATCAGGAGGAGGGAATATTTGCCTTTAGAGCTCAATCTGAAGAACCATTTCCTAATAAGAAACGAGGATGGTTCAGTAAAGAAGCTTTTGCTCGTAGGAAGAGAATGCGAAAATTGCAACAGCAAAGGGCTTTAGCAGCCATTAAGCGAGAAACAGATGCCCATACTCAGGATATGCTTAATTGAAGCCTAGCTAATTTCCATATTTTAGCTACAACTGCTGCTGACCCGAGTCTGGAACAACTAGTAGCCCCACAACCACAAAACCCAGAACAACCCATGGAAATAGAAAACCAGGAAAACCAAGTGGAGATGCATGACTTTAACCCAGAAGAAATCCCTAGGGTGCCTGCACCAAACCCACTAGACCCGAATTACGACCCCTGGTGGGATGCCAATAGGGACTTTGTGCAACGTTACCCTATTCAAGATTATCCACCCATACAGAACATAGAAGCCTACCCAGGTATGGACCCTTTAGATCCCTATTACCAAGATGAATATATTAGGGAAATTTTAGAGGATCCTTACCAATTTCATGAACTGTCACCCCCATATCAGGAACCAGCACCCCAGATTCCAAACCCAGTCCTAGAACCTGCACCCCCAATGAGTGCAGAAAACGTCCAAGAACTTAGGACTTTTGGGGAGGAAATTTTAGAAAGCAGTGAGAGGATGCGTCAGGTGGGAGAGCGTCTCGTATGGAAATATGATGAGCGCAATATGGATTTTTGGATGAATCCATATCCATGAATGTTAGAATGGAGGAAGCGGTAGTAATAATAATAATATAATAAAATAAAATAAAATATGTGTGTACGAATGCATATTACTATTTTATTTCTGTTGGTATTATAATCTTTATTTCTGTACTAGTGTGTAATAGACGCATAGTATATGAAAAAGAGTATAGTCGCAATGATCGACGATTTTTGGCTAGATTATGTGTTATGTGATTAACTATATTAAAATATTATTTATGATATTAATATGGGGTAAATGTTTAAAATTCAGATGGCCGACGAAGGAAATCAAGGAAATCTGAATAACGATAACCAGAGTAACATTAACGTGGTTAATGAGAATCCAAGCATCAATAATAATCAAGTGGATAATAGTGCTATCCAACACATAGTAGCACAGGGAATTATAGATGCAATGCCATTTATTCTTCAAACTATTAAGGATGCTGATAATAAAAGTAAGCATAGCAGTAAGCGACCAAGTGAACCAGAAAACAGCGTGAACAATGGACCTGTACTTCAAATGCCCATTCCCAAAAGAAGAAGAACCGTGCCTTACGGTTGTTCTTATAAAGAATTTTGGTCTTGTAAACCAATGGAATTCTCGGGCAATGAAGGGGCCATTGCAACCTTACGCTGGATAGAGAAAACTGAGGCAGTCTTAAGGATAAGCAAGTGTGCTGAAGAAGATAAGATACTGTTTGCTTCTAATCTATTTAAGAATGCAGCACTAGAATGGTGGAACACTATTCTCCAAACAAAAGGAAGTGATAGAACCTATAATATTGAATGGGAAGAGTTTAAGGACAAGGTAGAAAGGAAATTCTGCCCTCCAAATGAAAAAGAACAGATAGCAAACAAATTCCTAAACCTTAGGATGACTGGTGTGGATAGCAAGGGGTACACAAAGTTATTCTTCGAATATGCTAGGATAGTGCCAACTCTTGCTTCACCAGAACCAATATTAATCTCTCGTTATATTTGGGGATTAATTGGGGAGATAAGACATGTAGTTAAGGCAGCTAGACCTCAAACAATAGAAGAAGTTGTAGAACTAGCCAATACCTTGACTGATGAGTTAGTCCGTACCAGAGAAGAGGATCAAAGGAGAAACCTAACCCAGAAATTGACCCAAGAATTCCGTTCTGGAAATTCTAACCGTGGGAAAAATATAGGTTCTACCTCTACACCCTACTGTAGGTATTGCAAAAGAAAGCATTCAGGGAGATGCTCCATATATTGTAACTTTTGCAAAATATCGGGACACAAGGAAGAAAACTGCAGGAAGAAAGCTAACAGCAAGGTATGTTACAATTGCGGAGAACAAGGTCATATCAAGCTAAATTGTCCAAAATTAGCTCCAGCTCCAGATAACAAGAATACTAAAAATGCTAGAGCATTTGCTTTGACTGCAGAAGAAGCCAAGATGATTCCAGATGTCATAGTTGGTACGTTTTTAGTTAATGATGTTTTTGCTAAAGTATTATTTGACTCTGGTGCAAACCAAAGTTTTATTAATACATCGTTTTGCAAATTTCTAAGTCAGTCATTAACTAAACTACCACAAGAATGCTTAGTAGAGACAGCTAATAGGGAAACTGTTAGAATTTCTGAAATCTTGCAGGGAGTAAGCATAGAAATTTTAAATCAGAAGTTTATTGCAAACCTATATCCCATGAATCTGGTAGGATTTGATGTTGTTTTAGGAATGGATTGGTTAATAGCCAATAAAGCTAGTATTTTATGTGATCAAAAGTTAATTCAAGTAAATTCACCAAAAGGTAAAATGATCACAATTAAAGGAGATAAAACCTCTAAGTCCAATAAATTTATCTCTGTGATGAAAACTGCAAGTTGTATGAGAAAAGGTTCTATAGTGTATTTGATTTCTATAATTATTAACACTAAAGGAAAAGAACTAAAAGATATTCCAGTAGTATCTCAATTTTCAGATGTCTTTCCAGAAGAATTACCGGGACTACCTCCAGACAGAGAAGTTGAATTCAGAATTCACCTGCTACCAGGAACATCACCAATTGCCAAAGCACCTTATCGGTTGGCACCTGCAGAAATGCAAGAATTAAAGAAACAATTAGATGAATTATTAGAGAAAGGATTTATACAGCCAAGTTCATCGTCATGGGGAGCGCCGATACTGTTTGTTAAAAAGAAGGACGGATCGATGCGTATGTGCATTGACTACCGTGAATTAAACAAGGTTACGATTAAGAATCGGTACCCATTACCAAGAATCGATGATCTGTTTGATCAGCTACAAGGAGCTCGATTTTTCTCTCAAATCGATTTAAGGTCAGGATATCATCAATTAAAGGTACAGGAAGAGGACATTCCTAAGACCGCTTTTAGAACAAGGTATGGTCATTATGAATTTACTGTCATGCCATTTGGTTTAACCAATGCCCCAGCTGCATTTATGGACATGATGAACCGAATATGTAAGCCATATCTGGATAAATTCATAATTGTATTCATAGATGATATTCTAATTTATTCTAAGAATAAAGAAGATCATGCAAGGCATTTGCAAACACTTTTAAGTTTGTTAAGAAAGGAAAAGCTTTACGCTAAGTTTTCTAAGTGTGAATTTTGGTTAGAACAGGTACAATTCCTTGGACACCTAGTCAATCATGAAGGAATTCATGTAGATCCAACAAAAATCGAGGCAATTACTAAATGGAAAACCCCTGAGTCACCAACTGAGGTTAGAAGTTTCTTAGGATTGGCCGATTATTATAGAAGATTTATTCAAGATTTTTCTAGAATAGCCATTCCCTTAACTAAGCTAACCTGTAAATCTGTTAAGTTTGAATGGGGAGTAAAACAAGAAGAAGCCTTTAGAATTCTTAAGCAAAGATTGACTAATACACCTATATTAGCATTATCAGAAGGAACTGAAGATTTCGTAGTCTATTGTGATGCTTCTAAATTAGGTTATGGATGTGTATTAATGCAACGTCAGAAAGTTATAGCTTACGCATCTAGACAACTTAAGAATCATGAAGAGAATTATTCAACCCATGATTTAGAGTTAGGAGCTATAATTTTTGCTCTTAAGATTTGGAGACATTAACTTTATGGTAGTAAGTTTACTATATTCACTGATCATAAGAGTTTAAGGTATATCTTCAAGCAAAAAGAGTTGAATATGAAATGCCAGTTTGGAAATGGGAATTAATAACCATGGATTTTGTTACTAAATTACCCAAAACTAAGAAAGGAAATGATACAATCTGGGTGATTGTAGATAGACTAACCAAGTCAGCTCATTTTCTACCAATGAAAGAAACAATTAGTATGGAACAATTATCTAAATTGTATGTAAATGAAATTGTTTCTTTACATGATATTCCTTTATCAATTGTTTCTGATAGGGATAGTCGATTTACCTCTCATTTTTGGTCAAGTTTCCAAAAGGCAATGGGAACTAAGTTAAAACTAAGCACAGCTTATCATTCACAAACGGATGGACAAAGTGAAAGGACAATTCAGACAATGGAGGACATGCTTAGAGCTTGTGTAATTGATTTTGGAGGTAATTGGGACGATCACTTACCTTTAATAGAATTTTCTTATAATAATAGTTATCACACAAGTATCAATGCTGCACCATTTGAAGCACTTTATGGACGAAAGTGTCGAACCCCAGTCTGTTGGGCAGAAATTGGGGAAAAACAACTATCTGGACCTGAGATAGTACAAGAAACAACTGACAAGATTATTCAGGTCAAGGAACGACTGAAAGCAGCACGTGATAGACAGAAAAGTTATGCTAATAATAGGCGAAAACCATTGGAGTTTCAGGTAGAAGATAAAGTATTGTTAAAAGTCTCTCCTTGGAAAGGAGTAGTAAGATTCATAAAAAGGGGAAAGCTAAGTCACAGGTATGTTGGACCTTTCAAGATTATTAGAAAAATAGGACCTGTAGCCTATCAGCTACAACTGCCAGAGGAAATGGCAGGAATACATGATGTTTTTGATAAAGTCGAATAGTAGTTTCGACATGAAAAAATACGTAAGGTGGAATAGTCGTGAATTGTAATGACTAATCTAACCACCTTGTGAATAATGATAGTTTGTCGCCTAACGAGCTAGGTGGAGGCTTGGGAAAGAAGCGGTCAAACGAATCAAGCACGAGAAGAAAGTGTATTCGGATGCGAGGTAAGTAGAGCTTACGCCCCTTTACATTATTTGCAAAGTTACTTAATTTCAAGTATAGATATGAATGCTACTAAGTGGTTGATATATGATATTCCGACACGATTCAATGAGAGTCGGAATGAGGGGAAAATGGTAAGAAATTATGGATTATAGTAAAAAGGGGTAAAGCGGTAAATTAGTTATGTAATGACGAATAAATAAAAACGGTTTTAAGTAAAACAAGTTCAAAGGAAAACCGGGATAGGTTTAAAAGGGGTGAAATGGTAATTAAATACCATCTCATACGGACAAATGGTCAATTAGACTAAATGGGTCAAATGACGTGGTTAACACCATTTGACAATAACATTTGACAATCGCTTGTTGAGTTTTGTAATCACAGGAAAATAACATAAGCTTGCGTTGCTTTAACTAGTAAGATTTAAAGCAAAAAGTTACGTAAACGGGTCAATACCTTGACCCGAGCCAGGTTCGCATAGTTAAGTTGCTAGATAAACATGCAAATACGGGTCAAATAATTAGCGAGAGTCCTTCGTCGTAAATGAGGGACTAAAAATGACCAAAACGCCCATGATTTGTAAATCGGGCAAATGACCCTTAGAGGTCGTTTAGATACTAGTATTATGATTATGCAACTCTTAGATATATGTAAGAGTTGTAAGTATAAATCTTGAGAGTCAAATGCCTAAGAACGGGTCAATTAAGTAGAATGACTATCCAAAGGGTAAAATTTAGAATAACGGTCTGTTATGTTAAATCTACTACAAAATAGTTGTTGTGGAATATAAGACGCTATTTAAAAAAAATGGAAATACGAAGTGTACAAAGAGAAATGCGAGTTTGATGCTTAAATGCATGAAAACTTCTAAACGGGTCAAAATAAAGTAGGTGGTAAAATGTTGGCTTAAGTGTAATAAAGAAAAACGTAAACCGGGTAACGGGAGCGTAAACTATATGAATAATGGATCCGGGTAATGGATGATAGCTTAGACATGTGAAGAAACGAACCCCAAGCAATTAAAATGAGTTTGGATAGGTTTGGATGCAAATTTGATGAAAAATAAACGTGCAGAGTTGACACGGGCGGGTGAAATTTTGACACGGCCGGGTGAAGGGGCTGTGAAAAATATATGTTAAGCTGACACGGCCGGGTGATCTTTTGACACGGCCGGGTGAAAGGGCTGAAAACAAAATATATAATTTCTTGTATTTAATTATTTTGTTCAAATGCCTTGATTTCTAATCCCATATAACTTGTTTAAACTTGTTAATTAACTATCAAAACTAACTTTTAAGTTGGTTTTGATCATAGGTGATTGCCAAGAGTGCCTGGATGAAGATCAAGCTCGAAGAAGAACCGAACACGATAAAGTTAAAAGCTTCCGCACGACGTTTCATCGTAACTTTAAACGACGAACTCAAATTCATTAAGTTGTATTATTTTCAAATTGTAAAAGTTTTAATTATCCCGTATTATTCAACATCACGTATGTACAATTACATGTTTATTTTCGTAATTTATACGAAAACCTTTAAAATAATAACAAGGGTGTTACAAAATGGCAAGAATACATGATGTATTTCATGTATCTAATCTCAAGAAATGCTTAGCAGATGAATCACTAGTAGTGCCTCTTAAGGATATAGAGGTTAATGAACAACTCAAGTTTGTAGAAAGACCTCTACAGATTGAAGACAAGAAGGTTAAGAATCTCAAACACAAGAGACTAATTCTGGTCAAAGTAAAGTGAGACTCCAAAAGAGGACCTGAGTACACATGGGAGCTGGAATCAGAAATGCAAAGGAAATATCCGCACTTGTTCCAGTAGATCTCGAGGACGAGCTCTAAAACAAGGTGGGGAGGATATAACAACCCTCATAAATTTTCCGACACCCTAATATATTTTAAAATATCCCAATATGTCCCAAAATACACCCATACGTGAAAACGGGCCCCAAATACCTTAAATATTATTAAAAATAATAAAAAAAATCAGATTTCTGGGCTTGAGGCGGACCGCGTAGCCCTTGGGCTCACCCTTACACGGGCCGCGACAAGGTAAAATGTGGCGAAACCCTGGGCCGCCACGTGGCCCAACACCCGGCAACCCTACCTGCTGACCCGGACGAGCTATGCTGTTGACCAGAGTTGACGCTGGCCGCGTAGGCCCTTGTCTCTCTTTACGCGGGCCGCGTAAAAGTCGAACTCAACCCCTATATGAGAAGGCATCGGGCCTTCAGTCGAATTCGTTCAAATTTCTTTTCTTAATCTCAAAACTGAAGTGTAGGCATTATACTCGGGTCTAATACCCCCCCTAAATAACGAAGTTCTGCTCCGTTGTAAGTATCATAACCCATGGATACGTATTAGATACTCTGCCTGATTGATCTATGGTTCCGTAACGGCTGTCGTGGTTCTACCCGACGTAGTCGTTGGAATGCCGTCTCGGGGAGGGTATTACTAATGTTAAAATGGGTCATTATACTAACACGTGTGTTTTTGTGTAAATTATAGATAATTCTCAGGAAACCCTAAAGGATATTCTAAGACAGCAATGTGAGTTGATCCGCTTTTTGTAAACTTTTTGTTAACTGTTTTTACAAAACCTCATACGATTAATTATATATTAAACAGTTATTGAGTATTTGTAAGGATACAATTATCGTGGGTATGTTGGGGTTTTGTATACAAAATTTGTTACTGGAATGGTAACATTTCCACAAGTCGGGTCTGACAGTACCACGAGTGATAATTGATATGACTTGGAAACAAATATAATTGCGAGATCGCCCTCAATACTGTATAATGGTTTTTATTAAAACTTGATTAAACTGGGATTCACTCACCAGTATTTTCCACTGACAAAATGTTTTAAACGCGTTTCAGGTAACAAACTATGAAAGCCAAATAGAAGCCAGCTGGACAGCACTGAAGGCTTGGAAAAGTGGCAATAAAGTTACCTAAAATAGAATTGATGTTTTTATTAAACAAAATAAGATTTATTCCTATGAAAATGTGTGTACTGCAAACTTGGGTTTTATCCCATGTGTTTAATATTATGAAAATGTGGTATGTTACTCTGATCCAATATTTCCTAACTACGGTCCTGATGAAAATTCCGCTGCCAAATTAGACAAATACCAGATACCACCGAAACTGGCTCGCGGCCGCCCGTTCCCGGGGATTAGGGATCGGGGGTTGCGACAGCCCTAGACTACCCCTTCGCGTTACTGGAAGGTGAACAAAGAAACTGGTCGCGTGACGCGACGAGGTTGAATTCCAGCTATAAATTGAGTGAGAATTGGACATTTTTAATTGTTCATTTCTTTTCTTTCTATCTATCTCGAATCACTGTTATAATACCCAATACACCTAAAACTCTGCTCCATAGACATCGTACTAACCCGGATCACTGGGTACGATACCCTGTCCGATTGATTTGAAACCAAATCAAACGATGTCAAAGTGCTACCTGAATAAGGCTATACTTTGTTAACTACATTGAGATTTTGATCTCGTGATTATCGTTAAAGTTGAATTGGGTTAGTACACTAATACGTGTTGCATTACGTGTTCAATTAGGAACCCAGGACTTAGATCAGGAGACATTTACTGAAAACCCTAAATCTGCAATGTGAGTCACCTCTTTTATCAAATGCTTTCAAAACCCTAAATGTTTTCTAAGTTGTACTTACAATGATTAAGTCTTCGTATTCTGGAATTACTGTCAGCATGTGGGGTTTTGTATACATTAGTCACTATTGGACAACGAGTTAGCCAAATAGTTATTTGACCACTAGTCACCGAAATGGGCGAGTGACAAATACTATTAAAAGCAATTTCTTTACTATTGGACAACGAGTTAGCCAATAGTAGATAAACAAATGTAAAAACTCTTAATGTTGTAAGTACAAGAATGTGTTTTTATACAATTGAATGAACTCACCAGTATTTTCCGCTGATAAAATATTTTAAAACGCGTTTCAGGTAATTCACTGTGAACAAAAGAAAAAGTGCTTGGAAGCACTCAAGCTTAAATAAGTGGCTTTGTAACCTGAATAAAACGTGTTTTGTAAATTAAGGGTTTATCCCTGTGAAAATCCTTTATGTACATATGGGTTTCATCCCACAGTTTATGAAATGAAAACTAAGGTGTTTTTGAAAACTCTGATATTTTTCGTGACACCCGGTCCTGATGAAAATTCCGCTGCGATAATTTTTATAAACACCGGTGCCACCTGTATCTTCTCACGGCTCCCGTCTAGGGTAGGATCAAGGGTTATGACATAAGGCATATGCTGACCACCGTATGATCAACTTTTAAAAACAGCGTCATCATACATCCCTTCATCCTTGTCATTAGTTAGGTCTGCATTTATATTAGTTTATACATAAATTAGATCTTAACCTAGCATCTTTGGGATGTCATGTGAATCCCGATAACACGCATTAGTTTATTACACTAACATTGCTCTCCTATTTCAATGTGATTCTTAAGAAAACATAGAAACCAACCTATAAATAGAGGTCATTCTCCACCATTTTCACTTGCTCATTTTCCCCTCTTCTTCACTACACATTTCTTTACTATCCCACTATCTCTAATCATTGTAATCATCATTAGTGTAATCAAGCTTTTTATGATTAATATAATCTTTTTCAAGTTTGGTAACATCTAGTTCCATGGCCATTCTTTGCTAGATTCTTGAGGATGTTTAGGGGAAACTTACCCCCTTGATGTTCTGTTTACTAAGGAAGATCATGGGTGAACAAGGTGTGTATGTGTGTTAATGACGTTAACTAATTAATTAGATTATTGAAAATGAGTGAAATAATAGTGTCGCCATTAACTTGGGTCATTAGAGTTTCCGCCTAATCCTTAAAACCTATCAATAATCTTGCGACACCATTAACTTGGGTCGTTCATGTATTCTATGTCTATGTAGAGTCAAAACATGTTGATGCTCCTAGCGGATGTGAAAGGTTTTGGATGGGACTTCGAGTTAGGTAAGCTCTTGTCGTTGCGCGGAGATAACACCAAAGTACAAAGGACTTAGTTTATATAAAAGTAACTACCTTAGGGGAATTGACGACTCACCGATGGACTAATAGAGACGAGTAATATAAACTCCTTAAACTATATAATTAGTTAATACTGTACCTGACCTTGAGTGGCGTTTCCCTGTTGATTCAAAGCGATATGGTTGAGTGTGCTAGGGTCCCTAAAAAGAGCTACACAATAATACGCATTAACATACACAGTTCCTCGTTTGACAATCGAGCCCTTCAAACCCCATGGTTCGAGCTAGTTAACGAAGCATCAAGAGGTATGTTGCTCCTAAACACGACGTTTTCCTATCATTGATTTCTATCCCTTTTTATTTTCCTCTTAAGCAATTCCTTTTCTTTTTATTTTTTTAAAACAAAACTCTTACTTTTGGACTCGACTAGACTTTAACAATGACTCGATACTAAATCCCCTGTATCCTTGGATGATCTCGATATCTTACTATCACTATATTACGCCAACGATGGGTGCACTTGCCCAAACATGAGTTGTAGTATAATAGTACTAGGTTAATGCCCGCGTAATACGCGGGCTTCAACCAAAACCATATTATTTACTTTGAAATGAAATGTTGTGTACAAATACATACATTGGAAGAAAAAACAGAAAACTATTCAAATGCCGGAAAAAACTTCCTTGTAGACTACATTTGTTGTTTTACATATTTCGGTACATTACACTAAATATAGGTGTCAATTCGCACCCAGAAAATTCCATTTAGTTAAAAAATTAAATATAAAATTTCTTCTTACTTGGGCAAACCGTTGAGCGGGTCAAGAAGAGCTTTAGTTTCAACAGACAACACATCAATTTGATTTCTAGGTTGGTGGACTGTTGTTATCTTTGACTGGGGGACGGATCAAGCCTTCATCATGCTGACTATCACCCGGGAACTTCCAGGGTAAGAAAAATTAATTTATATTAATTGAATTATGTCGTAAAATAAAATAAAAAGACATGTTTTCAAAAGTTATACGTATAAAACTTAAAAAAATAATAAAAGGCTCAAAGTTGAAAAAATGATTTAAGGCATCACGTCAGCCATTATGTTGATGGTCTTTAAATCCTATCTTAAATGAAATATCATGAAGGAACAATAAATCCTAACTTAGAAATTACATACATTAATTTCACATTGTCTCTTGACGTTGAATACGTTAGATGTGCTTTTTCTTTAGAAAACCTAACAGATAATAATTTAAAGTTTCGTTATTAATCATTGGCCAAATTGATCAGGTTTGTTACAACCCAGAGGCAAATGTATAACGGAGTTTTACATAAAAGCAAACAACATTTCAAATTCACATTTATAGAATGAAAATCCAAAGACACTTTAGATTCATATGACCCATTGGTCTAAAGGCTAAAGGGTGTGGTCAAGACCCTCATGACCACTATAACCCTTCACATAAGCATCATATCACCCACCCCTAATCCACCATCCAAAACACTACCCTAAGGGTGTGGTCATGACTCAAACTACCATCCCCTTTATTTTTTTAATATATTTGTCTTAAAATTATCAAATGGGAGGGCCAAGCGAACCACCATCAATCAAGGTGGGGATGATATACCATTTGATTAATGGTCCTATGTGGCAAATAATGTCACAACCTACGGCCCATATCCTAATGGTATAGTGTCCCCCTTACATATATTGAGGTTTTGGGTTGAAATCCTTGCAAGTGTAAGGTAAAGGTGGAATTAAGTTTTGGGTTCAAATCCTTGCAAGTGTAAGGTAAAGGTGGAATTAAGGGTTAAAGGGAACTGAGAGTGTAACATTTAGCCGATAAAAAAAAGAATGAAAATCCAATTATTGGTTGACCATAAACATTTTTCTTTGGATATTTTTTTACTTCTACAGAATAAATTTTCCCAAGTACGATAAAAGCACTATATATTACAATGTTCATCTGATTATAAGCACAAAGCCACTTGGGATGTTTCCGACATTATAGAGTGGACCTTTTATGACTTTTGATCCATCTCAGCCATTGGACGTTCAAAGCACCAAATTACATCTGCTTCATCTTCAAGAAGCATAATCACAGGAGAACAAAGATCACTCATCTCTGATTGGCATAATAACACGTATAATCAAAGTCAAAAGGTTACAAGGTTACACATAATTATTTAGAAAAAAAAATAACCTCATGAATAAATTAAGATCCAGATGCTTACATCTTCATTGTTGTTGTTAGTGTGTTATTATAAGTGACAATTTCAAACCTCCAATGGGTGATAAATAGTCCCCTAACGGGTTAAATGGGTATAAAAATCCTTTAATGAAAGGAATGGTAAAAGGATTTCAAATATGGAAGCTGTGACCAAATCTGTCAATAAAAATTCAAAAGTAAAAAACCATCTGAATGCGAAATTTTAATTAGTATTTTTGTAAAAACATAGCCTTCTTAATCATGTTTGAAATATCAGTTATTTGGCTTTATTATATGTGTAAAATTACCTGTGAGTAACTCTTTCTCAAAAGGTAGGAAGAAAGATACAGAACGCCTCACTGAATCGGAAAACTTCATTCACAACTCGCAGTTACATATGTTATGTCCCCTTCATGTCTGATAGGCGCTGAGCAACCAATTTCAGAGAACCTTATACATATAAAAATAGAACTCACTTGCATCCTATCAAGAACCTTCAACAAAAAAAAAAAAAACAGTTTCATGACTCTCAAGAACCTTAGTAATCCAGATTTAGTAATGTAATACCTCCGATGAGCCATTGGCAAAGGAGTTGTAATCCCGATTGAAGTATGTCAAAGCAAGAAAGTTATCACAGCGCCATTGTTGAACCCTATCAGCAGAATAACCTCCAAAAAGGCATCTTGGAAGGTACAAAAATCACCAGCTCCTGCAGCTTGAACATGAATAATTTTGCTAGAATGACTTGTTGCTGACATTTGAACCGTCTTTGACGATAAAGAACATGATCTTTTTGCTTTAGTAATCTTCTCACCAGAGTTTGACGCACCATTATCAACTTCAAGACCTACTTTCACTTCTGTAAGCAGATACCTCTAGTATGATGAAGCTAAAGAAGTGCCCAGTAAAACCATGTCTTCAAGACAAAAAAAAAGTGCCTAGTAAAAATTAGGTTTTGATTTCGTAAGATTGCAAAAAACGTCATACGTCCTGCATTTTTTCACTTAAACAATCATAATGATATCGGTTCTGTTAGATATGGTCTAAGCTAAAAACATCATAAAAACATATTACCTTTATGCCCTTATAAGGGTCGCCCACAACATGCCCTCAGTTTCCTCCAATATCAACTTTGATACTTACTGGTGCAACAATAACAGACATGATAGGCGAGCCTGACAGGACCAGGCCTAGCATTCGGGCCTTTTCCTTTATTTTTTTTTCCAACACAAGCGTCTAGCAAGATCCTCTAAACGGGTTAGTTCTTTCTTAGGATCCTTAATGGTTCCATCCGAGGCTGTGTATTTGTTTCTCTAATTAATAGGCGAGCCTGACAAAACCCAATAACCACTAAGCCGCAAAATCCGGTCAATTTCCATTAGATACAACCCATCTAGCACACAAAATCATCATATTCCATTAGCTATAGCCCATCTAGCATACAGAATGTCACAAAGTTGACAACTTTGACAAATGAGTTGATTTGAGTTACATTTTATCTCTAAATGGTCAAGGTAGAATCATAAATTTCGTTAAGGGTTCCTATCAAATGGTTAACTCTTGAACGCCAACAAAGTGTATTACTGAAATAATGCACTTTTATAATCATACTTTGCACATTAGTTATAAGCAACAAAAATACACCTATTAGACAAAAAAAGGTATCAAGGCAACAAAACTCAGACCGTCTAACCGAACACGCTCATTTGTAACCTTAAGGTCAACCCAAAACTTTAAAAAAAAATCTCAGTCCTTCAAGCAAATCACTTACTATTGGAAGAAAAACTTTTCAAGTCATCCCAATACGACTCGTTCAACACATACCAAAGTTATCTTTTTAACCCATTACCGAACCCATTATTTTACCAACTTAGTTTATATAGCATGCATGCGTTAGAAGATAAAAAAGCAAAAAAAAAAAGAATAATTTTTTACTCTTAAATACCATATTCAGTCCATGGCACAAGGCAACGCAAGCAAAGAGCCGTGTAGAATTTTCTTGAAAAGTAGAGCAATCTCTATGTGCCAACAACACCAATCATGGCAAGAAGAACTCTTTCTAGGGCAAATTGCACTTGAGCTTCATGTATGTCCCTTTGGAGCTATAGGCATTTTTTGATGTTATAATCCATTAAAGAATCTCCAAACCTTGCAAACCTGCCATGTTTAGACCACAATGTTAACCAACAGACGGAATAGTCCATATGAGCTTCAAGGAAATAGATAAATAAACCTTCCAAACGGTCTCATCCTATGAGACGACAGTAAATAGTAATTCTCTTCCTGGCGTAGTTACAACATATGTTACCACCTGCGAAACGATATCAAGAAATTAAGTTAAGGAAACGAATCTATAGCTTCAAGGAAATAGATAAACAAACCCTCCGAACGGTCTCTGAGATAGCGACTGCTACATAAGTAGGCCAAACAGCAATTGCGATTGAATTCAAGAAGGCAGTGAATGGTGCAGCGCAAAGAGCTATAGTAATCCCGGCTAAGAATCCGACCCTGAATTTAAATAGAAAGATGTGAATACAACAGTTTAGAGAGAAAAATATAACCATTCCACTTGGTAAAGATCCCACTTCCGGTGCCTGGTGTATCATTTCAAGTAGTTGAAACGTTAAATGCCTCTTCCGTGACTTGAAAACAATAACAAAATCAACATTAAATGCAGTTAACATGAATTCAGCATACGACTCAAATGGTGTAAAGTCCAATAAAAAACCATGCTTCAAACCAAGGTCATCAACAATGGTTTTCCAACCATCAGTAATTGTTATATCCTCATTAACACCTCATTAACCCTCTTATATCTAAGAACCCATGAGCGCATTCCATTAAAGTTGAGTATGAACTGATCATTCAACAACGACCCATTCATGTTTTTTGGACATAAGCTTTAGGAAGTACCTTGATAACAAAAAGAAAATAAATCAATAAACAAAACATCAAATGTATAAATATGGCCATGGAATGAAAAATACCAATTGAACCCTTTCTCGCAAAACTTTGAAAAAAGCCTCCATAATCTTTCGGTTCACAGGCTGTATAAAAAAACACGAAATATTCGTTATTCCCAACCTCATGATCAAACAGATGGTTAATTCAATAAAAGAACTCGTTAACATGAATATCAAAACAACCATGTCGGTCACACCCATATATAATGAATTATTACATTTCTATACCAAAAATCAAACTACAACATAATACACAATACAATAGATCTAACATTAATATAATCAAATGTGAACGAATAAAAACAACATAATACTCATTCCAAGTTGTAAGAGACTATTTTTATTAAAAAATCCTAAATCCATACGATGTTATAATCCATTAGGGTTAAGAACATCACGAAACCCTAGGAAATTAGGTTTCTTTTAACTACATTAGACGATTTCAAAGAAAACATGATATCTATTTAAACCGAAAGCATGAAAAATTAGCTTTTTTTGGTAAAATTATGAAAGTCAATCATAAACAACGCAACAAAGATCCATAACAACTTACAATCAAACAGACTTCGCATAATCATCGATCGATTTCTGTAAAAAAACAATATATGAAGGAATCGTATTTCGCATAATCAAACACACACAAGAAAAAAGAAGAATTTATGTAATTATACCAAAAAGAAGACAATCGTATTTCTGCGTGTGAACATACTCCATCTTCGTTTATATAGCTGGGTAATTAAACAACAGTCAGAAAAAAGAGGGTCTTGACTACTTTGGTACTCACTCTTTAATGAAACGAATAAACACCAAATTGTGTATTTTTATTATGTAATATTATATTATATTTTACAAGTGAGATTGAAAAAATAGAATAACAAATCTTAATGTTAGTCGATGGATATCTGCCCTTCACATTAACTATTCCGAAATAGAGGTAACATATCATTAGGTAAAAAAAACCAAGGCAATGTTAGCGGTCAAAGAGGCTAGACAAAAAGAGGGTCTTGACTACTTTGGTACTTATTCTTCAATGACACGAACAAACACCAAAATGATGACACTTTTTATATTGTGGCTTTAAGAACTTTGGACGTTTACCAAAGATATATTAAAATTGCTATTCTAAGCGGGAACTTAGAATAAGAGATTTACTTGGAGGAACCCGAGGGCTTCTCCGCCTGTGGTAAAGAAAGAAAAGTATGAAAAAGTCACTATATGGATTAAATCAAGCTCCAAAAAATGACTCTAAAAGGTTGATCATGTCATGCTTGCTTGACGTGGGATTCAAAATAAACGAGCACGATAAGTGTGTCTATGTCAAAACTCATCTAGAGGTTATGTTATCCTGTGGCTTTTTGTAAATGACGCCCGTATCATTGGTCAAATCTGCTAAAGATATGTTAAAAGATAAGTTCAATATAAAATATATGGATTTAGCGGATGCGATACCTGGTATGAAGATCAGTCGAACCCAAATTAGACGTATGTTAAGTTAAAACTCATTATATGGATAAAACCCTTAAGAATTTTTTTTCTAAGGACATGAATATAGGTTGAACTCCAATTGATACCAGCCACCATATATCAAAGAATAGAGGTAAAAGTTTTGCTTAATTAGAGTATAAAAGGGTCACTGATAGTCTAACATATCTTATGACTTATACTAGACCTAACTTAGCATACACTATGAGTAGATTAGGTAGGTATACAAGTAATTTGAGTGAGAACACATAATAAGTAAGAAAATATTACTTTTATACTCGAGATACACTTGGTAATATGTATTGCATTATACCCAATATTCAACAGTGATCAAGGGATAGTATGATGCGAATTCGATATGAGATATAAAAGATTCTAGATCAACAAGTGTGTATGTGCTCACACTTGGAGGTGTACTCATATCTTAGAATTTGTCCAAGAAAACTGATGTAGCTTGATCTACGATGGATAATGAGTTTGTCACCTTTAATAGATTCGGGGAATAGGCAAAATTGCTATGTTAGTTTATGGAAGATATTCTTGGATGAAACAACCTTGGACGACAATATGTTGACATTGTGATAGTTAATGAGCGACCGACAGAGCTCATAGCTTAATGTACAATGGGAAATTAAGACACATTCGACGAATACACAATACGATACGACAATTTCTCTAAAAATGGTTATTACTATTGACTATGTGAAGTCAAAGGATAACATTAAGCAGAGTGGTAGTTTATATTTCGTGAAGAGGAATGAGACTTAAACCCATGGAATAGAAAACATGAGGGAAACCTAACCTAATTTACCATGTGATAATGATTTGAGGTAACTCAAACTAACACTGATGCTTTAAATGATTTGTGGAGAGAAAAATGGGGTTGTCGTTTCAAATGGAGTTGGTGGGTGTAATTTGTGGAATCATAAATGTATTGTTGTTTATAATAATATCCATCTGTTCAAACACATCAAGTTCTACTTACATCTAGTAAGCTAAGTATACATCACAAGGGAATGTTCAAAGGGTAACACCTACATATCCTATGCAAGACTCAATTGTTGAAATTACACCATGAGGTTTGTATATTAGTTTCGATCTCCATTAAAGTGGTGGATTGTTAGAAATTTTATGAATATTGAGTTTTTCATAATACAAGAAAACTTATTTTTCTTCAACTTTGGACATATATAACTATATGGAACTACGATTAATATAGTTATTCTTTTCTGGTTTTGTCTTATCCTATGTGGGAGCTTGGTAACGAAGAAATTCGTGTGCAAAATAGAACTAAGATAAATAAAGAATCGATGCTCATTTTTGTTTGTGTGATGCAATACAAGCTACTAAAATTGGAACTAAATAAGTGATTTGGATGAGAAATAGTCTCACATAGGGGGTGAGACAAACCTTGAAGTAGTTTATGAGGAGGAGTTGTCATTTAATAATGTTTCCATAGATGAAATATCGTATTATAGCATAACGAAATACACTAAAAATAAAGTATCTTTTAGTGGAATAATTATTTTTGATATATAAAGTTCAAATTTTGACTATATATTCTGTCTTACAGGCCATAAGAAAACACCTATGTGACAACTCATATTTGTTTAACATTAAAAAATTAAGTAAATACGCTTATTACATTTTGTAGAACTAATGATTATGTGTCTACATTTTTTTGTCTTACTAATCTTATCTTAGATGTATTGTAAGAGTATAAAATTATGTTACAAAATATTGTTGCTGTTGTGAAACAACGACCTACTAGCAACTAACATACTGATAAGAACAAGGATTATATGTATTGTAGAGAGAAATATAGAATATGGAATTTGTATTCATTGATAAACATGCAATACAAAGAACCTCTATATATAGTGTTCTTACATTAATACAAAGGACACGAACAGACGGGAGTTAGAATGTGGATAGTCACCATAATATAGTTTATTTATAACACTCCCCCTTGACTATCCACGTGATAAAAGAAAACAATGTATTATATGCTTGGTGGTGCTACCTCGTTAAAAAACTTGCTAGGAAAACCCAGTGGGACAAAACCTTAGCTAAGGGAAAAAGAGCGCAACGCGCATTTTCTCCCCCAGATACTTTTGGACCAGGTATGTTGCCTCATTAAAAACCTTACTAAGAAAACCCAATGGGACAAAACTTAGTCAAGGGAAAAAGAGTGCAACTTGAATAAGTCTTCCCCTCATTTTAACATGTATCCTTTAAGTAACGTGTGTCCATCTTCCTTGAAAGTCGAATAAAGCCTTTGTAGCGAATGATTTGTTGCTTGATCCCTTAATGTGCAATCCTTTATGTTGAGCAATGTTGTATAATCTTCTAACGAGACTTTAGGTGCCTCCTTCTAAAAATTATCATATGTACGCGACTGTGTTTTGTTACATTCCTGCATCTACAAGACTAACCAAACTTGTTTTGATGGGTTAGTAAAATATAATCAAATATCGTTTATACCTGAAATATTTCTTTGAACTCATTCCAATGTCTCTTCGCATGACAAAGGTTATATCATGACAATAAGCTCAAGTGAAAGATATTATAACCATACATAGCTAGCAAAACATATTAATGCACTTATGCATTTGACGGTGGTACTTCTAGAATGAGAATCTCTACTTTAGTAGGAGATGATAATAAGCATTTCTTATAATAAATGACTTAACAACCTTTAAGATACTATAAGGTTCAACTATGTCCATACTAAAATATACAAACATCATCTTCTAGATGTACTTGAGGGATTAGTAAAATATAATTACATATAAACTCGAACTACAGTTCGAGTAATAATTAGACCGTGCCAAGGTCATTCAAAAATTCTCCCTCTAAAAGCTCGACAATTTCTCTCGATGATGTCTAGACATCATTACTGTAAACTGCGATTATAGTGAACTTTTAAAAGTAAAACGTCGATAAAACATGGCTAATTTAATCAAACTTATATCCCTCTTTATGCAAATATCTCGAGTTGTATAACACTCGATTTAACTATTTTAGTCCATACATATTCTATGAACTTGATATAGTACGTTCTTGAGGTTTTGACATCATTAATGCTTCTAGCATTATCAATCCATGAGGGAATTCTTTCCATCTTATCCAAATATGCATGTGCTTTCACTCTTTAGAAGTTTTGCTACATAAATTTGCCCATTTAACACATTGATATCTATATCATATGCAAAAATGCCATGAACACTTGCTTTTATCTCCAAAACCCATATTATACCATGCGTGTACACTATTTGAGATATCACAATCACCGGGTACAAGTTTTCTATGTATGTTTCTTCGTGCACAAGTATTACATCGTTAAGATGTTTCAATTAACTTTTTAAGCACTCAATTGCTTTAGAAACTCATCAGGAATTCCAATTATATCCAACATGTAAAATAATCATAGCCTATTCAAATCCGAATATGCATAAATGTTCACATTGTTCTCGAGAACTTACTTTACATGACCTACATAATTTAATCATTCGGGACTTTCATGTAAACTTTTAGTATTAAGTGATACATAACATTCATAAGACGAATATCAATTCTCTCTTTATATTACCAGACTAATAGAATATTGGAAAGTCAATGCATCCGCCACTGGAGAAAACGTCTCCTCATAATCAATCATAGGTCTTTACGAAAATTATTGTGCCACCAATTTTTCTTTATATCACTCAATTTGATTTTCCCATAATTCGCATAAAAGACCCGTTTATGTGCAACATATTTTACAACTTCAGTTGTATGTACTGTTGGTCCAGATAATTTCCATGTCATTAGAGAATTCAGATTTGCCTTATTTGCGTCTTTCAAATTTTGGCCGATCATTTCTTAATATTCATTCATAGGCAGATCTTAAATCTTGATCCTCATCATTAATCATTTTAAGCGCTACATCAAAAGTATAACGACGTCGATTTTTATTTCGATTCCATACATATCTTAGACATGATACAACTCATCTAGATCTCTTTATTTTCAGGTACCTGAGGTTCTTCTTGAACCATCATGTCTAATGTCTCTGCAGGAGATCCTATTACTATAACCTCGACTTGACCATCTTAATTACTTGTTCCAATTTTCGAGGAATTTTATTATTGGAATCGACTAGCCTACCACGCTTCAGACGTGCAATAGACTCATTACAAAATATGTGGTTGTCCTCTTGGGACACAAATATAACTGGAGCATAAGCAGTTGATTATGTGACTTACTCAGTCACTCTATTTAGGTCAGTGAACTTGTCTGGTAATTTGTTCTTTAATATTGGTAAATGAATTATACTTTAAACTTCTAGTTCATATTTTATAGTCTGAGGATCAAGATGACATGGTAATTCATTTCACTTTTCACTTTCCAACTGCTTGTTATCTCCCCCTAATGTTGGAAACATTCATTCACTAAAGTGAAAACCAATGAGCCATAAACAAATTTCTCACTAATGGATTTAAGTATAGACGATTATTTATACCCAACATATTCTCAAACTTTTTAGAAGTCCCATTTTTGTGCGGTGTGGTGGATGAGTTTCAATATATGTCGCACAACCAAAATCTTTGATGAGACATCTTTGGTTCTGACCAAAAACCAACTATATGGGGAGAACTATAACTTATTGGTTTGATAATTGATGGTACTATATATAAAATTACATGTACCTAAATGAACTTTTGCTCCTCTCATGATTATTGGCTTTGTAACCAATAGTAGACATTCAGTTATCACAATAACACTTATTCCAATGATCATTAATAACTTGGGAATTAAATTCACTATTAACAAATAAATATACTAATCCGGATTAATATGCTTGCTATCACATTAGCTAAGCCACAATCACACAAGCTTCAGGTTGTGGATTTGATAACCATTTAGACGATGCATCGATTTAAAACACTAAATGGTATCATGTTGGGATATGCATATCTTTTAATCGCTTCAAGAATATTTAGGTATATACACCCTCGTTTATTTTGCAAATATATAATTTCCCTTGAGAGCAAACATTACATGCTAATTATTATCTTGAAGAATCTTCTAGTTCTTCATTATGTTTCACATCATCATTGACTCGGTGGGGTCTAACCAGTCATGCCAACTAATTAAATAATTATGATCCATAAACTTCTGGTTTATGATTGTATATGTATTACTTCCACGTATGTAATACAAAACATAAGATATGAAAGAATGTATTATAACTTCAAAGTTCAAATCATCATGTTCTGTAATCACTCCTTAGTTTACCACTTTTGGTGGTCGATCTCATCTTGACTATCATTATAATATTGATATTCGATCTCATTATTAGCTTGGCTATCTTATAATTTCTGATAGTTTGATCTTTTATTAACATGATCATCGTTGCACCTCTAATGGTCAATCTCATTATTAATATGATCACATTACAATTTTCCTCATTTATCATGATCACGACCATTACAATGATCATTGTATAGTCATCACATTATTAACATGGTTGATCTTATTGTTAATATGAGCATCATAAAAATTTCCCCAGTTACCATGATCATGAACTTTACATTGATTATTACATCATCACATTCACACCAGGGAATTGATTATAACCACACAACTTTCATGGTGACATCATTACACTAGCCTTTCTTTTGTACATGATTACGACTCTTTCACTGACCATTATATCATCACATTCGCTACACGGGATGGTTTCGAACCACTTTCATACATGGTGGTCATTTCAAACCTTTTATGTTCTTTGATATTCTTACCACTTAAAAAGCATAATTGAGGTTTGACAATGAAATTTTGTTTAACCTATATCAATAATCTTCTCATCACATTACATCAATTAAAAAGTTATATGACCTAATCATTAAGATATATAGGTCCAAAATCTTACAAGCATCCATAAATTTATAATAAGCTTTAGGAAGTTTGATACTTCGAGTGTCATGTTATAAATAAATGAATCTTGACGACAACTTGTGATCATAAACCATAACCTTGGTCATTTTCATGTTCCCTTCAAAACTAATAGCATTAAGAACACGGTGTATACATAAAGTTACATCATATAATGCATGACTTTACAACGTGTTATCAAATAAGATGTTTCATCACTTTATAAAAATAATTGTATTAGCTTATTAGGATATATAACCAATCAACAATCACAAACATATCTTTAATATTACAAGCTTACCGCAATGTATTGATAAGTAATTACTATACATTTAGACTTAAACAAACATACTCATCAAGTTCTCATGATATTTTAATAATATATGATGGGTGTTTGCAAGTAAATAGAATTTCACACATAATATTTAACATTACATATTCAAGAATAATTCTTCTAGTTGTACAAAACAATTAATTATGTATTCTAGTGACTTAATAATATACAAATCAGTTTGTATTATAAGATAAGTAATAATATGTTATATGTTGCATTATTAATCTTTCCACATATTCAACTTAGTCAAAATTGTAGGCCTTATCTCTTATCTATATATTTACTTATTTGAGTTATTAATGAAAAAATGGTAGTTTCAAATCTCGTTGGCATCATCATGAAGCTACAATTTCTTCTTGGGAAATCAATAATAATAGACCACATATGCCAGTTTGATACGATAAACTTATTCTAGTAATTCATCACATATAAGGATCAAAATATATTCATACCATTTTGATGATGTCAACATCCACTATCATACAAACATTTCATCTATTTAAATTCTATATATAGTTATCCAATCTAATAGCAAGCAAGGAATATATACTATTAGAATAGTGATAATATACAACATGTTGCATCAATGACTGTAGAGTTGCAAATATTAATATAACATATATATCACCATATAAAATGACTTATATGCATTTAGTTGTTAAGTCATTAACAAAATTACACTAATGATAATCTTGCCATAAAACAAACTGTTAAATGTCACTCTTTTTAATAGATATATATTGTGTCTTAAATATATATCAGTTTAATTATATAATTCACATCCATTCATATTTATCTTCATATTAATGAATCATTTATATTAATAAAAGCTTACTGTATGCATTTCATTCTCCTTTTCCTTTTGAAAAGACTACAAGCTAAAAAAATGGACATGAGTATGAATTATAAATAATCAAACTCTTTATAAAACATAAAATTTGCTTTCATGTACCGACGCTCATTTTCATAGAGCTTTAAACTTTAAAATAGGGTTTTATAGAAAAATAATATTTGAGATAAATTAGTGATAGACATGAAACGGTGGAGTATTAAAATATGTGTCTGTTTCTTTTCATTTATGCTTTTGAAACCAAACGAAAGCCCTCACCTCCATCTTCTTTGTTCAGTTTCCCAATTAGCAAACCCGCTCATTAGAGCTTTACAATGCTCTCCAAAGTCGTTTTCATGAAATTTTAACATAAGATATATTTGAAGAGATGATTTAGTTAATACCTGATTGACGAATTAAGATATTTATGAAACCAATCGCTTGAATTCTATGGAACAACAGCCGTAGATCGAGAAAACTATATCTTTCCAAAATTTGGGTTATGTCGCACCTGGTTGCAGCCCACAGTTGAATTTCCACACCAACTTTTTTATGACAATATTATCAACTCCAAAAACAATTCGTGATGATAACGTGTTGTGAAACAACGACCTATTAGCAACTAACATACTGATAAGAACAAGGATTATATGTATTGTAGAGAGAAATATAGAATAGGGAATTCGTATTCATTGAGATGTAAACATGCAATACAAAGAACCTCTATATATAGTGTTCTTACATTAATACAAAGAACATGAACAAACGGGAGTTAGAATGTGGATAATCAACACGAACAAACGGGAGTTAGAATGTGGATAATCACCTTAATATAGTTTATTTATAACAGTTGCTCAATACACGTTAAAGATAGGGAATTATATCTCAATTTCTGTCAATAGATGACACTTATTCACAATATTATTTTCAAATATGCGTGTGTTATGCTAAAATGGACTAATTTCAATATCTAGAAAAGCGTGAGAAACACTCAGAAGGCGGCACGTCTCCGAAGGGAGCGATGAGTAAATAAAGATCATTACACACCTAGTTTTACTTGCTTTTAAAAAGTTTTTCTTTTCTTTATTTTAATTTGGGAAAAAAAAACAAAAGATGATACATAAGAATTCACTAATTTGGTTGTTAGACCATGTATATGTGTAGTGTTTAAACAAAATAATGCCCCTACCATGGGCATTATTCGACACGTGGCAGTCCAGTCAGCATGGGGCGTTATTGCAAAAGTGGCGTAGTGAGAATAATGCCTAATAATGCCCCTCCCAATCTTTAAACAAAAAAAAAGCAAACTATTTTCTCATTGGCCAGTCAAACCCAGTCAATCCCACTTGCAGCGTGATTATTAAAAAAACGCTGGGGCAATTTTTTTTTGTAAAAAAACGCCACATCACGCCGGGTGTAATGGGTGAGGGTGGTTTCCGGCGTTTTCCGGCGGTATTAAGGGGGGAACACGCCCCAGTACGGTAGGTCTTAGAATATGATGGAAATCATTTACTGTGCTCCCTCTTATTAGTAATTAGTTCAAGGTTTTATTGTATAAAGCTAGTTCAATTACAAATAACTTAATTTAAATGTTTTTACAATAATCTAACCAAACATAAGTTGTGTTCACTCAAATAACGATATGTAATCTAAGTCGAAAGCTTAATTAGTCAGTACTTAATTCTTATTTAACTCTTGTTAGCTAGTGGCTCAATGCTTTAGCTTATTATACCTAGTTTTTAAAAATTTTGATGATTAAGGTGTTTTTTTTTTAGAAATTTTGGTGTGTATGTATATACATGAAAATTTTCAGTTACCATTTTCGTTTTTGTTTCTAGGTGTGAGGTAAAAAAAAAACTTTGAATATGGGGTGTGGGGGTCATGGATTGGAACATTATTTCAACATAGGATCATTAATTAAATGGTATACCATCCCCCTCCTTGATTGATGGTGGTTCCCATGGATTAAACCACGATTACCACGACCCTCTCATTTGATAATTTTAAGACAAAAACAAATTAACAAAAATAAAGGGGATAATGGTTTGGGTCATGACCACACCCTTAGGGTAGTGGTTTTGAATAATGGAATAAAGATGGATGATGTGGTGCCTATGTGGAGGGTCATGGTGGTCATGAGGGTCATGACCACACCCTCGTATCTTGTGCCCTTAAAATCCGCAAAAACCAATAACTGTCTTTTCTAAAAAAAGCATGCAAATTTTCCATTTACAGAAATAATTATAATCCCAACTCTCTTTCTCAAACACATATTAAAACTATAATCCTAACTCTCTTTCTCAAACACATCTTATGGCTGAAGAAATAAGCTACCATGATGCGAAAAGAAAAGAGATAATTGATGGTGAGGTTGTTAAGAAAAGAAAAGGTAAAGCGATACTAATTGATGGTGATGTTGTAATGAAAAGAAGTCGAAAAGGGATCAACGGTGTCATTCGTAAGCGAAAGGCGAAGGGAAAGAGATATCTTCAGCGATACAACAATGGTGCACGAGTTTCATTAGAGAGAAGAAGAAGAACCAAAGAAAAAAATTTGTATGGGGAACTTATAGCCTTGCTCCCTCATCTCTCAGTTAAGGTACATACTTTAATTTGTTAGATGTCTGTGTCTTTTGTTACTATTTGTTTTTTTGGTTTTGATTTAGCAATGTGCCCCGCTTGCGGTGTGCACATACAATGTATATATGTGTGAGCGCTTGGGGGCAAAAGTGGAATGCTACTAACTTTAACGTTATTTTACTAATTTAGTGAAAATAACGTTAAAAGCGGCGGATGGTTAATCATGCATCATGTGGTGACGTTGATAGCTGAAAGACACGGGGGTACATGCACCAATCAGTCTCTGTCCCAATTGTTTGAGTGTTATGTGTCTTAGGTCCAAGGCTTGATACAAAACTACAATCGAGCCGGGGGTCTCACTGGAAGCAGCCTCTCTATTCCTACGGGGTAGAGGTAAGGCTGTCTACATCTACCCTCCTCAGACCCTACCTTAGCTTTGCTGTTGATGGGATTCACTGAGTATGATGATGATGATGATGATGATGGTTTTGATTTAGCAAGAAAAATAAATCAAAATTTACGATTATCAAAGATTTTTCATCTGTTTCAACTTCAGTTGATCTTGGCTAGGTTTCTGATTTTTCATTTGCGGATTACCAATTCTATTCGTAAGAAACTGAAAAGGACTAGAGGTTTGCGTTTCATGTAACGAGTTCCTAAATTAATCAAGAGTGATATAACGAGTTCCTAAATTAATCAAGAGTGATATACTTTTAATTAACTCATCCAATAAACTTTTATTGGATTAAGATAAGTAGGAACTGAATTTAATTTTGTTTTTTTCTTAATCTAAAAAAAATCTGAATTTACATAGTTTGTTTTTTTTTTCCTATATCTAAAGTGAGTTGTATTAGAAAAAAATAATTTTCGTTCTAGTAATATCAAAGATCAAATTCAACCTTTTTTCTTTGAATATTAGTAACTTATATTTGCTATTTAAGATGACAAATACCTCTTATATTTTGTAAAGCCAACAAAAAAAAAAAAAAACAAATGCAAACAATCCACAGTGAAGCCCATCTTTTGTGAATTTGAAAAAGTTATTTAATATTAGCAATTAGTATTAGTAATTTGTAATAGTATTAGTAATAATATAACTATTAGTAAACTTTGTGAATAGTTTTTCTATTTATTTTATTGGTATACTTGGTCATCTAAAGGGACGTGTGGTTTAATTAAAGTTTTTTTTTTTAGTTTTTTACTTTACATTTTTATCATATTATTATATTATAATTAACTCCATCTGTGTTATAATATTTTGTTTTTATAATTACTTTTAAAGCATATTTTGTTATTTTGCTTATAACGTTATTCGAACGGGTCAAATATAGTTATTTTTTCTCTACCATGAGGAATCGGGACGATACCGTTTGAATATCGGTAGCGGTTCCATATACGTTTTTATGGTTTTTTTTACGTGATGGAATAAAGTTCGTTAAAAGTGGAGTTGTATTCGCAATATAATAATTTTATATACCGTAAGCCATAACGAGTGTCGACAGCGGTACCCGTGTTCGATTTTATGGTTTTCAATCGATGTGAAACACATATAAATATTCTCTTCGTCGTATCTCTTTTGGTTGATGTTCCAAGTACCGTTACCGCGTGCACCAAATCCGACTTAAAGCCCGCTACGAAGCGTGAGAAATCTCACTAATTATGATACATTTAAAAGCTAAATTAGAGGTAAAATATAACATGACTAAATTATAAATAAGAAAATAATCATAGATAGATGATACTTTTATTATAGTGATAAAATATAAATAACTACGTCGTATATATTTTAGATAAAAACCCATGTTTACTAATACATTAATGTTTTATACAAATGGACTTAATATACAAAATGTGAGAATTGAAGGAGGAGATTTTTTTTTCTTTGAATTTTTTTCTACCTTGTTAAGCATATTTTAATTTCAAATTCTAATTTTTGTGTAATCACTCTAGTGTAATTACCCATAGTTACTCTACTAGAGCAAATACAAGATTTTATTTTTTTAAACTAAACATTATGATTAAGTAGATGGGAAAAAATTCAATTTTTTTCCTTCAATTCTTATCCTTAGTTAGTTTGTTAAAACATATTTTTATTTCATCTTTACACTACTTTTTATTTGCACATATAAATAAGTATGTATCTTTTGATAAAGCTAATATACCATTTAAATACCAATTGTTTTTAATTAATTGCTGTATATATATACTAAAGTTTTATGTGGAAAACGTCTTTGTAGCAAATGATACAAACTTAGGTGCAACAAGGAGTAATTAAATAATTAAGGGTCTACATATTTACACACCTTTATGCCTATTTTGACACCCTTCAGGACGCCTCGTATAGACCTATACGAGGCGTATAGGGTTACTTTTCCGACCATCTCTGCACCAAAGCACAATGTCAAATCAGTCACATCAGACGGGGAGTCTAGGTCTGTACGAGGGATGGATACGAGGCACTAAGACGCCTCGTATAGGTCTATACGAGGCGTCTTCGACAGGTGACAAAAACGTATACGAGGGGTCTAGAGCTATACGAGGCGTCTAAGGCTTATGAAAAAGTGCAACATACAGTGTATGTTTTGTCCCGAGCATCCACGTTTAAGACATTTAATTATGTCTCTACGCCTGTTCTTCTTCTTCTTTCATTCTGCTGCTTCTTCTTCTTCTTTCATTCTGGGACGGCATTTAATTTGTGTTCTTATCATCCCGAAGTGTTGAAATGTCATCATACTGGGACGGCAACTATGTCTTCGGGCAGTATTATAGCGAGAACTGGGTGCCCGAAAGCGATCCGGTAACAGTACATGTACTTAAATGTTTTAATTAGTTTTTGTTTTAGTTTATTATTTACTAATGATGATACGGTTCTTTATTTTGGAGGAGTCTTGCGTTCCCGATTCTAATGAGCAAGAGGAGGTTGTGTCTAGTATACAAGGAGAACAAAACAAACCGTTTCTAGATTTGAACAATCATCCCCCTGTTGATGAAACAGCCCCTGTAGATGACTCATACCATGCTTGTCAACCAAGTTATCCGACGCAACAAGGGTATCCGGATTATAGATACGGGTGTGAATACGGAGGAGACGGTAGATACGGAGGAGACGGTGGATACGGAGGAGACGGTGGTTACAGAGGAGATGGTGGATACAGTGGATACAGAGGAGACGGTGGTTATGGTGGATATGGTAGATATGGTGGTGAGACACCTCCCATCCAGGACAGTCCGTACTTAAAAAAGCAGGTATTAATTACTATTTTTGTATTATTATTATTATTTATTTATTTATTTATTAAAATTATTTATTATTATTGTCGATGTTACAGGTTTTCAACTCTTTAGATGAACTAAAGAATCGGATACAAGAAATAGCAAACGCGGATGGTTTCGTTATTGTCACCCGTCGATCAAAGAAAACCGGTGGAAGAATCGGGAGGGTATGGCTTGAATGTGATCGTGGTGGTGAGCACCAGACTACAGCAACACTTAGAAAAGCCGGAAGCAAAAAAACCGGTTGCCCGTTTTACCTGCTGGCTGTGCGAAACCACCCGTATGAAACCTGGGAGATTAAATACGGAAAAATTGAACATAACCACGAACTTTGTGAGGACCTGTCGGCCCACGCGTTTGTGCGAAGGTTTACTCCAAGCGAAATGAAACTGATCGAGCAGCTGACAGCTCAAAACATGGAGTCGCGCAAAATATTTCAAACGATAAGGAAGCAGGACCCCGACAGGTTTCATGTTCTGAAAGACGTTCAAAACGTTGTGGCGAAGATTAGAGCCGAACAAAGACAAGGATTGACTCCCATGCAGTCAATAGAAAACAAGCTGATAAACAACGACTTTATTTACGAGACACGGGAGGAACCCGGAACAGAGATCGTAACAGAGATCTTCTTTCTTCATCGGTACTCGAGAGACATGTGGCGTGCATTCCCCCACGTCATGCTGATCGATGCGACGTACAAGACAAACATATACAATATGCCCTTTATCCAGATTGTTGGTATGACGCCTACCAACAAATCGTTTATTATCGCACATGCCGTTGTTAGTAAAGAACGGGGTGATAACTTTGTGTGGGTGCTTGAGAGGGTAAAGTCAATGTTGGATGAATGCATGGAGCCACGTGTGATTTTAACCGATAGAGACCTAGCCCTTATGGGCGCGTGTGCTAAAGTATTTCCAAACGCCTCCAGGCTTCTTTGCAGGTGGCACATACAACAGAATGTTATGAAGCACTGCAAGGGTGCCTTCACAGACGAAGACTGGAAGAAATTTTTGTCATTCTGGGGGACATTGATTGAGTCTCCATCCATACTCATCTACGAGTACCACTTGCGCAACATGCGACAACGACTTGTGGAGTGCAAACGTTCCAGTAAGTTTTTATAATAACATACGACTCACATATGCAAATTTCGTTAAATTATTTTTACGTTTTAGGAGTCTTCAAATACGTGTACGATAACTGGCTAAAATACTATAAGGAGATGTTCGTCTTTGCGTGGACTGATAAGAGGCGCAACTTTGGTAATCGTACCACAAACAGAGTTGAGAGCCAACACGCCAACTTAAAGAGATACGTTGAAGATAGGAGCTTGCTGGACCGTGTAGTTGGTTGTGTCCATGATATAGTTGAGACACAGTTCGGTGCAATAAGGAAGACTTTTCGAGATAGCATCGAAAAAAGAATGACCCACCACAAACACCCGTTGTTTCAACACCTACTTGGAGAAGTATCCCATACAGCCCTTGACTTGTTGAGGGGCGAGGCAATTAGGAAGGTAGATGTCTTGGAGCGCTTTCATTCATCATGTGGTTGCCAAATGTGGCACAGCTGTGGGTTGCCCTGTGCTTGTAGGATAGAAAAGTACATTCTTGAAGGTAATAATTGTTAAACGTACAACACTTGTGTGATATATTTCCGTTAATCATGTGACTTAAACAATGTTGTTTTTAACCGTGCAGAGCGTCCGATTCAACTCGAAGACGTGGACGTCTTCTGGCGGAAACTTAACTTCCAAAGTTGTAAATTGATAGACGATGACGTGGACGTGGTCGAAGAGCTAAATATTGTTAGACAACAATTACAGTCGCACCCCCCAGCTCAGCAAAAAAGCCTGATGTCAAAGATTAAAGCGGTGTTGACTCCAAAGAAATCTACCAAGAAACCACCGGTTGTCCAACAAAATACTCGTGGCCGACCAACAACAAAGCAGGTACAACAAAGGTTGGACGAGGCCTCTCGTATAAATGAAGAATTAAGGAGAAGCTCATTCGGTGATGCAAACACGTGCTTTGAAGGTTCCCGACATAGTAAGTACGACAAACCTCGTCACAGCTCGTATGTTCCGTCACAGGCCTCTCAACAGTCGGTTATAAGGTCCCAAAAACCCAAAGCGAGCCTAAGCCGTTCAAAGAGTTCTAAGAAGAAAGAGACACGAGATGCTCACGGTTTTCCGTTAATCATTGGGGACGAGTACGTGGGAATCATCGAACAGTTTCAGGATGACATTCCGCTAGTGTTCCATCCGTACGTCTCGTGCATACGAGATGTGATGCCGGACGGTCATTGTGGGTTTCGGTCTGTGGCTGTGGGCTTAGGTATGGAACAGAGTTCATGGGAGCTCATTCGAAGGCACCTTGTTCAAGAAATGGATCAGAACAAATCGATCTGGTTCCCAATATTTGAAGCATGGGATAAAGGTTATTTTTACACGCATCGTCAGGGCCTAATTTGGGATTCAGTGTCCGGTTGTGGGGGGGATCACTGGATGGACTTCCCCTATGCAAGACTTCTTATTGCACAAACGTACGGTATCGGGGTGCACCTGTTAACGACAACCATGGGTGCGAGTTCCACTTTCTTCCCGATACTAAGTCCTCCGGCTAATCAACAACCATTGTTCATAACGCTTACACATGTAAACGAGAACCACTTCATACATGTTAAGCTGGAAGGGGATTATCTAATGCCACCAGCACACGGGCTATGGTTGACCCACCGAACACCCCATACGAAACAATGGGAAGATATGTACTTGCCACGTCTAGAATGGTATACATCGATAATGAATCCTCCGCCAAGATCAAACCCCAGTCTTAATTACATCGATAGTGATACGGAAGAATGATTTTTGTAATTTGAATGTATTTTTTTTATTAATTCCTATAATTTTCTACAATTTCTATAATTTTTTTTATAATTTGTATCATTTTTCAATAATTAAAACAGTTTAATATCATTTTAAAAAAAAAATTAAAAATATATGACGCGTATAGAGCTATACGCGTCGTATAACTATGCCCAAAAGACCATTTTCAATAATTAAAACAGTTTAATATCATTTTTTTCTTATTAATAATTATTATTAGTATTATTATTATTGTTATTGTTATTATTATTATTAATATTATTTATTAATTATTATTATAATTAGTATTATTTATTAATTATTATTGTTAATGTTGTTATTATTATTGTTATTGTTATTAGTATTATTATTATTATTAGTATTATTTATTAATTATTATTATTTATTCATTATTATTGTTAATGTTGTTATTATTATTGTTATTGTTATTAGTATTATTATTATTTATTAATTATTATTATTATTATTATTATTTATTAATTATTATTATTTATTAATTATTATTATTTATTAATTAATAATATTTATTAATTATTATTGTTAATGTTGTTATTATTATTGTTATTAGTATTAGTATTATTATTATTATTATTATTATTTATTAATTATTATTATTATTATTTATTAAGTATTATTATTATTTATTAATTATTATTATTATTATTTATTAATTATTATTATTTATTAAGTATTATTATTATTATTATTATTATTTATTAATTATTATTATTTATTAATTATTATTTTTATTTATTAATTATTATTATTATTTATTATTATTTATTAATTATTATTATTTATTAAGTATTATTATTATTATTATTTATTAATTATTATTATTTATTAATTATTATTATTATTCTGATTTATTTATTATTGTTTTTATACGTATACGTTATTTACCTGCAGATTGATTATGGAGGGCGATGACATTCAGATAGATCTTGATGAGCCACTGCCGGTTCAGCCGGTTCAGGAGGGTCCACGACGGAGGCGGCGGCCGGCTCTGGATACGCTTCAGGGTTGTCCGTACCTAGAGTTTCCCGACGGCACCGATGCCGCCCGCCATTGCCAGAAGCTCAGGAGGATGTACATTGGATCACATGCATCGATCGACTGGATGCGATGGACCAGCTTGCTGAGACGGATAGAGTGCGTCGGTTTATACCTCTCGATTCGCCGTGGCATCGTCTTTTTGATTTGGCGCACACGCCGACCTACAGGGAGCTGTTGGTCGAGTTCCTTTCGTCATTCACATTTCACCCTCCTGGGGTCCCAGTGGCGCTTCCGTACCCAGATGCTCCCCCTCCGCCTGAGATTTCTTTCAGGCTCGCTGGCGTTTTGCGTACGATGACGCTAGCAGACTTTGCGGTGCGTTCTGGTTTATACATGCAGGGGGAGATCGAGACTGAGATTTACACAGCGGGGCAAGTGGTGGTTGACAAACCCATTCTTCTAGGGTTTTGGCAGGTGATTGCGGGGCCAAATACTTGGGAGCACGACAAGTCGAAGGGGAGGGTGTCGTTTGTTAGGGACCCACTGTACAGGTACGTACGTTTATTACGGCAATTATTGTGATTATGTGCATTGTTTATTAATCTCTGTTTCTGTATTTCGCTAACACTATCTGCAGGTATCTGCACCATTTGCTCGCTACTTCGATTTCAGCGCGCGGCTACACCCGTGAGTGGTGTACGACCACAGATCTTTTTTTCCTTTATTGTTTGTTGTATAGGAGGCCGTGCGCGCTAGCACACGGTCTAGCCCAGTACTACGCCTCCGCCCATCACCGACAGGAGCGCAGATTTTTGTATGGCGGGGCGTACGTGACCGTCATTGCCCGTTCATTTGGCCTCGTACTGCACGAGGACCCACATCTACGGACGCCGCCAGTCATGCCGACGCGGATGGGCATGCAGTCGCTGTGGGGGATGAGGGTAATCAGGAGGTTCGCAGCTGGCCCGCGGTTTAAAAACCGCAACGGGGGCATATGGACAGAGGAGGCCCTACCAGAGCATTTCGAGCCCGTTTATCCTCCTGCAGATCCTGCTGATGTAGTGCCCGTGGAGGAGCCTCCGCAGGATGTAGACGGTGCAGCGATGCCACAGCCACCGCCACCTGCCGGGGCGCCTCAGTTTCCACGTCACGCTATTCCAGGTCATGCCCCAGGAGCTGCGCTACATCCGGATGTACGAGCCGAGCTTGACAGCCTCCACGATTTGGTACATTGGCTGGTATGGTGCGAGCAGGATAGACGAGAGAGAGAGGGGGTGCCCCCGATACCGCTTCCACCGGCTCGAGCACCACATCAGCAGCAGCAGCCGCAGCAGCGACATCCAGATTCGGATTCGGATGCATAGACCTGTTGTTGTTTTTATTTTTATCATGGATGTACAAACTTATCTTATATATTTTTGTTATGGATGTACAAAGTTATCTTATATATGTCATATTTATGTTTGTTTTCAGTTATTCGGTTACCTAATGATTGTTGTCTTAAATTGAGATAATACGGAAACAAAATATGTTTTGAATATAATACGGAAACAATATATCCCCTGAATATAATACGGAAACAATATTTGAACGAGATAAAATTTTAATCGGGATAATAATATTTAAAAAAGTAAAATGTTAAAAAACATTATAATATTTAAAAAAGACAAAAGTTTTTAAAATAGAGTGAGCCGATTTTTAAAATAGTTGATTTTTAAAAAACAAAAGTTTTTTAAAAACCAAAATTTTTTTTAACCAAAAATCACATCTTCAAAAACTATCCAAAAAACCATACCAAAACCCACCCTCATTTCAGCCAAAAAAAAAAACCCAAGCCTAGACGCCTCGTATAGGTCTGTACGAGGCGTCTAGGTTTCCTTAAACTTTGTGCCTGACACCCTCGCAGACCCCCTTGAATTCAGTGCTTAGACGCCTCGTATAGGTCTATACGAGGCGTCTAGGGCACAAAAGGTGTGAAAATAGGCGCGATGGGTGTCCAAATATCTCCAGCCATAATTAATGATTTTCATGAACAAGTAAAAATGTTTTTTTTTTCTTAAAACTAAATATCCCTCTTTAGTTTACTTCTTTTTTTTTTTTGAATGGCCTCTTTAGTTTACTTGGGTTATCCGAAATTTCTATTTAAAAATGGATAACATGCTTATGATATATAAGTATTTTTAGCTCCATACTTAGAAATCTTTGTGTATGAAAGCTTTGTGTATGAAAGTGTGTTACATTAAATGCTTTTTTATAAAAAAATTGTACAAACAAATCTGATTAATTATGTTCTATATCAGGATCATAAAGCCAAAATACTGAAAGAAGCTGTAGACTCTATCAAAACATTGAAGGAAACCCTTCTTGGTCTTGAAAAACAGAAGCTAGAGAGGCTTTATGGTGCATCTCAAAGTCTTGTCAGTAACACCGAGTCACCTAACTTGTTAATTAACAAGGGTGCTTCAGTTAACTTAAACAACATCTCCTATCAAAGTTCAAATTGCTTCGAAACATATGCATCGTCACATGTCACCTTAAATGTTTGTGGTGCATATGCTTTTATCAGTATCTGCTCTGAAAGAATTCCAGACCTTTTCACTACAATTTGCTATATTTTTGAGGAGCATAACATGGAGGTTGTTTACACTGAAATATCTTCTGATCAGGCAAAGACCATGTATCTGATTCGTGTTCGCTTTCGTGTAAGTAAATCTCCATATCTTATAATACCATTCCTAGCTGGTACTTGAAACTTGCGATTAATAACGACGGATATTATTTATACTTATCATCAATGTTACAAATTAATGTTTTTTGGGTCACTACCAGAAAAGGGGAAGGTTTCCTACTAAAATATTCTATGGAAACAATACCGTTAAAATATACATTTCAGATAAAGTACCTACGCGATGAAAATGATGAAAGTGACCCAAACACCCACGTGCATGGCATGGATCACATATGAACATTGTGATAATGCGATTAAGTTAAGATCTCCCGTAAATATCGTTGAACCGTTTAAGTTTTTGAATAAGTCCTATCGGTTGAGTAAGTTAGAGAGTCCTAGTTTTTTGGTTGTTTACGTTATGAGTTTTCCCTATTTAAGTTGTAGTTACTTGCTTTCTTTTTATCAGTTCACAATCTATTAATAAAAATCATACGATTGATTTGACTTCATTGTTTGTGTTATC
Source organism: Helianthus tuberosus (assembly GCA_030545235.1). Lineage (NCBI taxonomy): Eukaryota > Viridiplantae > Streptophyta > Magnoliopsida > Asterales > Asteraceae > Helianthus > Helianthus tuberosus. The sequence continues at coordinate 65,624,032 of CM060407.1, read as the reverse complement.
AATCTAAGTTGTATATCATTAGTGGTATTAGAGCCTGGTGAGTGAGAGTATTCGAAGTTCTAAGGTTTCATGTTTCAATGACCGATCGAACAAGCACTTTGCCCCCAACGCCTACCCCTATTCCTACCCCATTTTTGTGTTTAAAGGGGAATGCTATGATCATTGGAACACACGGACGGGGACCATTCTCAAGTCAAGAGACTTGTGGGAACTGGTTGAAACTGGAGTCGATAAGAGTGAGGAAGATCAGGCAAAACTTCGCAATTTCAAGAAAAAGGATGCTCATGTTGTGGCCCTTATTCAACATACACATCATGATCAACTTTTTTCAAGAATTGCCTTAGCCGAATCAGCAAAGAAAGTTGGGAAATCCTCAAATGGAATATCAAGGCGACAATCAAGTGAAAGCTGTGAAACTGCAGGGTCTTAGAAGAGAGTTTGAGAATCTTGTTATGCGTGATGGAAACTTGTGGGAGACTACTTCTCACGGGTGATGTCCATTAAGCTAGAAGAGGTCCTATGGTGAAATTGTTTCACATGATCAAGTGATAGTTGAAAAAATTCTTCGCAGTCTGACACCTAAGTTCGATTATGTTCTCTCAATCGAAGTGTCTTTTGATCTGTCCAAGTTGTCTCCAGTCAAGTCAAGCTGATGGGTTCGCTGCAGTCTCAAAAAGAAAGATTAAATAGTAGATCTAGTGAGAAAATAGAAAAAAATGATGAACACGCCTTGCAAGTGATTCAAGAAAGCAATCGACCCATCTTTACTTCCTATGCAAGAGGGAGAGGACGTGGTAACTTCAAGGGTCGTGGTAGAGGAAGAGGATTTGATAGAAGTAAAGTTCCACAATGCTATATGTGTGTAAGAAATATGGTCCGTGTCTAAGGATTGCTATACATAAGATTCTCATGTGAATGTGGCTGCTGAAGTAGCTTAAAAAAAGAAGATACCAATAAAGAACTTCATTCATGGCCATCATTAATGAAGTAAGTGATTCTAACAATTTATGGTTTATAGACTCAAGTTGTTCAAAACATATAACTTGTTCAAGAAGTAGTTTTACCACTCTTGATAAGAAGTTTAAGATGGAAGTCCAATTGGGTAACAAAAAGAAGTTGAATGTAGAAGGAAAAAGGACAATTAGAATTCTTACTGGCCCATCTAGTTACAAGCTGTTAGAATGATGTCTATTATGCTCCATCTTTGGAGTATAACTTGCTAAGTGTGGGTTAGCTTATGAGGAAAGGATATTCACTTCTGTTCGAAAATGGAAAGTGTATAATAAGAAAACAATGATGTGGATCTTATGCATGTTATGGCTCAAACAATAATATGTTCTTATTGGATGCTACAAAGTATGATTTGCCTCACACATCTAGTTCTGTCACTCAATTATGGAATCAAAGGTATCACACCTCAACTTTAGTAGCCTTAAAGCTCTATATAATAAGCACATGGTCATAGGGATTCCGAAGACAAAGGGTCTAGATCTGTGTGAAGGGTGTATTCTAGGCAAACAAACCAAACAATCATTAACATAACACTCATGGAGGGCAACAAAGAAACTGGAACTCGTACATGTAGATTTATGTGGTCCTATGTAGGTACCTAGTCTTGGCAAAAGAATAATTTCCCAAGAATGTGTTGGATATATTTCCTTGCACATAAGTCAGAAACCTTTGTCAAATTTAAGCTTCTACTAAGAAGTTTGAATCAAAGGCTGGGGATGAAGTTACGATAATGAAAGGTGCAAAGTGGAACTGGCAAGAAATATTCTAGTCCGATTATCAAAGTTATGAAAGAATGTACGCATATCCATTCCCTATTGATCAAGGTGAAGTTGTTCCCACCACAGAAGAATCGGTTTTGTCTAACACTTAAGCGGCCGATAGTCCCTCAAGTCACAGCTCATCGAGAAACAATGATGATCCCTAGAATCAAAAGCCTAATGCGAATACAATGTCTCTAAGCCAATCTGAGCAGGGTTCTAGTTCTTATTCAAGAAGGACCTCTCGGCCCCTAAAAGTTAGTACAATATATGATATGCATGCTAACACTTAGGAGATTAAAGATTTCTCTTATGACTTCTTAAACCTACACTTTGCGTTAAGTATTGTATATCATACTTTCTATTATTAGGCTACATAGAAGAAAGAACGGTTAAAAGCTATGGGAGATGAACTTGCTGCAATACAAAAGAATGAGACTTGGGAATTGGTGTGATGCAGTTTCGCATGCGATCAAATGGCTCAAGAAACTATTGATAATCAAAGACGATAAAACGAACCAAAGGGTTCAAGAACAAAGTTCTTTCTATTCAATAATCAATCAAAAACTGTCTAAAAGATAACCCTAGATCCCTTTATATAGATTAGGAATCATAAGCTAAATAGGAAACTAAATAAAAATAAAATATGAAACACAAATAAATAATAAAAGATAATATTGATCTTTTTTCCAATTATTTGCTCATGTTAACCAACTCCAACAGATCTTATCACGGGTACGAGTTCGGTGTGGGTTCGGGTTCAACTAACTAGATGCCCCTGCATCATACTCCCCGTCTTCGAAAAAAACTCGTCCTCGAGTTTTGTCTTCAGAGTAAAGCCGCCTGGGTCGACGGGAACATCAACCTGATTCCCGTTTATTATTATCATCACCACCCGCCTAAGCAAATCAACTTCATGAGTTGTCTCTCCCGACACTGAACTTATACAACCTGGGTCAAATGGAACATTGGATCGTTTCTTCTTCCGTTGAAACTTCAAAGGAAAATGAACATGTGCAATAACGGTTTCAAACTGAATTGTAGTGTCCAACGTAGAAACTTGTTTGTCTTTAGAAGTCGACATTCCATTTGTGCTCTCCAATGCATGACCATGTACCTCCTTCATAAAATGGCCATTAATGTTAGCAACTTTTTCCCCATTTCGATCAGCAACCATCCATCCTTTACATTAATAATAGGTACCATTTTGTTAATATTTTGCATGCCCATATGAATATATTTACGTATCCCATCCAGACTCAAAGCATATGAACCATTATTCGTATGCAACATATGTTGTGGCTTTAGATGATTTGTGGATTTTGGCAATATCTCTGCATCCCCCACGTGACTTGCATCATTCTTCACTAGAAATCCGATATGTGTAAGAGGGCCACGTGGAATATCATCCATACATTCTAAATTCTTAGTAGAAGCCAACTCATCATAGACCACTAAAATCCTTTGATCTTTGGAAATTTCATTTTCAATTAACCATGTAGGCTCTCTGCGCAGGTTACGACCTTTATCAACCAGAACTTTTTCAAAATTTAAATCACCACAATTATTAGCCTCATAAATAACTGAATATTTTTCAGTTAACTGATTATCTATTCCATTTTTAAATTCCATATTAATAGGATGAATAGTCAAATCTCTTCCGATTTGAATTAGCGACTCAAATGGCGTGACATAAGGAACAAACACATCCGCCGCTTGAAACCCATCCTCAGCCGCCTGACCACTGGTAACCACCATAGGAATCACTAGAGATCCATCATTAATACCCTCAATTTTATGAAAAAAAATCACACATACCTGATGAAACCTGGACATAATCATGATCATTACTTTTATCCCACACGACAGTGCCCGAATCGGACCTGTCATCTGTCAAACTCTTCTCGTCCAGTTGAACTCCAACAGTTTCACCTAAAACACCAACAGTTGCCCAAGAATACCACTCATCGTCCTCGTATTCATCATATAACGGAGGAGAATTACATATAGTGTCGTCACTGGTAGGATGCTCTTCATCCCCGGATAACTCGTCCTTGACGGGTTCTTCTGGTTCTGTTTCCTTCCACGACGACGAGTACTCAAGATCCTGGATCCTTTGCTTGAGTCGTATGATCTCGTGTTGTAACTCAAGATCCCTAACTCGTTACCAGAGTCGCTTGATCTTAAAATCCCGTGGTTCAGCACCAACCTTTCCACTGCCTCGGTCGGCGATTCTGCGGGTAGGATGTTTGTCTTCTCCACGAGCACGTGATTCAGGACCATCTCTGCCGTTGCCTCGGTTAGCAATTCTACAGGCATAAAAGTAATCACTATCACGTCGAGCCATTTGAAAACCAAAGCTCTGATACCACCTGATGCAGTTTCGCATGCGATCAAATGGCTCAAGAAACTATTGATAATCAAAGACGATAAAACGAACCAAAGGGTTCAAGAACAAAGTTCTTTCTATTCAATAATCAATCAAAAACTGTCAAAAAGATAACCCTAGATCCCTTTATATAGATTAGGAATCATAAGCTAAATATGAAACTAAATAAAAATAAAATAAGAAACACAAATAAATAATAAAAGATAATACTGATCTTTTTTTCCAATTATTTGCTCATGTTAACCAACTCCAACGAATCTTATCACGGGTACGAGTTCGGTGTGGGTTCGGGTTCAACTAACCAAATGCCCCTGCATCATGGTGTCTCTCTACCAAGTGGTAAAAAGTTTATTGGTCTTAAGTGGATCTTTAAGACCAAACTAGCACCAGGTGGCAAGATACTCTGGCACAAGGCCAGATAGATGGCTAAAGGGTATTCACAGCAGAAAGGAAGTGACTTTGAGGAGACATTTGCTCCGGTAGCAAGATTTGAAACTCTAAGGTAGTGTTTGTTTCACAGAATGGAATAGAATTTGGATAAAATTGGAATTTAGATTCCACTCCATATGTTGTTCATTTCAACAAAGGAATTGAAATTTCAATTCCATTCTTGATTGTGTTCGGTTAGCAAAAGAATTGGAATTGGAATTGCAAATGAATTCCTTCAAATTCCTTAAACTAAAGGAATTCAAAATCCTTCCATATCTTGAAGGAATTCAAGTAAATTTATTGAAATCTTTGACCGGTCAACCATGCTTAAAACTTCTCACCCCGAACTAGTTTGTCGCCGACCCGCAACGCCACGCCTCGACCTGGCATACCACCTACCCGCAACGTCTCGACATGACCCGACCAAGCATTGACCAGTCACGTCTCGACCCTGTTTGTTAACGACGCAAAACGTCTCAACCTGAACCGTTAACGGCCCAAAACGTCTCGACCAGACCCGTTAACAACCCAAAATGTCTCCATTCAACGTGACACGTTAGTGGCCCGAAACATATCGAACCTATCTATCCCGTTAAAGATCTTAAACGTCTTGACATAACCCGACCCGTCAATAATCCAAAAGTATCAAACAGAATTGGCCCATTAACGACCTGAAACGTCCCGACCTGACTCAATCCGTTAACAACCCGAAACGTCTTGACCCGACCCGTTAACGACCCAAAACATATCAAACCGACCCAACCCATTAACGACTCGATACGTCTCAACCCAACCTGGCCCATTCACCGACCCGAAACGCATGGAACTGACCTGGCCCGTTAACGACCCGAAACTGTCACACCCCAACCGATGGCGGAATCATCGGGGAGCGGCACTAGGCGAATCAGATTGCTCAAGAGAATCCATAACAACTAATAGCGACAATATTTATTACATTTGTTATCCCATACTAACAAACAATATAATCATATAAGTTATCACAGATTTTCTGTTCTCTCGAACAATACAAATCCGACAACCTAGATTTTAGGTGAGTTTCAAGACTTCCTAGCTTGATTTAATGTAGACTGCGATCTAAACCTGCAACATACGTTAAAACAACGTCAATACAAAAGTATTGGCGAGTATACAAGTTTTGATAGTAGCGAAAATAGATAAAAGGTGTTGCGAATTACCACATACATAAACGAGATACACCAAACATACATACAAGACAGATACTACCAGCTAAGTCACTCGAGCTGCGATTGCTATTCATCCTAACTAGACCCCGTCGAGTGCTATAGTACTATACTAGTTAAGGCGGGACCTCGCGAGTAAAAGTCCTAGCACATAGTAACTAGCATCACGTGTAAATATGTAATTCAGTCATTCACAAGTGATAAATAGTTTAAGCATCTGATTAGATTGATTTGATAAAACGTATGTTACACCCAAAACGCGATAAAAAGGGTTCGAGTATACTCACAGTGATGAGAATGGATTGAAGGGAGCGCTAGAGCAATTAGCCTGAACAATTAACGATAGCATAAGCGAAGAGCGGTGCGTAAATAGGGTGGGAAGTGACCAAGTGTCGGATGGTAATCCGACCGGATGGCAATCCGATCGGATGGTCACTCGATCGGATGTCAATCCGTTCGGATGGTCATCCGATCGGATGGCCATTCGATTGGATTGACATTCGTTTGGTAAGGATGTGTTTGTGTATGATGGCTTTGGAGTTTTCATTGTAGCATTTTGAAAATAGAGAAGTATCTCTACCCTTCAGGTCGATCGATCGATCGGCAGTTCGATCGGACAGCGATCCGATTGGCAAGACACTTAGTGAGAACAAGTTTACAGCAGGATGGTTACTCGATCGGATGGCAATCCGATCGGATAGCAATCCGTTGGAAGCCTTTGTTCTTTGAAAAATTGAAAATGTTTAAGTGTTGAAAGTTCAAGTGCAGTTCGATCGGATTGCGGTTCGATCGGATAGCAATCCGATCGGATGGCAATCCGATCGGATGGCAATCCGATAGAATCATGTTTGAAAATTGTTAAGTGTTAAATTTTCAAGTGCAATCCGATCGGATGGCGGTTCGATCAGATGGCAATCCGATCGGACGGCAATCCGTCCCAACGAATCCAATCGTTTTGTACTTGATTTTTTTGAAAGTTTGCGGTGTGTTCGAGATGGTTTGACAACATGCTAATCAACAGAAACCCCGTCTCGACCCAAGTGATCCGATCGAACAGGAATCACCCTAATCCGATCAATTAACTGTTCGAGACGGTTGTTCATGCTTAACCCGAAATCAGTTGTCCCTTGGATAGAATTCGGATCTTGGACCAACACATCACTGAGATAGAGTAGAAGGTCGGAACGAGCTCCGATTCTACCGGTTTTGGAGTGCATTGAGTGTAAAAGAGTTGAAAGAAAGTTAGAAAACCATCTTTCAATCCTTTTAACCATGAATATGTGTGGATCTATGCTAGAACATTGTTTAATCTTGTGAAAATCCTTCAGATCTGAGTTGTTCTTGGTGGAATAAGGCCAAAACTTGAAGTTCATAAGAACTCCATGATTACAACATCCTAGAACACCTCAAATCCACGGGTTTCACGGTTAAAAGTTGAGATTCAAAGGTGAAAATGATGAAGAAGTGCGTGTAGATCATAGAAGTATAAGATTTTGGGTAAAAACTTACAAGAATCGCGAGGAATCGAGAGAAATAGAGCCAAAAGTGTGTTGGTCGAACGAGAGCTGTCACATCACTGTTCAAGTGATGTGACAAGTGCTATTTATAGGTGAAGAGGAGAGAAGGTGATGGAGCATCCGATCGGATGGCCATCCGATCGTATGGTCATTCGATCGGTGGTCTCTGGCGAATTGCGTCTTGACGTTTCGTTTTGTTCGTTAAGCGCTGCGATAGTTTAGTTACACATTTTCATACACACATTCATATATTTGTTATAATTAGTCACAAAGGGTCGTATAAATATTCATATTTCCAAATTTGCGTTGCGATAATCGAGTTCCGTTTCGAATATGCGTTACGTTGCGAATCATCACGGCTATCGAGGAGGGTAGAATAGGTCCTCACTCAACGACATCATGAGCGTTAGTGTGTGCGATGCGATGTGTTGTAGCGATAAAATATGCGAGATATGCGAAAATACTGCGATATAGCGATATAGTTACATCATGATCTGAATCTCTGGTGCTAGGCGTAATGAGTATGGCTAGTAGTAACAACGCACGAACGTGCGACTTGTTACAGAAACGTCTTGACCCGTTAACGACCTGATACATATCGATTCGGCCCGACTCGTTAACAACCCCAAATGTATAAAAAACCGACTCGACCCATTAAGGTTTCGAAACGCCTCGACCCGACCCGTTAATGACCCAAAATGTGTTGACCCGACCGAGCCCCCGTTAACGACCCGAACAGACCGGTTAACGCCCTGAAAAATCCGGACCTGTTAACGCCTGGAAACGTCTTGATTCAACTTGACCCATTAGCGGTCAACAACGTATCGAACTAACCCGACCCGTTAACGACCCTAAACATCCCGACCCGTTAACAACCCGAAACGTCTCCTTTCAACCCGAACCGTTAACTATCCAAAACGTCCCGACCCGAACCCACCGGTTAACAACCCGACTCGAACCAACCTGCTAACGACTGTAAACGTCTGACTCGTCAGCGGCCCGAAACGTAGACCCGACCCGGTAATGTACCGAAACGTAGCGGCACAACCTGACCCAGTAACGACCCAAAACATATCGAACCAAGTTGGACCGTTAACAACTCGAAATATCTCAGTCCAACTCGAAACGTCTCAATCTGTTAACGTTTTGATTCGGCCTGACCTGGCCCGTTAACGACCTGAAACATCTCGACCCGACCCGTCTTGTTAACGACCCGAAACTTCCCAACCCGTCAACAACTTCAAATGTCTTGATTCAACCTGACCCGACCTGTTAACTGCCCAAAACATCTCGAACTGACCTGACCGATTAGCGACTCAGAACGTCTCGACCGGGCCCAACGCGTCTCGACCAACCCGACCCGACATATTACTGTCCGGAAACGTCTCAATTTGACTTGGCCCATTAACGACCAGAAACGTCTCGACCCAATCTTGCTCATTAATGACTTGAAACGTCTCGACCCGTTAAAAACCCGAAAACGTCTCTACCCAAAGCGGCTGTTTCACGACCTTGAAACGGCTTGACCCGACTCAGCTTGTTACCGACTCGAAATGTCTTGACCTGACATGGCACGACGCGACCTGAAACATCTCGACCCGACCCAACCGCTACTGACTCGATTGGCTCACCCGATGAACGCAACGAGATTGGGATATTCTAATTCATTTACCAAACGAACACATCAAGAATGGAACTGAGGTTCCAATTCCTATTGGAATATTGGAATGTCTAAATTCCAAATCCAATTCCATTATATTCCATGAAACGAATACCTAAGGGTTGTTCTTGCAGTTGCAACTCAAAGAAGTTGGCTTGTGCATCAGATAGATGTCAAGTCTGCTTTTTTTAATGGTGATCTAATAGAAGACATTTATGTAGGTGCAACCTGAGTGGTATAAGATTAAAGGTGCTGAACACAAAGTATACAAGCTAAAGAAGGCTTTGTATGGGCTAAAGCAGGCTCCTAGGGCCTGGTACTAAAAAATGGATGGCTGTTTTATTGACAGTGGATTTAATAGAAGCCTAAATGAGCCTACTTTGTACATCAAGCAAACTGATGCAAATAATATCATCTATGTGTGTCTTTATGTGGATGACATTAATTGCAATAGTTCAAGTGAAGAACTCATTACTAAATTTAAGGAAGGAATGAAGGAGGTGTTTGAGATGACAGATATGAGGCTGCTGCAATACTTTCTGGGTTTGGAAATTAACGTTGTTTATGTTAAGTCAAGATATGCGATTAAGTCAAGATCTCTCATGAATTCGTTTAAGTTGAGTCAATTAGAGAGTCCTAGTTTGTTTTCTGGTTGTTTATGTTACGAGTTTTCCCTATTTATGTCATTGTATTTGCTTGCTTTGTTTTTATTTGTTCACAATCTATTAATAAAAATCATACGAGGGATTTTGCTTTATTGCTTGTGTTATCAATCTAAGTTCTATACCATCAGGAAAACCTATTACGTCCATTCATATCTGCTATTTTCGGACAAAAAAATTTATTAACTTGTGCACTGGAAAATTTTGTGTAAGAAAAAGTTTTCATTGGAAAGGCATATGGAATTTTTGTCGGAAAATGTTTCCAACAACAGTTTTCTAGTAGTTGTTTCCCAGATATCACAAGTTAAGAAGATGATTTGAGAATCAAACAACAAACTTTATTGAGTAATAATCTGCAAGGAATCAATCTGAATTAATCCTTGACTTGTTCGATACATATATACATGCTGGAATGGTGTGTGTAAACGACGTGACTCTTTTGATACGTCGCAACCCTAAAGACACTGATTTACAATTGAGAGTTTACATACTTGACCCTTCAACTAATCTAAAATACGTATATAACATAAACTACACTTCTGGACTATTTACACTTTGACCCGTTTAACTTTCTTACACTTGGTAACTATATATGAATTTAACTCGAGGTTTTGCTTCTTTGTATGTTGATAACTAGGGCAATGTTCCTCCAGAATTTGCGGAAGTGTTTCCATATGAACAGACGTATTACAAAGCAGTGGCCCAGATTGAGAAGTTAGTTAAATTCCAGAATTAACCATATAATGAAGGTGTGATCGATGGTGGTCTTGGACAGAAAACACATTACAAGTCTACAAGACTGATCACCTGTCGAATGCTTTAATATATCTTATTTAGTGGCTTTTGTAATTTGTTATGCTTAGAATGTTTCCTTGTTTCATATTTTGTTTTGCGTGCCTTTTCTTATCAAATCAACCTTATGTTTTCTCTTCTTTTTTTTCTTATCAGGAATAACATTTACATGTTTTGCTTCATTTATCATAAACAACATTTAGATTTTGAACATGGTTTCCCAAGAAATTGACTATAGCCATAAAAGAAATTGCGAGTTAAGTTGCTTTTTTGTGAAATTGTCGATCTTTTTTTTTGCGAGATTTTGAACAAAACATCTGTGTATATAAAAAATTCCTAAATATTCAAGTAATAATTTGGTGGACCTGGTGCACCACGTTGGCTGTAAAAGAGAGTGATTATCGTGATTTCCATGATAATGCAAGCATAGTTCTACTATATATCAAAACTTGATGCTTGATTCTTGTCACTAGATTCATATATTGTTGTTTCTGAATTAAGATTGGTTATTGATACAAGTTCTATGTGATGACCGGGTTGAAGCTGAAAATCACCTTTTCGCAAATTACTTTTTGGCAATGATAATCTGGGATTCGATCCTAAGATGGTGGGTGTTGGCTTTACACTTTACTAGTGCATGGAAGGTTTGAGGCTAAAGTTTTACACTAGAGTGTGAGCATACATGTAATTTTTTTTTACCGATGATTTATTTGGTCGATATAGAGGGCTAGGAATATATCTATGCGGGGCAACAAATCCTGACTTACCGAGTTGAAGTTGAAGATCATCTTTTCCCAAATTAACTCTTTGGAAAGATAATCTGGGATGGGATTCGATGTTATGACGGTGGGTGTGTGGCTCTAAACCTTATATACTGCATGGAAGGTTTGAGGCTAGAGTTTTACCCTTGAGTGAGCACACATGTAGATTGTTTAATGTTCAGTGCTTTGTTTGGTCGATGCAAACAGCTTGATTCCTAACTTGCCGAGTTGAAGTTGAAGATCATTTCTTGCAAATTTATTTATTTATTTAATTTAATTTAATTTATTTTTAATATACCTACAATTTGAAGTTCTATATACAGTAACTTAAATAATATTTTATTTAACTTTTTTTAATTCGCTTTATGACAATTCTAACAATTTGAAGTTCTATATACAGTCCCTTTAATAATATTCTATTCAATTTTTTTTTAATTCATATAGTTTACTTTATGCCAATTATACATTATACATTATAAATAAGCAACAACTTTTAGCATAAGGTGATTGTACCCTTGGCTTTGGGTATGTTTCAAAAAAAAAAAAAAAAAAAAAAAAAAGATTATGTCCACACATCTACCATCTTCCAGGTTGGGTCAAAAGTCAAAACCTTTTTATAAGTCAAAACCTTTGTCCCAACTTTTTTATAGTTAGTCTTTTGTGAAATATAGTTACAAATACAATAGTTTTTTTTTTTTTGGAAGGTGACTTTCTATGTACATGTCACCGGGTTCATGTCGAAGACATTCCCCCGTCAGCCCCGCACTCTCGGACGCGATGTTCGATTGGGCCCCGGCCGCCGCGCAAGCTGACTTCCGCCCGGAAACCATACTGCCCCCACACGAGAGACTCGCTGGGGTAACAGCTGGGTAAAACCGGGTTGCCCTCAAGACAATTCTATTGAATATAACTATTTAGGATTGTTCTTAAAATTCACACCTTATGTGACTTTCGACTCGCTTGACAAGTTCATCATGTTTCCTTAACCTATATTCATTACTATATTAGCCGTTAGAGATTAAACAATACCAAAATCGCCCATTGTGCAAACCTAATGCATGACGCCCAGAGTTCTACTACATGGATATAACAAATGCTTTGCATTGTAGGCATTATTTTAATTAATAATTGAGGCTTTAATGATGATGATGCTTTACGTTGATTTGTATTAAAAAGGTCTTAAATTTGATTGAAAGTAATGGAAATGTTTGCAATTTTACTGATCAAGTATGAGATAGTGGTGGAGTGGTTAGGGAAAGACTTGGTGTTTCTTATGACCCAGGTTCGACTCCCACTCTCCCTATTATTTTCTGCGGCATCCAGGTGAAGGGCGAATACGGGTGGCGCCGGTTCGTCTTGGATGGGAGGCGAGGTTTTACCGATTATTCCACTGTCGTGCCTTCGAGCGGGTAGAGGTCGGGTTTTCGCGCATCTGGGAGAGCCAATGGGCTGGCGGCGGTCGAGTAGTAGACCTTGACCACAGTGCCCTGTGTCACGGTGGTTGGCACGTCGTTCCTTACCATTAAAAAAGTATGAAGATGTTTTTAGGGAAAGTTGGATAAGTGCCTAGATAGTTGTGAGGGGGAAATGGCTACCAGTTTCATCGAGGAGTTTGAGATTAGCAGATCGTTAGAAGGCTTGTCAAATGAACATCGGTCTGGGAATGGTCGTTTTATGCTAACATGTAATCATATTACCTTCTTTTTGTAAATGCAATTTGTACCTTTTCCCTCACAACGCTTGACTCAGATGTTTATATTTAGGGTTTACTCTTTTGGTGCTCTAGCGAGTGCCGATGTTGTAACGAATCAAACAATACCAAACAGTCTTTTTGGCTTTTATGAAATGTGAATGTCAACCCGGCCGCAACGCGGCGGGTGTTACATCTAGTTCTATATAATTATAAACTAGTTTTTTAGTCTCCGCGCTTCACGGTGGAAGTTTGGTCGTTTCCCATACGTTACATGAACAGTGGCGGACTTAAAGTATTAGTAGGGGTAGCACGGGCTACCCCTCAACCCCGTTTACGTAGTGTAAAAATACCTCTTAACTTCATTTCGGTTGTGTAAAAATACCACTCAACCTCGTTTTTGTTATATAAGGGATACCCCTGATCCAAAAAAAAATTAGGATACCCCTAACCTTTTGGGCTAGTTCCGCCACTGTACATGACAGAAGCTTTGTCGTTACCTGTTTGGAAAACGATTGGGTTCGTTATGACACCACAACGATAACATCATTGGCTATAACTTAAAATAGAAAAAAAATAACTTCGTTTTCAAACTTACACAACACAAAAATATTTGAATCTAAATATAACTTGGTTTTCAAATAAAAAAGAAAGTTAATTTTATAAATACTAATACATATTGATCTATTAAAAAAGTCATTTTCTAAACTTACTATCAAATTATAAACTAATACATATTGATCTATTAAAAAAGTCATTTTCTAAACTTATTATCAAATTCACCAAAAAAACCACTACTGTTCATGGTGAGTTTGGTTTAATATATATAATATAATATAATATAATATATAATATAATATATAAAATCAGGGACCATATTGGCATTTTACTCAAATAAATATAAATAGCATTACAAAGTTGTATAAATGAAATATAAATAGTTCCAAACAATAAATTACCATTCATCGTTAGTTTCCATTCGATTTCGTATAACAGCGGCATGCTATCCATTTCCAACAAACTTATATCGCAATGTTGAAAAGAAAACATAGATGCGGATTTAAAACTTTTGAAAAGTTAACGAACGTAAGTTATTAAAAAAACAAATAAAATAAAAATGAATAAAATATTTCAAAAATTATAAATAAATGATGAAAACAAAATTAAAAAGTAAATAAAACATAATTTAAAATATTATAAAAACTTTTATTTTATATTAGACTGTTCATGACAAGTTATAATTGAATAGAAGTCAGATGATCACTAGTACTTTTTTTAATTTTTTTTTTGTCTTTTAACATAGTAAGTTTTTGGATTCGTAACCTTTACCCTTCAATAATTAGTATCAGTACTTATAACTCTTCAACTTTCTAAAAACTTTATAATCATTTTTACGTGGTTATATTCGCAACAACTGAATTAACATATAACAAAGTTAAAAAGAAAAGGATCAACTTAAAGGAAAGCAAGTTAACAAAACGCAGTTTTGTACAACACAATGCACATACTACACAAGAATAATCACATATCATCTACACATACATATACATATCGAACAATAGACATAAAACGATGCTGACATCGAACCGAAACCGAGGCAACGCGTTGATCAATCAAAGCTACGAGGTGAACGAGGCTTACTGATAACGGTGGTGTTCTTGAGAGAATGATTACTCGTCAACTGTTGCACGAGATAGAGGAGGAGGGTGGTGGTTGTTCGGTCGCCGTAGGGTTTCCGCGAGACAGAGAGATGAGGGACGATATATGATTATGGGGGTCAGTTAGGTTAGATATGATTATTAATATATATGCATATCTATTATTATTATTATTATTTTTTTTTTAAGTGTTATACACCCACACATCAACAACAACAACAACCATACCCAGTAAATCCCACAAATAGCAAAGCTACTTATAGGGTCTGGGGAGGGTGGGATGTAGGCAGACCTTGCCTCTATCCATAGGGATAGAGAGGCTGCTTCCAGAGAGACCCTCGGCTCGAAAACGCACAACAAACCAACACACCAAGTAAAAGAATATACAAATAAGAAGTCCCCATACCAAGAAATTGATCCGAGTTGACACAATATAATGTAAATCATGTATAATAGCATGCATACAACATCATTTGGGCATAAACACAAGAAGGCAATCACCGGAAAAGTCCCTTAAAGACTAGGAAAAACCTACCTCCTTAAAATACACCTAAGACCTTACTGTAGTATCTTCTAGAAGTCCTTAACCCTAATCCTATGCCTCCACGCGGTCCTATCTTGGACCATGTCCTCAGAAAGATGCAACTCTACTAAATCATGCCTAATCTGCTCATCCCATGTCAGTTTGGGTCTGCCTCTTCCTCTCATCCCCTCGACAGCAAGAGTTTCCACTACTCTAACTGGTGCCGTCGTTTCCCTCCGCTTCACATGCCCAAACCATCTCAATCTCCCCTCCTTAATCTTCTCCGATATACTAGTCACTCCTAATCTTTCCCTAAAAACCTCATTTCTTATCCGGTCTAACCTCGTGTGTCCACACATCCACCTCAGCATCCTCATCTCTGCTACCTCCATCTTGCGCACTTGTGTCTTCTTGATAGCCCAACAGTCTGTTCCATATAGCATAGCGGGTCTGACTGCTACCCTGTAAAATTTCCCCTTTAATTTAGTTGGGAACCTCCTATCGCACAATACCCCACTGGCTGCCCTCCATCTACACCAGCCAGCCTGTATGCGATGGGTTACATCACTATCTATGTCACCATCTCTTTGTACAAACGACCCCAGATACTTAAACCTAGTTACCTGCGGGACCAATTGATCCTCAATGGTGATTTGGGTGTCATCGTCATCGGCTACACCACTGAAATCACAGTGTAGATACTCAGTCTTAGATCGACTAATCCTTAGGCCCTTGCTCTCTAAGGCTACTCTCCACTCCTCTACCCTCGCGTTCAGACACTGTTTAGTCTCTGCAATCAACACAATATCGTCTGCAAAAAGCATGCACCACGGAACAGTCTTCTGAATCAACTTGGACAACTCATCCAAGACAACCACAAAAAGAAAAGGGCTCAACGCAGACCCCTGGTGGAGTCCTACCTCGACAGGAAAGAAGTTTGTATCTCCTACAGGCGCGCGGACACTAGTTTCCGTTCTATCGTAAGTATCCTTAATTATGTCTATATATTTCCTCGGTAGCCCTCGACGCTCCAAACTATCCCAAATCAGTTGTCGTGGGACAGTGTCATATGCCTTTTCTAGGTCGATAAACACCATATGTAAATCTTGCTTCTTCGCTCTATATTTTTCCATCAACCTCCTTAGAATATGAATCGCTTCTGTGGTTGACCTCCATTTCATGAATCCAAATTGGTTTACTGAAACCTGGGTTTCTCTTCTAATTCTAGTTTCAATTACCCTCTCCCAGAGCTTCATAGTGTGACTTAGCAATTTGATTCCTCTGTAGTTCCCACAACATTGAGCGTCTCCTTTATTCTTGTATAAAGGCACCACGATGCTACTCCTCCACTGATCTGGCATTTTTCCAGTCTTGAAAATACAATTGAACAAAAGTGTTAACCATTGGACTCCTTCTTCCCCCAAACACTTCCACACCTCAATCGGTATGTCGTCCAAACCCACTGCCTTTCCTCTTCCCATCTTCATAAGTGCCATCCTCACCTCGTCATGTGTGATCCTCCCGCAGTAGCCATTATTCTGTTGTCGCCTTTGAATCCTGGGACTGCTGCTATCTTGTTGGTATGCCCTACCATGGTTGAAAAGATTGTGGAAGTAGGTTTGCCATCTCAACTTAATGTCACGTGCCTTGACTAAAACACGTCCATCCTCTCCTTTGATAAACTTTACTACTCCTAGATCTTGTCTTCTTCGCTCCTTAGCTTTAGAAATCTTGAACATATCATGCTCCCCCTCTTTACTTTCCAAACGTTCGTACATTAGTTTATAGGCTGTGTTTTTTGCATCGGTCACCGCCTTTTTCGCTTCCCTTTTTGCCTTCTTGTATATCTCCCTTACCCTCAGCCGCTCCTCCTCATCTGTGCACCTCAAAAGCTCTCTAAAACTCTGTTGCTTATCCTTTATTTTGGTATGCACGTCTTCATTCCACCACCAGGACTCCTTATGACCACCAGTCTTCCCTGTTGTGACCCCTAGCGTCTCATTCGCCACTGTAGTGATCGTAGTCGCCATAGCCTCCCACATCCGGTTTGCGTCGTCACCTAGTTGCATCGATGTCACCGAGTTAACTTTATCTCTAAACATCAAACTTTTTTCTCCCTTCAAGTTTCCCCAACGGAACATCAAACTTTTTTCTCCCTTCAAGTTATACACCCACACATAAGCATACGAAATTGTTTATAAGAGATTTTGGGCTTGGGGTTGGGGTTTGGGCCGTAAAGATTGAAGTGTGGCTCCACTCACAAAATGCAAGGAGGGAAAACACGGGGTGTGAACGTATTGATGCGTATATGAACTAGTATATATTATTAATTAAATTGTTTTTGCAACTAACTAATATAGTTAAGGAGGGAAAATAATCTAGTTAAGCATCAACTCAAATAATTTATACCTGTTAAATCAAGTTACGGTTCGGGCCTCATAAGTGCCGGGTTAAGTGAGTTATGCCATGGTTCAAACGGTTCGGGTCGGTTCAATCAAATAAAGTAAGTTATAAACACATAACGTAAACACATAACGAGAACTGAATCGGGAAAGATACATGATTTTCCGGGATGTCATAATAAATTTGCCTTACTCTACGTTTTGGCGCCCTCGCAAGGCGCGATACCATTTTTAACTTAAAAAACATATTTTTTTTTCTTATTTTTTGTATGTGTCGGTATAAGTTCAGAGTGTTCAACGTAAATTTCTTTCGCAAATAAGTGGGGCCATATATAATACGTTTCCGTGCTTGTTTTTATCTACATCTTCAGTTAATCTACGTTTTGACGTAACTTTGTTCTGAAATGGTTCAGGTCTTTACTGTATAAATTCGAGTTACTTTACATTTGTATCCGTTGCAACACGTGAGGAAATTTACTTGTTACATATATGGACGGTTTGAGGCTAAAGGTTTACACTTGATTGAGAACACACTTAAATTCTTTTAAGAAGCTTTATTTGGTCTATAGAGAAGGCTAGTAATAATATCGAAGAGGGCCGCAATTCTTAAAACCATATATCTATATATATTTTAAGTTGAATAATATTAAATATTATTAATCACTAGTACAAAAATAGTTTTTTGATGTTGGGATTTATGCTTTTTGAGAGAGCACTAACAAATATACCACCAAATAATGGGATTTATTGGTGCTACTCAATAAGAGCACCATTAAATCTCTAAACACACCATCAAAAAATCAACTATAGAAACCAAGTCAGTCCACCATTAAATCTTTAAACATACCACCAAAAAAATCAATGATAGAAACCATAAATCTCTAACACGTGTCAATATGCATTCACCACCATTTAATCACCAGCGCACCAAATAATCACAAATCTACATATCACCATGTCTAAACCAGTAAGTGCTGAACCAGTAAAGTGTTGTTTGGTTACACATCTGAATGGATGTGTAAAATGACATTTTTACCCCTCTAAACTATTTTGTAAATCAAATTATAACATCACAATATCGTATCATTAAACTATCACATCTTGGATATATATATAGCTGAACTCAAACTTGTACAGACATTATAAACTACACATGTATTAACTTTAGAACATACATTCAAAATCAAAATATGTAGCTTCAAAGTATAACCTCAGAATGTATAACTTCATATGAAGGATGAGGTGTGAGTGGCGGTGATGTGGAGGAGAGATGGTGGAGTAGGGGCGGCGACGGATGTGAAGGCTGAGGTGAGTGGCGGCGCTGAATAGATGAAGTACTTGACAAGATGCATTTATTTATTAATTTTGATTTGTACCAGGGTCAAATAATAACTTAACTTAGATATTACATATCAGCGATTACGTATGGAATCATTTCTGCTTCTTGCGTAGTAAGTACGAATGCTCGCGCGTTCTTCTTAGCTCCGTCTGTTGTTTTTGCCTGGTTGTCGGGTGCTTTAGTCAGTTTCGGGTAATATGGTTTGATGTGTCCTGTTTCTCCGCAATTGTAACAGATATTAGTTTTCCTTCTACAATATTCTTCTATATGCCCGGTCATCTTACAGAAGTTACAGTAGGGTGTTCTCTTAAAACGACATTTTCCTGAATGCTTTTTGTTACAGTTTCTACAGGTAGGTTGCTTCAATTACGGTTTAGTTCCTTTCTTCTTGAATTATTGGGAAATTTTCTAGGCTAACTCTTTCTTCTTGTTTTCTTCTTTTGTACGGATTATGTAAGGACCTGCAAAAATGTCCTAAATCAACCCGTAAGTGAAAACCCGGACCCCTGAAACCCTAATGTGCATGAAAAACCAAGAAATCAAGAAAATTGGATTTAACGCGGGCCGCGTAAGCCATAAGGTAAGGCTAAGCGGGCCGCGACAACTTGAAAGTCTCCGGATAAGCTTAAGGGACACGTGTCGTCCACGTGTCAAGACCACCGATGACTCAGCAAACCCTACTACCGCCTTTATGGCCCTCGCTGGCCGCGTAAGATCTTATTAAGTTTTACGCGGGCCGCGTAAAACCTAAAATGTTGCTATAAGTAGCCTGTGCATGGGACTTGCTCCTGTATTCGAAATTTCAGTTTCAAAAACGTCCCAATTCTGCTAAAAACGAGTTTTACGGTGTCAAGACGCTGCTACGAATCCAGGGTATTAGCTCAATCACTGCTACATTTCAAACTGCTCAATTCTTTTCTTTCCTTTAGCTTTTATTATAGTAAATAGTAGCTCGGGATTATACCTTCCAAATCCCGAAACTCTGCCCGTTATTAGGGTAATAACTCTAATCACTGGTACGATACCTTATCCGATCGATTAAAACCAATCCAATGGATGTTTAAGTGCTGCCAATATCTGGCTATACTTTGTCATTCATTGTGAGGGTTTCGATCTCGTGATTATCGTTAAAGTTGAATTGAGTTACTACACTAATACGAGTTTCATTGTGTCTAGAAATTAGAACTCGTAATCAGGGAGCTGCTAGAATACTTAGCAACTAAGTAAACTTAGTAGTTAAATAAACTTAGTAAACTTACTAATTACGTACACTTAGTTGTTAAGGAAACTTAGCAGTTAAGCTAGCAGAGTAGATTAATTAATCTGCTAATTAAGTTAAGTAATCGACTAAGCAAATTATAAGAGTTAAGATAAATTAATTAAGTAGTTAATTAATTAATTAACTTAAGAAAGGTTAATTAAGATTAATTAAGATTAATTAATATTTATTAATCAGCTAAGCATGATTAATTAAGCTAAGCAAGATTAATTAAGGTAAGCAAGATTAATTAAACATCTAGATATATATACATGAAAAATAAATATATATGAGATAGATAATATCAAAGGAAGGTGCTAGGAAGGTGTAAGAGGATATATATGTAGGTAGGAAGCTTCCTAGAAAATGTATAGGTAACTTCCTAGAAAAGCTATATGAAACTTCCTAGAAATTTCATATTTCCTACCTATAAATAGGAAGCTTAGGATTCATTTTTCTTTGCTCATTTCTTCTATTCTTCTCTCTATACGTTGGTGTTCTAACCAATAATCACCGATGCGATATTCTGTCCGATCGATTCAGGAACCAACTAATGAATGCCAAAGTACTGTACTTTGTGAATTTCGTTAAACGGATGCCAAAGTGTTGTCTAAACAAGACTATACTTTGTGAATTTCGTTAAACGGATGCCAAAGTGTTGTCTAAACAAGACTATACTTTGTGAATTTCGTTAAGGTTCGGATCTCGTGACCATCGTTAGGTTTGATTAAATGTTTAACTACTCGAAACTCTACCCCATACACTTACAATCAAAATGGATGCTTAATCATCAGAGGATTCAGAACTATAAAGTAGATGCTTAGAATCAAGATGCTTGTTTAATCAAGACTATATGCTAACAAGGTGAGTCATTCTCTTTTTATTAAATTGTTTCCAAAATCCTATTTATTTTCAAAGTTATAATTACAGGGATTAAGTCTTTGTAATATTCAATTACTGCCGGTATGTGGGGTTTTGTATACATTAATTACTTGATACCCGTCACCATTGGACAACGAGTTAGCCAATGGGTGATCTGACCATAGTCACAGAAACGAGTCGAGTGACAAATACCGATTTGGGTAATTGGTTGATATAAACATTGTAATCACCCTTAATACTGTAATTTATAACTATGCATCGTTTTGTACAAAAATGAATGAACTCACCAGTATTTTCTGCTGACCAAACCTTTTTAAAACGCGTTTCAGGTAATGACAGTAGATTGGAATAAGAGTGATGATACGACACCGAAAGGCTTAAAGAAGTGGCTAATTTTATCAACTGAATTAAATTAAGAAAACATGGTTTCATATATTCGGGTTTATCCCTTATTAAAACTACCTTTGTAAAACATGGGTTTTATCCCATCTATTTAATAAATAAAATTCGGTGTTTTCTAAACTCTGATATTTTTCCTAACTCACGGTCCTGATGAACATTTCCGCTGCAATGTTTTTAAAATAACCACCAGTACCACTTGACTGCTCGCGGCTCCCGTCCAGGGTGTGGTCGGGGGTCGTTACAGATTAGTCCATCTATCAGGGTGTTAGCTAGTTCAACTGCTTCTTCAATAGTCTGTGGTCTGGCGGCCTTGACCATGTCTCGGATTTCGCTCACTAATCCCCAAATATAACGGGAAATTAGTACGGGTTCTGGTGAAGCCAGAGTTGGTACCGTTCTTGCGTACTCGAAGAACGTTGTCGTATATTCACGACAATTCACACCTATCATTTTATGATTTAGGAATTCGTTAGCCATTCGTTCCTTTTCATAAGGGGGGGGGGGGCAAAATTTTCTTTCTGCAATTTCCTTGAATTTTTCCCAGTTCATGGAATAAGCCATGTCACTTCCTTTTGCCTGAAGAATTGTATTAAACCATTCTAAGGCCTATTGCTTAAAAAGGTTAGAAGCATACATCTGTATCGCCCTGCGTCCCTGAACTTTTAGCTTTTGTCCGTTTTGGTCCTTATACTATGTGAGACTTGACTCTTAGATACTTTGTGAATCTTGATGCTCTGAAACTTGAATCTTATTGATACTTGATACTTGATTCTATGAAACTAGATTCTTGATACTTAACTCTTGTAACAACCATAATTTTACTTAGCGATTTTAGTAAATAATCACAGATTACTGAGTATTTATATTTAAACATTCATGCTCAAATACGGGTTTATTAAAACTTTTCTAAACTTGAAAGCAAAACAACATAATATAATTTAATTCATCGTTTTAGAATAACGACGAAACAACTTGCGGAAGCTTCATTTAACGCGTGTTCGGTTCTTGCTCGACGCTTGATCTTCATCCGGGGCTCCCGATATTCACCTGTGTTCAAAACCAACTTAAAAGTTAGCTTTGATAATTAAATAACTGGTATCACAAGAAAAATGGGTTCGAATAAACGAATTAAAGAAAAATCAGGAAATCCCCATATTAATCCCTTGATCCTAGAAACAAGGATTTGAATCCGGTCTCCACCGTAACTTACGGTGGTCACCGTAAGTTACGGTGGCCCCTGGTATAAATGACCATACCGTAACTCAGTAGGCAGCTGTCGTAATGATTTCAGCCCCACCGTAACTTACGGTGGGCACCGTAAGTTACGGTGGCCCCTGTATCAGCCCCTTCTAATTTTTGCCGTTTTTGACACGAAAACATTCGTATCTTTCAATCCGCTTATCCGTTTGACCTACCGTTTCTTCCTACAGGATTGTAATTTGATCCTCCATCAAATGGAGTTAAAATCCAACATCCTACATAATAAATTTTGAGACTTCTAAGCCTTCGACTCCTTGCCGTTTTACCGAATTTTAACCCGTTTATGCATTTTATAAAACAAACATATTTGTTTAAATCCTTATTTCACTTGCACCTCTTCAAATTAATGTTATCTACCATGTTAGGTTTTAATCACAGGTTTCTCACACAATTTAAATACGTTTTCACTCGTATGCTTATTTTGACCCGTTAAGGGTATTTAAGCACTTTAGAACTTGAAGTCGCTTTCATACATTTCTAGCATCTTATTCCTACATTTCTTATCAAGTAATCTTCCACCACAACTATATGTGTGTTGGATTTAATGTGGATATCTATATGTTCCGAACTTTACCCCTCGGATTATATTTTTACGGCAAAGACTCATATAAAGTCATTCAACCCAAGAATTTACATCTTTCACTATCTTTTATTATTCTAAGCATTTATTTAATCAGAAAACTCGTTTCCGAACCTCTTGCAAAGGTCATTTGTTCGAATTGGCTTACAAGGGCAAATTGGTCAATTTTCATCATTTCTTTACTACAAAGGAACTTTTAAATACTTGTTTGTCCCAAAATCCGACCTTTTAACTATAATCTTGTTTATAAACCCATGTGCTTCTAAAACACTATAATCATAACTCAATTTATTCGGTTTACCTAAAAGATGACCGAATATCTATATTTCAACCTTGTCTAACTCTTATAGAACTCCAAATTCTACATGATGAGTTGAATCATTATACAAACCTGGCTAGGATCAATATATTGTCCCATTTCGATACCTTGCCTTAGTAGCCGCTAAGCAATAGCGATGTACGTATCCATTTGATATTTATTCCTATAAACATGTAACTCGACAAACCATTAGTCGATATTGTCAAGGGTGATAATTTCACCTTTTGACCCGTTTGTTTACCTAGTGATCTTCGTCACTTCAACTAAATGCAAATTTCATGTATTATACTAATTTAAAGTCTATTAGAAAAAATACGAAATCAAACATAACGTAACGAAATCGTAGTTACGTACCTTTTAAGCATTCTTTTCAAACGCATATTTCCACCGGCTTGTCCACTTGACGATCCGGAATCCTTGCCTAAAGAGTTCAATTCACAATCCGTTTAGAACCCTTTTTATAAGTTTTAACGCATAATTTGCCATATTCATCAAGCATGCGTTTTTGTTCGATTTTCAACATTTATCTTTCATTTAGGCATTTTAACGAACACCTAACGAGTATAATTTTACATATTTGAAACCAAGTTCATAACTTGATATTTTTGCCCAATATAAACATACATATCGATTCCATTATGTCAAGCATGCATACTAATCTCAGAATCATTTTACGGAAATCAAGTAACACCACTTTTGGTAGTCATGATTCTTGTGTTCATCTTAGTTTTACAAAACCCATTTAACTTATCAATGGATTATCATGAATTTCATAGATTATCCACTAATCCAACATGTTATTGACTAGGGTTTACTCCTAGACATCATATTACTTCAAGATTCATCCATGCATGACATATTTAAGCTCAATTCCAGTTTCTCACAATTAACCTAGACTTCAAGATGGATCAAAACATCACAATTTTACATACTTATGATCCTTTCAACTAGGTGATCACTAATTTGTGCTTGAATTTCGATTTGGGTTTGATTTGCTCTTCCAATTTCTTGATTTTGGCTTGTTAGGGTTTTTGAGCATGGAGTTCCCTGGCTCCTGTGGATATCTCGACCAGAACACACACTTTAAGTGTGTGTTTTGGTGTTTAACTTTTATTTTAATAAAACAAGTTTCCCACTTGGCAATATTAGTCCCTCATGTTTTCTTTTGATCAAATGAAGCTATAACTCACCGTTAGTCACTTAATTCCTTGCTACTAACTAGGTTAATTATTCCTAGTTACTTTAACGGGTTCGGGAAGTTATAACCCGTTATGTTTTATGTCCCGTTAATTTGGGCTTTTTATATACTTTGTATTCTCAAAGTATTTATTTTCCTTATTAATTAATATTAGGTTTATTTATTTAAGTCCTAATATTTACCGGGTTAAATTTTACCACTAACGGTATTTTACCCGTTCATCACTATTAACGAGGTTTGATTACTAAACCCATTTTCGGGGTGTTACAAGTCTATCCCCCTTAAAGAGGTTTCGTCCTCGAAACCTTGTTTACATAGTTCCTTTAATTTGGATTAAACGAACTTAGTTTCGTTTTTTTTTTCAAGGCATTCATTCATTCCTTTCGATCTAACATTTCCATTTATATTGACGTGTAAGTCTTTCGTGTGTAAGGCATCGCAGGCCGTTACTTTTCAGCTTGTATCCATTATCTTTATTGTTTATTCATTTTGGCGGTTAGACTTGTTAGTCATAGGTTACTTCATACTCCGTTACCCGGGTATGCTATTTGCCATCTCCGGCCTTATGTGTCTTTAAAATTCTCTAAGTCACCCCGTACACTTATGTTTTGTTAAAACGTTACTTTTGACTAAAACTAAATTCTTAGTTTACGTTTCCTCTTTGTCGTACATCTTTCCCCCGTTTCTAGGGATGTTACTTCCGAGAATCTAGTCCTTTCCGTTATTATTTAATGCGGGGAATTATAACAATTTCCCAAGCTTAACCCCTATGACCCGTAGGTTCTTTCCCTTAGCCTCGTAGGCTATTTATTTAGATTTTCACTTTTTTTATCCTTTCTAAAGTGAGACCTTTACAATTCGTTTCTTTCTATTTGTGACCCGAAGGTCTTTTTGGTCCCGTAGACCTTAACACTATTTATGATCCCGTAGGTTAGGATGATCCCGTAGATCGTATTTTATCCATGTCTATATTCAAATGTATATATACATATATAGCATCAAAGCACCTTTTATTATGTTTGGAATTGTTTATTTTCATTTTTGAACTTTAGTTGGCCTTGACCATAGTCTAAAGCTTCGTTCGTTTACTCTTGGGCTAATCTTCCGACTTTATGACTCTTTACGTCATTTACACGTTGGTTTGTTCTACGCTCACCATTTCCCCAGTTCATAATTATACTTCTCTACGACCCGTTACCCGGGTTCTTTATTATTTCGTGCTTCCATTATTCGATTTGCACTTACTTGCACTACCGAGCTTTTTATATTTTATTTATCTCGTTTGATTTATTCGTGTGTGATTTCATTACTCACGAACGTCACACTTCATTCTTTATTCGACCCGTTCAACTTTAGAATAGTTGAACATAGTTATCAAAATTTCTGTTTGCAAATTCTCATCGTCTTTTAGTCATGACTCTTAATCCGAGTCCTTTGACTTTCTATTTCGCGTACCCGTCCCTTGGTTTACGCATGCTTTCAAAATCCTACCCATCTATCGGGTATCTTTACCAAAGTCATAATCAAGTAACCATTCTTATATGGTTTTAGACATCAACTTAATTTTATTTGATCATCTTAGCGAAATCCATTGCTTTTATTTAGTCAAGTCTTTTATTCTTTTATGCTACCCCTTTGAATTGTCTGTGTGAATTTTCATCACTTATGACTGTCAAATTTTATCTTTATGCCTTAGCATTCTCATTAGTTGGTCTGTATTTCCTCTTACTTTGATCATTGTTCCTTCTCTCGGGCTCTTTACTCTAACGTAATACGCTTCTGTCATCCGACTTGCGTCTACGTTTATTATCAAACGTCTTGCTTATTGGGTTTATTTGGGTACCTTTTAAGTTAGTCCCATTCATCCCGCCCTTACTACATCGGACGTAAATGTGTCTGCTACAAGAAGTTCATGGTATCATATGCCACTACTTACTTGGCCAGAGTAAGCGATCAACACATGACACACATGACCTTTTTATAGCTTTCACATCACCCCCCTATGTAAGTAATGCCTCTATTTATTTCATACCTCTAATTTCATTTAGTAAAACTTTATTTATTTGCAAAACAACAATCATTAGTTTTACTAGTTTTACATTCGAACATATAAAATGTTTTTTTTTCTATCAAACTATTATATAATCACATTCGTTAATGTGATCGCTACTTTTCTCAATAGCGTTATATTGAGAGTTTCCCACTTGGATAATCACCCCCCGTCCAAGTTTCCATATGAACTAATCTTATTATTTCCTTGTTATTCATCATCGTGAATAACACATGTTTCTATTAAACTTTTCTTAGAAACATCATCCTGAATAGATATCCTATTCAGGTTTTATCAGATATATGCAATCGTTATCCCCTACGTGTTAGTTGCATATTACTACTTGTGCGATTAATTTAAAAGCGTGCACCTGGTAATGCTTGTCCTAGCGGGCTTCTCTTGCCGCTAACTTTGTTCGCGATCGTCACGCGATTTAGTTCCTTAATAAGTATGCTCTGCTTGTCATACCTCGGACCGTTCCACTGTCATATCCCTAATTCGTTCAACTCGCGTCATCTTCAGATGCGGTTGTTCTTCAACTAAACATTTACAAAAGTTAGTAATTTCGACATTAATAAACGCCCGTATTGTAATACAAGGCTTTTTACTGTACATGTCAACGCACGTAATCTCGTTGACTAAATCTATTCTATATCATTTTTATTGGTGTAACGTGTATTGCACGATAACCATGTGTTTTGTTCTCAACACTTTAATCATACTAAACCATTGTACTTACCGGATTTGCGATCAAGCCTTGAACCGAACACCAATCTTTATCAAGAGCATAAGGTTTAAGTCCAAGCATAGTTTTCCCACCATACTTGAATCTCTTAAACCAAGGCTCTGATACCAACTTGTAACAATCATAATTTTACTTAGCGATTTTAGTAAATAATCACAGATTACTGAGTATTTATATTTAAACATTCATGCTCAAATACGTGTTTATTAAAACTTTTCTAAACTTGAAAGAAAAACAACATAATATAATTTAATTCATCGTTTTAGAATAACGACGAAACAACTTGCGGAAGCTTCATTTAACGCGTGTTCGGTTCTTGCTCGACGCTTGTTCTTCATCCGGGGCTCCCGATATTCACCTGTGTTCAAAACCAACTTAAAAGTTAGTTTTGATAATTAAATAACTGGTATCACAAGAAAAATGGGGTCGAATAAACGAATTAAAGAAAAATCAGGAAATCCCCATATTAATCCCTTGATCCTAGAAACAAGGATTTGAATCCGGTCTCCACCGTAACTTACAGTGATCACCGTAAGTTACGGTGGCCCCTGGTATAAATGCCCCTACCGTAACTCAGTAGGCAGCTGCCGTAATGATTTCAGCCCCACCGTAACTTACGGTGGGTACCGCAAGTTACGGTGGCCCCTGTATCAGCCCCTTCTAATTTTTTCCGTTTTTGACACGAAAACCTTCGTATCTTTCAATCCGCTTATCCGTTTGACCTACCGTTTCTTCCTACAGGATTGTAATTTGATCCTCCATCAAATGGAGTTAAAATCCAACATCCTACATAATAAATTTTGAGACTTCTAAGCCTTCGACTCCTTGCCGTTTTACCGAATTTTAACCCGTTTATGCATTTTATAAAACAAACATATTTGTTTAAATCCTTATTTCACTTGCACCTCTTCAAATTAATGTTATCTACCATGTTAGGTTTTAATCACAGGTTTCTCACACAATTTAAATACGTTTTCACTCGTATGCTTATTTTGACCCGTTAAGGGTATTTAAGCACTTTAGAACTTGAAGTCGCTTTCATACATTTCTAGCATCTTATTCCTACATTTCTTATCAAGTAATCTTCCACCACAACTATATGTGTGTTGGATTTAATGTGGAAATCTATATGTTCCGAACTTTACCCCTCGGATTATATTTTTACGGCAAAGACTCATATAAAGTCATTCAACCCAAGAATTTACATCTTTCACTATCTTTTATTATTCTAAGCATTTATTTAATCAGAAAACTCATTTCCGAACCTCTTGCAAAGGTCGTTTGTTCGAATTAGCTTACAAGGGCAAATTGGTCAATTTTCATCCTTTCTTTACTACAAAGGAACATTTAAATACTTGTTTGTCCCAAAATCCAACCTTTTAACTATAATCTTGTTTATAAACCCATGTGCTTCTTAAACACTATAATCATAACTCAATTTATTCGGTTTACCTAAAAGATAACCGAATATCTATATTTCAACCTTGTCTAACTCTTATAGAACTCCACATTCTACATGATGAGTTGAATCATTATACATACCTGGCTAGGATCAATATATTGACCCATTTCGATACCTTGCCTTAGTAGCCGCTAAGCAATAGCGATGTATGTATCCATTTGATATTTATTCCTATAAACATGTAACTCGACAAACCATTAGTCGATATTGTCAAGGGTGATAATTTCACCTTTTGACCCGTTTGTTTACCTAGTGATCTTCGTCACTTCAACTAAATGCAAATTTCATGTATTATACTAATTTAAAGTCTATTAGCAAAAATACGAAATCAAGCATAACGTAATGAAATCGTAGTTATGTACCTTTTAAGCATTCTTTTCAAACGCATATTTCCACCGGCTTGTCCACTTGATGATCCGGATTCCTTGCCTAGAGAGTTCAATTCACAATCCGTTTAGAACCCTTTTTATAAGTTTTAATGCATAATTTGCCATATTCATCAAGCATGCGTTTTTGTTCGATTTTCAACATTTATCTTTCATTTAGGCATTTTAACGAACACCTAACGGGTATAATTTTACATATTTGAAACCAAGTTCATAACTTGATATTTTTGCCCAATATAAACATACATATCGATTCCATTATGCCAAGCATGCATACTAATCTCAGAATCATTTTATGGAAATCAAGTAACACCCCTTTTGGTAGTCATGATTCTTGTGTTCATCTTAGTTTTACAAAACCCATTTAACTTATCAATGGATTATCATGAATTTCATAGATTATCCATTAATCCAACATGTTATTGACTAGGGTTTACTCCTAGACATCATATTACTTCAAGATTCATCCATGCATGACATATTTAAGCTCAATTCCAGTTTCTCACAATTAACCTAGACTTCAAGATGGATCAAAACATCACAATTTTACATACCTTATGATCCTTTCAACTAGGTGATCACTAATTTGTGCTTGAATTTCAATTTGGGTTTGATTTGCCCTTCCAATTTCTTGATTTTGGCTTGTTAGGGTTTTTGAGCACGGAGTTCCCTGGCTCCTGTGGATATCTCGACCAGAACACACACTTTAAGTGTGTGTTTTGGTGTTTAACTTTTGTTTTAATAAAACAAGTTTCCCACTTGGCAATATTAGTCCCTCATGTTTTCTTTTGATCAAATGAAGCTATAACTCACCATTAGTCACTTAATTCCTTACTACTAACTAGGTTAATTATTCCTAGTTACTTTAACGGGTTCAAGAAGTTATATCCCGTTATGTTTTATGTCCCGTTAATTTGAGCTTTTTATATACTTTGTATTCTCAAAGTATTTATTTTCCTTATTAATTAATATTAGGTTTATTTATTTAAGTCCTAATATTTACCGAGTTAAATTTTACCACTAACGGTATTTTACCCGTTCATCACTATTAACGAGGTTTGATTACTAAACCCGTTTTCGGGGTGTTACAACTCTAGACACTTGATTCTTGAGACTTGATTCGAGATTCTTGATACTTGATTCTTGAGACTTGATACTTGGTGCTTGACTCTTGAGGCTCGTGAAACTTGAGACTTTGTTGAACGAGGGACTGGAGACTTGACACTTGTGTAAACTCGGAAACTTGGAAACTTTTGTGTTAATGATATAAATCTTGTTATGTGATAATATTACACAATAATACGCAACGTAACGCTTAATCTAACTCGCAAAACGAACCAAAGACGGAAAAGTTGCAAAACAGATTGGACTGTCTGAATGGACATCCGATCGGAGGACCATCCGATCGGAGGGCCATTCGACCGAACAGCCATCCGATCCATTTGCCACACCGCCTTACCTCCTATTTTGCACTATAAATAGGACCTATCACATCATTCTTCACTGATGTGACAGCCTCCTCCGTTCCAGACGCATGCACTCTCATTCTTGGGCACTTTTCTTCAATTCTAGACCGATTCTTGTAAGTTTTCAACCTAAATCTTGTACAACTACAATCTACACACTATTCTCTGCATGATTCTTCTTTGAAATCACACTTTTCACCATGAAATCTCTAAGGATCGAGCTCTTGAGGATGACGTCATCATGGCGGTTGTAGCAACAGCTGTTGTCATTCCAGTCAAGATCTAGCACAGATATAAGGAATTTCAAGTGTTTTTACACCAAATCTTTACTAAATCTAAGGTTTTCAGTCGATTTCATGTTTATCTTCAAACTTTCTTAAACTTTTTGCTAAATACGGTGGAATCCAGACCCAAACGGGCTGTAGACTTAATGATTAGTCTGGAGTCGGCTTGGAAATGGATTATCGCCGGAAAAGATGGCCAAATAACGGATTCAGACATGAAAACCGTAAAGAACAGACACCTAATCGGACGGGGTGATTCCCATCCGGTCAGACAGGCTGAGTCTTGATGCGCTTTCAGTTGTCTCAACACGTACCATGTCATCGCCGTTAAACTCAAACTTAGAAACCTTACAAGGTTGCAAAGAGGCACCAGATCACTTCAGTCGAATGGCTATCCGATCGGACTGCCGTCCAATCGAACGACCATCCGATCGAATGACATGTGCCTTACATTCTTCAACTTGAATTAGTTTGAATCAGAAACTTTGAAAACTTCAAAAGTTAAACATTTTGAAAACTTATCACATTGATCGAATGACCATTCGATCGAATGGCCATCCGATCGAATGGCCATCCATCCGGATGACCATCCGATCGGATGGTGATCCGTCCCATTCATATGTTATCCGACCGGATGCCCATCCATCCGGATGGCCATCCGATCAGGTGACTGATCCTACACCTTGCACGATTCTCGTTATTCTGCTCGACGCTTATCTATTGTACTCTGATCAGGCTAATTCTAAGAGCTCCCTTTGATCCAATAACAGTCTTACTGTTAAGCAATCACTGTGAGTATACTCGATCCCTTTTCGTTTTAAACTTTTGGGATGCAACATGTATTTTATGAAACTAGAAACTTGAAACTTTGAATCTAAACTCTATCATCTGTGAATGTGAAACTTGATACTTGTGATTCTTGATTCTTTATGCTATGTGAACGTTTAATCCTTGTGTGTAGTTCTGCCTTAACATTAGTAGCGCTATAGGATAATGCACCTCCCCATTATTCTCGGGGGTGTTGTTAGGAGGATTCTATTTGCTTTCCTTGATTCTTGGGAAAGTGGTTAAAGCATCGGGACACTTGGGCTATCACTTGGACTGCGAACACTAGCACGGCTGAAACTATTTTTATCGTTTACATGATGAATATGAGTCTTTTTAAACTATTATGATATATACTCAAACTTGTATACTCGACAGTACTTTTGTACTGACTTTATTTTAATAAATGTTGCAGGCTGATAGGATGCTATGATCAAGAAACATGCTAGGATTGCTGCTAGAAACTCATCCTAGTTAATCCTAGAAACTTTGAAACAATTTGGGTGAATTTGTATTTGATACTTATGTTTCAGTTGGTGTTTTATTTTAGACTATGTTATCATGAAACTTAATTAATTTATATCGAAATTATTAGTATTATGGAAACTCATGAGCAATCTGAACGCTTAGAGCCACACCCCGATGTTTCCGCCATCGGTTGGGGTGTGACAACATAACCTTATCTTCTTCGGCACATTTGCTGATTTTAAGAACAACTTCCGTCTTTTCCAACCATCACAGAGCAGTCGTGGCTCTTTCACTGCCTGCGAACTCAGTTGGTTTACAAGCTAGAAATTCTTTGTAGGTACACCCGAGAGTAATCACCTTCATTTTCTTGGGAGATGAGGTTTTGATAATATCATCATTGTCTCCATTGACACTATGGCTAAAACTGTCGTCGCGAGTATGCTTGCTACTCACAACTTTGGTGTGTTCTACGGAGTTTTTAACAGCTTTAATTTTTAAAGGTATAGCATTAGCTATTCCTTGGGCTATTATATTTTCTATAGCATTTTTATCTAAAGGATTTTCATTATTAGCATGAACTTCTGGATTATGTAATACTTCGTTCGACATTTGAATTGCGAATTTTTCAATTATTAATATCACAGAATAACTAAAACAAAACAATATTTTCAAGAATCATACGTGCATATACACACACACACACATATATTTAAATCTACAAAAATAACACATATGTTACTTTGTATTAGTTTCTTACTTTATTGTTTAAGTTTAGGTATTAAAAGAACACCTAAATAGCTTAAACCAGTGGCTCTGATACCACCTGCTGTCACAGCCCCCGACCCCAACCTGGGAGCGGGAGCCACGAGCCAGTCAGATGGTACCAGTGTTTATTAATTACGCAGCGGAAAATTTTTTCATCAGGATCGTAGTTAGGAAATGATTTCAGAGTTTGTAAAACATCAAACTTTTAATATTAAACAAATGGGCTAAACCCCATATTCCATTCAATTGTTTTTATAGGGATAAACCCAAATAAATAAAACATAATTTCTTCTTTTATTCAGGTATTTATAGCCACTTTATTTAAGCCTTCAGTGCTCCATAGCTGGCTACTATTATCTTTACAGCAAATTACCTGAAACATGTTTTGAAAATATTTTATCAGTAATAAATACTGGCGAGTTCATTCCGTTTTTATAAAATATATTGTTATACCTTACAGCATTAAGGGTTTTTATATTTGTTTATATTTACCCAACAACTCAATCAATATTTGTCACATGGTGGCAGTTCCGATGTGACGGTGGTCATATCACTCATTAGCTCACTTTCGTCCAATAGTGAAGTTTATCAAGTAATAGATATATATCGTATATCTTATTATTATTTAAAGGTATCTGTCACTAGGCGGTTCCCGTGACGGTGGTCAAATCACTGTTGATCATTCTGTCAACTAGTGACTCTGGTCATAACACTGTTGATCATTCTTTCAACTAGTGACTCTGGTCATAAAACTGTTGATCATTCTCTCAACTAGTGCCTGTGGTCATAACACTGTTAATCATTCTCTCAACTGGTTCCTTTGGTCATGTCACTGTTGATCATTCTCTCAACTAGTGACTCTAAACTTAGTAGTGTCCCATGACATTACTTTGTCAATTATATTTTATATGGCACAAAACCAATTAGCCCAGAAAATGAAATATATCATTATCTGTCAAATTAGTAGCTATAACTTTATCAAATATAATATATTAATTAAATAATTGTAATATTATTATTTAATATATTAACGTGACTAAGATTTAAAATATAATATTAGTATATTAAAAATAGAATATATTATATTTGACATATATAATATACATTAAGGTTCATATTTTATATTTATAATATACTATTTTAAATATTAAATATAATATTTAAATCTCACGATATATATCTTAGTATATTAAAAGTTAAATAATATATATCGTTAAATTTTATTATGGTATACATTAAGGTTTATAGTTATAATATACTATATTAAATATTAACTATAATATTTGAACCATAATATTTAAACCATATTTACACATTAAATATAATGCTATTTTTAAATAACAAAACCATAAATAAAAGTTTAAAATATATTATTACTAATATATGGCATTGAATGTTCATGCCTCCACTAAATCATATTAAACCATATTTGTGCTACTATTGGCTAACTTTTTGGCCAATAGTAACGAGTGTCAAATAATGTATAAACCCCCCCCCCATACCGGCGGCTATTGTAGAATACACAAATTTAATCACTGTAAGTATAACTGATAAACATTTTGGATTTTGGAAAACACTTTTAAATATAACTGTATCACAAAAAGGTGATAAAAAGAAGAATGACTTACAAACTGTGAGAAAATGAGAATGAACTCACTTTGTAACTTTAGAGTTCAACTAGAAAGCCTCCTGGTATAATCTTAGGTATAACTCCTGAGCTATTTAATAAAATATATAATGCACTCGTGTTAAGTATAGTTACTCAATTCAACTTTATCCCTACGTCACGAGACAGAACCCCAATGAACTTAGTCGGGGAGAGCCTTGACATGCGTTACGGGGCTCTAGATCAACCGGACAGGGTATCAGTGATCAGGGGTTAAAACACTTAAAACAGGGCAGAACTTTATTATTATTATTAAAGAAAAAGAAAGAGAATATATATATATATATATATATATATATATATATATAGAAAGTGGCGAGAGAGAGATATGAACAGAAGGAGACAGAGGTATGAATAAGAACATCCTATTTATACTCAACTTTAAAACTTGGGGCTCATGACTTGATCATTCCACATATACCTCCACGTGCCCTCTTTGAAATGAATTGAATTGTTGACATGCACGTAGACAAATATTCTCAAATTCTTATTTTAAGTTTAATATTATTTTATTATTTTATATATTATAATTAATTTAGCTATTTCACTTATTTGGCATGTATAACTTCTAAAATATAATGTTTTATAAACAATGAATATGTCATTAGAACGAGAACAATCTTATCTACATTTTGAACCAAGTTTCATTAAAAACGAAGTAGGTTCAAATATAATGTATTTTTATAATTTAATTATTAAACGGTTCCTAGGTCCGTCTAGGTACTTCATATTTCTAACAGTCAACTTACCCGTACTCTACCAGTCTACCCGTTTAATAATATAAGTTTTATATACTTTATAGAAATATCACACATATACAAGCCAATTAATTAGTATAACATTCCAATCAATTATATATAAAATAGTTTTTAAAACTATATGGGTCGAATAATTATATTAAAAATAAAACTAGTTAATAATGGTTAATAAATTTAAACAACCTATAATTCTTATATGATAAAAAAATGAAAATGTTACAGGAGGAGAGACGGTGGAAGAGGGGCAGCGACGGAGAGGCTGTGGATGAGTGGCGGCGATGTGTGGATGAGAAAAGAGGAGAGGAGAGGAATGGGTGGTTGTGGAAGAAGATGCGTTTTGATGATTAGGGCAAAGGGCAGGCTTGTCAATAGTTCATTCAGATCTCAAAAAGTGCTGAACCATTCAGATCTGACTGGTTTCATTAAGAGGTGATTATTTGTTGAACCAAACACCATGAGGTCTGACCGATTCAGAGGCTTGCCTCTTAATGAAGCCATTTAGATGTAAACAAACAGCCCCTAAGACATGTATGATCTAACATTGTCCATTGTGATCCATTAAAGCCCAATATGATCCATTAATACATGCATTATCTACTATTATCCATTGTAATCCATTAAGGCTAAATCTGACGCATTAAGACATATATGATTTACTATTGTCCATTGTGATCCATTAAGGCTCATCATTACCCATTAAGATATGTATGATCTACCATTGTTCATTGTGATCCATTAAGGCCCAATATTATCGATTAAGACATGCATGTATGATATACTATTGTCCATTGTGATCAATTAAGGCCCATTATGGTTTATTAAGACATGTATGGTTTAGTATTTTCCATTGTGATCCATTAAAACATGTATAATCTAGTGTTGTCCATTTTGATCCATTTAGGCCCAATGGGGCTCTTAAGACATATATGATTTACTATTGTTCATATCAATCCACTAAACCCAATATGGCCCATTAAGACATATGTGATCTACCAATTACCCATTTTGATACATTAATGCTCAACACGGTCTATTAAACAACAAATATAAGTTTGGAAGGAAAATTACTCAAATAATAAAATGAAAATTTATAAATTTATATACATAAAAAATATAACATTATAAAAAATGTTGTTTATAAAATAAAATAATATCTTATAAAAATGTATATAAACGTAACTAATATGCACATATTAACACATAATTTATTAGAAAACGAGTAAGAACAAATATTATTTAGAATATATAATATTTAATAATAGTTTGAATTTTTAAATATGCGGTAAGTTTTTTATATGAAGTTCCTTCGTGTCAAGATCTAATGGCAATCTTTGTTTAGCCCATAATATATTGATGAAGCAGGCGAAATTTCGTACTTCCAATAAGCAAGATCCATCTGAAAATTAAAATAAACAAACAAATGATGTAAACTTATGTAAACCAACGCTTTAAGGTGGTGGATCCTAACCCACTTTTTGAATATTCTATCACATATGTATACATCTTAACGAGTTGACTATCTAAGAAAAAATCGGCATTATTTTCCCATACCTCCCCAAGTATGCAAAATATATATACATGTTTATACTCATGACATATCATACATACAAATATCCACATATACGTAGGTACATACATACATACATAAATGACAACTTATAATCATATAATACATAAAGAAATCATAATAAAGGTAATAAAATTTAATTTTTTATGATGATTGAATGAGATTTAAAGAAACTTGAATAATTCAACTTTTGATGGGTATTGTAGATTGAAGGTATGAGATTGGAATGAGGAAAATAGGTTAAAAAGGGTTGATGAGAAGAAGAAAGAAGAAGTTAGATTTAGATTTTGAATTAATATATATTTTAGTGCTATTTAAAAGTTTTAGCCTCAAAAAATCTGTATTTTGGTGCTATTAGCAAGCTTCTGCCTAAAAAATCAGTGTATTTTAATGCTATTAGCACCTTAGCCTCAAATAATTATTTTTTGGTGGTGTATAACTTTTAAGCATTTAATTTAATGGTGTTGTGTAATCTATTTTTAAGTGGTGTGTTTATTTAATAATGGGGTAATGTTGTTATTTGGTGCTTTGTATTATAAGACATCACAAAAAACATGAAATTTACACCTCCAAAAAATTGGTTTTGTACTAGTGAATAGGTCCAACTCGAACACAATACCAATTAACAAACCTGCTAACTAATAGATAGTTTTACTGGTTTACCCATTTAAGGTAAGGGTTTGTGTCCCACCCTTAATTTCCCGGCGGGTCCGGACATAGGGTATATGCGTGAAGATTGATATCGTTAATCATAAAACACAGCGGAAGATGGGAATTTAAAAGTAAATAATATAAACTACAAACTTTAAAGTACAAAATTTATACAAATTGTTCGTACTAAAAATCCACAGAAGGATTGAATATATAAAATTTGACTTGAGACTAATAAGATTTTTATGTGGAATTACAAATTCCAATATGTATAGACCTAAGCAGCTCCAGTCTATTACGTACTTGCTAAATAACATGTGCTTAGTCTTTTGAAAATACGCCAGTTTTCACTGGTAAATAAAATTAACCGACTCTTTTGAAAATCTTTTCAAAATGTATTTGATACCATTTAATATATAATTTTAAATAACTTGGGATAAACTATATCTCTTGTTACCAGTTTTACATGCTTGTCTATATAGTTGGGAACCGAAAACTAAACGCCGGTACATGATTGATCGACATACCACATTTTCATATCATATAAATATAACATTAGCGTCTGTCAGGTGTATGACTACACCCCGTGTTTACGCCTTGACCATTTGCAATTAAATGAGTTAGGATATCCATGACACGGTTGTATTAACCCCCAATATTTAAGTTATCAAGCAAAACAAATTAAAACGGATTATTTGAATTTATGTGACACCATTCGCCCTTTATTCAATACCCAACCAAGCGGCTAGTGTCGTATCCCAAGCCTTTATAAAATAAAATAGGCTAAGAGTATTTACCTGTGCTAGTCTTTACAAATCAAATATGCCAAACACAACCGTAAAGCAAAATAACTTAAACTCAGACACAATTTACTGGAGGCTCCTAGTCTAGAATGAATGGAACTATGATCCGCTAGAATGTTAACGGGTCTTAAATAAGTCATTTGACTTTTACCGGTTAACTTAATAGATATGTTAACGGGATAGAGAGTGGTTTATACCCTTCTGAGTGTAAGGACTCGTAAAATGTGGGTTAAGTAACCAAACATTCCGATTAGAACTGAATTTGAAAGGTTTTGACCCGATTCAGCTAGTTTATATAATTTATTATATTTAAATTAGTCGTACGCGCAAATGCGGTATCGGGTGGTTAAATAGGTTTATAACAAGTGCATTATGCCAAAACATATTTCATTATGTTATATAATCAGTTTTAAAGTTAGATTACAATTGGCATTTTAGGCATATTATATGGACTTTTTCATAAAACCTATCAAATGATATGATCAGAAGGTATAACCTCAGAGGGTTATTCCCTACAATAATATGATCATATAACAACCTTTATACATGCTCTAAACTTAACCAAACGGGCCAGAATCGAAAGTCAAAGCAGAAGTCAAACTATTTGACTTAAGGTTACGAAACGAGCTCTAAACAGGAAATGACGAGTTGGACATGATTTAACATGTCCTAATATGTTATATAAACTGTTATGATGACATAAATTAAGGTTTTGATACTTAGAAACTCATTTAGCGTAATATGTAAAATTTACGTTTTTTTACTTTTATTTAATATAACTTTAACTCGTCATTTCGCCTACTTAACGTGATCATCAGATCATGCAATTACAAGGGATTAACACCTTCATTATTACAATCACGTTGCAAAGTTAGATTCAAACTTTGACTTGACCGAAATGGTCAGAACTGAAAGTCAAATCAAAAGCCAATTTGCTTGACTTTCGGCTAGTAACTAGCCTAGGAATGAAAATAGACTGACATAGAACACTTACAAGTGTTCATGGGAGAATTATTGTCACACCCCAACCGATGATGGAAACATCGGGGCACGGCACTAGGCGAACCAGATTGCTCAAGAGATCCATAACAACTATTTGTTACCAATATTTTTAAAGGTTAATTATCCCATACCAATCAACAAATATTCAACAAGTAATTATCACAGATAACGAGTTTCTCTCAAACAAAACCAGTCCGACAACCTAGATTTCTATTAGTGTAGTTTCTAGACTGCCTATCTTGATTCCGCAAAAGATTCCATCAACCTGTCACATACGTTAAAATAAAGTCAATACTTAAAACGTAAAGGTGAGTACACAAGTTTGAATAGCATATAGTATAGAAAGCGTTTTACGCATAACCAGCATGTAACACGTAACGGGCGAAGCATGTAACTATCAAACAATGTATACAACTTAACCACGCGACTGCGTTGTAGAGTATGTGCGACACATGTTCAGTGAACTCGTAAAGTAAAGAGATGTGATCCCTAGCAACCCTTGTCCACGACAGGTGCTGAGTCCAAACTATAGTACTATCATTGCTAGAGGCGGTATAGTGTAACACTGTATAAGCATAGTAACAAACATTCATAGATCACGTATAACATGCGGGAGGGGTTAGTGTTCATAAAGTGTTTGTGTGGTGTGTTGTTGTGTTTTGATATAGAGAACGTATGTAACACCCAAAAGTGCGTTTAAAGAAAATGGGTTTGAGTATACTCACAGTAGGGTGTTTAACAAGTAAACACAGCCTGATTGGATTGAAGGGAGCGCGTTGGAGTTAGCCTGAGCATGAAATCAGAAGCGTAAGCGTTGAACAACGCGTAACAGAGTGTCGAATGGTAGAGTGTTCGGATGGTGATCCAAACGGATGATCCTCCATTCGAGCGGATGGTCATCCGGACCGATGGCCATCTGAGCGGATGACCATTCGAACGGATGGCCATTCGAATGAGTGCGTGTTTGTTTGTAAAACTGATAAAATTCAAAGTTTCATTAAAAGTGTTTAAACATTGGAAATTACAAAGGGGCATGTCGCTTGGTCGGTTGGTCATTCAATCGAATGGTCATCCGATCGGATGGGCCACTTGAGTGGTCGATCTGTTGTTTGAAAATTTGTAAAATTCTCTAAGTAAAAGTTTGAAGTTTAACGGAGACGACGTGATGATGTGTCAAACAACAGGAATACACCAAGCCTAGCTCATTCGATCTGATGGTCTCAGCCCATTCGGTCAAACTTACTGTTCTGGATGAAGATCCATGTTCAACCCGTAATTCGGTCATCTCTCTGGTGGAAATCCGTTTCCAAGCCGGCTCTCGACTAAGGAACGAGTAGAGAGTCTGAATGAGTCCAGATTCCATTGGTTTCATATAGAGAAGTGAAGAAAAGATGAAAATAGTTGAAAGGTGTTGTAATCTTGTTGATATTTGAGTTGAAAAGTGTGGAAATCCTTTAGATCTGAACCAATTTTGATAAAATGATGATCCTCAACTGTTTTCCGAAGCAAAACGGGTGGAAACCACCTTCAAGAGGTCCAAATCAGTGATTTCATTGAAAAAGTAAGTGTTTGTGTGTGATTTTGATGAAGAAGATGATGTAGAAGTGATTAGTGATGATGATTGTACAAGATTTGAGGAGAAATACTTACGAAATGGCCTTGAATCGCGATTAGAAGTGATTGAGAGCGACTTGAGTGTGTGGTGTCGGATGAGAGTGTCAAATCAGTGAAAGGGAGGTGTACGACGGTATTTATAGAGGGTGAGATAAGGGTTAAGGTGGTGCGCGATGTGCAGTGGTCGGATGCCCTTTCGGTCAAATGGCCATCCGGTCGGATGGTCATCCGAGCGGATGTCCATTCGATCAGGTGTCCATTCGATCTGCCGAGTTGTGCGAGTTAGTTTTCCAACTTTTGTTTCGTGCATTAAGCGTTGCGTTTAAGCGAGTTGCGAGTAAGCGTTTGAGCGTGTAAGCATTGCGTTGATAACCACATAACACTTAAAAAAATAATCACACAAGTAACACACGTAACATAAGTAGAAACACAAGTAAAAGCATAAAGTAAATCCGCATTTCGAGTTTGCGCTGTGTTTGCGTTGCAATAGCGTTTAGTCTAACAAGCGATGTGTCATGCGATAAAATGCGTTAATTAGTAAACGTTATAAATAGCGTTAAATGCGATAACTGCATTTTGAATAAGCATTTAAAATAATGCGTTGAAAACATCGTTTTAAAATAGTTAACCCATAGCGATAATCAAAATCTCGGGAGTACAAGCGATTACGAATGAAAAGACAACGATAAGTAAATGACCCCGAAGAGTCGGGTTGTTACAGCCTCCCCTACTTTAAGGAATTTCGTCCTAAAATTAAGGCACAAGCGTAACATAGAGTTGTGGATATTTAGCTTTCATATCACTTTCGAGTTCCCAAGTGAACTCGGCGCCGCGTTTGCCTTCCCAACGAACCTTCACTCTAGGAATGCGAGAGCATCGAAGTTTCTTGGTCTCTTGATCCATGATTTCTACTGGCTTTTCCTCAAAGTGTAGAGTTTCATTAACTTGCAAATCCTCAAGAGGGACATGCAGATTTTCTTCGGCTAGGCACTTCTTGAGGTTTGAGACGTGAAAAGTAGGATGTACGTTGCTGAGTTGCTCCGGTAATTCGAGTCGGTAGGCCACTTTGCCAATTCTTTCCAGAATCTTAAAGGGACCCACGTATCGTGGCGCTAGCTTTCCTTTCTTGCTGAATCGGATCACCCCCTTCCAAGGTGAAACCTTTAGGAGTACTTGATCACCAACTTAAAACTCAAGGGGCTTGCGGCGTTTATCGGCGTAACTCTTTTGACGACTCCTAGCTCTCAAGAGATTGTCTCGTATCTAGAGGATCTTGTCAGTCGTTTCTTGTAATAACTCAGGACCGGTAATTTGGGCGTCTCCGATCTCGTGCCATACAATAGGTGATCGAAATTTTCTTCCATATAATACCTCATAGGGTGCCATTTGAATACTAGTGTGATAACTGTTGTTGTACGAGAATTCGACTAAAGGTAAATGCGAATCCCAATTACTACCAAAATCTATGACGCACAAACAAAGTATGTCTTCAAGGGTGCAAATCGTGCGCTCAGTCTGACCTCGGTCTGGGGATGGAATGCGGTACTGAGATTAAGGGTAGTACCGAGAGCGGATTGGAACGTTTCCCAGAGGCGCGAAGTAAATCGACTATCGCGGTCAGAGATGATGTCACGAGGTGTTCCATGTTGACAACTAACTTCGTCGGTATAGATTCGTGCTAATCGTTCAACCTTATAGTCTTCTCGTATCGGTAAAAAGTGAGCGGATTCGTAAGACGATCAACGATAACCCAAATGCTATCGTGACCTGATGGCGTGCGAGGGAGTTTCATAATGAAGTCCATAGCTATAATTTCCCATTTCCACATCGGGATCTCGGGTTGTTCGAGTAAGCCAGAGGGTCGTTGGTGTTCGGCCTTAACTTTCGAGCAAGTTAGGCATTTCGAAACATAGAAAGCAATATCTTTCTTCATTCCTGGCCACCAATACCTGGCACGGAGTTCCTGGTACATTTTGTCGGCACCGGGATGAATGGAGTATCGGGATTTGTGGGCTTTAGTCAGCAAAATCTCTCGGAGATTATTGCGACTAGGAATCCAAATTCTATCGATATTGTGAAAAATACCATTCGGTTTATTCACTAATAGGTTTTCGGTTCCAATAATTCTTTCTTCCTTCAAGGTGCTTTCGAGAAAACAGGCGTGTTGAACGTCGCGAATGAGGGCTTCGAGGTCGTGTTGGGCTTGAATGTTTCGAACACTAAGTAAATAGCTTCGTCGGCTAAGAGCATTGGCAATGATGTTTGCTTTGCCTGGATGGTAGCGTATCTCACAATCGTAGTCGTTGAGGAGTTCAACCCATCTGCGTTGGCGCATGTTTAGTTCTTTTTGGTTCAAGATGTGTTGCAGGCTCTTATGGTCGGTGAAGACCGTACACTTAGTACCATACAGGTAGTGTCACCAAATCTTTAGCGCAAAAACAACTGCACCGAGTTCGAGATCGTGGGTTGTGTAGTTCTTTTCATGGACTTTAAGTTGGCGAGATGCGTACGCAATAACCTTGTCTCATTGCACAAGAACACAACCAAGACCTAGGTTAGAGGCATCACAATAAACAACAAAGTCATCATTTCCATCGGGTAGCGCGAGTACGGGAGCGTTGCAAAGCATACGCTTGAGAGTTTGAAAGGCATCCTCTTGTTCGGTTCCCCAAACGAAAGGCTTATCTTTATGCGTTAGATAGGTGAGAGGGACGGAGATTTTAGAGAAATCAACGATAAATCGACGATAATAACCCGCCAATCCGAGAAAAGAACGAACTTCGGATGGGGTTTTCGGTGTAATCCAACTCTTAACTGCTTCAATCTTCGCGGGATCGACGTGAATTGTCACACCCAAACCGATGGCGGAATCATCGGGGCACGGCACTGAGCGAAACAGATTGTCCATGAGAATCCATAAAAACTATAATACCAAATATTTAATCATTACGTCTCATACCATAACATATCCAAATAAAACAGTTATTACAGCCAGAGTATCTCATAGACAAATAAATTGTTTTGACAACTCAGATTTTATTAAGCTTGTTTCTAGACTCCCCTAGCTCAATTCCAGCAAATAGAGTAAGAAGCCTAATTCCTAAACACCTGTCACATACGTTAAAATAAAAGTCAATACACATAGTGTAAAGGTGAACATACAAGTTTAATAGTATAATAGTAGCGAAAGCGATCTACGTATAACTAGCATATAACATGTATAATGTGAAGCAGGTAGGTTATCGACAATGAA
Source organism: Helianthus tuberosus (assembly GCA_030545235.1). Lineage (NCBI taxonomy): Eukaryota > Viridiplantae > Streptophyta > Magnoliopsida > Asterales > Asteraceae > Helianthus > Helianthus tuberosus. Next base: position 65,579,575 of record CM060407.1, on the reverse strand, counting down.
ATATGCATAGACATGACTGCGAGTTGTAGAATGCGCAACACATATCACCACTATGACACATGAAGAAAAGCCCTTAACAACCCCTGTCCACGACAGGTGCTGAGTCCAAACTATAGTACTATCGTTGCTAAGGTGTCAGGAAACAATCACTGTGTAAACATAACATACTAGCATTCATCGAATAACACGTATAACATGCAGAGTGGTTAGCGTATAAAAGTGTTTGCGTTGTGTGTCGATTGTGATTTTTATATAAGTAACGTATGTAACACCCAAAAGTGCTTAAAGCAAAAAGGGATTGAGTATACTCACGGATTGTGTTTAATGAACAAACACAATCTTGGATTGAATAGAGCGCTGAGGGATTAGCATGAACACACTACGACAGTATAAGCGTTGAATGGTGCGTTAAACAGCGTGTCAGAGTGAAGTGGGGGCGGAAGGTGATCCGATCGACGATCATCCAGACGGATGTGTTTGTGTATAATGGAACTTTGAAGTTTTCATTGTAGCATTTTGTAAAAGAGAAGTATTCCTACAATTCTGGTCATCCGGCCGGATGGTCATCCGGATGGATGACCGTTCGGTCGGATGGCGATTCGCTGGAACTAATCCTCTTTGACGTTTTGAAATTGTTTAAGTGTTTAAAAGATCACAAGTCATCCGCTCGGATCGTCGTTCGATCGGATGGTGGTCCGATCGGACGGCAATCCGTTTGGCGATCTGTTCGTTTTGAAACTTGTAAAATTTGTTAAATTTATAAAGTTGTGCGATTGAACCGGGACGGTATAACAACGTGTTAAACAATGGAAACCACAACAAGCCTAGTCATCCGTTCGGATGGGAATCACCCCGTTCGTTCGGTGACTGTTCTTGACGGGATTTCATGTTCAACCCGTGAATAGGTCGTCTCTTTGTTAGGAATCCATTCTCAGTCCGGGTCTACACTAGAGAATGAGTAGTGAACCCGAACTAGTCCAGATTCTAACGGTTTTGATTAAAGTTAAGAAAGTTGAAGAAAAGTTTGAAACATTAGAAAAACGTTTAGATTTAGGTGAAATCGGTGTTCAAACATTGTAGAAATCCTTTAGATTTGAGTTGTTCTTCGTGGAATGAGGTCACACTTTGGAGTTCATGAGCACCTATGATGACGTCATCGTAGAGCAGCTCGAATCAGGCGGATTTCATGGCAAAATGATGAGATTTGTTGGTGGAAAATATGAAGTAGTGTGTGTAGATCAAATAAGTACAAGATTTGGTGCGAAAACTTACAAGAATCGATAGGAATCGAGAGAAAATAGCTTGAGAAGGGAGCTGGGTCGGAGGAGAGCTGTCACATCAGTGAAAAGCTGATGTGATAGGTGGTATTTATAGGCAAGAGGAGAAGAAAGGTGGTGCAGGAGATGGGTCGGATGGCCTTCCGATCGGTTGGCCATCCGATCAGATGGACATCCGGACGGATGACCATTCGATCGAATGGTCCTTCGATCGGATGGCTTGAGTGGGTTGGTTTCCGACTTTTTGTTTCATGCGTTGAGCGTTGCGTTGCGTTGCGTTGTGAGTAAGCGATGCGATAGTATTACACATTAGTTACAAAAATAATATAACTACTAATAATCACAAAAGTAAACCTTAGATTTCGAGTTCGAGATGAGATTGCGTTGTGATAGAGTTGTGATTTTGTGAATAATCACCTCAAATAATACAAACATGCACAAGTAACACATAATAGCACACACACGTAAAATAATATCCGGAACTGTAATTCGAATTGGAATGCAATAGCGATGTGATAGCGTTAAGTAGATCAACGTTTAATTGCGTTTATCGCAATGTTACTTCACATATTAAATAATCGTAAAACAAAATAGCGTCAAGCGAGTGTCAATTATCAAGTCAAAGTGTACAAGCAAGGAATGACAGATCCAATTAGCATTCTTTTCTTCCTTTGACTTTGACTTGTACTTTGACTTTGACTTCGAAAGTCGGGTTGTTACAGCCTCCCCTACTTTAGGAAATTTCGTCCCGAAATTTAAGGCGCAAGCGTAACAAACAGTTGTGGATACTTAGCCTTCATATCACTCTCGAGTTCCTAGGTGAACTCGGCGCTGCGTTTGCCTTCCCAGCGAGAGCGAACCTTCACAATGGGAATGCGTGAGCATCGGAGCTTCTTGGTTTCTCGATCCATGATCTCGACTGGCTTTTCCATGAAGTGTAATGTTTCGTCCACTTGTAGATCCTCAAGAGGGACATGTAAATTATGGTCGGCTAGACACTTTTTAAGGTTCAAAACATGGAAAGTCGGGTGGACATTACTAAGTTCCTCCGGTAGTTCGAGTATGTAGGCCACTTTGTCAATCCTTTCCAAAATTTTAAAGGGTCCAACATATCGAGGCACGAGCTTTCCTTTCTTGCCGAATCTGATCACCCCCTTCCAAGGTGCAACCTTTAGGAGTACGTGATCGCGAACGTCAAATTCAAGGGGCTTGCGGTGTCTATCGGCATAACTCTTTTGACGACTCCAAGCTTTCAATAGATTGTCTCGTATCTAGAGGATTTTGTCTATCGTTTCTTGCAAGAACCCAGGACCGGTAATTTGCGCATCCCCGATCTCATGCCATACAATAGGCGATCGACATTTTCTTTCGTATAATGCCTCAAATGGTGCCATTTGAACGCTAGAGTGATAACTATTATTGTACGAGAATTTGACTAAAGGTAAATGCGAATCGTGTGTTCAAGGGTGTGAATCGTGTGTTCAGTCTGACCGTCGGTCTGGGGATGGAAAGCAGTACTAAGATTGAGAGTAGTACCGAGAGCAGATTGAAAAGTTTCCCAGAGGCGCGAAGTGAATCGACCATAGCGGTCAGAGATGATGTCACGAGGTGTCCCGTGTCGACAAATGACTTCGTCGGTATAGATTCGAGCTAATCGTTCTACCTTGTAGTCTTCCCGTATTGGTAGAAAGTAGGCGGATTTGGTGAGATGATCAACGATAACCCAAATGCTATCGTGACCTGATGGCGTGCGAGGAAGTTTCGTTATGAAATCCATAGCTATACTCTCCCATTTCCACATAGGGATCTCGAGTTGCACGAGTAAGCCAGAGGGCATTGTTGTTTGGCCTTGACCTTCGAGCAGGTCAGGCACTTCGAAACATAGATAGCGATATCTTTCTTCATGCCCGGCCACCAGTACCTGTAGCGAAGGTCCTGGTACATCTTATCAGCACCGGGATGAATGGAATATCACGACTTGTAGGCTTCGTCTAGCAGAATCTCTCGTAAATTAGTGCTTTTGGGAATCTAAATTCGATCTAGATAGTGAAATATGCCATTTAATTTATTCACTAGTTGTTCGTCGTTATTGATAATCCTTTCTTTCTTCAAAGTGCGTTCGGTAAAAAAACATGTTGAGCGTCGCGGATGAGAGCTTCGAGATTGTGCTGGGCTTGAGTATTACAAACGCTATGCAAATAGCTTCGTCGACTGAGAACATCGGCAATGACATTTGCTTTGCCAGGATGGTAACGAATCTCACAGTTATAATCGTTGAGAAGCTCAGCCCATCGGCGTTGGCGCATATTCAGCTCTTTCTGGATAAAGATGTGTTGTAGGCTCTTATGGTCGGTGAAGACCGTACACTTGGTACCGTAAAGGTAGTATCGCCAAATCTTTAGCACAAAAACAACTGCACCAAGCTCGAGATCGTGGGTTGTATAGTTCTTCTCGTGGATCTTGAGCTGACGAGAGGCGTACGCGATAACCTTGTCCCGTTGCATAAGAACACATCCGAGACCGAGGTTAGAGGCATCGCAATAGACTACGAAATCGTCGTTCTAGTCGGGTAATGAGAGCACGGGAGCGTTACAGAGCATGAGTTTAAGAGTTTGAAAGGCTTCCTCTTGTTCGATTCCCCAAACAAAACGTTTATCCTTGTGCGTAAGCAAGGTGAGAGGAACAGCGATCTTCGAGAAATCAGCGATGAATCGGTGATAATAACCCGTCAATCTGATAAAAGAACGAACTTCGGACGGGTTCTTTGGTGTAAGCCAGCTCTTAACTACCTCTATCTTCACGGGGTCGAAATGAATACCATGACTATTGACAATATGACCGAGGAATGGAACCTCCTCTAGCCAAAATTCGCACTTGGAGAACTTGGCGTAGAGGCGGTTTCCCTGGAGTAGTTCAAGAACCAAACGGAGATGTTGCGCATGTTCGGATTTTGACTTAGAATAGATAAGGATATCATCGATAAACACAATCACGAAGCGGTCGAGAAAGGGTTTGCACACGCGATTCATTAGATCCATAAAGACTGCGGGGGCGTTAGTTAAACCAAAGGGCATAACAACAAACTCGTAGTGACCGTATCGGGTTCGAAAGGCGGTTTTGGGCATATCTTCCTCTTGAATTCGTAACTGGTGATAGCCTGAGTGTAGATCGATCTCCGAGAAACACGTAGCACCTTGTAACTGATCAAACAAATCATCGATTCAAGGTAAGGGATAGCGATTCTTGATGGTAAGCTTATTCAATTCCCTATAATCGATGCACATCCAGAACGATCCGTCCTTTTTGAAGAAAAGGACAGTTGCGCCCCATGGAGAGGTGCTAGGGTGAATAAAGCCTTTATCAAGCAATTCCTGGAGCTGACTTGAGAGTTCCCGCATTTCGGATGGAGCGAGACGATAAGGCGCTCTGGCGACAGGATTTGCTCCAGGAATGAGGTCAATTCGAAAATCGATATCACGAGAGGGTGGTAACCCAAGTAAATCATTAGGAAAGACGTTAGGAAAATCACGAACCAAAGGCACCTTTTCCATTGCCTTCTCTTTCTTTTCCTTCTCCGCTACTACGATGTGTGCCAAGAAAGCGTTGTATTCCTTGCGGAGGTACTTTCTAGCTTTGACACATGACATGAGTTGTAGTTTCTTCGAAGCAACTTCGCCATAGACACACAATTGATCGCCGTTTGCGAGAGAGAAACGGATCATTTTATCGAAACAAACAATTTCAGCATGATTCTCCCAGAGGAAATCCATGCCTACTATGATATCAAAGCTACCAAGCTGCATCGGGATAAGATTGATCGGGAAAACGTGACTGTTGAGCTCAAGAGTACCGTTATGTAGAACGGAACTAACAGTGATGGTTCTTCCGGGGGCAACTTCTACGTCGAATGTTGATGGGAGGTTAACGCGTTTACGATTTAGGAGCCTTTCGAATTTGAACGATACAAAACAGTTATCGGCTCTAGTATCAAATAAACACGAAGCATATATACCATTAACAAGAAATGTACCATTAACCACGTTGTTTTCTGCTTGAGCCTGACGGGTGTTGATGTTGAAGACTCGCCCACGGGCTGCTTACTGAGCTGGTTGCTGCTGCTGTGGCTGCTACTGTTGGTGTTGTTGCTACGCTGGCTGCTGATGTGGCTCTTGCTTCACCACTCTGTTTGGGTAGACATTTGCGAAGTGGTTGGGATCACCACACGCATAGCAGGCTCTTACATGAGCAGGAGCTGCTTGTTGCCCCTGAGGAGTTGGCAGAGCAGGAGCTTGGACCTGAGCTTGAACTTGACGGGGACCAGTACGGCAGTTTGCAGTAAAGTGGTTGTAAAGGTTGCAATGAACACAAAAGCGACATGTGATCCCAACAGGATGATGGTAAGTACAGGTAGGGCACAATGGGTGGGGACCAGTATATGCATGCTTAGCCGGCGGTGCGTTGGTTACTGGTGCCGCTACTTGGCGGTTCTGGTTTTGGGGTGGAGCGGGTACCGCATTGAGTGGAGCGGCGGTGACATCACAATTCTTGTTGTTGTTGTTGTTGTTCTTGCGCTTGCAGCGTAAAGACTTGGAAGCTTGCGGTGCGGCGGTTTCAGGGGTGGGAGCAGCTGTGACTTGATGAAGACTTTTGGTGGTTTTATCGAAGTAACCAGCCCTAACTCGCTTATCAGTAATCTCAGCAGCGAGCAGATAAGTCTCTTCGATGGTGGTTGTCTTGGCGGCTTGCACGAAATCAGCAACACAATCCGGTAAATTACGGATGTATTTCTTGATGGTGATGTCCGGAGTAGAGACTTGGCCAGGACAAATGATGCTTAGCTGCTTAAAGCGGGCAATTAGACCAGCATTGTCGCCACCCTCTTGCTTAATATTCCAAAATTCGTCCTCCAGCTTTTGAAGCTCGTGGGGAGGGCAGAATTCCTTCATCATGATCTCCTTCAACTCCTCCCAAGTAAGCCCATAGGCTGCGTCGTTCCCTCACCTATTCCTTTCGGCAGTCCACCAGTCTAGAGCCCTAGACTCGAAAATGCCAGTTACGTTAACAGTGCGGTGGTTTTCAGGACATCCGCTTTGGTTCAGAGTGACTTCAATTGCATCGAACCATTGAAACATGGAAGTAGGCCCGTCTTCTCCAGTGAAGTCTTTGGGGCCGCAGGCCTTAAACTGCTTGAAGCTAAAAGTAACGCGGGGAGAGTTGGACCTTGATTCCTCGGAGGACTTGCTAGCGTTTTCATTAAGTTCGCTAACAATTTGCAGAATGACCTTATCCATTTGCTTTACGACTAGAGAAGCGATACGCTTGTCAGCGTGATTTCGACGAGCGGCGCGGGAAGTGTGAGATCCAAACGACCCCATTGTCTGCAATAGACATCGTCATAGGATTCAGACACTATGTATTCGAATCTCACCTCACCACGTACTACTACTAGGTAAAGCTCAGGAACACATCCAAGCACGTATGCACGTAATCACGTAGGCACATAATCCATAGAAGCACATAAACACATAGACACATAAGCACACTGAAACCACGTATTCACCTACATATATTGCACGTATTCACCTATCTTTCACAGCTGCGGTTGCGATCGAGAGTTGCGAGAGCGAGCAGCGAGCGTGAGTAACATAAGCGATTTGTTAGCATATTGAGATAAATGTACAGAGCGAGTTGTGCGTGTTTATCGAAGTGAAAAGCGGAAAGCGAGTAAATTTCCAAGATCAAAACACATAACATGAAAAACCACATAAAATTTACACATAAAATAGAGGAATCAGCGGTTGCGAGTCCAGAATCGAAACTCATGAAAGCGATACAGCGTAATACCAGCGAGAATCGGAATGTCTTGGGTGTGCTAGACTTTAACTACCCAAAGTGATTCGACTGTTCTCAAGGACTTTGAGTACACGTGTTGGCTTAATAGACTGTGCTCTCACCTCAATCCGAGCGATCAGCACGCATCCTTTCGGCCATTACGTGACTCCAGTCGTTGGAACCCATCGAGACTTTGGTGGGAGTTTTGCAAAGCCGAAATATGGAGTGGAATAAGTCATTAAGATGCGGGTTTCACCCCTAACTTAACAACTTCATTCCTGTTTGTGTGATAGAATCACAAGATAGATAGGGAGAATCATGTCGAAGTATGGATTTCACTCCTAATTCAACGTAAATTCTCGTGTTTATAGTAAAAATGCGTGTCAAACGAGCGATTTGATCGAGAGTTTGCGATTTTCACACCTAATCTCAACCAGATCATTCGTTTGTGTGTGTTGCCAGCCTTAGAAAAGGTTGATCTTGCGCGAAGCGGTAGTATGCGCAAGAGTGTAGTGTTCAGCGAATTCGAGTGAGAGTATCAAGTAAGCTTGTACAAAAACCCTACTGGGTTTGCACAAGTCGGTCTGTAGGTACTTAGACTATAGACTATGTCAATTCTAAGACATCGACCCGGACTAGGTCGAGTCTTGCCTAATTCCATATAGTTATGGCGTTGATACCACCCGCAACTTAAAATGCTAACTAATCGCAACCAAACTAAGAACTCCCATATGCAACGCTCCTCGCTTATGATACTCGCTATACTACTCGCAACGCTACTCGCTACGCTACTCGCTATCCCTCGTAACTCTCGAACGTGCTACGCGGCTGTGAAAGATAGGTGAATACGTGCAAAATATGTAGGTGAATACGTGCAAAATATAGGTGAATACGTGCAAAATACGTGCTCCTACGTGCTTATGTGGTTTATGTGCCTATGTGGTTTATGTGCCTACGAAACTATGTGCTTGTGTACCGACGTGTTCCTGATGCTTTACCTAATAATAATAATAATAAGTATGTTGGTTAAACGCTAAACTTTTCAAAACACGATATAATCGGATCTCGTCTAAATCATATGACGATGTCTGCTGAAGACAATGTCATCATTTGGTTCCCACACCCAACGCACTGCTCGACAAAACCATGCTGACAAGCGCATCGCTTCACTGGTAGCTAAGGAAATGGCTAAAGTCATACCTCAGATCGTCAGTGAGATCAACGAGGTCAGCAGCAAGTCCTCTGTTGAATCCAAGAGCGACTCTCCAAAAGCGCCTTTCAGCTTTAAACAATTCAAGGCCTGCGGTCCTACAAACTTCACTGGTGAAGATGGACCCAGCGCTATGTTCCAGTGGTTTTGAATCTATCGAAGTCACCTTCAGGTAAAGCAGATGCCCAGAAAATCTGCGTACTGTGAATGCTACTGGAGTTTTTCAGTCCAGGGCTCTGGACTGGTGGATTGCTGAGCGCAGCAGGCGCGGTAATGATTCAGCTTATGGTCTTTCTTGGGAGGAACTCAGGGAGGTTATGATGAAGGAGTTCTATCCTCCTCATGAAGTTCAAAAGTTGGAGAATGAATTCTGGCATATCAAACAAGATGGAGGTGACAACGCTGGTCTCACTGCTCGCTTCAAGCAGCTCAGTATCATCTATCCTAGCCAGGTGGCAACATCTGATATGACAATCAAGAAGTAGAGCTCTACCCGACTGTGTAGCTGACTTTGTTCAAGCAGCTAAACCTGCCACCATTGAGGAAACCTACCAACTCCCAGCTGAGATCAACGATAAGCGAGTCTTAGCTAGGTATTTCAAGACCTCAACCAAGAATCTCAACCAGGTCACTGCTACTCCAGCTACCGAAACTGTAGCATCACAAGTTTCAAAGTCTTCACGCCAGAACCGCAAGCGAAAGGGTAACAACAACAAGAGCTACGCTACTACCACCGCTCCTCTCAACGTTGTTCCTGTACAACCCAGCAATCAGAACCGTCAAGTTGCGGCTCCTAACCCCAACACACCGCCTGCTAAGCGTGCGTATACTGGTGTTCACCCTCTCTGCCCTACCTGCACCTACCATCACCCTGCAGGGGTGAACTGTCGTTTCTGTGCAAACTGCAACATCTACGGGCATTTCACTTCTCACTGCCGTTCAGGCCCATGTCAACAAGCTGTTCAAGCTCCAGCACCACCAGCTCAACCTCTTGCTATTCATGGTAACCAAGCAGCTCCTGCACCCGCTGTTCATGCACGAGCCTGCTACTCTTGTGGTGACCCAAATCACTTTGCTAACATCTTAGACATGTTCAACCCGAGAATTCTGAGTTTAAGGTCGGTAGTTTCAGTCCCTGGACCTTTATAACTGATTGAGGCTTAATGATGTGTATATGTTGACACTGAGAGTACAACTTCTACAATGGCTGTGTCTGTCTGAAAATTGAAATGGTATTAATAAAAGCTTTTCAGCCAACAATGGAGGATGTTATTCTAGAACTTCGGATTCGCTACCGGGTGAGCTCCCCCGAACCGCGTTGTGAAACAAGAACCACAACTACAACCACCGCAGCAGCAACAACCACAACAAGCAGCCCGGGGAAGAACCTTAAACATCAATGTCCGCCAGGCTCAGACTAACAACAACGTTGTCAATGGCACGTTCCTTGTTAACGGTATTTATGCTTCGTGTTTATTTGATACTGGAGCCGATAACTGTTTTGTGTCGTTTGAATTCGAAAAGCTCCTAAACCGTAAACATACTAACCTCCCAACGGCATTCGACGTAGAAATTGCCACCGGAAGAACCGTCACCGTCAGTTATGTTCTTCATGATTGTACTCTCGAACTCAACAATCACGTTTTCCCAATCGATCTCATTCTAATGCAACTTGGTAGCTTCGATATCATAGTAGGCATGGATTTTCTTCGTGAAAATCGTGCTGAAATCGTTTGTTTTGAAAAGATGATCCGTTTCTCTCTTTCAAATAGTGATCAACTCTGTGTCTATGGCGAAGTATCCTCGAAGGAATTGAAACTTATATCGTGCATTCAAGCAAGCATCTCCACAAGGAATACGTGTCTTTCTTAGCTCACATTGTAGTAGCGGAGAAAGAAAAGAAGCCGATGGAAAAGGTACTTGTGGTTCGTGATTTTCCTATTGTCTTTCTTGTCGATTTACCCGGTCTACCTCCAACTCGTTATATCGACTTTCGTATCGACCGCATTCCTGGAGCTAACCCTGTTGCTAAAGCTCCTTATCGCCTCGCACCGTCTGAAATGCGTGAACTTTCTAGTCAACTCCAGGAATTACTTGATAAAGGCTTCATACGCCCTAGCACATCACCTTGGGGCGCACTTGTCCTTTTCGTGAAAAAGAATGATGGATCATTCCGAATGTGCATCGACTATAGGGAACCCAACAAGCTTACTATAAGGAATCGCTACCCTTTACCCCGAATCGACGATTTATTTGATCAACTACAAGGCGCTACGTGTTTCTCTAAGATCGATCTACGCTCTGGTTATCATCAACTACGAATTCAGGAGGAAGATATATCTAAAACTGGTTTTCGCACCCGTTATGGCCATTACAAATTCGTGGTCATGCCCTTTGGTCTTACCAACGCACCCGCGGTCTTCATGGATTTGATGAACCGTGTGTGTAAACCTTTTCTCGATCGCTTCGTCATCGTGTTTATCGATGATATCCTTATCTATCCGAAGTCAAAAGCCGAACATGCGCAACATCTTCGTTTGGTTCTTGAGCTTCTCCAAGGGAATCGCCTCTACGTCAAGTTCTCCAAGTGTGAATTTTGGCTCGAGGAGTTTCAATTCCTCGGTCACAGCGTCAACAGTCAAGGGATTCATGTAACAACCCTGCTTTCGAAGTCAAAGTCAAAGTACAAGTCAAAGTCAAAGGAAGAAAAGATTGCTAATTGGATCTGTCATTCCTTGCTTGTACACTTTGATTCGATAATCGACATTCGCTTGACGCTATTTTGTTTTATGATTATTTAATATGTGAAGTAACAATGCGATAAACGCAATTAAACGTTGATCTACTTAACGCTATCACATCTCTATCGCATCGCAATTCGAATTACAGGTTCTAGATATTGTTTTACGTGTGTGTGCTATTATGTGTTACTTGTGCATGTTTGTGTTATTTAAGGTGATTATTCACAAAATCGCAACTCTATCACAACGCAATCTCATCGCGAACTCGAAATCTAAGGTTTACTTTTGTGATTATTAGTAGTTATATTATTTGTGTAACTAATGTGTAATACCATCGCATCGTTTACTCGCAACACAACGCAACGCTTAAAGCATGAAACGAAAAGTCGGAAACCAACCCACTCAATCCATCTGATCGGATGGCCATCCGATCAGAAGGCCATCTGACCCATCTCCTGCATCGCCTTTATTCTCCTCTTGCCTATAAATACCACCTGTCACATCAGCTTTTCACTGATGTGACAGCTCTCCTCCGACCCAGCTCGTTCTCAAGCTATTTTCTCTTGATTCCTCGTGATTATTGTAAGTTTTCGCACCAAATCTTGTACTTCTTTGATCTACACACACTACTTCATCTTTTCCACCAACAAATCTCATCATTTCGCCATGAAATCCGCCTGATTCGGGCTGCTCTACGATGACGTCATCATAGGTGTTCATGAACACCAAAGTGTGACCTCATTCCACCAAGAACAACTCAAATCTAAAGGATTTGTACAATGTTTAAACACGGATTTCACCTAAATCTAAACATTTTTCTAATGTTTCAAACTTTTCTTCAACTTTCTTAACTTTTTACTCAAAACCTTTAGAATCTGGACTAGTTCGGGTTCACTACTCATTCTCTAGTGTAGACCCGGACTGAGAATGGATTCCTAATGAAGAGATGACCGATTCATGGGTTGAACACGAAATCCCGTCAAGAACAGTCACCGAACGAACGGGGTGATTCCCATCCGAATGGATGACTAGGCTTTCTGTGGTTTCCGTTGTTTAACACGCTGTCATACCGTCCCAGTTCAATCGCATAACTTTCTAAATTTAACAAATTTTACGAGTTTCAAAACGAACAGATCGCCAAATGGATTTCCGTTCAATCGGATCACCATCCGATCGAACGACAATCCGAGTGGATGACTTGTGATCTTTCAAACACTTAAACAATTTCAAAACTTCAAAGAGGATTAGTTCCAGTGAATCGCCATCCGACTGAACGGTCATCCGTCCGGATGACCATCCGGCCGGATGACCAGAATTGTAGGAATACTTCGCATTTTACAAAATGCTACAATAAAAACTTCAAAGTTCCATCATACACAAACACATCCATCCCAGACGAATAACCATCCGACCGAATGGTCATCCGTCCGGATGACCTTCCGTCTAAACGGTCATCCGATCGGATCACCATCCGCCCCCACTTCACTCCTACACGCTGTTTAACGCACCGTTCAACTCTTATACTGTCGTACTGTGTTTAGGCTAATCCCTCAGCGCTCCCTTCAATCCAAGACTGTGTTTATTCATTAAACACGATCCGTGAGTATACTCGATCCCTTTTTGCTTTAAGCACTTTTGGGTGTTACATACGTTACTTATATCAAAATCACAATGGCACACAACACAAACACTTTTATACGCTAACCGCTCTGCATGTTATACATTTTATTCTATGAATGCTAGTATGTTATGTTTACACAGTGATTGTTGCCTGACACCTTAGCAGTGATAGTACTATAGTTTGGACTCAGCACCTGTCGTGGACAGGGGTTGTTAAGAGTTTTTCTTCATATGTCACAGTGGTGATATGTGTTGCACATTCTACAACTCGCAGTCACGTCTGTGCATATTTCATTGTCGATAACCTACCTGCTTCACATTATACATGTTACATGTTGGTTATGCGTAAATCGCTTTCGCTACTATTATACTATTAAACTTGTATGCACACCTTTACACTATGTGTATTGACTTTTATTTTAACGTATGTGACATGTGTTTAGGGTGCTTGCTCTATTTGCTGGAATCGAGCTAGGGGAGTCTAGAAACAAACTTAATAAAATCTGAGTTGTCGAAACAATTTATTTGTCTATGAGATACTCTGTCTGTAATAACTGTTTTATTTGGATATGTTATGGTATGGGACGTAATGATTAAATATCTGGTAATATAGTTGTTATGGATTCTCCTGGCCAATCTGTTTCGTTCAGTGTTGCGCCCCGATGATTCCGCCATCGGTTGTGTGCGCGTTTTGTAAAGCGGTGAGCGGTAAAAGCGATAAAGCGTAAAATCTCCAAAATTGAAACACATAAGCACATAAACACATAAAATCGGTAACTCATAAAATCAGCGGTTGCAGGCTCAGAATCGGAACAGAGTACCTTGGGTGTTAGGCATCGACTACCCAAAGTGATTCAATTATTCACAACGACCTCGAGTACACGCTTTGGCCTATAGACTGTGCTCTCACCGATACACGGCGAACGGCACTCATCCTTCCAGTTACTACGTAACTCAAGTCGTCAGCACAATCGAGACTTTGGTGAGAGTTTTGAAAAATTAAAGTAGGGATTGGAACAAGTCATTAAGATGCGGGTTTCACCCCTAACCTAACAACTTTGTCCCTAAAAGTGTGGTAAAACCACGAGATAGAGATGGAGAGTTTCATCGAGATATGGATGTCACTCCTAATTCAACGAAGTTTCTCGTGTTGAGAGTAAAAATACGCGTAGAGTGAGTGATTTCATCGAGAGTTCTTGGTTTTCACACCTAATCTCGACACATTCACTCGTTTGTGTTATTCGAGTGTTTTCAAAAGCGTGTGTATTGGGTCATCCTTAGGGAAGGCTAAGTAGTTTTCAACCTCAGGAAAGGTCGACTTTGCACGAAGCTGTAGTATGCTGGTTCATACAAAGATATAGTTTTAGCGAGTTCGAACGATAGTATCAAAAGTAGGCTCGTACGAAATACCTACTGCGTTTGCACGAAGTTGGTCTGTTGGTACTTAGACTATAGACTAGGTTAATCCTACGTCTCGACCTAATTCCCTATAGCTATGGCTCTGATACCAATCTGTCACACCCCAACCGATGACAGAAACATCGAGGCGCGGCACTAGGCGAACCAGATTGCTCAAGAGATCCATAAAAACTATTTGTTACCAATATTTTTAAAGGTTAACTATCCCATACCAATCAACAAATATTCAACAAGTAATTATTACAGATAACGAGTTTCTCTCAAACAAAACCAGTCCGCCAACCTAGATTTCTATTAGTGTAGTTTCTAGACTGCCTATCTTGATTTCGCAAAAGATTCCATCAACCTGTCACATACGTTAAAATAAAGTCAATACTTAAAATGTAAAGGTGAGTACACAAGTTTGAATAGCATATAGTATAGAAAGCGTTTTACGCATAACCAGCATGTAACACGTAACGGGCGAAACATGTAACTATCAAACAATGTATACAACTTAACCACGAGACTGCGTTGTAGAGTATGCGCGACACATGTTCAGCGAACATGTGAAGTAAAGAGATGTGATCCTTAGCAACCCCTGTCCACGACAGGTGCTGAGTCCAAACTATAGTACTATCATTACTAGAGGCGGTATAGTGTAACACTGTATAAGCATAGTAACAAGCATTCATAGATCACGTATAACATGCGGGAGCGGTTAGCATTCATAAAGTGTTTGCGTGGTGTGTTGTTGTGTTTTGATATAGAGAACGTATGTAACACCCAAAAGTGTGTTTAAAGAAAATGGGTTCGAGTATACTCACAGTAGGTGTTTAACAAGTAAACACGGCCTGATTGGATTGAAGGGAGCGCGTTGGAGTTAGCCTGAGCATGAAATCAGAAGCGTAAGCGTTGAACAGCGCGTAACAGAGTGTCGAATGGTAGAGTGTTTGGATGGTGATCCGAACGGATGATCCTCCATTCGAGCAGATGGTCATCCGGACCGATGGTCATCCGAGCGGATGACCATTCGAATGGAGAATGGTGGCCATTCGAATGAGTGCGTGTTTGTTTGTAGAACTGATAAAATTCGAAGTTTCGTTAAAAGTGTTTAAACATTGGAAATTACAAAGGGACAGGTCGCTTAGTCGGATGGTCATCTGATCGGATGGCCACTCGAGTGGGCGATCTGTTGTTTGAAAATTTATAAAATTCTCTAAGTAAAAGTTTGAAGTTTAAAGGAGACGGCGTGACGATGTGTCAAACAATGGGAATACACCAAGCCTAGCTCATTCGATCAGATGGTCTCAGCCCATTCGGTCAAATTTACTTTTCTTGATGAAGATCCATGTTCAACCCGTAATTCGGTCATCTCTCTGGTGGAAATCCGTTTTCCAAACCGGCTCTCGACTAAGGAACGAGTAGAGAGTCTGAATGAGTCCAGATTCCATCGGTTTCGTATAGAGAAGTGAAGAAAAGCTTAAAATAGTTGAAAGGTGTTGAAATCTTGTTGAGATTTGAGTTGAAAAGTGTGGAAATCCTTTAGATCTGAACCAATCTTGATGAAATGATGATCCTCAACCTTTTGCCGGAGCAAAACGGGTGGAAACCACCTTCAAGAGGTCCAAATCAGTGATTTCAGAGAAAAAGTAAGCGTTTGTGTGTGACTTTGATGAAGAAGATGATGTAGAAGTGATTAGTGATGATGATTGTACAATATTTGAGGAGAAATACTTACGAAATGGCCTTGAATCGTGATTAGAAGTGACTGAGAGCGACTTAAGTGTCAGGATCATTCCATGAAGCTGAGTCAGGCTCAAATCCTTGAAATCTGGGGATGTCCTCATCAATATAGCAATAGTGTCCCATTTTTCAGGCAGAGATCTCAGAAATCGGTGACTTAAAGTAGCTTTTGAAAATTCTTTATTAACCAACTTTAATTCACTAATTAGACACAAAAAACGTTCAAAATGTTGTGTCAGAGTCTCCCCTTTGACATGGGTGAAGGTTTCATACAGTTGGTAAAGGATTTCTAGAGTATTCTCGATTACATCCTTAGTCCCACCGAATTGTTCCTTCAATGCATCCTACAACTCCTTGGCACCATTACAATGTAACAGGCCGGCATAAATATCATTTGGCAGTGCCATAGCCACAATACTGAAGGCTTTCGCATCTAGTTCAAATTTTTGATAGACTTACTCAGAGTAATTCTCAGGCTTCTTTGGCTCAAATAAGTTTGGGTTTTCGGCATTTGGAACCATTGGGACATGTGGTCCAAAAACCACAGATCTCTAACACCCTGTATTTTGTTGAGATAACATATGCCCCATTCTACGTTGCTAGATATTGTATTCTGATCTAACAAGTATAGGTGGTTTATTGCTGAAGCTTGTATTGTGGGGATCATTTTGTGCCATTTTCTCAAATTCTTTTGTAGAAAAACAGAGTATGTGAAAGACACTTAATTAGTTCTTCAATATACAACTCTAAGCTACGAACTATATTGGATCTTTGATGAGCTGATTTTTTATGTTAAACTGATTGTGAAATCGAGTTTAATGTGACCAAGCTCTGATACCAATTGTTAGAACTGAGGATTCAAATGTTTTTACAGTTCGATTGACTCTACAGACTCCCCCTCGGCTGATCACGTAACAAATCAGTTCGTAGAAGAGAAAAGCTGAAGTGTGTGATAATAGATCACTAATAGGTGTAATCTAATTTTTACTAAGTATGAAAGCTATGTACACTGATTAGCTGACATCTAACATTCCTAACATAAAAGATTCCACAGATGTTACAAACATCTGTGCAAATCATAACATCCGTTCTATAACTATTCTAAACACTGATAAGATAAATAATGTTATATTGGGAAAACACTGTCTAAGTTATCATTTATCTCCAAGGTTGTTTAGGTTCCTACAACAGCCCTTGGCAAGACTCATTTCCACACTTAGGGCACCTAAAAGTAAGAAAGGGTGTATGCTTCAATTGGAATAAGGATGTAGGATATATTATATATGATATGTTGGAATGTTTGTTTATAGTTATTCATCTGAAAAATTATAATATCAGTTTTGATTACCTTAACATTATTGTTTGCTGCAGGATGATGCTCTTTGAAGGCCGCTAATGTATATGTTGTTATGCGCTACCATACCCATTTACTGAGGAATTTGTTCAGCAGACAAGCATTGTGCGCTAAATAAACAACCATTCTGACGATTTTGAAAATTTTAAATTCTATCATTCTTGCTTTATAAATCATGTCGTTCATCTGCATGACGGGGGTAGTTGGGCGATTAAAAAGATGTCTGCGTCAGACAAGACAAGACAAGACAAGGACATGTTAACTTAATCCTAACTAATTTGTCACTTGAAATTGAATATATAATTTTCTTGAAATCTCAGGAGATTGGCATTTTGAGCGGATGCTCCTCGATGAAGTTTTTGTTTGATCAATTATGAAGGTTTTGAAGTCATTTGGATATAAGTTTATCGGCTATGCATATAGTAAGAAGTGACTTTAACGCATTTTGACTAATACACTAAGAAGTCACTTTAACGCATTTTGACTAATATTAACTAACTTTAATTGAATAATATTTTAGTTCTATAAGTTCTATAAGAGGGGGAGGGGGAGAGAGAGGGAGAGAGAGAATGAGAGAGAGAGAGAGGGGTCAGATAAGACAAGGACATGGTAACTTATTCCTAACATTAGTTACTTGAATTTGAATATATGATTTTCTTGAAATCTCAAGAGATTGGCATTTTGAGCAGATGTTGTTTGATCAATTATGAAGGCTTTAAAGTCATTTGGATATTAGTTGATCGGCTATGAATATTAACTTCCTTTAACACCTTTAGCAAAAGAACCATCAATCAAATTTCATATTGAACTAACTTTAACGCATTTTGACTAATATTTTATATTTGTAACCACCTAAAAATCTAAAAGGACTTTTTGGAAAAGAAAAAATATATATCTTTTTTTTTAACGGCAAACACACTTTATATATATATATATATAAAGGGCCAGCAAGAAGCTGAGAACAAGGAAACAGAAAACAAACAAAAACAAACAGAGGAACCCGAACACTATTACATCGAGTCTATTAAATCAAAAGACACCCACCTTCCCCAAATCGGCTTCTTAATGGACGACCGACAACAAACCTAGACAAAACTCTCTTCCTTAATCTGGTCTACAATCGAAGACACTGGGGTGAAGATGTCATCAAAGACTTTTTTATTTCTGGCAATCCAAATTCTCCAAACCGTTGTAGTAGCAATCGTGGAAACACATTTCTTCCAAACTCCTCCACCCGGATTGTTAGTAATGTAAGAGAAAAGATCCGTGATATTGTTTACCTCCATAGGAAATCTGATTTTGATCCAGGCCATAACGTTCCACCAGATACTTCTCGACCAGAGACAGTTGAAAACAATGTGATCTGGATCCTCCTCCGCAATACCACACCGAGGACAGCGAGTATCCGAGAGAGGAACGCCACGGCGCACCAAACCCACTTTAGAAGCGATTTTACAAAGCATAGCTCTCCACAAAAAATAATTAGCCTTCGGGGTAGCCCAATTATTCCAAACGAAAGAAGAAATGCCCGAAACAGTCCCTGAAAGTGCTGATTCTAAGTCCAACCGAACTTGCTTCACCGAAAATGATGTGTGCAAAATGCAACATATAAATTACATCAATTGTGGCATAAAACTAACCCTTTTTTAGTACTAATGTTGGAAAAAGTGTGCTTTTGTCTTCCTTTTGTATTTTCAGGATTAAATGAGCTCAAATTAACAAAAGAAGCAAAAAGACAGCAAAATCTATCATAAATACAAGAAAAGGAACAAACGTGACATGCCCGACCCCACGACAGCATCTTCCCAAGCAAAACAAGAAGACAGAAGACGGAACACGCCCCGTGCTCAGCCAGCACGGGGGCGTGCCCAAGTGTCAGCAGAAAAGAGAAAGTGGTAGAAGCTTCTATTGCCCACCACGGGGCCGTGCTCAGCGGGCACGGGGTCGTGGTCAACTATAAGATTCGCAGAATCCAGGCAAATCTTCATAGTACAGATATGCTTCTACACACAGGGTCGTGCTCAGCGGACACGGGGCCGTGGTCAACTAATAAAGACAAGAGCAATTAATGAAGAAAGAGAAGGATGTGGACACGGGGCCGTGCCCACTGGACACGGGGCCGTGCCCAAGCTTCTGTTCAGCCTATAAATAGGAGTGCTTGGCTCAAGCTCAAACCATCCCTTGGCACACCACCTCTCTCACACTTCACACACCACCCACCACCACCATAACACCATCATCCACCACCATCATCCATTGTCCATCATAGAGTGTGTGAGTCGTCTCGAGATCCAAGATTGATCGTAAGAGTTCTTGACAATCAAGGCCATGTTTGGGTGAAGACTAAGTCTCTTACATCACTCGAGATCCATTTGCCTAAGTCTCTTACATCACTTGGTGAAGACTAAGTGATGTAAGAGACTTAGGCAAACATGGCCTTGATTGTCAAGAACTCTTACGATCAATCTTGGATCCCGAGACGACTCACACACTCTACGATGGACAATGGATGATGGTGGTGGATGATGGTGTTATGGTGGTGGTGGGTGAAGTGTGAGAGAGGTGGTATGCCAAGGGATGGTTTGAGCTTGAGCCAAGCACTCCTATTTATAGGCTGAACAGAAGCTCGGGCACGGCCCCGTGTCCAGTGGGCACGACCCCGTGTCCACATCCTTCTCTTTCTTCATTTATTGCAGCTTGTCTTATTAGTTGACCACGCCCCCGTGTCGCTGAGCACGACCCCGTGTGCAGAAGAATCTTTGTACTATGAAGATTTGCCTGGATTGTGCGAATCTTATAGTTGACCACGGCCCCGTGTCCGCTGAGCACGGCCCCGTGGTGGGCAATAGAAGCTTCTACCACTTTGTCTTTTCTGCTGACACTTGGGCACGCCCCCGTGCTGGCTGAGCACGGGGCGTGTTCAGTCTTCTGTTGCCTTGTTTTGCTTGGGAAGATGCTGTCGTGGGGTCGGGCATGTCACGTCTTGTTCCTTTTCTTGTATTTATGTTAGATTTTGATGTCTTTTTGCTTCTTTTGTTAATTTGAGCTCATTTAATCCTGAAAATACAAAAGGAAGACAAAAGCACACTTTTTCCAACATTAGTACTAAAAAAGGGTTAGTTTTATGCCACAATTGATGTAATTTATATGTTGCATTTTGCACACATCAAATACCCCCACACTTGAATCTTTGCTTGTCCTCAAGCAAAACTCTTTAATATGTGGCCATTACACTCCCAAATGGAATGGGTAGAGAAGAAGGTTTTTGGGCTTGTCATAGAGTGTCAGGATTTCCAAGATTCTTTATTTAGTTTTATTTTTATTTATTTACAATCCTATTCGTCATGATTTATTTAAAACTTTTCATAAGATAAATTACTTATTAGGGCATAACATGCCTCTTTAAAATTCAATTTATATACAAGTTCACTGTTCACATACCTCACGTGGATCACTCAACACTCGGCCGAAAATGTATTTTTGTGGATCACTCGAGAGCGGCATGGAACTTACTTCTACCATAGGCTTGCCAAGCAATCAATCCTCCTCCTTTTTAACTTATATACCTTTATAAATATCAAAAGGACTTTGTGGGTGAAGGGTTAGGCTTGGGTTAAAGGTAGGTGGTTGGGTTAGTGGTTAGTAGAAAAAAGGCGAAAAGCGTAACAAGTGTCGGTTTTCGTAAGACTTTCTATTTTTTGTAACTTTTATTTTGATGAAGCTATTATTCAAACAAAGTTATTTTTGATGAACTTGTTTGTTTATTTTCTTTTGCTTCATCATCAACACATTTTTTTTTGAAAAGGCATACGAAAAACCGAACTTGTTACTAAAACAAAGGGTTAAAAATAAAAAAGGTTTTGGTGGGTAAAAGGGTGTTTGGTTTGGGTTATGAAATGAAAAGGTTTAGGCTCAAAGGGGCTAACTAGGGGGATTTTTGGGTAGGTGGTAAAAAAAAATAATGGTGTAGAAATAAAAAAAGGTTAGTCCTAATGCCTCCATCATTTACTTACTCGGGTTTAAGTTGGTAAGGACCGGGAATGTATCGTCATGGCAAGTTCTAGAGTCGTAAGAACCAAGCGGCTATTCACACAAGAAACGAAAAATGAGCATTTAGTCTAATGATATGTAATTGTATACTCAATAAAGGCTCAAAACTCACTTTTGTGGGAATGGGTTTTTATGTGATCAAGTATATATAATCAAATTTTAACTAAGTTTGCCATGCCTTTTCATAATTTTCTTATGTTGGTTCTTTTTATCACGACGCTATCGGTTGTAAATTCGTAAAAATATAACCTTTTTAGAACTTGAAATTCCCGAGTTAAACTTAGACAAGTAAAAAAATGAAAATTTTTGAAAAAATTTGGGGTGATTAGCGGTTCCAATAGAGTTTTGTGTAAGGCTTGTATTTAGGACTTGCAAGATTCAAGGTTTTAGCATCCCCCCCACACTTAAATTACACATTGTCCTCAATGTGTTCCAAAAATAAGTTTTTAGGTTGATTGAATGTGTAAAAAGGTGTAAAAAGCAAAATTTTTGTGTTACTGGGCGCTGAACACGGCCCCGTGTTGCCCTGGCACGGCCCCGTGTTCAAGTGCCAGTAACAAAATTAAATCAAGAGAAACAGAAGCCTGGACACGGGGGCGTGTTGGGTGAACACGGCCCGTGTCTAGTTACCTGAACTGGGACTTTTTCTGCAGACTGTGCAGCACGGGACCGTGTTGGGCGGACACGACCCGTGCCGAGCTTACTGTAAACGAAGAATTTTGTCGGACGGTCCTGTTTTCCTGCATGGGGTGCTGGTTCAAGTTTCCCTTGTATCCTTTGCCATCTCAAGTGTGTTTTATTCCTGAAAATTAAAACTAACTAGAAAACATGAAAATTAATCTAAACTAAACTAGGGATAGTTCCGCGGAATGCCTCCGTGGTGCGCCACGTTTATAAGGGTCCTTGGCTAGACCCAAAGCCTGGTCATATGTTACCCAAGTGGGATGTATTGCATCCCATGTTACACCGTCGGAGAGCGTCATCCATGCTTGAGTCTATGACCTTCATGTAGTTGACCGGGTCTTCGTCCTCCACTCTTCTTCCACATTCAAACTTCACTTCCTTGTCCCCAAACTTCAATGTAACATTCTGTCATTCATATCCACCACCGCTTGGGCGGTGGCTAGAAATGGCCTCCCGAGGATGAGAGGGACATTAGTGTCTTATTCCATGTCTAAGATGACAAAGTCGGTTGGGAAGACGAAGTTGTCAACTTTTACCAATAGATTCTCAGCGACACCTTGTGGGAATTTGACGGATCTGTCGGCGAGTTGTATGCTCATCTTTGTTGGGCTTGTTGCTCCTAGGCTGAGTCGTTTGAACATCGATGTGGGCATGAGGTTAATGCTAGCCCCAAGATCGGCTAATGCATTACGAACGGGGGATTCCCCAATCGAGCAAGGAATTGTGAAGCTTTCGGGGTCGATTTTCTTTTGTGGAAGTTTGTTGAGTACTAAGGCGGAGCATTCTTCGCCTAAGTTAACTAATTGCAATGATTCAATTTTCCTTTTGTTAGTGAGGAAATCCCTCATGAATTTTGCATATTTAGGCATTTGGGGTAGGACCTCAATAAAAGGAATATTAACATGCAATTGTTTTAGTAAATTTTCGAATTTTGCGAATTGCTCATCGGTCTTTTGACGATTTAACCTACCAGGGTACGGAATTGGAGGAGTCTTGGTGGCCTCTTGATTTGGTAAAGCAGCCTTTTCCAATGCTGGTGGAGTCGTGCTTTGGCTAGACTGGCTTCTTTCATCTGGCGGTGATGGAGTCTCCTCGGGACCCACGGTTCGATTTCTCAATGTGATGAGATGTACTTGTGCTTTCGGGTTGGTTTCGGTGTTGCTAGGTAACGCGCCTTGTGGTCTCTCGGAGAAATTTTGAGCTAATTGATTTAATTGTTTTTCAATGTTTTGAATGCTAGCTTGTAGATTTCTAAAATTCGATTCCAATTGTTGAAATCGATCCGAGTTTTTCTTTTTGGTGTCGGAGATGAGGCGAGATACAGTATCTTCAAGCCTTTCTCTTCCACCTTGTTGTTGAGAGAAATTTTGTGGTTGTTGAATGTTAGTTCGTTGGTTTTGTTGGTTACTACTATTGCCGGGATCTCTCCAACCAAGATTAGGGTGGTTACGCCATCCTTGGTTGTAGGTACCCGTTGGTGGACCCGACGGCCTAGGTCTATTATCAATGTAGTTTACCGTTTCTGTTTGTTCATCTAATTCTTTCATACAACTCCAATTTTCATGTGGCCCACCACATCCTTCACAAGCCATAACCGAGGCCGTTTTTGTCATTTCTAAATTTTTGATTTTTGAAGAGAGGGCCTCGATTTAGGCTTGTAAAGAAGTGCTTTCATCAACCTTATGGGCGCCCGGGGCAATAGATTTATTACCTCGGGGAGTGTGCCATTGAAAATTGGTTTGAGCAATTTCCTCAATTTGATTATATATTTCATTTGGGCGACGATTACCTAAAAGTCCCCCGGAGCTAGAATCAAGTGTTTGTCTTGTGTGTGGCAACAACCCATTGTAGAAAGTGGATACTTGTTGCCATTCCGCAAGACCGTGATGGGGACACTTTCTTCGTAGCTC
This sequence comes from Helianthus tuberosus, assembly GCA_030545235.1. Classification (NCBI taxonomy): domain Eukaryota; kingdom Viridiplantae; phylum Streptophyta; class Magnoliopsida; order Asterales; family Asteraceae; genus Helianthus; species Helianthus tuberosus. Next base: position 65,555,753 of record CM060407.1, on the reverse strand, counting down.
CTTGAACCTTTCCCAAGTTTCATATAAGGATTCCCCATCCTCTTGTGAATATGTATTAATTTCAGTCATTAATTTAGCCGTTTTAGCAGGAGGGAAATACTTATTTAGAAACTTTTGGGCTAGTTCATCCCAGGTGTTTACCGAGCCAACTGGGAGGGTGTTAAGCCAAGCCTTAGCTCGGTCTTTTAGTGAAAATGAAAACATTCGAAGGCGGATGGCGTCATTTGATGCTCCATTGATCCGAAAGGTATCACATATTTCTAAGAAATTAGTAATATGTAGATGGGGATCCTCGTCCGCAAGCCCATGGAAGGTTGCGGAGTTTTGGAGTATTTGTATCAAATGTGGCCGAAGTTCGAAGTTGTTGGCTTCGACATTCGGTGCATTGATAGCGGCGCCGAGATTACCTACGGTGGGCCGTAGGTAATCCATGAGGGTACGTTGGTCCGCCATTGGAAGTGGGTCCCCCGAAAATTTCTCTTGATTTTTAGCTTTAAGTCTTTTTCTGAGAAAGCGTTCGGGTTCTTCTAGAGGTTCTTTTTATGTCTCTTCTAGAACTGGAGCTCATGCACTACGTAGGAGGTTCAAATGTGGCGCCTGGGTTCCAAGTCCTGCAAGAAAAACAGAAAAGAACGTTGGTCAGAATGTTCACCACGGCCCCGTGCTCAGTGAACACGGCCCGTGGTCAGAGGTACAGTAATTGTTTTCCGGATCCCTGTTACTGGGAGTTGGACACGGCCCCGTGTTGCACCGACACGACCCCGTGCTCAGCTCTCTGTAACTCAGAAAATAAAAACTGCCAGTGATGATGCTGGGCACAGCCCGTGTCCGACCAGGCACGGCCCGTGCTGAGCTCTGCATAAACAGAAAAACTAAAAAAAATCCTAAAAAAATGAAAACAAGAAAAACGATTAGGCCGTTGATTCCTAACTTTTTTAAAATCCTTGTGTCCCCGGCAACGGCGTCAAAAACTTGATGCGTGTGAAGTGTTATATATTTTAGGTGTATATTTTAAGCCCCTTTAACACTTATTTTTAGCCAAGTTTTAAATTTATAAAACACGATATTTTACTAACACTAAACACACATATGGGCAAGTGCACCCATCGTGAGCGTAGTATAGTGTTGGCAAGATACCGAGGTCGTCCAAGGACACAAGAGCTTTTAGTACCGGTTTATCCTCAACGTCTAATCAAATCAAAAGGTTTAGAAAAATGTTTTAAACTAAGAAAAATAAAAACTAACTAAAATGCTGAAAATAAAAATAAAAAGAAAAAACAGATAGACAAGATGAATCACTTGGTTCCGACTCGTATCTAGTGTAACCTTTGATTATTTCCGCACTTTTGCACTATTTAAGAGATTATCTTAGTTATTGTAGTAGGCCCCTCTTTTGAAGGTGACGTTACCCTCACCCCAGTAGTTTGAGTCAGCAAGGATACAATCCTAAAAGGGTGGATTATTGGAAGATAATTAATTAAGTTATTAATGCAAATTATGGTAGGCCCCTCTTTTGGAGGTGACGTTACCCTCGACTAAGTAGTCTGAGTCAGCAGGGATACAGTCCTAAATAGTCGGGTTATAGTATTAATAGTAGTTAACTTATGAGGGGATCAAAGAGTTTGGACCCCCGCCATCCAATACCGTTAAGTATTGAAGGTGGTCCTACTAAATTTGACCCAGGTCCATTGCAGGACCTCTAAACGCTGAACAATGGCAAGACCTTTACCAAACCGTTCCCTTAACCCCTGACCAGGTAGCCAACATACCTCCATATAGACCGTGGAGATATGAATGGTGAAAATCTTTTATTTTATATAGACAGTAAAATAATGCCAAGATACCACGGACAAACGATAAGGAAAGATCACCTTCAACATAAGCAACTAGTTATTAAAGTCATTAATACAAAACCAAATAAAAAGTGCGAAAAGATTAGAAATAAAAAGTATTACACTAGACACTTTGTCTTCACTAAGTGATGTAAGAGACTTAGGCAAACATGGCCTTGATTGTCAAGAACTCTTACGATCAATCTTGGATCCCGAGACGACTCACACACTCTACGATGGACAATGGATGATGGTGGTGGATGATGGTGTTATGGTGGTGGTGGGTGGTGGGTGAAGTGTGAGAGAGGTGGTGTGCCAAGGGATGGTTTGAGCTTGAGCCAAGCACTCCTATTTATAGGCTGAACAGAAGCTCGGGCACGGCCCCGTGTCTAGTGGGCATGGCCCCGTGTCCACATCCTTCTCTTTCTTCATTTATTGCAGCTTGTCTTATTAGTTGACCACGCCCCCGTGTCCGCTGAGCACAACCCCGTGTGCAGAAGAATCTTTGTACTATGAAGATTTGCTTGGATTATGCGAATCTTATAGTTGACCACGGCCCCGTGTCCGCTGAGCACGGCCCCGTGGTGGGCAATAGAAGCTTCTACCACTTTGTCTTTTCTGCTGACACTTGGGCACGCCCCCGTGCTGGCTGAGCACGGGGCGTGTTCAGTCTTTTGTTGCCTTGTTTTGCTTGGGAAGATGCTGTCGTGGGGTCGGGCATGTCACGTCTTGTTCCTTTTCTTGTATTTATGTTAGATTTTGATGTCTTTTTGCTCCTTTTGTTAATTTGAGCTCATTTAATCCTGAAAATACAAAAGGAAGACAAAAGCACACTTTTTCCAACATTAGTACTAAAAAAGGGTTAGTTTTATGCCACAATTGATGTAATTTATATGTTGCATTTTGCACACATCAAATACCCCCACACTTGAATCTTTGCTTGTCCTCAAGCAAAACTCTTTAATATGTGCCTATTACACTCCCAAATGGAATGGGTAGAGAAGAAGGTTTTTGGGCTTGTTATAGAGTGTCGGGATTTCCAAGATTCTTTATTTAGTTTTATTTTTATTTATTTACAATCCTATTCGTCATGATTTATTTAAAACTTTTCATAAGATAAATTACTTATTAGGGCATAACATGCCTCTTTAAAATTCTATTTATATACAAGTTCACATACCTCACGGGGATCACTCAACACTCGGCCGAAAATGTATTTTTGTGGATCACTCGAGAGCGGCATGGAACTTACTCCTACCATAGGCTTGCCAAGCAATCAATCCTCCTCCTTTTTAACTTATATACCTTTATAAATATTAAGAGGACTTTGTGGGTGTAGGGTTAGGCTTGGGTTAAAGGTAGGTGGTTGGGTTAGTGGTTAGTAGAAAAAATGCGAAAAGCGTAACAAGTGTTGGTTTTCGTAAAACTTTCTATTTTTTGTAACTTTTATTTTGATGAAGCTATTATTCAAACAAAGTTATTTTTGATGAACTTGTTTGTTTATTTTCTTTTGCTTCATCATCAACACATTTTTTTTTTGAAAAGTCATACGAAAAACCGAACTTGTTACTAAAACAAAGTGTTAAAAATAAAAAGGTTTTGGTGGGTAAAAGGGTGTTTGGTTTGGGTTATGAAATGAAAAGGTTTAGGCTCAAAGGGGCTAACTAGGGGGATTTTTGGGTAGGTGGTAAAAAAAAATAATGGTGTAGAAATAAAAAAAAAAGGTTAGTCCTAATGCCTCCATCATTTACTTACTCGGGTTTAAGTTGGTAAGGACCGGGAATGTATCGTCATGGCAAGTTCTAGAGTCGTAAGAACCAAGCGGCTATTCACACAAGAAACGAAAAATGAGCATTTAGTCTAATGATATGTAATTGTATGCTCAATAAAGGCTCAAAACTCACTTTTGTGGGAATGGATTTTTATGTGATCAAGTATATATAATCAAATTTTAACTAAGTTTGCCATGCCTTTTCATAATTTTCTTATGTTGGTTCTTTTTATCACGACGCTATCGGTTGTAAATTCGTAAAAATATAACTTTTTTAGAACTTGAAATTCCCGAGTTAAACTTAGACAAGTAAAAAACTGAAAATTTTTGAAAAAATTTGGGGTGATTAGCGGCTCCAATAGAGTTTTGTGTAAGGCTTGTATTTAGGACTTGCAAGATTCAAGGTTTTACCATCCCCCCACACTTAAATTACACATTGTCCTCAATGTGTTCCTAAAATAAGTTTTTAGGTTGATTGAATGTGTAAAAAGGTGTAAAAAGCAAAATTTTTGTGTTACTGGGCGCTGAACACGGCCCCGTGTTGTCCGGGCACGGCCCCGTGTTCAAGTGCCAGTAACAAAATTAAATCAAGAGAAACAGAAGCCTGGACACGGGGGCGTGTTGGGTGAACACGGCCCGTGTCCAGTTACCTGAACTGGGTCTTTTTCTGCAGACTGTGCAGCACGGGGCCGTGTTGGGCGGACACGGCCCGTTCCGAGCTTACTGTAAACGAAGAATTTTGTCGGACGGTCCTGTTTTCCTGCATGGGGTGCTGGTTCAAGTTTCCCTTGTATCCTTTGCCATCTCAAGTGTGTTTTATTCCTGAAAATTAAAACTAACTAGAAAACATGAAAATTAATCTAAACTAAACTAGGGATAGTTCCGCGGAATGCCTCCGTGGTGCGCCACGTTTATAAGGGTCCTTGGCTAGACCCAAAGCCTGGTCATATGTTACCCAAGTGGGATGTATTGCATCCCATGTTACACCGTCGGAGAGCGTCATCCAAGCTTGAGTCTATGACCTTCATGTAGTTGACCGGGTCTTCGTCCTCCACTCTTCTTCCACATTCAAACTTCACTTCCTTGTCCCCAAACTTCAATGTTAACGTTCCGTCATTCATATCCACCACCGCTTGGGCGGTGGCTAGAAATGGCCTCCCGAGGATGAGAGGGACATCGGTGTCTTCTTCCATGTCTAAGATAACAAAGTCAGTTGGGAAGACGAAGTTGTCAACTTTTACCAATAGATTCTCAGCGACACCTTGTGGGAATTTGACGGATCTGTCGGCGAGTTGTATGCTCATCTTTGTTGGGCTTGTTGCTCCTAGGCCGAGTCGTTTGAACATCGATGTGGGCATGAGGTTAATGCTAGCCCCAAGATCGGCTAATGCATTACGAACGGGGGATTCCCCAATCGAGCAAGGAATTGTGAAGCTTTCGGGGTCGATTTTCTTTTATGGAAGTTTGTTGAGTACTAAGGCGGAGCATTCTTCGCCTAAGTTAACTAATTGCAATGATTCAATTTTCCTTTTGTGAGTGAGGAAATCCCTCATGAATTTTGCATATTTAGGCATTTGGGTTAGAACCTCAATAAAAGGAATATTGACATGCAATTGTTTTAGTAAGCTTTCGAACTTTGCGAATTGCTCATCGGTCTTTTGACGATTTAACCTACCGGGGTACGGAATTGGAGGCGTCTTGGTGGGCTCTTGATTTGGTGAAGAAGCCTTTTCTAGTTGAGGTGTAGGTGAAGTCGTGCTTTGGCGTTGACCTCCTTCAACTGGCGGTAATGGGGCATCTTCGGGACCCACGGTTCGGTTTCTTAAAGTGATGAGGTGTACTTGCGCCTTTGGGTTGGTTTCGGTATTACTTGGTAACGCGCCTTGTGGTCTCTCGGAGAGATTTTGAGCTAGTTGATTTAATTGTTTTTCAACGTTTTGAATGCTAGCTTGTTGATTTCTAAAATTCGATTCCAATTGTTGGAATCGATCCGAGTTTTTCTTTTCGGTGTCGGAGATGAGGCGAGATATGGTATCTTCAAGCCTTTCTCTTCCACCTTGTTGTTGAGAGAAATTTTGTGGTTGTTGAAAATTAGTTCGTTGGTTTTGTTGGTTACTACTATTGCTGGGATCTCTCCAACCAAGATTTGGGTGGTTACGCCATCCTTGGTTGTAGGTACCCGTTGGAGGACCCGACGGCCTAGGTCTATTATCAATGTAGTTTACCGTTTCTGTTTGTTCATCTAATTCTTTCATACAACTCCAATTTTCATGTGACCCACCACACCCTTCACAAGCCATAACCGAGGCCGTTTTTGTCATTTCTAACTTTTTGATTTTTGAAGAGAGGGCCTCGATTTGGGCTTGTAAAGAAGTGCTTTCATCAACCTTATGGGCGCCCGGGGCATAAGCAACTAGTTATTAAAGTCAGTAATACAAAACCAAATAAAAAGTGCAAAAGATTAGAAATAAAAAGTATTACACTAGACACTTTGTCTTCACCAAGTGATGTAAGAGACTTAGGCAAACATGGCCTTGATTGTCAAGAACTCTTACGATCAATCTTGGATCCCAAGACGACTCACACACTCTATGATGGACAATGGATGATGGTGGTGGATGATGGTGTTATGGTGGTGGTGGGTGGTGGGTGAAGTGTGAGAGAGGTGGTGTGCCAAGGGATGGTTTGAGCTTGAGCCAAGCACTTCTATTTATAGGCTGAACAGAAGCTCGGGCACAGCCCCGTGTCCAGTGGGCACGGCCCCGTGTCCACATCCTTCTCTTTCTTCATTTAATGCAGCTTTGTCTTATTAGTTGACCACGCCCCCGTGTCCGCTGAGCACGACCCCGTGGTGCAGAAGAATCTTTGTACTATGTAGATTTGCTGGATTGTGCGAATCTTATAGTTGACCACGGCCCCGTGTCCGCTGAGCACGGCCCCCTGGTGGGCAATAGAAGCTTCTACCACTTTGTATTTTCTGCTGACACTTGGGCACTCCCCCGTGCTGGCTGAGCACGGGGCGTGTTCAGTCTTCTGATCTCTTGTTTTGCTTGGGAAGATGTTGTTGTGGGGTCGGGCATGTCACGTTTTGTTCCTTTTCTTGTATTTATGTTAGATTTTGATGTCTTTTTGCTTCTTTTGTTAATTTGAGCTCATTTAATCCTAAAAATACAAAAGGAAGACAAAAGCACACTTTTTCCAACATTAGTACAAAAAAAAGTTAGTTTTATGCCTCATTTGATGAAATTTATATGTTACATTTTGAACACATCAAGAGGGCCTCGATTTGGGATTGTAAAGAAGTGCTTTCATCAACCTTATGGGCGCCCGGGGCAATAGATTTATTACCTCGGGGAGTGTGCCATTGAAAATTGGTTTGAGCAATTTCCTCAATTTGATTATATATTTCATTTGGGCGACGATTACCTAAAAGTCCCCCGGAGCTTGAATCAAGTGTTTGTCTTGTGTGTGGCAACAACCCATTGTAGAAAGTGGATACTTGTTGCCATACCGCTAGACCGTGATGAGGACAGTTTTTTTTTTTTTTTTTGTGCTCGTGTGAGTGCCCTTGTTTCCCATAAGCTTTGGTTAGAAAACTTACCACTTTATTTGTTGTCTCAATCGTTCGTAACTTACCAGGCATGATGTTTTATTCTTCCACCGTTTGAAGCGAGATCTCTTCTTCTTCATCCTCAATGAATCCTTGATAGAGTTTCAGCCGTTGGCCATTGACTTTAAATGGAGGCCCATTTCGAGATTTAATTTCTAATGCACCGTGTGGGAAAATATGGGTGATGGAAAAAGGTCCTGACCACCTAGACTTTAATTTACCAGGAAATAATCGAATTCGTGAATTAAACAAAAGAACTAGATCCCCTACCTGAAATTCATTAGGTTTAATGTGTTTGTCATGCAAATTTTTCATTCTTTCCTTATAAATTTCAGAATTTGAGTATGCATAATTCCTAGGCTCGTCTAATTCATTTAATTGACAAAATCAATTTTTACCAGCAAATTCTAAATCTAAGTTTACATTTTTAATTGCCCAGTAGGCTTTGTGTGCAATTTCTACTGGCAAGTGACAACTTTTTCCATAGACTAGCTTATACGGGGTTTTACCTATTGTTGTTTTATAAGCAGTTCGAAAAGCCCATAAAGCATCATCTAATTTATCTGCCCATTCCTTTTTATTTAACCCTACGGTTTTTTCGAGTATTCGTTTTAAACCTCTATTAGTCACTTCGGCTTGTCCGTTTGTTTGAGGGTGATATGCTGTTGAGACCCGGTGATAGACCCCATATCTTGTTAAAAAAAATTCGAGTTGATGATTGCAAAAATGGGTACCTCTATCACTTATTAATGCTTTAGGTGTGCCAAAACGAGAGAATAATTTTTTCAGAAACCTTACCACAACTCTTCCATCATTTGTTGGAAGTGCCTCGGCCCATTTAGACAAATAGTCTACTGCCACAAGTATATATTTGTTTCCTTTCGATGGCGGGAAAGGTCCCATAAAGTCGAGTCCCCACACATCAAAGATTTCACAAACAAGAATGCCATTTTGTGGCATTTCTTTTTTGGAAGAAATATTATCTGTTCTTTGGCAAGCATCACATGTCTTGACAAGACTTTGGGCGTCTTTGTAAATGGTTGGTCAATAAAATCCTGATTCAAATACCTTTCGTGCGGTACTAGCGGCACCATGATGCCCTCCGTATGGACCTTCATGACAATGGCGGAGAATTCTTCGTGCTTCGCTACCATGTACGCATCGTCGGACGAGTTGGTCGGCACACATTTTGAAAAGATATGGATCTTCCCAAAAATAGTGTTTCACATTGGCAAAGAATTTTTTTCTTTGATAATGTGACCATCCTTTTGTGACTATACCGCTAGCTAGGTAGTTAGCATAGTCGGCGTACCACGGTTCTTCCTTATATTCCACCATTTCCAGGGACTCAGTTGGAAATTTTTCGTTGATTTGCTCGTCCCTGGTTGCCTCTAAAGCTGGGTCTTCTAAGCGCGAAAGATGATCTGCTGCGGTATTTTCTGCTCCTCTTTTGTCTCTGATTTCAATGTCAAATTCTTGGAGGAGTAGAATCCACCGAATCAAATGTGGTTTTGCGTCCTGCTTTTTGAAGAGATATCGAATGGCTGCATGATCTGTATAGACTATAGTTTTAGAAAGAACAAGATAAGAACGAAATTTATCAAAAGCAAATACCACAGCTAGTAATTCTTTTTCAGTTGTTGTGTAATTTTCTTGTGCATCATTAAGTGTTTTACTAGCATAATAAATTGGGTGGAAATGCTTTTCTTTTCTTTGTCCCAAGACAGCTCCAACTGCAAAGTCACTAGCATCACACATGATTTCGAAAGGAAATTTCCAATCAGGCGCTATCATGATAGGTGCATTGACTAACATTTCCTTTAGGGTTAGAAATGCTTGATTGCAATCATTGTCAAAGATGAAAGGGGCATCTTTTTCAAGTAATTTTGTTAGAGGCCTTGAGATTTTTGAAAAGTCTTTGATAAACCGTCTATAGAATCCGGCATGCCCCAGGAAACTTCTGATAGCTCTTACGGAGGATGGAGGTGGTAATCTAGAAATGGAATCTATTTTGGCTCGATCCACCTCCATTCCTTCGCTCGAGATCTTGTGACCGAGTACTATTCCCTCCGTTACCATGAAATGGCATTTTTCCCAATTAAGGGCGAGGTTAGTTTCCTCACATCGGGATAGCATTCGTTCAAGGTTATCGAGGCATTGGTCGTATGAATCCCCAAAGATAGAAAAGTCGTCCATGAAGACTTCCATTGTCTTTTCTATCATGTCATGGAAGATGGCTACCATGCAATGTTGGAATGTTGCGGGGGCATTACATAGACCAAACGGCATGCGTCGATAAGCAAAAGTTCCATAGGGACATGTGAAAGTTGTCTTTTCTTGGTCTTCGGGTGCTATCGGGATTTGAAAGTAACCTGAAAAACCATCCAAGAAACAGTAAAATTTATGACCGGATAATCTTTCTAACATTTGATCAATGAAGGGCAAAGGAAAGTGGTCTTTTCTTGTTGCTTCATTTAATCGTCTATAATCTATACATACTCTCCATCCTGTGACGGTTCTCGTTGGTATTAATTCATTCTTTTCGTTAGTTATTACCGTCATACCTCCTTTCTTTGGAACTACTTGGACGGGACTCACCCAAGGACTATCGGAGATAGGATAGATAAGTCCGGCGTCAAGTAACTTGATGACCTCGTTTTTAACCACTTCTTGAACATTTGGATTCACTCGACGTTGTGGTTGTATGACCGATTTGTAGTCATCATTCATCAAAATTTTGTGTGTGCACATAGAAGGACTAATTCCTTTTATGTCTACAAGTTTCCAAGCTATTGCATTTTTATGTTTTTTCAAAAGACTAATTAATTTTTCTTTTTCTAAGCTATCTAATTTAGACGAAATAATTACAGGTAAATTACCCTCTTTGTCTAGAAAAGCATATTCCAAACCTTTTGGAAGTTCTTTGAGCTCAAGTGGTGGGTCTTTAGGAGACTCCTTATTTGGTTGCTCATTTCGATCAAGAACTTTAAAAGTTTGTTCTATGGCGACCTCTTCTTCAACAAAGTGGTCAATCTCTTCACTTGTATCGGGTGGTTCATCTTCATCTTCAATTAGGGGGTCATTATTGCTGAATGGATATTTCATTGATCGTTCGAGATCGACACTTCTTTTAAATGCCCCTAATTGAAGAGGTAGATTGTTGAACTTCCGGTTTTTCAAAGCTTCGTGAGTTTTTACAAATGGTCGTCCCAACATTAGAGGAGCGTCATCGAGGATGACAAAGTCGGTCGGGATTACCATTTGATTTGTTTGAACCAAGACATCCTCAACTATACCGATTGATTTTATTACTATCCGATTGGATAGAAAAATGGGTATTTGAAGTGGAGAAAAATCACTAATACTTAATTTTTCGAAAATGTAGTTAGGCATTATGTTAACACAAAGATCTTTATCAATTGTGACATTACTAATAAACGAATTTTGAAAGAAACATGGAACCGGTGTAATGTTAATTTCAAATGGGTCTTCTTTTATTAGCGAAGTTTGATCATTAGTTAACTTAACACTTACCGTTTCGTCAATTTTAGTGTTAGTGTTTAACTCTTTTAAAAACTTAGCATGAGTGGGTACTAAACAATGATTTTCAAAAGAAGGTGACAAGAGATTAATTTCTTCAAAATTAGACTCTTCTTGAATTTTAACGTTGTCGGATTCACCTATTTCGTTGTTTAACTCATGTGTCAGTTTTTCACTTATTTGTTCTTCCATTTTTAAACTTTCAGTTATCTCTTCCTTTTTTAATTCTTCCCTTGCGCGGGACTCCTCTTCCCTTGCGCGAGATTCTCTTATACAGCGATCGATAACTCTAATGTGTTCTAATATCCCATCGGTTACTTCGGTTATAGAAAAAGAATCTGGATTTTCTAAGCTTGAATCCGGTTGTTCAACCCTTTGTTCCTCATAATACCCATATGAAGTAGATGGTTCACACCATTGTTCTTCATTGTAAGCATATGATGGATAAGGTTCGTAGTTTTGTTCTTCATAATACTCATATGAGGTGGGTTGTTCACGCCATGGTTCCTCATAGTAAGCATATGAAGGTGGTGGCTCATATCTTGGTTCCTCAAAGTATGAGTAAGAAGGCTCATACCTTGGTTCATCAAAATATGAGTATGAGGGAGGAGGTTCATACCTTTGGTCTTCATAGGATGTGTATGAAGTTGATGGCTCGTACCTGGGCTCCTCATAGTAGGTGTATGAATTGGATGGTTGATATGAGTGATTATTTTGAACCGAGCGTAAGTTACGACAATTAGTGCAATAATTACCCCTATAATCATCCTCCTCATAGGTGTAGTTGTAACCTCCTGAGTACTGATCCATAAGAATCACTCAGCAGACCACAACCGAGTCTCGAGATCAGAAAACAAAAATAAAAACGGAAACAGAGGCTGGACACGGCCCCGTGTTCAGTGGACACGGCCCCGTGTTCAGGAACTGTATCTGGGCGTTTTAATTAAATTTACTGATTTCGTTGAGCACGGGGCGTGTTCAGTGAGCACGGCCCGTGTTCAAGCTTCTGTTACTGGGTGTTTTTATGAAAATGTGCAGCACGGCCCCGTGTTCAGTGAACACGGCCCCGTGTACAGGCTACTGTAAATGCAAAACTAAACTAAAATGCAGAAAAATGTGCGCGCGTTAAAAAAGGTTTTTGAAAAACTGATTAGGCCGTCGATTTTAAGCTTTCTTAAAATCCTTGTGTCCCCGGCAACGGCGCCAAAAACTTGATGCGTATTCTAGTGTTATATATATTAGGTGTATATTTTAAGCCCCTTTAACACTTTTTAGTCAAGTTTTAAATTTATAAAACACGATATTTACTAACACTAAACACACATATGGGCAATTGCACCCATCGTGAGCGTAGTATAGTGTTGGTAAGATACCGAGGTCGTCCAAGGACACAAGAGCTTTTAATACTGGTTTATCCTCAACGTCTAATCAAAATAAAAAGTTTAGAAAAATGTTTTAAACTTAAGAAAAATAAAAACTAACTAAAATGCTATAAAAAAACAGATAGACAAGATGAATCACTTGGCTCTGACTCGTATCTTGTGTAACCTTTGATTATTTCCGCACTTATGCACATAATTAAAAGATTATCTTAGTTATTGTAGTAGGCCCCTCTTTTGAAGGTGACGTTACCCTCACCCCAGTAGTTTGAGTCAGCAAGGATATAATCCTAAAAGGGTGGATTATTGGAAGATAATTAATTAAGTTATTAATGCAATATTATGGTAGGCCCCTCTTTTGGAGGTGACGTTACCCTCGGCTAAGTAGTCTGAGTCAGCAGGGATACAGTCCTAAATAGCCGTGTTATAGTATTAATAGTAGTTAACTTATGAGGGGATCAAAGAGTTTTGACCCCCGCCATCCAAACCGTTCCCTTAACCCCCGACCAGGTAGCCAACATACCTCCATATAGACCGTGGAGATATGAATGGTGAAAATCTTTTATTTTATATAGACAGTAAAATAATGCCAAGACACCACGGACAAACGATAAGGAAAGATCACCTTCAACATAAGCAACTAGTTATTAAAGTCAGTAATACAAAACCAAATAAAAAGTGCAAAAGATTAGAAATAAAAAGTATTACACTAGACACTTTGTCTTCACCAAGTGATGTAAGAGACTTAGGCAAACATGGCCTTGATTGTCAAGAACTCTTACGATCAATCTTGGATCCCAAGACGACTCACACACTCTATGATGGACAATGGATGATGGTGGTGGATGATGGTGTTATGGTGGTGGTGGGTGGTGGGTGAAGTGTGAGAGAGGTGGTGTGCCAAGGGATGGTTTGAGCTTGAGCCAAGCACTTCTATTTATAGGCTGAACAGAAGCTCGGGCACGGCCCCGTGTCCAGTGGGCACGGCACCGTGTCCACATCCTTCTCTTTCTTCATTTAATGCAGCTTTGTCTTATTAGTTGACCACGCCCCCGTGTCCGCTGAGCACGACCCCGTGGTGCAGAAGAATCTTTGTACTATGTAGATTTGCTGGATTGTGCGAATCTTATAGTTGACCACGGCCCCGTGTCCGCTGAGCACGGCCCCCTGGTGGGCAATAGAAGCTTCTACCACTTTGTATTTTCTGCTGACACTTGGGCACTCCCCCGTGCTGGCTGAGCACGGGGCGTGTTCAGTCTTCTGATCTCTTGTTTTGCTTGGGAAGATGTTGTTGTGGGGTCGGGCATGTCACGTTTTGTTCCTTTTCTTGTATTTATGTTAGATTTTGATGTCTTTTTGCTTCTTTTGTTAATTTGAGCTCATTTAATCCTAAAAATACAAAAGGAAGACAAAAGCACACTTTTTACAACATTAGTACAAAAAAAAGTTAGTTTTATGCCTCATTTGATGAAATTTATATGTTACATTTTGAACACATCAAGAGGGCCTCGATTTGGGATTGTAAAGAAGTGCTTTCATCAACCTTATGGGCGCCCGGGGCAATAGATTTACCTCGGGGAGTGTGCCATTGAAAATTGGTTTGAGCAATTTCCTCAATTTGATTATATATTTCATTTGGGCGACGATTACCTAAAAGTCCCCCGGAGCTAGAATCAAGTGTTTGTCTTGTGTGTGGCAACAACCCATTGTAGAAAGTGGATACTTGTTGCCATACCGCAAGACCGTGATGGGGACACTTTCTTAGTAGCTCCTTGAACCTTTCCCAAGTTTCATATAAGGATTCCCCATCCTCTTGTGAATATGTATTAATTTCAGTCATTAATTTAGCCGTTTTAGCAGGAGGGAAATACTTATATAGAAACTTTTGGGCTAGTTCATCCCAGGTGTTTACCGAGCCAACTGGGAGGGTGTTAAGCCAAGCCTTAGCTCGGTCTTTTAGTGAAAATGAAAACATTCGAAGGCGGATGGCGTCATTTGATGCTCCATTGATCCAAAAGGTATCACATATTTCTAAGAAATTAGTAATATGTAGATGGGGATCCTCGTCCGAAAGCCCATGGAAGGTTGCGGAGTTTTGAAGCATTTGTATCAAATGTGGCCGAAGTTCGAAGTTGTTGGCTTCGACATTCGGTGCATTGATAGCGGCGCCGAGATTACATACGGTGGGTCGTAGGTAATCCATGAGGGTACGTTGGTCCGCCATTGGAAGTGGGTCCCCCGAAACTTTCTCTTGATTTTTAGCTTTAAGTCTTTTTCTGAGAAAGCGTTCGGGTTCTTCTAGAGGTTCTTTTATGTCTCTACTAGAACTGGAGCTCATGCACTACGTAGGAGGTTCAAATGTGGTGCCTGGGTTCCAAGTCCTGCAAGAAAAATAGAAAAGAACGTTGGTCAGAATGTTCACCACGGCCCCGTGCTCAGTGAACACGGCCCGTGGTCAGAGGTACAGTAATTGTTTTCCGCATCCCTGTTACTGGGAGTTGGACACGGCCCCGTGTTACACCGACACGGCCCCGTGCTCAGCTCTCTGTAACTCAGAAAATAAAAACTGCCAGTGATGATGCTGGGCACGGCCCGTGTCCGACCAGGCACGGCCCGTGCTAAGCTCTGCAGAAACAGAAAAACTAAAAAAAATCCTAAAAAAATGAAAACAAGAAAAACGATTAGGCCGTTGATTCCTAACTTTCTTAAAATCCTTGTGTCCCCGGCAACGGCGCCAAAAACTTGATGCGTGTGAAGTGTTATATATTTTAGGTGTATATTTTAAGCCCCTTTAACACTTATTTTTAGCCAAGTTTTAAATTTATAAAACACGATATTTTATTAACACTAAACACACATATGGGCAAGTGCACCCATCGTGAGCGTAGTATAGTGTTGGCAAGATACCGAGGTCGTCCAAGGACACAAGTGCTTTTAGTACCGGTTTATCCTCAACGTCTAATCAAATCAAAAGGTTTAGAAAAATGTTTTAAACTAAGAAAAATAAAAACTAACTAAAATGCTGAAAATAAAAATAAAAAGAAAAAACAGATAGACAAGATGAATCCTTTGGTTCCGACTCGTATCTAGTGTAACCTTTGATTATTTCCGCACTTTTGCACTATTTAAGAGATTATCTTAGTTATTGTAGTAGGACCCTCTTTTGAAGGTGACGTTACCCTCACCCCAGTAGTTTGAGTCAGCAAGGATACAATCCTAAAAGGGTGGATTATTGGAAGATAATTAATTAAGTTATTAATGCAAATTATGGTAGGCCCCTCTTTTGGAGGTGACGTTACCCTCGACTAAGTAGTCTGAGTCAGCAGGGATACAGTCCTAAATAGCCGGGTTATAGTATTAATAGTAGTTAACTTATGAGGGGATCAAAGAGTTTGGACCCCCGCCATCCAATACCGTTAAGTATTGAAGGAGGTCCTACTAAATTTGACCCAGGTCCATTGCAGGACCTCTAAATGCTGAACAATGGCAAGACCTTTACCAAACCGTTCCCTAACCCCCGACCAGGTAGCCAACATACCTCCATATAGACCGTGGAGATATGAATGGTGAAAATCTTTTATTTTATATAGACAGTAAAATAATGCCAAGACACCACGGACAAACGATAAGGAAAGATCACCTTCAACATAAGCAACTAGTTATTAAAGTCATTAATACAAAACCAAATAAAAAGTGCGAAAAGATTAGAAATAAAAAGTATTACACTAGACACTTTGTCTTCACCAAGTGATGTAAGAGACTTAGGCAAACATGGCCTTGATTGTCAAGAACTCTTACGATCAATCTTGGATCCCGAGACGACTCACACACTCTACGATGGACAATGGATGATGGTGGTGGATGATGGTGTTATGGTGGTGGTGGGTGGTGGGTGAAGTGTGAGAGAGGTGGTGTGCCAAGGGATGGTTTGAGCTTGAGCCAAGCACTCCTATTTATAGGCTGAACAGAAGCTCGGGCACGGCCCCGTGTCCAGTGGGCACGACCCCGTGTCCACATCCTTCTCTTTCTTCATTTATTGCAGCTTGTCTTATTAGTTGACCACGCCCCCGTGTCCGCTGAGCACGACCCCGTGTGCAGAAGAATCTTTGTACTATGAAGATTTGCCTGGATTGTGCGAATCTTATAGTTGACCACGGCCCCGTGTCCGCTGAGCATGGCCCCGTGGTGGGCAATAGAAGCTTATACCACTTTGTCTTTTCTGCTGACACTTGGGCACGCCCCCGTGCTGGCTGAGCACGGGGCGTGTTCAGTCTTCTGTTGCCTTGTTTTGCTTGGGAGGATGCTGTCGTGGGGTCGGGCATGTCACGTCTTGTTCCTTTTCTTGTATTTATGTTAGATTTTGATGTCTTTTTGCTTCGTTTGTTAATTTGAGCTCATTTAATCCTGAAAATACAAAAGGAAGACAAAAGCACACTTTTTCCAACATTAGTACTAAAAAAGGGTTAGTTTTATGCCACAATTGATGTAATTTATATGTTGCATGTTTCACACATCATTAGACGTTGAGGATAAACCGGTATTAAAAGCTCTTGTGTCCTTGGACGACCTCGGTATCTTACCAACACTATACTACGCTCACAATGGGTGCACTTGCCCATATGTGTATTTAGTGTTAGTAAATATCGTGTTTTATAAATTTAAAACTTGGCTAAAGAAAGTGTAAAAGGGCTTAAAATATACTTAAACCTACATATACACCTAACGCACATCAAGTTTTTGGCGCCGTTGCCGGGGACACAAGGATTTTAAGAAAGTTAGGAATCAGCGGCCTAATCGTTTTTTCTTATTTTTCATTTTTTAGGGTTTTTCTTAGTTTTTTAGCTTCAGCGGAACTCAGCACGGGCCGTGCCCGCTGAACACGCCCGGTGCCCAATCATTGGAACTGGCAATCCTGTTTTAAGTCAGACAGTAAGCTAAACACGGGGCCGTGTCCACTCAATACGCCCCGTGCCCAAGATTCAGTTACTGAAAACAGAACCGTAAGATCCCGACGGTTGGTAATTTCTGACACAAAAATGAGTGATACTGATACTTTTTACTTTTGGCACTCTTATGGTACGTGGTGTCAATTATGTGGTGGTAACCATAAGGAATTAGAATGTTATTTTCTAAATTATAAGCCCCACTATATAGACCCATCGTTTCCTTGTATCCTTAAGAGGGGTGAAAGTAAAAATAACCCCTATCTCTCCCTTGAATGCTCTCAACCGGATTTTCTAGGAGAAATGCTTCTTGATGAATTATTTCAATTAGAAGATCTAATTATTAATTGGTTAAAAGAACTTAGGAAAGATTTCAATGATCTATCCCAAGACGATAACCAAGAAGAAGGGTTGGGCTCGTATTCAAACAACTTCGTTGTTTCCGACGATACTTCTAACTCTAGTGAGGACTTGAGCGATAGTCGTCCCTGTGTCAATTGTGACGTGAAGGACTCCCCATCGACTTCGTTCGATGCATACATAGACCTGAGCAATTCGGCATACACCTTCTTTAATGAGAGCCCGGAAAAGGGTTGGACTTGTCCACCTACATATAGCATAGGAATCACCCTCACCGACAACCTCTTGCGTTCTCGTCTTAATCTAGAACAATTAAGGTATCTTAGGCACTTTGGGGTTGTTCCATCCAGTAAGGAACTGCCCGATCTGGAAAAGCTCCTTAAAAATAGACGAATTCCTTAAGACAGCTTCTAGACACGGGGCCGTGTCCAGGTCAGCACGGGCCCGTGTCCACCCAAAGATTCCCTTCTGATCTTCTCAGAATACAGACAAAAATGTGTCAGGATTCCATCTGCACACGGGGCCGTGTCCAGCCGACACGGGGCCATGCGCAACGTACTGTCGTTTTCTATAAATACAGCCAAGAATCCTGCACATTTGAACCATTCCAAGGACAGAGATTTGGGGAATATTCTCACATACCATCCTAGGTATTTTCTAAAAGAAGTTTCTCAACTATCTTCTTGTCCTTTCCTCTTTTATCCATCATCTTCTTCAATTTTTCTTTCCTTACACCTCCATTAAAGCTTGAGAGTTCCATAATTTCAAGCTTTATTGAGATGTTTGTTAGATTTTTGTTCATGGAATCTTGTTAAGAATAAGTTATACAACAATGTTTTAAGTTGTTTCTGTTAAAAAATGCTTTAAAAATCACAAAAACAAATTAAAACTCCAAGATTCCTTGTTCCTAAATCAGGCAGATGTCTGAACACGGGGCCGTGTCCGAGGTACTGGTCCCATAAAATTGAACTCTTTTCGGTTTGTTTTCTCAGAATGGCAAGCAGAACAAGCGGAAACTCTTCATCACATTCCAGAAACAACCGGTAGGGGAGAAGATCATCAACGGTTGAGGATTCTCTTGTAAACTATGTTTACGCCCTAAGAGAAGCCATTGATGAGATAACAGGGGTGGAAGAAGAATTGGTCGACCGTATTAATCATCTAACGGTGGGACTAGAAGGATGTCTCCGTGTAACAACCCTCGGTAAAACCGACACCCTCAGTATATTTTACGCCACCCTATTATATCTTAAAATATCCTTATGTATCTTATATTATGCCCCGTGTGTGAAAACCGAGCTCGAAATACGTTATAGTTTATAAAATAAATGAAAAACATGAAATGTTAAGCTGAGGCGGGCCGTGTAGACCCACCCCATGCTTGTACGCGGGCGGTATCAAGGCTCAACCTGATATCGTTGAAACCTTTAGTTCAAGCGGGCCGCGTGAGAGTTCTAGACAGTTGACGCGGGCCGCGTGAGATCATGAAACGCGGATACATCCTGAGCCGACACGTGTCGACATCGTGTCTAGTCTACTAGCTGACCCAGCTAAGCTATTATGTTGACCGGTGTTGACGCGGGCCGCGTAAGGCTTAGCCTTACCTTACGCGGGCCGCCTGAGAGTCAATATCAGCAACTATATAAGAAAGCCATCAGTCTACGTTTTTCGTCGCTCACAATCTCAATTCTCAATCTAAATTCTGTAGAGAAGTTATAATACACGGGTATTATACCCCTAATTAGCGAGGTTATGCTCCGTTGTAAGTATTATAACCCCAGTTTCGTAAATAGTTACGCTGCCCGATTGATTTAGGGTTCCGTAACAACTGTCGTGGTTCTGCCCGACGTAGTTGTTGGAATGCCGTCTCGGGGAGGGTATTATTAATATTTTCAAAGGGTTATGATACTAACCAATGTACATTTGTATAAATTATAGATTATATCCAGGAAACCCTTACGAAAAGCCTAAGATAGCAATGTGAGTTTATCCTCTTTTTGATAACCTTTTTGGTAATGTTTTACCAAACCTTAAATGTTTTACTATGAAATTAAGCGGTGATTGAGTCTTTGTAGTTCTTCAATTACTGCCGGTATTATGGGGTTTTGTATACAAAATTTACTACGAGTAGTAGTAAGTCTAAATGACAGTGCATTACCATTGGACAGCGAGTTAGCCAATGGGTAATTTGACCATAGCCATAGATTCGGTCGAGTGGCAAATACTGAATGAGTAATTGTGTAGAAATAAACAATGTGATCGCTCTCAATACTGTTTTAATTGATAAAATGTTTCTTGATTAAACTGGGATTCACTCACCAGTATTTCCGACTGACAAATGTTTTTAAAACGCGTTACAGGTAACACAATGTGAACAGCCAATTAGTGAAAAGCCAGCTGGAGAGCACTGAAGCCTTGGGAAAATGTGGCTATAAAAGTTACCTAATAAACGATGTTTTAAATTCAATAAAATAGGGTTTGTCCCTATAAATGTATTGTAATAAGAAACTTGGGTTTTGCCCATGTTATTATTAATATTAAATATGGTGGTTTTACTCTGATAAACATTTCCTAACTACGGTCCTGATGTAATTTCCGCTGCGAGACTAAATAAAACTGATACCACCAAACTCTGAGCTCGCGTACGCCCGTTCCCGGGGATCAGGGATCGGGGGTTGTGACAGAAGGTGGTATCAGAGCCTAGCCACTGGTCTGAGCCAAAGAAGTGTTCTGCTAACACTTAAATTCTATATTTTGTGTTAGGAAATACATTATGAAAATACGTGCATAACTGTATTTATTTGTTATGTGTTATTTGACTATTTGTTAGTTTTCAGTATGAGTGATCAAGAACCATCAGATATGAATCGTCAGTTATCTGATTCACCTAGGAGTGAAGGTACATCATCACAGCCTGCCCTTTCTGGGTATACTGCTGATCAGGAAGATGGGATATTTGCCTTTAGAGCTCAATCTGAAGAACCATTTCCTAATAAGAAACGAGGATGGTTCAGTAAAGAAGCTTTTACTCGTAGGAAGAGAATGCGAAAATTGCAACAGCAATGGGCCTTAGCAGCTATTAAGCAGGAGACGGATGCTCATACTCAAGATATGCTTAATAGAAGCCTAGCTAATTTCCATATTCTAGCTACAACTGCTGCTGACCCGAGTTTGGAACAACTAGTAGCCCCACAACCACAAAACCCAGAACAACCCATGGAGATAGAAAATCAGGAAAACCAAGTGGAGATGCACGACTTTAACCCAGAAGAAATCCCTAGGGTGCCTGCACCAAACCCAATAGACCCAAATTACGACCCATGGTGGGACGAGAATAGGGACTATGTGCAATGTTACTCTATTTCTGAAGACACACCTATAGGAGCCTATTCAGGTATGGACCCTTTAGATCCCTATTACCATGATAACTACATTAGGGAAATCTTGGAAGATCCTTACCGATTACAGGCACTTTTACCCCCATATCAGGAACCAGCACCCCAGATTCCAAACCCAGTCCTAGAACCTGCACCCCCAATGAGTGCAGAAAACGTCCAAGAACTTAGGACTTTTGGGGAGGAAATTTTAGAAAGCAGTGAGAGGATGCGTCAGGTGGGAGAGCGTCTCGTATGAAAATACGATGAGCGCAATATGGATTTTTGGATAAATCCATATCCGTGAATGTTAGAATGGAAAAAACAGTAGTAATAATATTATAAAATAAAATAAAATACGTGTGTATGGATGCATATTATTATTTTATTACTGTTGGTATTGTAATTTTTATTTCTGTACCAGTGTGTAATAGACGCATAAGTATATGAAAAGAGTTTAGTAGCAATGATCTACATTTTTGGCTAGATTGTGTGTTATGTGATTAACTATATTAAAATATTAATTGTGATATTAATATGGGATAAATGTTTAAAATTCAGATGGCCGACGAAGAAAATCAAGGAAATCTAAATAACGATAACCAGAGTAACATTAACGTGGTTAATGATAATCCGAGCATCAATAACAATGGAAACCAAGTGGATAATAGTGCTATCCAACACATAGTGGCACAGGGAATTATAGATGCAATGCCATTTATTCTCCAAACTGTTAAGGATGCTGATAATAAAAGTAAACATAGCAGTAAGCGACCAATTGAACCAGAAAACAGTGTAAACAATGGGCCTATACTTCAAATGCCTATTCCCAAAAGAAGAAGAACCGTGCCTAACGGTTGTTCTTATAAAGAATTCTGGTCTTGTAAACCAATGGAATTCTCGGGCAACGAAGGGGCCATTGCAACCTTACCCTGGATAGAGAAAACTGAGGCAGTCTTAAGGATAAGTAAGTGTGCCGAAGAAGACAAGATACTGTTTGCTTCTAATCTGTTTAAGAATGCAGCACTAGAATGGTGGAACATTATCCTCCAGACAAGAGGAAGTGATCAAACCTATAATATGGAATGGGAAGAATTTAAAAATAAAGTAGAAAGGAAATTCTGCCCACCCAATGAGAAAGAACAGATAGCAAACAAATTCCTAAACCTTGGGATGACTGGTGTAGATAGTAAGGGGTATACTAAAATATTCTTCGAATATGCTAGAATAGTGCCAACTCTTGCTTCACCATAACCAGTGTTAATCTCTCGTTATATTTGGGGATTAATTGGGGAGATAAGACACGTAGTCAAGGCAGCTAGACCTCAAACAATAGAAGAAGCTGTAGAACTAGCAAAAACCTTGACTGATGAGTTAGTTCGTACCCGAGAAGAGGATCAAAGGAGAAACCTAACCCAGAAGTTGACCCAAGAATTTCGTTCTGGAAATTCTAACCGTGGGATAAATATAAGTTCTACCTCTGCACCCTACTGTAGGTATTGCAAAAGAAAGCATTCAGGAAGATGCTCCATATACTGTAACTTTTGCAAAATGTCGGGACACAAAGAAGAAAACTGTCGAAAGAAAGCTAACAGCAGGGTATGTTACAATTGCGGAGAACAAGGTCATATCAAGCTGAATTGCCCAAAATTAGTTCCAGCTCCAGATAACAAGAATACTAAAAATGCTAGAGCATTTGTTCTGACTGCAGAAGAAGCCAAGATGATTCCAGATGTCATAGCTGGTACGTTTTTAGTTAATGATATATTTGCTAAAGTATTATTTGACTTTGGTGCAAACCAAAGTTTTATTAATACATCGTTTTGCAAATTTCTAAATCAATCATTAACTAAACTACCACATGAATGTTTAGTAGAGACAGCAAATGGAGAAACTGTTAGAATTTCTGAAATCTTGCAGGGAGCAAGTATAGAAATTTCAAATCAGAAATTTATTGCAAATTTTTATCCCATGAATCTAGCAGGACTTGATATCGTTTTAGGAATGGATTGGTTAATAGCCAATAAAGCCAATATTGTATGTGATCAAAAGTCAATTCAAGTAAATTCACCAAAAGGTAAAATGATCACAATTAAAGGAGATAAATCTTCTAGATCTACTAAATTCATATCTGTGATGAAAACTGCAAGTTGTATAAGAAAAGGTTCTATAGTGTATTTGATTTCTATAATCACTAACACTAAAGGAAAAGAACTAAAAGATATTCTAGTAGTATCTCAGTTTTCAGATGTCTTTCCAGAAGAATTACCAGGACTACCTCCAGACAGAGAAGTTGAATTCAGAATTCACCTGCTACCAGGAACATCACCAATTGCCAAAGCACCTTACCGTTTGGCACCTGCAGAAATGCAAGAATTGAAGAAACAATTAGACGAATTGTTAGAAAAAGGATTTATACAGCCAAGTTCATCGCCATGGGGAGCGCCAATACTGTTCGTTAAAAAGAAGGACGGATCGATGCGTATGTGCATTGACTACCGTGAATTAAACAAGGTCACGATTAAAAATCGGTACCCATTACCGAGAATCGATGATTTGTTTGATCAGCTACAAGGAGCTCGATTTTTCTCTAAAATCGATTTAAGGTCAGGATATCATCAATTAAAGGTACAGGAAGAGGACATTCCTAAAACCGCATTCAGAACAAGGTATGGTCATTATGAATTTACTGTCATGCCATTTGGTTTAACCAATGCCCCAGCTGCATTTATGGACATGATGAACTGAATATGTAAGCCATATTTTGATAAATTCATAATTGTTTTTATAGATGATATTCTAATTTATTCTAAGAATAAAGAGGATCATGCAAGACATTTGCACGCACTTTTAAGTTTGTTAAGAAAAGAAAAGCTTTATGCTAAGTTTTCAAAGTGCGAATTTTGGTTAGAACAGGTACAATTCCTTGGACACCTAGTTAATCAAGAAGGAATTCATGTAGATCCAACAAAAATCGAGGCAATTACTAAATGGAAAACCCCTGAATCACCAACTGAGGTTAGAAGTTTCTTAGGATTGGCCGGTTATTATAGAAGATTTATTAAAGATTTATCTAGAATAGCCATTCCCTTAACTAAGTTAACTTGTAAATCTGTTAAGTTTGAATGGGGAGTAAAACAAGAAGAAGCCTTTAAAATTCTTAAGCAAAGATTAACCCATACACCTATACTAGCATTACCAGAAGGAACTGAAGACTTTGTAGTCTATTGTGATGCTTCTAAATTAGGTTATGGATGTGTGTTGATGCAAAGACAGAAAGTTATAGCTTACGCATCTAGACAACTTAAGAATCATGAAGAGAATTATTCAACCCATGATTTAGAATTAGGAGCTATAATTTTTGCTCTTAAGATTTGGAGACATTACCTTTATGGTAGTAAGTTTACCATATTCACTGATCATAAGAGTTTAAGGTATATCTTTAAGCAAAAAGAGTTGAATATGAGGCAAAGACGTTGGATGGAATTTCTTAGTGATTATGGTTGTGATATCCAGTATCATGAAGGAAAAGCAAATATAGTGGCAGATGCTTTAAGTCGAAAATATCATGAAAAGCCAAAAAGGGTACGTGCTCTTAAATTAAATCTACAAGTAGATTTAAATAATCAAATAAGAGAAGCACAAGAGTCAGTAAACAAGGAAGATACTAAAAAGTTAAAAGGTATGCTAAAAGAATTAAAACAAGGAACAGATGGAATTTGGAGATTCCATGAAAAGAGAATGTGGATACCTAAATTAGGAAATCTACGCCATCGTATATTAGAAGAAGCTCATAAATCCAAGTATACGATGCATCCAGGAAGTGATAAAATGTACCAGGATTTAAGGAAAAATTTCTGGTGGATAGGAATGAAAAAGGACATAGCAACCTATGTTTCTAAATGTTTAACTTGCTCACAAGTTAAAGCTGAACATCAGAAACCCTCAGGTTTGTTACAACAATTAGAGATGCCAGTGTGGAAATGGGAATTGATAACAATGGATTTTGTTACTAAATTACCCAAAACTAGGAAAGAAAATGATACAATCTGGGTGATTGTAGATAGATTAACCAAGTCAGCTCATTTTCTAGCAATAAAGGAAACAATTAGTATGGAACAATTATCTAAATTGTATGTAAATGAAATTGTTTCTTTACATGGTATTCCATTATCAATTGTTTCTGATAAGGATAGCCGCTTTACTTCTCATTTTTGGTCAAGTTTCCAAAAAGCTATGGGAACCAAGTTAAAATTAAGTACGGCTTATCATCCACAAACAGATGGACAAAGCGAAAGGACAATTCAGACAATGGAAGACATGCTTAGAGCTTGTGTAATTGATTTTGGAGGTAATTGGGACGATCACTTACCTTTAATAGAATTTTCTTATAATAATAGCTATCACACAAGTATCAAGGCTGCACCATTCGAAGCACTTTATGGACGAAAGTGTCGAACCCCAGTCTGTTGGGCAGAAATTGGGGAAAAACAACTATCTGGACCTGAAATAGTGCAAGAAACAACCGACAAAATTATTCAAGTCAAGGAACGACTGAAAGCAGCACGTGATCGACAAAAGAGTTATACCAATAACCGATGCAAGCAATTGGAGTTTCAGGTAGGAGATAAAGTATTGTTGAAAGTCTCTCCTTGGAAAGGAGTGGTAAGATTCATCAAACGAGGGAAGTTAAGTCCCAGATATGTTGGACCCTTCAAAATTATTATAAGAATTGGACCTGTAGCCTATTAACTACAACTGCCAGAGAAAATGGCAGGAATACATGATGTGTTTCATATATCAAACCTCAAAAAGTGTTTAGCTGATGAATCACTGATAGTACCTCTTAAGGATATAGAGGTAAATGAACAACTCAAGTTTGTAGAAAGGCCTCTACAAATTGAAGACAGAAAAGTCAAGAATCTCAAGCATAAAAGACTAGTTCTAGTCAAAGTGAAGTGGGACTCCAAAAGAGGACCAGAATACACATGGGAGCTTGAATCTGAAATAAAAAGAAAATATCCATACTTATTCCAGTAGATCTCGAGGACGAGCTCTAAAATAAGGTGGGGAGAATGTAACAACCCTCGGTAAAACCGACACCCTCAGTATATTTCTTTCCTTACACCTCCATTAAAGCTTGAGAGTTCCATAATTTCAAGCTTTATTGAGATGTTTGTTAGATTTTTGTTCATGGAATCTTGTTAAGAATAAGTTATACAACAATGTTTTAAGTTGTTTCTGTTAAAAAATGCTTTAAAAATCACAAAAACAAATTAAAACTCCAAGATTCCTTGTTCCTAAATCAGGCAGATGTCTGAACACGGGGCCGTGTCCGAGGTACTGGTCCCATAAAATTGAACTCTTTTCGGTTTGTTTTCTCAGAATGGCAAGCAGAACAAGCGGAAACTCTTCATCACATTCCAGAAACAACCGGTAGGGGAGAAGATCATCAACGGTTGAGGATTCTCTTGTAAACTATGTTTACGCCCTAAGAGAAGCCATTGATGAGATAACAGGGGTGGAAGAAGCATTGGTCGACCGTATTAATCATCTAACGGTGGGACTAGAAGGATGTCTCCGTGTAACAACCCTCGGTAAAACCGACACCCTCAGTATATTTTACGCCACCCTATTATATCTTAAAATATCCTTATGTGTCTTATTTTATGCCGCGTGTGTGAAAACTGAGCTCGAAATACGTTATAGTTTATAAAATAAATGAAAAACATGAAATGTTAAGCTGAGGCGGGCCGCGTAGACCCACCCCATGCTTGTACGCGGGCGGTATCAAGGCTCAACCTGATATCGTTGAAACCTTTAGTTCAAGCGGGCCGCGTGAGAGTTCTAGACAGTTGACGCGGGCCGCGTGAGATCATGAAACGCGGATACATCCTGAGCCGACACGTGTCGACATCGTGTCGAGTCTACTAGCTGACCCAGCTAAGCTATTATGTTGACCGGTGTTGACGCGGGCCGCGTAAGGCTTAGCCTTACCTTACGCGGGCCGCCTGAGAGTCAATATCAGCAACTATATAAGAAAGCCATCAGTCTACGTTTTTCGTCGCTCACAATCTCAATTCTCAATCTAAATTCTGTAGAGAAGTTATAATACACAGGTATTATACCCCTAATTAGCGAGGTTCTGCTCCGTTGTAAGTATTATAACCCCAGTTTCGTAAATAGTTACGTTGTCCGATTGATTTAGGGTTCCGTAACAACTGTCGTGGTTCTGCCCGACGTAGTTGTTGGAATGTCGTATCGGGGAGGGTATTATTAATATTTTCAAAGGGTTATGATACTAACCAATGTACATTTGTATAAATTATAGATTTTATCCAGGAAACCCTTACGAAAAGCCTAAGATAGCAATGTGAGTTTATCCTCTTTTTGATAACCTTTTTGGTAATGTTTTACCAAACCTTAAATGTTTTACTATGAAATTAAGCGGTGATTGAGTCTTTGTAGTTCTTCAATTGCTGCCGGTATTATGGGGTTTTGTATACAAAATTTACTACGAGTAGTAGTAAGTCTAAATGACAGTGCATTACCATTGGACAACGAGTTAGCCAATGGGTAATTTGACCATAGCCATAGATTCGGTCGAGTGGCAAATACTGAATGAGTAATTGTGTGGAAATAAACAATGTGATCGCTCTCAATACTGTTTTAATTGATAAAATGTTTCTTGATTAAACTGGGATTCACTCACCAGTATTTCCGACTGACAAATGTTTTTAAAACGCGTTACAGGTAACACAATGTGAACAGGCAATTAGTGAAAAGCCAGCTAGAGAGCACTGAAGGCTTGGGAAAATGTGGCTATAAAAGTTACCTAATAAACGATGTTTTAAATTCAATAAAATAGAGTTTGTCCCTATAAATGTATTGTAATAAGAAACTTGGGTTTTGCCCATGTTATTATTAATATTAAATATGGTGGTTTTACTCTGATAAACATTTCCTAACTACGGTCCTGATGTAATTTCCGCTGCGAGACTAAATAAAACTGATACCACCAAACTCTGAGCTCGCGTCCGCCCGTTCCCGGGGATCAGGGATCGGGGGTTGTGACACTCCGGGAAGTCAACCTTTTGCACCAAAGGTTGAACATTCTCGCCTCTCCTCCTTTGGTGCCGATTATCACACAAAGGGCATGGAATGTGGTACCGGAAGTCATCATTCCGGCCGAATGGTACGCCTTACATCCGGAGCCCCCTCGAGACATACTACAAGGGGTTCTGATTGGTGTCGCTCCCCCTCCACAAGATGTTGAGGAACATGAAGCCGCCTCCCTTCTCCCGAGGGAGATAGAAGAATGGCTCTAGCAACATCTAAGGGACACCGCTCGGCTTGGAGTTCTACAAGATCTTTAGAAACCGGAAAACTATTTCCAGAATTTTGGTTCTTATTGTAGAAGTAGAGCTCCTTAGGATGATTTTACGTATCACTTGACCTATCTAATTTAGGATTTTTTTTTTCACTTTTATTTTCTGCTTTATTTTTCATTTTCTAGGACTATTATGTAATTTTCTCTATGACTTAATGAATGATGGTTTTAGTCAATTTGGTGTTTGGATGGTATTGAAATGAATAAAACACACTTGAGGTGGCAAAGGAAACAAGGGAAACTTAAACCAGCAACAAGACAATCCGACAAAAATTCTTCATTTACAGTAAGTTCGGCACGGGCCGTGTCCGCCCAACACGGCCCCGTGCTGCACAGTCTGCAGAAAAGACCCAGTTCAGGTAACTGGACACGGGCCGTGTTCACCCAACACGCCCCCGTGTCCAGGCTTCTGTTTCTCTTAATTTAATTTTGTTACTGGCTCTTGAACACGCCGTGCCCGGACACCACGGGGCCGTGTTCAGCGCCCAGTAAAACAAAATTTTTGCTTTTTCACCCTTTTTACACATTCAATCAACCTAAAAACTTATTTTTGGGACACATTGAGGACAATGTGTAATTTAAGTGTGGGGGGGGATGCTAAAACCTTGAATCTTGTAAGTCCTAATAACAAGCCTTACACAAAACTCTATTGGAACCGCTAATCACCCCAAATTTTTTCGAAAATTTTCATTTTTTTTTACTTGTCTAGGTTTAAATTTGGGAATTTCAAAGTTCTAAAAAGGTTATATTTTTACGAATTTACAACCGATAGCGTCGTGATAAAAAGAACCAACATAAGAAAATTATGAAAAGGCATGACAAGCTTAGTTAAAATTTGATTATATATACTTGATCACATAAAACTCATTCCCACAAAAGTGAGTTTTGAGCCTTTATTGAGCATACAAATATATATCTTTAAATTAAATGCTCATTTTTCGTTTCTTGTGTGAATAGCCGCTTGGTTCTTACAACTCTAGAACTTGCCACGACGATACATTCCCGGTCCTTACCAACTTAAACCCGAGTAAGTAAATGATGGAGGCATTAGGACTAACCCTTTTTATTTCTACACCATTATTTTTCTTTTTTTTTACCACCTACCCAAAATCCCTCTAGTTAGCCCCTTTGAGCCTAAACCTTTTCACTTCATAACCCAAACCAAACACCCTTTCACCCACCAAAACCTTTTTTTCATTTTTAACCCTTTGTTTTAGTAACCAGCTCGGTTCTTCGTATGACTTTTAAAAAAAAAATGTGTTGACGATGAAGCAAAAACAAATAAACAAGCAAGTTCATCAAAAATAACTTTGTTTGGAATTATGGCTTCATCAAAAATAAAAAAAAATGGAAAAATAGAAAGTCTTACGAAAACCGATGCTTTTTACGCTTTTTCGCCCTTTTCTACTAACCACTAACCACTAACCAAACCACCTATCTTTAACCCAAGCCTAACCCTTCACCCAAAAAGTCCTCTTGATATTTACAAAGGTATATAGTTAAAAAGGAGGAGGATTGATTGCTTGGCAAGCTTATGGTAGGAGTAAGTTCCATGCCGCTCTCGAGTGATCCACTAAAATACATTTTCGGCCGAGTGTTGAGTGATCCCCGTGAGGTATGTGAATTTGTATATAAATAGAATTTTAAAGAGGCATGTTATGCCCTAATAAGTAATTTATCTTATGAAAAGTTTTAAATAAATCATGACGAATAGGATTGTAAATAAATAAAAATAAAACTTAATAAAGAATCTTGGAAATCCCAACACTCTATGACAAGCCCAAACACTTTCTCTTCTACCCATTCCATTTGGGAGTGTAAAGCCACATTATAAAGAGTTTTGCTTGAGGACAAGCAAAGATTCAAGTGTGGGGGTATTTGATGTGTGCAAAATACAGCATATAAATTACATCAATTGTGGCATAAAACTAACCCTTTTTTAGTACTAATGTTGGAAAAAGTGTGCTTTTGTCTTCCTTTTGTATTTTCAGGATTAAATAAGCTCAAATTAACAAAAGAAGCAAAAAGACAGCAAAATCTAACATAAATACAAGAAAAGGAACAAACGTGACATGCCCGACCCCACGACAGCATCTTCCCAAGCAAAACAAGAAGACAGAAGACTGAACACGCCCCGTGCTCAGCCAGAACGGGGGCGTGCCCAAGTGTCAGCAGAAAAGACAAAGTGGTAGAAGCTTCTATTGCCCACCACGGGGCCGTGCTCAGCGGGCACGGGGCCGTGGTCAACTATAAGATTCGCAGAATCCAGGCAAATCTTCATAGTACAGATATGCTTCTGCACACGGGGTCGTGCTCAGCGGACACGGGGCCGTGGTCAACTAATAAAGACAAGAGCAATTAATGAAGAAAGAGAAGGATGTGGACACGGGGCCGTGCCCGAGCTTCTGTTCAGCCTATAAATAGGAGTGCTTGGCTCAAGCTCAAACCATCCCTTGGCACACCACCTCTCTCACACTTCACCCACCACCCACCACCACCATAACACCTTCATCATCCACCACCATCATCCATTGTCCATCATAGAGTGTGTGAGTCGTCTCGAGATCCAAGATTGATCGTAAGAGTTCTTGACAATCAAGGCCATGTTTGCCTAAGTCTCTTACATCACTTGGTGAAGACAACGTGTCTAGTGTAATACTTTTTATTTTTAATCTTTTCGCACTTTTTAATTGGTTATGTATTAATGACTTTAATAACTAGTTTCTTATGTTGAAGGTGATTCTTCCTTATCGTTTGTCCGTGGTGTCTTGGCATTATTTTACTGTCTATATAAAATAAAAGATTTTCACCATTCATATCTCCACGATCTATATGGAGGTATGTTGGCTACCTGGTCGGGGGTTAAGGGAACGGTTTGGTAAGAGTCTTGCCGTTGTTTAGCGTTTAGAGATCCTGCAAGGGACCTGGGTCAAATTTAGTAGGACCTCCTTCAATACTTAACGGTATTGGATGGCGGGGGTCCAAACTCTTTGATCCCCTCATAAGTTAAACTACTATTAATACTATAACCCGACTACTTAGGACTGTATCCTTGCTGACTCAGACTACTTAGTCGAGGGTAACGTCACCTTCAAAAGAGGGGCCTACCATAATTTGCATTAATAACTTAATTAATTATCTTTCAATAATCCGACCCTTTAGGATTGTATCCTTGCTGACTCAAACTACTGGGTTGAGGGTAACGTCACCTTCAAAAGAGAGGCCTACTACAATAACTAAGATAATCCCTTAAATAAGTGCAAAAGTGCGGAAATAATCAAAGGTTACACTATACACGAGTCGGAACCAAGTGATTCATCTTGTCTATCTGTTTTTTTATTTTTATTTTTATTTTCAGCATTTTAGTTAGTTTTTATTTTCTTAGTTTAAAACATTTTTCTAAACTTTTTGATTTGATTAGACGTTGAGGATAAACCGGTATTAAAAGCTCTTGTGTCCTTGGACGACCTCGGTATCTTACCAACACTATACTACGCTCACGATGGGTGCACTTGCCCATATGTGTGTTTAGTGTTAGTAAATATCGTGTTTTATAAATTTAAAACTTGGCTAAAGAAAGTGTAAAAGGGCTTAAAATATACTTAAACCTACATATACACCTAACGCACATCAGAAAACATACCATCCGGATCACCCCGCCACTTCCACGCACCATTCACTTCTACAAGATTATCTGAAATAATGATGCCCGCTTTATTGAACTCCACCTCCACTGACCCCACATCTTTCCAAATCCCAGGAATAGATTTTTTAATCAGAATTAAAGAGACCGAGCTATAGGATCCGTTCCCATTATGTATCGCAGTCACAACCTTCGCCCAAAGTTGGTTTGGGTTATCTTTGAACCTCCACCACCATTTTATGAGCATAGCGTAGTTAAAATGTTGAATACTCCCAACACCCATCCCCCCTGCTTTTTTAGACTTCAATAAGAGATTCCACTGGACCCACCGGAGTTTATGCCCCCTTACCGACTTACCCCAAAGAAACTCCCTCCTAATCTTTTCAAGCTTGTTTATAACACACTTCGGGGCTGCATATATAGATAAAAAATAGGAAGGGAGACTCCCAAGAACTGACTTTATTAACATCATACGACCGGCAAAAGATAGATACCTCGCTTTCCAACTTAATAATTTCGACGCAAAACGGTCCAAAACCGGCTGCAAAAATTTGGCCCCTTTCATATTGACACCGATAGGCACCCCCAAATACGTGAAAGGGAGAGAACCCGCTTCACACCGAACAATGCTAGCAAAATGATTCACTTCCGAAACCTCAGCCCCAATCCCGAAGAGCCGACACTTTCTACGGTTTATCTTAAGACCCGAGACGAGACTTAACCACCTAAGAAAGCGATTCAAAGCGACCACATTTTGATGCGACCATTCTCCAATAAAGAGAACGTCGTCTGCATAGCAGAGATGAGAAATAATCGGACCTCCATTCGGAAGCTTGTACCCTTGGAATAACCCAACATCCATGGCCCTCTTCAAAAGCATGTTGATCACTTCCATGGCTAGGATAAACAAGAAAGGAGATAGAGGATCTCCTTGTCTAAGACCCCGCTTAAATTTGAATTCACCCGTCGGCGAGCCATTGACAAGGACCGAACCCTTACCCGAAAGTAGGCAACCTTTTATCCACTTTATCCACCTTTCCGGAAACCCCATCTTCTCCATCATTCTAAAGAGAAATTTCCAATTTAGCGTATCGTAGGCTTTTTCGAAGTCAACTTTCAGAATTAGCAACTTAGATTTCGATTTTTTAGCCCAAGCCACCATCTCGCTCACGATGAGCGGGCTATCAAGAATATTACGTCCCCCCACAAAAGCCGATTGGTTTTCAGAAATAACATCATTAATAACAGCCTTTAAACGATTAGCTAACACTTTTGCAATTATTTTGTATAAAGATCCGACAAGCGAGATAGGTCGAAAGTTACTTAATTCTTGCGGGTCTTTGACTTTAGGAATAAGAGCCACGAAAGAAGAATTGCACCCGAAGCTAATTTCCCCCGTATCATAAAACTCATCAAGAGTTCCCACAACCAGAGGTTTAATAACTTCCCAAAAAACTTTGAAAAACTTCAAAGAGAAACCATCCGGTCCCGGCGCTTTGCCTCCATCACAAGATCTAATGGTCGAGAGAATTTCCACCTCTGAGAATCGATCACTTAACCTAAAGCCATGAGAGGCAGACACACTAGGCAGCCCGTAGTTGATAAAATCAGGTCTCCGTCTCATTGGTTCCAAAAACTGCTTTCTAAACCACCTTTTGATTTCCTCCTTAAGTACAGTCGGGTCAGTGACGTAAACATTGTTAAAAAACAGCCCGTTGATTCTGTTAACAGCCAAGTTTACAGCTAGAGATTTATGAAAGAATTCGTTGTTTTCGTCACCAAACTTAAGCCAGTTAACACGAGCTTTTTGCTGAATATCTTTACATTTTTTAGATTTCAATCTTTTAACCTTCACACACATCTCAGCTCGAGATTCTTTTTCCGCATGAGAGAGGTTTCGGGCCACGGCGATGTTTTCTAGCCTATCAATACTCGAAATCAGATCAGCAAGATCTTTATCCTCCTCCGCCTTCTTGACTGACCTCCATTTTTTTATTTCCACTTTGCACTGTTTAAGAAACTTAGCAAGGATCACGTCTTTTCTACCAATCAAATCACCCTCTTTAACAACGGACGACACAGTCTCAGACAATTTTTTATCACCAATCCAAGAATTAAAAAACTTAAAAGGGATAGGACCAAAATCAGCAGATCGGCATGTCAAGGAGATCGGACAGTGATCGGAAAGACCATGTTTAAGAACCTCCGCTTTAGCTCTCGGCCAGGAGCTCAAGAACAGATCATTAACAAGGAAATGATCTAATTTACTCATTTTCACTTCAAAATGGCCAGAAATAAAAGTAAAATTACCTCCATTCATCGGATATTCCAGAAGACCACTTTTCAAAATAAAGTCGTTGAACGACGCAGCGGCGCGTTGGTCAAAGCGAGAGTTTACACGTTCTTCCTGTGACCTAACTTCGTTAAAATCACCTAGCAAAACCCAAGCCCCACTAACCGAGTTGATAATGCTAACTAACTCCCTCCACAGATCCCTTCTACCATTTATGTCGTCAGGGGCATGGAGATTTAGGACATTTAGGCGATCTGAACCTCCCTGCATAAAACCGGAAACCAACAGAAACCTTTGATGCTTATAAACATACTCCACCTTGAAGACGTCAGGGTTCCACAAGGAAACCAGGCCACCCGATCTACCAATAGATCCAACAAAATCAAAAAGCATATTAGATTTATCTCAGAAACGGCGGAAGAAGGGCTCCGAAAGGAAGCTCATATGAGATTCCTGGAGGCCGATGAAGTCGGCTTTTATGCTAGCTTGTAAATGAATTATCTTTCGGTAAATGTTAATGGAGAAAAAATATATATCATCTCATGGGTTTTGGCTGGTGGGGACAATGGGTATTATGGAAAATTCTTTGTGGCCACATTACTATTTATTATTCCCCAACACACACATACTTTTCTATCTTTTCTGATGGTCATGCTTGGTTAGGCTTCTTTATCACTCACCCACTATCATCAACTTTGGGCACTATTTTGGTCAAAGGTGGTTAACTTCTCGTGTCATTCAACATCTTCCACACTCTTCTTTTCCACTTTCGGTAGACCAACTTACACTTTATAACGACTTATAAGTTTTTATATGATGAAAACAAAAGGAAAAAACAGATACTTGTATTTATTTGATATTTATTTGAAGACTCGGTAAAAGATAAATTGAATTGGATGTTATAAATATCAAATTTTATACTTGATGGACTAATAGGATCGGATGTGATTAAGGATGAGAAAAGAACCTGAATTCGTCGGAAAAAACTCGAACAATCATAACAGGTAAATGGGTAATAGGATGGGTATCCGGATATGCGATTAATCTTATTGATATTTGTGCATTTGAGATGAGTATGACATCAAATGATAATCTTCCTATTTACAAAGATACATTTACACACATCAAAAAATATATATAATAGTATGTTTAGATTGATAAAAAAAAACCAATTATAAGATCGTAGAATTGTTAGAAGTGTGGTCGGGTATTTGATTTTTCGTGTCAGTTCTTAAAATGAGTTTAAGCTCAAGTTTCAGATAATAGAGATCATATATTATCTCAATATCCGTACATTATAAAATTATAAAAACAGTTCCTAAATCAATCACTAACCATATTAGTATAAAAATTACACCATAAATAAAACACTGATGATACTAACCACAAAAACAATTTGTATATTTCTTTCAGTTAAACTCATATTCAACTATCAGATCACATTTACAAAATACAAGGAAAAAAATACATTCTTACATACACCCACCAGTCTCCTATGTATCCTATACACTTCTAGAAACTTCCTGTTCTCGCTTTTTTTTTTTTTCATTTTACTTTTTTTCCTATAAACTAGGAAAAACAAAAGGAGTGGACAAAAAAAGTTGGTAAAAAAAAAAAGTAAATAAAAAAATCAAAACGGAACGACGTCGCTACACGCGAAATAATTCGAATTCATGACGTAATTTTCCGGCCACGAGTTCTTCAAAAGTTTCAACAGCGTTTGCGCTTTTCTCTTCGCTCGTTCCGTACAATCACTCTGTACAAGCAACAACAACTGAGTCAAAACTCCGGCAGCCACCGCCTCAACCTGCAACCGTTCAACGGCGGAACAGAGCGACAGCAGTGCTCCGGCGGCGTACTCAGTCGCACGGTCCGAGATCTTCAAAATAACCTTCACTAGCAACGGCACCGTCAGTGCGTGAGACGCAAACGCCGCGCATCCTTCCGGTATCCGGCACAATAATTCCACCGTCGCCAACGCTCTTTCGGCGTCGCATTTTTCAAAATCCGGTAGTCTGTCAATAACCGCCTCCACCGCACCTGCTTCCACCGCCTTGTGACGGTGTTGTTTCACGATGCAGAGTGCGAACAACGCCTTGATTCCGATTTTTAAAGCTCGCGGATACGATAATGGATAATCTAAAATTCCGATTACTCCGTCGAAGACCTCGTCGTGACTGCTGATTTCCGCTCGGAGTTCCGGCGAACTCGTTCCGGCGATGACGGTTTCAATCAATGCCGCCGTGTTGACTCGGACGTCAATCGACGAGTGCGATAACAGAAAAATCAAATACGAAACTCGATCGGGAACAGAAGATACTAGAACACACTCCGTTTCGGAAATCGGAAGAACCGCTAGAATCGCAAGTAACTCGTGAATCAACTCAGACGAGTTACGACTCGTTTCGGAGAACAACACATCGAGCAAAATCTCACTCGCTTTATTCGTCGAAATAACTAACCGATTCTTCTCCGAGTCACGAACAAGTCCTCTGAGTCGGCGAATCGCCGTAATCCTCACTAGCCGTGAATTAGACGCTAACGATGCTTGTTTAAGCAACGATTGAACAACGATCGGATCAGCAGGTTGCTTCGGTGTAGGAATTCGTTCTACACCGTACGATCTGTTCGCAACGCACCATTCCTGGATCAAACGGCGGAGCGTGTGGTTCGGAATGAGTGTGAAATCAGTTAGAGGAAGACGAGTTACCGGACACGTGATGTTTCCGGTGGCTATCCATGACTCGATGCTCGAACGATCGTACGTCTGACCGGTGGCGACGGTTACCGGATCCGTCATCAGCTCGAGAGAAACCGGACATCGGAAATGGTACGGGATCTGAACTCCGACGTCCAACGGCTGTATACTTCTAGGCATGTTTGGACTTTGAATTTGTTATAAATTCAGTTATCTGTATGTATAGTTGCAGTTTGTTGGAGTTTGTTGTGTGGTGGTTATGGGGATGAAACAGAGAGTTTGTGAGGGTGGTTTTGAATTGGGTGAAGAAGATGTGTGTGGCCCCTTTTTATGTTACAAGTTGTTTCAAACTTCACACGTGTGTGTGAATTAATAAGTTAAAGGGTTAACCTGAGTTGTTGTTGAATGGTGGTGGGGGTGGTCAAAGGTGCTAGTCTGTTCGTATAGTTGTGTGGGGCCCACT
The DNA here is from genome assembly GCA_030545235.1 of Helianthus tuberosus. Lineage (NCBI taxonomy): Eukaryota > Viridiplantae > Streptophyta > Magnoliopsida > Asterales > Asteraceae > Helianthus > Helianthus tuberosus. The sequence continues at coordinate 65,518,457 of CM060407.1, read as the reverse complement.
TGCTTTGCTGGATGCCTTTCTGTTACATTGGAGAGTTTCCTTTTTGCACTCTAGCCCTTTTACTTTTGTGTTGTGTTGTTTGTAGACCTCTTTTTTTTTACCTGTGAGTAGGGCTGTAAACGAACCAAACGTCCGGCGAACAGTTCGTGAACCGTTCAGGGAGAAGTTCGTTTGTGTTCGTTCGTTTATTAAACAAACGAACACGAACAAGAAATTTCGTTCGTTTAGTTAAATGAACAAACATGAACAGAGTTCGTGTTCGTTTGTTTATGTTCGTGAACGTTCGGTAACGTGTTCGATAGTTAATTAGTGTTTTTAGTTTTTATATGTATTTAAATACTTCAAAATTCTGACAATTTAAATATCTAATAAGTGTCAGTGTACTATATATTTTGTTCACGAAAAATTGTTTTTTTTTTGTTCGTTTGTTTCCATTTGTGTTCATGAACATTAGTTTGTACTCACTTGTGTTCGTCAATGTTTGTTTTTGTTCGTTGCCTAAAATTAACAAACGAACACGAACAAGTTCATTTCCTTAACAAACGAACACAAACATAAAATCTCGTTCGATAAGTGTTCGTGAACGGTTCGCGAACACATATATTTCTTAACAAACGAACATGAACAAGGTCCTGTTCGTGTTCGTTCGGTTCGTTTGTAGCCCTACCTGTGAGTAGTGGTGTTAAAATTTAAAGGGAAAATAGCGAAAATAGCGTTTGACTAGTAAAAATTTGCAAAATAGCCAACATAAACGGTTCAGGGAGACTTTTCACGGATCTAAGCCTCTACAAAAAGGCTGAAACGACTCTAAGATCTTTCAGCGCAATATTTTTTCATGAAAAGGCTCTACAATCATTTTTTGCACATGCCGGAGCGTAGTTGGTTGGGTTGAAAAGGTTTTTTTAAGATCTATCAGCTCCGTAAAAAGGCTCTTTGAGCCGTTTCCGTTGGCTATTTTAGAAATTTTGACTGGTCAAAGGCTATTTTCGCTATTTTCCCAAATTTAAATGGGTCATGTTTGTAGGTTAGCCGGTCAAATTTGACACAAACGTGAAAATTTGACCTACACGAGATTCATGTAAGATATGTGAGCCGCAAACATAACATGAGCTTTCAAAGGTTTACACGAAAGTGACTTATTTGACCTGAAACTTCATTTTAAACACAACACGAGCTTTCAAAAATTTACATAAAAGTGACCTCTTTGACCTAAACCTTTATTTTAAACAAAACATAAGCTTTCAAAAATTTACAAAAAGGTGACCTCTTTGACCTAAACCTTTATTTTAAACACAACATAAGCTTTCAAAGCTTTCAAAGATTTACACATAGGTGACATGTTCGACCTGAAACCTCACTATATTTCACATACTAATACTTCAGAATTGAAGCTCTTTTTTTAAATGACGAATAAATTACTTTTTGAGTTTATGTGTTTTGGTGGTTTAACATTTGAGTTTAAAATAAAAAAGTTTAATGCTCTGAGTCCCTAACTGCACATTTTATAATGTTTTGAGTCCCTGCGTTTTAGTGGTTTTAACCACTTAAGTCCAAAATCAAAAGTACAAGTGTTAAAAATTGGACTCAAAACGTTATAAAATGAGCGGTTAGGGACTCAAGGCGTTAAACTTTTTGATTTTGGATTCAAATGGTTAAAACTAATAAAACATAGAGACTCAAAAAGTAATTAACTCTTAAATGACCTAGGATTAAAGCTCTTCAACAAAAAATAAAAATGGGTATAAAATCACGATTTGCGAATTTTAAACTATAAAACATAGTGCTCGTTTCTTTATTAACTTTTAAATTTTGGCATAAAATTACTAATTAATTTAAGTTATAGAGTTCGATTCCCACAAAGGAGGTTTTTCCCAGATTTATTGTGTTTCCTCCTGAATTGGTGTATAGGCATTATTGCCTAGTGGAGATGGATATGATCGGGTGGTTCTGCTGGTGGCACGATGATACTCCAGTGGTCCGTCAGTGATCCAAATTTGCCGTTCAAAAAAAAAAAAAAATCAAACATTTTTTAAATGTATAAAATTAAACAAGCTAGCATCTCAACACGTAAGGTCGGCCTAAACACAACCAATATGTTCATACATTCGGCTTAAAACTTATCCGAACCCATCAAAACTCAATATAGACCCGTAAATTTTGTTTTAGTTTGGTGTCCTTTTAGAAATTTGAGAAACAAAAATAGATAGAAAGGGGCATAAAATATGACTTATTTAAAAAAATGCAACAAGCTAATAACCAATAAGCATCCGGATCTTAACCCAACGCGGAATTCAAGAAACACTCATTCCCTGAGAGACGAATGAAGCGGACGATGTCGTTTAGTACGAAAGCACGCGTGGGGGCAGGGAACCAGTGACCTGGCCACATCCAATTTAGAGATGACCGACCTTGTCGGTGGTCAACCGGCAACACCTTTGGACTTGTACAGCTACATTGTGGGTCAATGTTTTTGGGTTAAACAAACACACTGCTTTCCCACAAAAATACTTTATTTATTTAGGTGCTGTTTGTTTTTTCAGATGTAAAATGTCTGTAGTCTGCGAACCACATCTGCAGGCATCTGCAAGAGAAGATGTGGCCCAAATGTCTGCAGTCTGCAAGGAGAAGAGGGTTTGTTTTTTTTTTCTTCAAAAACAATTTCAACCACACAACACACACAAGCTCTCTCTCTCTGCTCTCTCTCTCTCTCTCTAGAAACTCTCTCTCTCTACAACCACCACCGCACCACCTCTGCCACCACCACCGCACCACCTCCGCCATCACACCACCTCCATGTAGCACAAAAGAAGCACAGAGCTTCATCTCTTTGCAAAACCCTATATTCATCTTCAAACATAAAAAACAACCATCTACCGTATTGAATCTTCAAACATAAACCCCCCCCCCACCCACCCACTCGATCTCTTTCTCCCTTGCTCGAAGGTGACCAGCCGGCCACCAACAGTGGTGGCGGCGTTTGATGGTGATGACGCAGCAGAAGCGACACGCGGCGGCGGCAGCAGCGGTGCCTTGTTCCGACGGGTCTCTCTCTATGGTCTCTCTCTCTCTCTCTCACACATGTCTCTCTCTCTACAGGTCTCTCTCTCTCTACGCTCTCTCTCCCTCTTACAGATGGGTTTGGTGGTGGTGGGTTTTGACGATGGTGGTGGTGGAGGTGGTGGCGGAGGTGGTGCGGTGGTGGTGGCGGAGGTGGTGGTGGCAGGAAGAAGTTTTTGTGGTGTGAGGTGTTTGGATTAGGTTTTGTGAAGATGTTTGAAGCAAAGGTTCTGAGCTTTTTTTTTTAAGATGAAAGAAGCTATTTGTAGATCTGTTTAAAAAAAAAACAAACAGTCTTCAACATCTTATGTCTGCCCGCCTGCAGACATAAGCATTTTGCAGATGTTATAAGCAAAAACAAACAGCACCTTACTCTTACAGATATAATTTATCAATTGGTGAATCTAGTGTATTTAACTTTGAAAGTGATAAGTAACTATATTTGATGAAACTCAACTCGATAGTTCGATTAGTGTCCAAACGAACCTCAACTCATTATGTGCACCAATAGACATACGAATGAGAATCGATCCACTACTTGAGGAAAAGATATTGTACCAATCATACATATAATGTATCGTAACTCACTTGTTCAATCAGCATCAACTATTATGTGGACCAGTAAACATGGCAAGGAGAATCGAACGACAACTTGAGCAAAAGGCATTATACTAATCATATAAATTAGTGTATCTTAACCATCATATAAGAAATCAACGACTGGGCTCCGGACTCAGTTGGGAGGGTTGCAGTTTCGTGTGAATCTTCAGCGGCTCCGGAGTCGCTTCCGGCGGGTGATGAAGACGAGAGGTCAAAGGTGGCGGAGGAATGCGAAAAGGCTTTCGACGTGCATGAAAAGGTTTTTAATAACGAGGAGCCGGTGGGTTTAACGAAGATGGGCGGTTCAATAATTTTGCATGGGGAAACAAGTACAGTCGACATTGAGACTCACAAAATAACCAATGTTGGCGGCCCTTCTAGAACAGCTGAGAATAATGATGGTGGTTTTGGGAATATAATGGATAAAAGGAGTGGGGCCCAGATGGAAAATGACTTGTCTGGCTTTATGTCGGTTGACAACGAGGTGGAATTAAATGACTCTGGACCCACTCAAAACAATGTTAGTAAACCAGCAACCTTTTTCTTTGGTGGGTCTAATTTTGTTGAAAGGCCCAAACTTAAGGTGGGAAAATTTAGGCCCAGAAATTATCGAAAGACCCGAGGTGAATCTTCTAGTCCTAACTCGGACATCAGACCAAAAAAGAGAAGTAGGGAAGAGGGGGTGTTCACTTTTGATCTCAATAGAACGGCAGACGATGCTCAGCCGATTCAGAATCAGGGCAATCGTCAAGATACAGATGTGGCTATGGAGGAGAATATTTCGTTGCAGGAAAACACGGAGGGTGTGGAAAATTCCTTGATTAATGATTCGAGTAAGGAAATCCAGGTGCAAGTGTCGGAAGTTAGAGACGTGGAAAAAGAGGGGAGTCTTGAGGAAGACGAGGTCAGAGCCACCATCGAGATTGGGAAATCGGTGGGAGTGGACCTCGACAACCACAGTGCTTTAATCGGTGAGCTGGTTAGCAAAAAAGGTAGCAATGTAGTCAACCAATGAATTTGATGTCGTTTAATGTTAGAGGAATTTATGGGGATTCAAAGGCTGCGTGGATTAGAGATATGAAGATCTCAAACAAAATCAGTGTTATCGGCTTGCAAGAAACTAAGGTATCTTCTGTCCCAATTTCGGTTCTCACCAAGATTTGGGGTAACAGGAATTTTGAATCGGCTTCTGTGGATTCGGTTGGTCTTTCCGGGGGTCTTGTTTGGATCTGGGATCCAAAGGTTTTAAAGATTTCTTCTGTGGTTAGGAACAGATTCTTCTTGGTGATTAGTGGCCATGTGGCAGGCAGTGGTGATTCGATTAACTTGGTTAATGTGTATGCCCCACAAAACACGGCTGACAAGCTAGTGTTGTGGAATGAACTCTCCAGTCTTATTGATCCTCTTTCTGGTCAGTGGGTCCTTGTTGGAGATTTCAACGCGGTTCGCTCTCAAGCTGAGAGGAAAAGGTCAAAGTTCAAACCGGTATGTTCAGAAAATTTTAACAACTTTATTTTTAGCAATGGCCTCCTCGAATACCCAATGCAGGGAAAAAATTACACTTGTGTCAGGGACAATGAGAGAAAGCTTAGCAAATTAGATAGATTTCTTATTTGCTCGGAATTTTTTAATAAATGGCCAGGTGCTTGTGTTAGAGCTTTACCTTTCCGATTCTCTGATCATTGCCCGATCATATTGGAAGTGGTTGACCTGAAATTTGGACCCCGTCCGTTCCGAGTTTTCAACTCTTGGATAGGGAAGCCGGGATTCGAAGAGGCGGTCAAAAAGGCGGTGGAGGGTTTTGCTAATTTTGATCCCCCAGACTCTTGTCTTACAACAAAGTTCGCTGCTATCAGATCTTCTATTAAGGAATGGAGAAACGATTTTTTATCCAAAGAAAGTGAATCAGAAAATTTAGCCTTATCGGAGCTCGAAAAACTGGAGTTGGAGATGGAATTGAGGGATCTTTCTGAGGAAGAAGAATGGGTAATGGCTGAAAACAGGAAAATTATCAAAGAGATTGGAGATAGAAAAATTTTAGATTCTAAACAAAGAGCAAAAGTCAAGTGGGCTATAGACGGAGACGAAAACTCTAAGTTTTTTCATGCGATGGTCAACAACAGGAAAGCGGTTAATACTATTCACGGCCTTTCGATTAATGGAGAGTGGTGCTCTAAGCCTAATAAAATTAAGAAAGAGGTTTTTTCATTTTTCCGCGACAAATTCAAAGAACATTCTTCGACAAGACCGATTTTATCATGTCACAACATAAAAAAAATATCGGAAGATGAAGGAGATATGCTCACTGAGCCGTTCACGGAATCCGAGATAAAGAACGCCGTGTTCGACTGTGGTGATGATCGATCGCCGGGTCCCGACGGTTTTAGTTTTAAATTTGTTAAACAGTTCTGGGAACTTTTCAAGGAAGATTTTGTTAGAATTTTCGAGGCTTTTCATAATAGTGGCAAGATTAGCATTGGAAGTGGATCTTCTTTTATCGCGCTTATTCCCAAAATTCCAGACCCGGTTTCTCTCAATAACTACAGGCCAATCAACCTTGTTGGTGTCATTAGTAAGGCGATATCGAAGGTTATGGCTAACAGGATGAGATTGGTTCTAGATGGTGTAATTTCCGAATCTCAATCGGCGTTCATAAAAGGTAGATACATATTGGATGGCCCTCTTATAGTTAACGAGCTTATAGCATGGATAAAGAAAAAGAAATCGAAAGCCTTTTTTCTTAAAATTGATTTCGAAAAGGCTTATGACAATGTGAATTGGAGTTTTGTTATCAATGTGCTTCAACAAATGGGTTTTCCAAGTAGGTGGTGCAACTGGATAATGGGAATTCTCGAATCGGCAAGTTCTTCTGTTTTGGTGAATGGTGCTCCTACTTTCAGATTCAGCTGCGAAAAGGGTATGAGACAAGGGGACCCGCTTTCCCCTTTTTTATTTCTGGTTGTGATGGAAGCTCTTTCTTGTATGATTAATCGGGCTAGAGATCTGGATTGATCAAAGGTATCGTGTCTCCTAACAACGGTCCGGTCATTTCTCATCTCTTTTACGCGGACGATGCTATAGTAATGGGGGAATGGTCTAAAAATGAAGTGGTAAACGTTGTGAGAATTCTCCGGTGTTTCGATGTTTGTTCGGGCCTTAAGATTAACATCGATAAATCCAATATTTACGGTTTTGGAGTTGGCAATGAAGAGATCGAGGATATGGCTTTAGAGGTGGGTTGTAACTCGGATTCTACTCCGTTTAAGTACCTTGGTCTCATGGTGGGAGCCAATATGAACCGTATTAGCAATTGGAAACCGGTTTATGAAGTTTTTCGAGCTAGACTTGCTAAATGGAAGTCTCACCTTCTTTCAATCGGAGGAAGGGTGGTTATTATTAGAGCGGTTCTGGAGAGTCTCCCTTGTTATTACTTCTCACTCTACAAAGCCCCCAAAAAGGTCATTTCGGATTTGGAGGCCATGATTAAAAAATTCTTGTGGGGAGGTTCTTCCGAAGAAAAAAAAATGCACTAGGTTAATTGGGATCGTGTGTCGCGTCAAGTTAAAGAAGGAGGGTTAGGCTTGAATAAACTTAACGAGGTCAACATTTCGCTTCTGTCTAAATGGGGGTGGCGATACAAAACAGAGAAAAATAATCTTTGGAAACGGGTTATTGATGCGTTTCATTATAACCGGGTTGGATGGGAATGCATCCCTTTTAAGAAGTCGTTTTGTGGTGTATGGAACAATATTGCGAAAGTCTTTTTGAAAACTAAGGTTGGGGATTTACATCTTCGGAACTTCATGACGGGAGAAGTGGGGGACGGCAACGATATAGCTTTTTGGCTGGATTGTTGGGCTGCGTCGGAGCCTCTTAAAGTTATTTTCCCGGATCTCTTCACGTTGGAGGCAGAAAAAAGATGTCGGGTGGCGGACCGATTCAATCAGTTTGAGGGCGGGCAGGATTTTACGTGGAACTGGAAATCGGTTTTGACCGATCCGGGGCTGAACAATAGAGTCATGCAGCTCGAGAACTTGCTGGTCAACATTCAGGCATCGGATGGCTGCGATAAGTGGAAATGGACTCCTGATTCGGCTGGAGTGTTCTCGGTTAAATCTGTTAAAAAGCTTCTGAGGGAGAACTCGTCGAGCATAAGTGGTCAAAAAATGGAGTGGTGCAAGTGGATTCCTTCCAAAATTAATATTCACGCACGGAGAGCGGATCTGGATAGCATCGCAACAGCTGAAACTTTGAAAAAAAGAAATATTCAGGTGGGTGACTCGTTATGTCGTCTGTGTGGATCGGATGAGGAAACTGTTGAACATTTGTTCATTGGTTGCTTTGTCGCGTCTAACGTTTGGAACGGTATCAGCACGTGGTGCAACATTCCTAGCATCTTTGCTTTCTCGGTTAAGGATCTGTTGGATTTTCACTCGAATATTGGCGGATCGGAAAAAAAGAAGATTGCGGTTCAAGGCATCATTAGAATAGCTTGTTGGAGTATTTGGAGGGCTAGGAATAACTTGGTGTTTTCGAATAAACCGGTGAGAATAGACAACATTACTAGTGAGATCAAGGCGTCGAGTTTTCTGTGGTGGTCGAATAAATCTAAGTTTAAAGGTCTAGAGTGGAGGGATTGGTGTACGTTTGTAAATATGTAACTGTGTAGTTTTTGGGTTGTTCTGTTTGGGTCGGCCCGATTTGGGCCGGCTTGTGTGAATGAAGTTTACCTTTCAAAAAAAAAAAAAACCATCATATAAATTAGTGTATCTTAACCATCATATAAATTAGTGTTTCTTAACCTGTATTTGCTCAGATATATTCTTTGACCAACACTTTCACAAAATTTGAAGAACATATATACTTTTAAATATGGGCAGCTTAAATAAATAGGTTGTAGATTGGGGCCTTCACATTTAACGGATTCCTAATTTTCTTGATTATATATATTAAATTTATATCCTACATTTCCGATTATTTGACTTTAGGTACTCATTTTTTTTTTGAATAGTAAACTTCATTAGAAAACCGGGCAAGCCCTCAAAACAAGGACCGCCACCAAGGCCACTTACAACAAATAAAGAGGATTACGACCCCAATCTTTCCATTCTATACAAGTATATTTAGATCTATTTTTTAACCAAAGGAACGACCAGGATTTTATCCGAGCAACCGCGTCGACCACCTTCGGATAAACATGTTAGAAAGTGTTAGGATAAGAACTTAATGCCATTTATCTTTGTATTTTTCCCCTTAATTAGATTTGAATATGTGATTTAGGATTTAACTTTAATTTTCAATTTTGACAAGGTGAGAAAAGCATCAGTAAACTTGCAAATGTTATTTCATAAAAACTCATTCCAAATCTTAGATGTATAATTGAGTGACTCTTAGAAAATGTATATATAAATGAGTGTCATGACATTCATGTGTGTTAGGGTTCTAAAAAAATATACATGTATATGTGTGTGTGCGCACAAGTGCGTGTATGTGTGTGCATGCGTTTATGAAAGGACCCCAAGTTTAGAATTTATTTGGAGCCCCCAAGTAGATTGACTCACGTTACTTATTACAATACCCAGTCATTTATATTCATTGACCAGAGACACACTTGTGGATCAACCACGCTAACGAAATGACAATTTGACCCTACACGAATATTAGATAAAAAGAGTGTGTGGTTTTCGTTAAGAAAATCGAGCTACATGTCAAAACAAAGCAATTATGAATATTTTAAAAAAGTGAAGAAACATGCTTTATATACAACCCCAACTATTTTTCTAATTAATGACGTTTATTGATTAAGGAACAATAAAGAAAAACTTTAAAAATTCTTTTACAAGTAGACATTTCTTTTTGAAAAGAAAAATATATATATTTATTTTAGATTATATAAAGTATATTTATAGTTTTAAAGAAACCACATGCACCTTTGCTAGTGATATTGTAAAGGTAGTGTGGGTATGGTCAAAGCTTTTTGTATACAACAAATGGGTGTTTCTTTATCCGGCATTACAGTTTGGAATAATCAAACTCATGCTTTTTATTGGAATCTAATCACTAAATGATTTGCTTTTACGGGAAAACATAATTATGTAAAAGTACCATGGACCAACTTTTTTTCTATTATTTAAATCTATATATTTTTGACATATGTTTTGTAAAGAAGAAGTGAATGTGGCCATGTAATTTCTATTAGGGTGTAAGGGGCACTCACCTAAGAGGTGAGTCCCCTCTCTTAGCCCAACCAATCCTCTTGTGCCACGTCAACTCCCCTCTTAAATTCCTCTCTCACCCTAATTTGATGGCGGCACTCCCCTCTTAGGTAGGTGACTAGTTTTTTTATTAAAAAAAAAAAAGTTTTCATTGGTTGATTGAATAGGGCCCACCTTCTCTCTCCTCCCCTCTCATCGGTGCCTATCCCACGAATTTAGTCCCCGATTTTGGTCCCCGAGTGATTGGCGCCACCTCCCCTATCGGCACATTCGGTCCCCGCAAGGGGTCACCGAACTGTGCCCCGCACACCCTTATATCCGTTAAGAAAACAGTTCTAAATTCTTTTTTTATGATTATGTTTGGTACTACTTTTCACCACTAAGTCAACAACTTGCATAAAGTTGACATTGACTAATTAGAAAATCAAGTATTAGCTATGAAAAGTTGAGCATTAGGGTGAAGGGAGTGGAGCGGGAAACCAAACGGCAAAGGTGTTTGCCGCGCGGCAACACCGCCGCCGGCCACCTTTGCCGCTCGGCAAACCAAACAACGCGGTAAAGGTTCACCGATGCGGGGAAGCTTGATTTTGACCGTTGGAGCATGTTTTTCCGTGCATCTCTGCATGGTGGTGTTGCTACGGCGACTGGTGGCGGTGGTTTCCGGTGGCGGTGGTGGTGTTGCTACGGCGGTGGTGGTTCCGTGCATCTCTGTGTTGGGGGAGGGTGGTGGTGAACAGGAGGTGGTGGAACCGGTGGTGGTGGTGGCGAGTGGTGATGGAGGTGGAACCGGTGGTGGTGGAGGTGATAAGGGTGGGTTGATTTTGAGGGTGGTGGTGGTGGTGGAACCGGTGGTGGTGGTGGTGAAGGGGTGTTTAAAGGTAAAAAAATAAAAAAAAGAATAAAAAAAGTTTGCCACTTTCAAGTGTCTACACCACTGCCAACACTTTTCACCAAAGTTTAAACTCTTCACACATGCTGACATGGCACACTCTGATTGGTTCATTTTAAAGTTTGTCACTTTCACCTGTTTAACCACTCCCTTCACCGGTTGTTATATGTATGAAATGAACAATTTATCATTCACATATGATAAACAATATTTGCAAATACCTTAGCAAATGTTTTTCATACTCTTTACTTGTCTTTAATCTTGTTATCTTTTCTTTTTTGTATCTATTTCATGTGTCGTATCTTTTCTTTTCATTTTGTATATTTTAATGATGTGGAAGATGTCCACAAGTCGTAGCAAGGGTTACCCACGTGCACCAACGAACCTAGCGAGGTAGTACCTACGGTCACTGTCTAGGTGCATAAGTACTAAGCACTCTGCTATTTCTTTCGGTCAAGGCTTACCACGTTCATAGCCCTCTTTGTGGTTTGCAAGTGGCTAAGCAAGCACTATTCATATATGATCGACCACCCTCTATGTCTCATACCTGCCCATGGTGCATGTTAACATGACAATTCTAGCTACCACACGATATAATCCACTATACCTATTCTAGAATGTCAAGTTCCTACTTAATCATAATCTCTAAGTTTTATGGCTAGACAATCATGTTTAGAAAGTCTACACCATGCATAACTCAGTTTATCTATATATATATATACTAGAATTTTGACCATGCCGCGCGTTGCGGCGGCAACATCGCCTTTGTGACTTCGTTATACGCGTAACGATGATAACATTAACGTGTGGTGCTCGCACATGACGTTACATGTTTTTGACTTTGTTACACATAGATAATAAAAAAAGAGTATATTGTCTCGAACGTTGCTGTGTAAAGTCTTAAAAGTAATTTACACAGCGGTTTAAAGACGTAAAAGTAATTTAAACATTAGTGTGGTTAGGCATAGGTAATAAAAGTATAATGTGTTATATGTTACGATGTAAAGTCGTAAAAGTAATTTAATTAAAATGAGGTGTCAAGTTATTAAGTAGAAAAGGTTGGCGGGTCAAATTTATCCATTACCAAAAGTTAGAATTGAATGTGTGATTTACTTAAAGATGAGGTTAATAGCGTTTCATATCAAAAGTTTGAGAGTGTGACCCGCACGTTGTGGCATGTGTGAACTCGATCTTTTCCGGTGTGCACGTATAGTAAAGGAAATAGAAAACTAAAAACTAACATGCCTATAACGTGTTTATTTTATTTTCAATAGATTGTTAAAGGAGAAAACCGTTTTTAAACATTATTACAAAATGTTTAATTAAAGTTAAATATAAATAAAAGAAAACAAAAGAAAGAGTGTGTGTGAATATGTATTATAGGAATTTATGGAAATAAAATTAACAATTGTATTTATACTAAAAAAAAAAAGAAACGAAAATTGTAGTTGAAGGGTAAGTAATAAAAAAGAATAGCATCTGGTGTTAAATATAGATTCGAACCTTAGGTTGAAACTCTGAATAGGTTGAAACTCTGAATAGGGTGTGCCTCTGCCACTAATCCATCCATTTTATTTATTTTATCATACCTTTCATTCATTAATATAAACAAACAATGTAAGGAAAGTAAATCTGGCAAAATTTGATTGGTGAAGAAGGTCACCGACCTTTTATTATAAGAGTATATAAATATATAGAGCCGGTTATCATACAATAGGTCTAATCGTACATTATGTACGCTATAACCAGAACTGTCAGATCATCTCATTTAAACCCCGTGCTTAACTAATTTACGTCATTAAATTAATCAAATTAAAATATATATATGAAACCGCCAAGGTTAAAATCGTCCATTGAGAAATCACAAACCCTGATAATCAGAAAAGAATACTCACAATCATACCGTAAACCCAAAAATTCAAAACATTGCATTCTTCGTCCACCAAGTTCCGTTCTACTTACCTGTGCGAATCAACAAGGATTGACGAGTTTTGAGAAAAGGAGCAAGGCCAACAACGATAGACCACAGTCAAAGAAGATGAATCCAGGTATTGAATGACATGCGATTTTATAATGGGTTTAAGTGGTTTTGAATGACATATGCGATTTTGTATAGTTAGCTTTGTTTAGTAAGGTTTTTGTCTGAAACATATGATTTTATAAGATTAGGTATTGTTGTTAACTGCGATTTTGTTAGGGTTTTTGCCTGGTATGGTTTTTTATAAGGTTTTGTATGATTAGGTAGTTTTGTTAGTGGTTAGCTGATACATGTGCGATATTATAGAGGGTTTTGTAAGGGTTTTGTATGACATATGCGATTTTATATGATTAGCTTTGTTTGTTAAGGTCTTTTTGTTTAAGGCACGCGATTTTATAAGTTTTTTTTTCTAAGGCATGCGATTTTATATGTTTATGTAGTTTTGGTAGTGGTTAGCTGGTACACGCGAATTTATAAAACATTCATGCGATTTTATAAGATTAGTTAGTTTTGTTATATGATTAAATGATACATGCGATTTTATAAATGTTTTTTGTCTGAAGCATGTGATTTATAAGATTAGGTAGTTTTGGTAATGGTTAACTGATACATGCGAATTCATAACTCATTCATGTGATTTTATCAGATTAGTGAGTTTTGGTAAATGGTTAAAGAATACATGCGATTTAATAAGGTTTTTGTCTAATAGCATGCGATTTTGTAGAAATAAAGTCTGATGATGACTTTGAAGAGCCCATATCAACATTGAAAAACGTGAACAAAAACAGAAAAAGAAGGGTTGTGGAAGAAAGTTCTGAGGATGATGACTTTGTTGAGCCACTACCAAAAAAGAAGAAAGATGACAAGAGATCTAAAATACAAACAAAAAAACCTTCAAAAAAGGTGGAACGGGGAAAAAACCAAGCCAACCGGAACCACCTAGAAAAGAACCTAGGGCTTTCTTTGAATACAACAACGAAGCAATACTGTTGAGATGTCAACCTACATCATATATGGATACTGTGATTTTTTTTTTTCAAAAGAACAGGTTGATGAGGTGAAGAATATGGGCTTTGGGGCTATTCTAGATATGAATATCGACCATATTTCGACACGTTTGGGATATTGGCAAGACAGAAACTTTGACGAGATGTTCGATACGCTAAACGTAGGTAAACACCAAATAAAAATTACATCGGACACAGTTTATGAGGTATTTGGAATACCAAAGGGACCAAAGGCAGTTGAAATAATAGTCGATAAATGAAAAGTTAAAAAGGTTGAGAAAATTTAAAAGAGTAAAGAACCCAAAATTGTAAATACTGTTATGGATACATTCATCAGTCAATGGGGGGGGGGGGGGACGCGAGAATTACCCATGGCTTAATTGCAAATGCAATAGATAATCAAAGAGATGGGGGGAGCCTGTTTAGAATAAATTTCCTGGTGTACTGGGTGACGTTTTTTGCAGAGATTACAAAGGCCACAACTGCAAATGATAGATGTTTGCTTGGTGTAGAGGCTGTTGAGGATATACCGCATCTAGATTGATGCTCATATCTACTGGACACTTTGTGTCGTACAAGAGCGGGCTGGAAGAACACAAAAATACAGTTCGTGGGACCTGTTGCCTTTCTTACGGTATGCTTTACTTCATTTGATAACATATTTACAAGAAGATAAAATAAATACATATTTTAAGTAAAATCAACTCCTTTTTATATTTATACAGCTTCTATACACGCATGAGTACAACAAGAGGCTTCAACTGTTCGAGAAAGTCGTGGAGATACCGGTTATTCGTTGTATCACATCTACGGAGATTGATAAAGTCGAGGAGCATATTTTGGATAACGGACCTCTGTGGACAAATGAAAGTGAAAATGAAAATGAATAGGGTCATTCAACGGAGGAGTATACAATACGATCCGTTGACACCACAAAAAGCTACAGTAGAAGGACTGCACGTGCAGTAGAAAACGTAGAAACCGATGCAGACCTTAACGAGAACATTGATGATATGATGGATTTCATTTTGACCTCTAAGAAATGTCTCAGTTGAACCTTATGATGAGAGTTGGGACACAGACACAGAAAATGATGGACTATTGCAACACTCTTGTTCCACTTTCACCAACGATAGTCTACGATTCAGCCCATCAACGAAATCGAGAGGCTTCGAACATCAACAAAAAGGTAAGCCCAACAAATATTAATTTCATTTAATCCATTTATTTTAACATCTAGATTTATAGTACTTTAACTTAAAAAATATTACAGAACCTTTTGAAAAAAATGAGGATCAATGTCAAAAAATACATTGAAATGGTTCAAATTGTTCAAGGGATGAACAACTTAGTTTCAGATGCAAAAACCAAGTGTTTTTGCGATCCGGAGATTATGGAGGCTTGTAAGCAGTGGGATGAGACACTTCGGAATAATCCCATTTGTGTGCCGCCTGATTCGGTTCAAAAGCCTAGAACTGCACCGTCTTATGTTGATCAAGAGCCTGGAACTGCACCTTCTGATGTTCATCAACAGCCTGAAAATGCACCTTCTGATAGGGGTGAGCAGAAAACCGAAATAACCGACAAAACCGAACCGAAAAAACTAAACCGAAGCAAAAACCGACGGTTTGGTTTTCGGATTTAATAACCGAAAATTTCGGTTCGGTTTTCGGATAACCATTTTCAATAACCGAAAAAAACCGAACCGATAAGTTACAATCCATATCTTTTTATTTTTAAGTTTAAGTGTTTAACCCAATGCTAGTAGAAATTAATAATTTTATTCTTGAATGTTAAGTGTTTATAATAAAAACATTACATGCTTATTTATAATTGAAATGATTTATTTATTACCTAGAAGAAATAACAAAATTTAATATAAAATTTAAATGATCTTCAAATTATTATAAAAGAAAATGTCTTATTTAAACTTTGGAGAAATATAAAAAATAAATTAGAAAATGTCTTATTTTATTTTTTGAATCTAACATAATTTTGTTCCAAAAACCGAAATAACTGAAAAACCGAACCGAACCGGCATAAAAACCGAAAAAACCAAAACCGAAGAAGCCGAAACTGAACGGTTTTAAAAAACCGAAAACCGACATTTCGGTTTCGGTTTTGATTTTACCCAAAAACCGAACCAAACCAAACCAAACCGTGTACACCGCTGCCTTCTGATGTTCATAAAAAAGATAAAACAAACGAAGAATGTGGACAGAATGAAGAAGCTCAACAAGTAATATCCAATGTTTTGGACAGTGTCAGACAAATGGAATCAGAAGGTAAACATGCGATTTCAAATTAACACGTGCGAATTTATATAAACATTGTATTTCCTATACACATGCGATTTCTTAAATACACATGCGATTTCATGCATACAATTGATATTTGATGTCGCATGCCATGTCATGTATAGCATGTGATTTTGATTCTGAGGTATTAAAATTCAATAATTTGTGTCTATAGGGGTACTACAGCAGATGATGAATGATTGACAAATACAGATGATGGAGGAGTAACAGACACCCTTATTGCAAATATTCAATCTGTGGAAACGGGTGTATACGCTTACAAACCACCTGTCCAAGGTAAAAAAACACTTTATATTAGAAAAAGAATAAAAGAACAAAATGTTATATTTTTTTTAACTTAATCTGGCCTACAGAAAGTGGCGAAACCGAAACTGGGATGGAAGGAACAGTGAACTTAGTCGAATCTACTCAAAAAATTTCATAAAAAGTTCAAGAAAAGGAACCAGAAGTGGAAGCAGTTTCTTTAGGAGAAACTACACAGAAGGACCCACAACAAACCGATTCAGGTATCGAAGTTGAGAAGGAACCAGAAGTGGTATGCCCTCAGGTGACGGCTGAGGAATTGCAATCGGTTGAGTCGCTTTTGAGCCTGGCACCCAGCCTGGTATTAAATAAGGGAAAGAACCCAGGTAGGGGGAGAAAAAACTCAAAACCAACTCAAGCTGCAAAACAAAAAGTCGGTACAGAAGTTGTACCAAAGAGGTTAAATGAACTCCTTTATAAGATAATAGAAGCCAACAAGCTTCGAAATGAGAAAAGATGTGCAAACCTTAGAGAAGCATTTTGTTCCCCTTTCTGCAACAGAGTGGTAAACATGCACGAAGCACTCTTAAATCAAGAATTGAGTGTGATCCGATACACATTTGCTACATTTGCAAATATAGAGTAAGTGAAACAATTATATCAACTGAAAAACATATATATATATACACACACACTCAAAATATTTAATTATTTAATTTTTGCCTGGCAGGGATGTATTTTACCGATCAAAATCTGGGGTGTTCACCGTAAAAGGTATATTCGAAAGTTTCTTCAGGGGTCAGTACGTAGCATCAAACGGAAGCGATGCATTTGTGGATGTTCTCAACCTTGAAGAGAAGAAGAGGGATAGAAAATCATCACCATACAGACTCTTCTTGTTTAGCACAATGATGGTATGTTTGTCTAAACATTTTGGCGTTTGACATCAAAACAGATTCTGCATATTCAATGATTTCGCATACTAAGTACAGGCAAATCGCATGTAGAACAGTTGAGACATTTCATGTGAACAAAAAAACAACATTTCGCATACTATAGAGATTTCGCGTACAGTATATAAGCAATTCGCATGTGAAAAATTTTCACACATTGTTTTGCATGTATAAACACCTTGTAATACATTACTTAACATTGATTCTAATTACATAACATGCAGCCGGATATCATGTACAAGGGGACTTACACAGACAACCAACGGTTAAACATATTTTCCTCAAATTTTGAAGACATATTACTGAAATATGAGGTAAAAAAACTTGAGTCGGTTGACTTCGTGTTTAGTCCGGTATTACTGAAATATGAGGTAATAAAACTTGAGTCGGTTGACTTCGTGTTTAGTTCGGTACTTCAAGGTGACCACTTCTATGTCTTGTGCTTCCACTTGAAAACCGGCAAAATTGAGCTGATTGACAATTAAGCAGCTAAACAAGATTTTGAGGAAAGATACAAGGGGCTTCAGGATACACTGGTAATACAAAAACTTCTTCATATACATGTTATATTTATGTAAAGCTACTGACACAATGTTGCTATATTACAGAGAAAGGTATCGGTTTTATACCTACAAAAGGCCTTAAAACCAACACCAGCTATAAAAGCACTTAAAACATCAGTGATAGAAAGAAAAGAGATGGAATGGAGGACGCTTACTAACGGTATAGACTGTGGAGTGTTTACGATGCATCATATGGAAACATACAAGGGGGGAAAACACCATGGTTGACTGGGTTTGTGAAAGAAGATGATGTAAACAATAGACAGAATTCACAACTTCATCTCCTGAGACACAGATATATAAGTAAGATCATTCTATCCGAGTACAATCTGGAGCATCAATGAATAATTAAAGAGACAAATGCTTTCGATAAAAGGCTGGACAAAGAAAGGTATATCAAAGATTTGGATAAAAAAAATCCCAGAGAGGTTGAAGGCATTTATTGGAAAGGACAAATAGACTTGTTTGATGTTGATTTTCTGTTGCATTTAATGTTTTTAAAATCGCATGTTTTATGTATAAAATCACATGTTTTATTTGAATTGCTTATAATATGCAAAATATGGAAAATAAACATGTGAAATTAAATCCCATGCCATAACACAACATGCGAAATATATGGTACATATAAAACTTGCATGTTTTATTAAATAAAACACTAAAACAGAAAACTACAAAGATACAAAATAAACAAGTTCATTCAAAAGATGAAAGGAACTTCATTTTCATCTCCATCCAGCATCTTAAGATAATTATTGTCGCAACCCCCGATCCCTTATCTGTCCCGGGAACGGGCGGACGCGGTCTCAGAGTTTCGGTGGTATCATTTATTTAATCTTGCAGCGGAATTTACATCAGGACCGTAGTTAGGAAATGTTTATCAGAGTAAAACCACCTCATTTAATATTAATAATCACATGGGTAAAACCCAAGTTTCTTATTACAATACATTTAAAGGGATAAACCCTATTTTATTGAATTTTAAAACATCGTTTAATTGGTAACTTTTATAGCCACATTTTCCCAAGCCTTCAGTGCTCTCCAGCTGGCTTTTTACTAATTGGCTGTCACATTGGGTTACCTGAAACGTGTTTTAAAAACATTTGTCAGTCGGAAATACTGGTGAGTGAATCCCAGTTTAATCAAGTTTAAATAAAAAGTCACAGTGAACAGTATTGAGAGCGATCACATTGTTTATGTCTACACAACTACTCCATTAGTACTGTCAACCCTGACTTGTGGGTCATATTACCCATTGGCTAACTCATTGCCCAATAGTAACGTATTGTCAACCTTGACTTACTACTCACAGTGTAGTAAATTTTGTATACAAAACCCCAACATACCGGCAGTAATTGAAGAACTACAAAGACTCAATCACTGCTAAATTTCATAGTAAAACATTTAAGGTTTGGTAAAACATTACCAAAAAGGTTAACAAAAAGAGGATAAACTCACATTGCTATCTTAGGCTTCTCGTAAGGGTTTCCTGGATATAAACTATAATTTATACAAAGGTACATTGGTTAGTATCATAACCCTTTGAAAACATTAATGATACCCTCCCCGAGACGGCATTCCAACAACTACGTCGGGCAGAACCACGACAGTTGTTACGGAACCCTAAATCAATCGGGCAGCGTAACTATTACGAAACTGGGGTTATAATACTTACAACGGAGTAGAACCTCGCTAATTAGGGGTATAATACCCAACTATAATGCCTATTCTACAGAAATTTAGATTGAGAATTGAAATGTGAACGAACTGAATTGAAACCCGATGCCATCTATTTATAGTTCTGATATACGACTTTCAGGCGGCCCGCGTAAGGTAAGGCTAAGCCTTACGCGGCCCGCGTCAACATATGGTCAACATATAGCTTAGCCCAGTCACCAAGTAGACCCGCCATGACGTCGACACGTGTCGGCTCAGGATGTATCCGCGTGTGATGATCTCTCGCGGCCCGCGTCGACTAAACATGAACTCTTACGCGGCCCGCTTTAACTAAAGAAATCAGCGGAGTCAATTCCAGTCTTGATACCGCCCGCGTGAGATGTTGGGGTGGGTCTACGCGGCCCGGCCCGCCTCAACTCCATTTTTCTTATTTTTAATTTATTTTATATGTTATAATCTATTTCGGGCTCGGTTTTCACATACGGGGTGTAATATAAGACATATAAGGACATTTTAAGATATAATAGGGTGTCGAAAATATTATAAGGGTGTTGGTTTTACCGAGGGTTGTTACATTCTCCCCACCTTATCTAGAGCTCGTCCTCGAGATCTACTGGAATAAATATGGATATTTCCTGTGCATCTCTGACTCGAGTTCCCATGTATACTTAGGTCCTCTTTTGGAGTCCCACTTCACTTTGACTAGAACTAGTCTCTTGTGTTTGAGATTCTTGACTTTCCTGTCTTCAATCTGTAGAGGCCTTTCTACAAACTTAAGTTGTTCATTTACCTCTATTTCCTTAAGAGGTACTATTAGTGATTCATCAGCTAAACACTTTTTGAGATTAGATACATGAAATACATCATGTATACCTGTCATTTCCCCTGGCAGTTGTAGCTGATAGGCTACAGGTCCTATTCTTCTAATAATCTCAAAAGGTCCAACATATCTGGGACTTAGCTTTCCCCGTTTGATGAATCTTACTACTCCTTTCCAAGGAGAGACCTTCAACAATACTTTATTTCCTACTTGAAACTCCAATGGCTTGCGTCGGTTATTAGCATAACTCTTTTATCGATCACGTGCTGCTTTCAGTCGTTCCTTGACTTGAATAATCTTGTCGGTTGTCTCTTGCACTATCTCAGGTCCAGATAGTTGTTTTTCCCCAATTTCTGCCCAACTGACTGGGGTTCGACACTTACGTCCATAAAGTGCTTCGAATGGTGCAGCATTGATACTTGTGTGATAACTGTTATTATAAGAAAATTCTATTAAAGGTAAGTGATCGTCCCAATTACCTCCGAAGTCAATTACACAAGCTCTAAGCATGTCTTCCATTGTCTGAATTGTCCTTTCACTTTGTCCGTCCGTTTGAGGATGATAAGCTGTGCTCAATTTTAACTTTGTTCCCATTGCCTTTTGGAAACTTGACCAAAAATGAGAGGTAAATCGACTATCCCTATCAGAAACAATTGATAAAGGAATACCATGTAAAGAAACAATTTCATTTACATACAATTTAGATAATTGTTCCATACTAATTGTTTCCTTCATTGGTAGAAAATGAGCTGACTTAGTTAGCCTATCTACAATCACCCAGATTGTATCATTTCCTTTCTTGGTTTTGGGTAATTTAGTAACAAAATCCATTGTTATCAATTCTCATTTCCACACCGGCATTTCTAATTGCTGTAACAAACCAGAGGGTTTCTGGTGTTCAGCTTTAACTTGTGAACAAGTTAAACATTTAGAAACATAGGTTGCTATGTCCTTCTTCATTCCTATCCACCAGAAATTTTTCCTTAAATCCTGGTACATTTTATCACTTCCTGGGTGCATTGTATACTTAGATTTATGGGCTTCTTCTAGTATACGATGACGTAGATTTCCTAATTTAGGTATCCACATTCTCTTTTCATGGAATATCCAAATTCCATTTGTTCCTTGTTTTAATTCTTTTAACATACCCTTTAATTTTTCAGCATCATCCTTGATTACTGATTCTTGTGCTTCTCTTATTTGCTCATTTAAATCTACTTGTAGATTTAATTTAAGAGAACGTACAATTCTTGGCTTTTCATGATACTTTCGGCTTAAAGCATCTGCCACTACATTTGCTTTTCCTTCATGATACTGGATATCACAATCATAGTCACTAAGCATCTCCATCCAGCGTCTTTGTCTCATATTCAACTCCTTTTGCTTGAAGATATACCTTAAACTCTTATGATCAGTGAATATGGTAAACTTACTACCATAAAGGTAATGTCTCTAAATCTTAAGAGCAAAAACTATAGCTCCTAATTCTAAATCATGAGTTGAATAATTCACTTCATGATTCTTAAGTTGTCTAGATGCGTAGGCTATAACCTTTTGTCGTTGCATCTAAACACATCCATAACCTAATCTAGAAGCATCGCAATAGACTACAAAGTCTTCAACTCCTTCTGGTAATGCTAATATGGGTGTATGAGTTAATCTTTGCTTAAGAATTCTAAAGGCTTCTTCTTGTTTTACTCCCCATTCAAACTTAACAGATTTACAGGTTAGCTTAGTTAAAGGAATAGCTATTCTAGAAAAATCTTTAATAAACCTTCTATAATAACCGGCCAATCCTAAGAAACTTCTAAACTCGGTTGGTGATTCAGGGGTTTTCCATTTAGTAATTGCTTCAATCTTCGTTGGATCCACATGAATTCCTTCATGATTGACTAGGTGTCCAAGGAATTATACCTGTTCTAACCAGAATTCGCACTTAGAAAACTTAGCGTAAAGCTTTTCCTTTCTCAATAAACTTAAAAGTGAGTGCAAATGTTTTGCATGATCCTCTTTACTCTTAGAGTAAATTAGAATATCATCTATGAAAACAATTATGAATTTATCCAAATATGGTTTACATATTCGGTTCATCATGTCCATAAATGCAGCTGGGGCATTGGTTAAACCAAATGGCATGACAGTAAATTCATAATGGCCATACCTTGTTCTAAAAGCGGTTTTAGGAATGTCCTCTTCCTGTACCTTTAATTGATGATATCCTGACCTTAAATCAATTTTAGAGAAAAATCGAGCTCCTTGCAGTTGATCAAACAGATCATCGATTCTTGGTAATGGATACCGATTCTTAATCGTAACCTTGTTTAATTCACGGTAGTCAATGCACATACGCATTGATCCGTCCTTCTTTTTAACGAACAGTATCGGCGCTCCCCATGGCGACGAACTTGGCTGTATAAATCCTTTTTCTAACAATTCATCTAATTGTTTCTTCAGTTCCTGCATTTCAACAGGTGCCAAAAGATAAGGTGCTTTGGCAATTTGTGTTGTTCCTGGCAGCAGGTGAATTCTGAATTCAACTTCTCTGTCTGGAGGTAGTCCTGGTAATTCTTCTGGAAATACTTCTGAAAACTGAGACACTACTGGAATGTCTTTTAAATCTTTTCCTTTAGTGTTAGTGATTATGGAAATCAAATACACTATAGACCCTTTTCTTATATAACTTGCAGTTTTCATTATAGATATGAATTTTGTGGATCTAGAGGGCTTATCTTCTTTAATTGTGATCGTTTTACCTTTTGGTGAATTTACTTGAATTGACTTTTGATCACATACAATATTGGCTTTATTGGCTATTAACCAATCCATTCCTAAAACAACATCGAATCCTGCCAGATTCATGGGATATAGGTTTGCTATAAATTTCTGATTCAAAATTTCTATGCTTGCTCCCTGCAAGATTTCAGAAATCCTAATAGTTTCTCCATTAGCTGTTTCTACTAGACATTCTTGTGGTAGTTTAGTTAATGACTGATTAGAATTTTGCAAAACGAAGTATTAATAAAACTTTGGTTCGCACCAGAGTCAAATAATACTTTAGCAAATATATCATTAACTAAAAACGTACCAGCTATAACGTCTGGGATCATCTTGGCTTCTTCTGCAGTCAGAACAAATGCTCTATCATTTTTAGTATTCTTGTTGTTTGGAGCTGGAGCTAATTTTGGGCAGTTTGGCCTGATATGACCTTTTTCTCCACAGTTGTAGCATAATCCATTACTGGATTTCTTCCTGCAATTTTCTTCCTTGTGCCCTGGCATCTTGCAATAATTGCAGAGAATGGAGCATTTTCCCGAATGCTTTTTCTTGCAGACCTTGCAGTATGGTGCAGAGGTAGAACCCATATTCCTACTATTGTAATTTCCAGAACGAAATTCTTGTGTAAGTCTTTGGGTTAAGTTCCTCCTCTGATCTTCTTCTCTAGTACGGACTAATTCATCAGTCAAGGTATTGGCTAGTTCTACAGCTTCTTCTATGGTTTGAGGTCTAGCTGCCTTGACTACGTGTCTTATTTCCCCAATTAATCCCCAAATATAACGGGAGATTAACACTGGTTTTGGTGAAGCAAGAGTTGGCACTATTCTAGCATATTCAAAGAATATTTTAGTGTACCCCTTACTATCCACACCAGTCATCCTAAGGTTTAGGAATTTGTTTGCTGTCTGTTCTTTTTCATTGGGTGGGCAGAATTTCCTTTCTACCTTGTTTTTAAATTCTTCCCATTCCATATTGTAGGTTTTATCACTTCCTCTTGATTGGAGGATAGTGTTCCACCATTCTAATGCTGCATTCTTAAAAGATTAGAAGCAAACAATATTTTATCTTCTTCAGCACACTTGCTTATTCTTAAGACTGCCTCAGTCTTTTCTATCCAGCGTAAGGTAGCAATGGCCCCTTCGTTGCCCGAGAATTCCATTGGTGTACAAGACCAGAATTCTTTATATGAACAACCATAAGGCGTGGTTCTTCTTCTTTTGGGAATAAGCAATTGAAGTATAGGTCCATTGTTTACACTGTTTTCTGGTTCAACGGGTCGCTTACTGCTATGCTTACTTTTATTATCAGCATCCTTAACAGTTTGAAGAATAAATGACATTGCATCTATAATTCTCTGTGCCACTATGTGTTGGATATCACTATTATCCACTTGGTTTCCATTGTTATTGATGCTCGGATTTTCATTAACCACGTTAATGTTACTCTGGTTATCGTTATTCAGATTTCCTTCATCGGCCATCTGAATTTTAAACATTTATCCCATATTAATATCACAATTAATATCTAATATAGTTAATCACATGACACACAATCTAGCCAAAAATGTAGATCATTGCTACTATACTCTTTTCATATACTTATGCGTCTATTACATACTAGTACTGAAATGAAATTACAATACCAACAGAAATAGAATCACACTAACAGTAATATGCATCCGTACACACATATTTTATTTTATTATTATTATTATTATTATTATTATTACTACTACCATTTCCTCCATTCACATTCACGGATATGGGTTTATCTAAAAATCCATATTGCGCTCATCGTATTTCCATACGAGACGCTCTCCCACCTGACGCATTCTCTCACTGCTTTCTAAAATTTCCTCCCCAAAAGTCCTAAGTTCTTTGACTGTAAGACCCTAATTCGTACATGACAAAAGTCGCAGCGGAAAACACGAACCATAAAATTTCTTTCATTACCAACGTTTTGATATGTATCTTCTACAAAGATAAAGCATAAGTCTTGTTTCCTAATAGTACATACTCAATTATTCTCGTACAATCTATCTTGTGACTCGATCTTCGATCTCTAATCCTTGTTATAATCGCCCGTTATCCATACAACCTGCACTCACCACATACATTCATAAACATTAGCACACATTATATAAACAAGATACATTCACGTAAACTTCACATTTCGTCATCTTTCAAACTTTAAGCATTTCATCTGCGTATCCATTTCCTGGTGAGGCTTCAGTAATGTACCTGCATCACTTTTTCATTCTCAAGGTACACCATCAATAACGTTAACACTCAACATATCTAAGTCATACATACATACGTACTTGCATACCTACTTACATACACATCTACATACGTACATACCCTTCCTACAACTTTACATACGTGCATACACTCCTACATGTCTTTATACATACACACATACACAACTACCTACGTACATACCTTTTCTACATCTTTACATACATGCCTACACTCATACATATCTTTTTACATACATACATACATACACATCTGCATACGTACATACCCTTCCTACAGCATTTCATACATGCATACACTCATACATATCTCTATACTTACATACATACTCATCTGCATACGTACATACCTTTCTTACAGTATTACATATATACATAATTACGCGTCTACATACGTGTACAACACCTTGCATACCTCTTATATACTTATACGTTATTTACATGAGACTTAAACTTTGATTTATAGCCCATAAACATCTAAGGATCGATCAAAATCATGTTTAGAAAGTCCTCCGTAGTCCACGGACAACAAACCGAAGCCTACGATACATAAATCGACTTAAATAACAATTTTCAGACTTTTGGACTTAGGGAGGTCGTCGGCGACGGCCCGTAGTTTTTCCCGTAGCCAAAACCCCGTAGACAGGAAGATAATCCGTCGGAGAAAAACTGATTTTCCCTTACCCGTCGGCGACGGCCTCCTTGCCCGTCGGCGACGGCCTCTCTAAAGTGCATTTTTTCTGCAGTTTCGTTTCATCGTCCGAACGCACTAAAACGCGCATAACTTTCGAACCGTTTACCCGTTTAACCTCCCGTTTCTTCCTACATGCTTGTAAATTCACATTCTATCATATAAACTTAAAATCCCACATCCGGATTACGGAAATTCTTAACTTACACGCTATCGTCTTATTATTCGTTTATGATTTATTCGACCCGTTCATGCATTCATCAACATAACTTGGTCATTTTACCATAACCTCTTATAAATCTAACAATATCAGTGACGTCTATCATAAATTACTAAATTCTTGGATGTCTTGCGTCCTCTTAACACATTATCGTTCATATGCTTATTTTGACCCGTTAAGGGTATTCACGCATTAATTGGTCTATGACTAACCAAACCATCATCCCCACTTCCATATTTGTCCAAAACATTACTCTAATTGAATAACTTGTTTCTAAACTACTTTTAAGATCGTTTTCCCCAAAATACCCATCAAGGGCATTTTGGTCAACCTTAAACCCATCATTTACGACGAAAGACTTTAACACATATTTGACCTCAAACATCATGTTTAATTCATTACAACACTGTATTACTTACTTGTACTAAGAAGTGATTACGGAAATCACTTACCTTATGCGTCCGTGCTCGTATCCGATTCCTCGCCTTTTCTTGACCCGCTATCCTTTCATGTTTGCGTTCGTCTTGACATGATTCCTATACTCTCTTTTCATCAAGATCACGCTCCTATTAGCATATGTATTCGTACATGTTAACATCATATCAATCGCATATTTCACCCTTAACTTTCATTATTCATTTCTAACATACATAACTCATATGATTATATTCATATCCGTTTAAACTCATGTAATTCATCATATAATCACAAACAACGCATATTGACATAACATGTACCATACGAATTCCTATAATCCTGCCTTTACGACCACGTGTCAATTCATGTTTCTTATGCTTAGTTGACTTTTGAAAGTCAACTATATACCATATTTAACCATCGACTTATCATCATATACTCGTAACATCATATTCGATTATACGGATGACACTATATACATTTCATCATACACTTGATGCGAGTACTACCTTTTAAGCATAACGTACAACTAATTCATGCATGAATCTTCTAAACTCATACATAACTCGTCAAATCCTTCTACTAATCATCATATATCATTCCAAATGAACATTAAACATAACATCATCATATTCCTATACTTTCATCTAACAATAATTCATCATACCCACATAATACATCAATCATTCAACAAGACTTAAACATAGGAGGTGATTCTAGTCCTCATCTTCACCCTAACTAACGGGTTTCACCTCTAATCATCAAATTAACGCAAATCATACATAACCCATGTTCTATACGAGGATTCTAACCCTTGTACATGATCAATTTCATATTAATTCACGGATTATAACATAACCCACTTCACCCATGATCACCAATCTTAGATTTAAAACATACCTTATGATCCTCTCGTGTTGGTGATCATTAATCCATGCTCGGTTATGGATTTAAGCTTCATCTTGCCTTCCGATTTGAGCATAAAGATGAAGTTAGGGTTTGAGGCTCCATGGGAGCCTCCTGATCTTTCTCGAACACACGCATGTGTGTGTTTGTGTGTGATTAAGTTATTTAATAACTTAACTTTCATTTGTTCCACTTTAGCCCCTCGGGTTTACCTTTAAAACATAACTGACACTACCCTCATCATTTAATACTTTTGACCGTACCTTTAACTAGGTTAAATAGCCTAGTTATTTATTTCATGACGTGTCACATAAGAACGTACGACAAATATTAACATTCCGATTTTTGGGGCGTTACATGGACGTTTTCTGCACTCATTGGGGGTGCAGGTTCTCGGACTGGGTTTGGAATCTGGGGTGCGGGTTCCTGATATGGGGGTGATAGTTCATGAAATTGGTAAGGATCCTCAAATATCTCCCTAATATAATCATCTTGGTAATAGGGATCTAAAGGGTCCATACCTGGGTAGGCTTCTATGTTCTGTATGGGTGGATATTCCTGGATAGGGTAACGTTGCACAAAGTCCCTATTGTCGTCCCACCAGGGGTCGTAATTCGGGTCTAGGGGGTTCGGTGCAGGTACCCTAGGGATTTCTTCTGGGTTAAAGTCGTGCAGCTCCACTTGGTTGTCAGGATTTTCTATCTCCATGGGTTGTTCTGGGTTTTGTGGTTGTGGGGCTACTAGTTGTTCCAGACTTGGGTCAGCAGCAGTTGTAGCTAGGATATGGAAATTAGCTAGACTTCTATTAAGCAAATCTTGAGTATGAGCATCTGTCTCTTGCTTAATAGCTGCTAAAGCCCTTTGCTGTTGCAATTTTCGCATTCTTTTCCTACGAGCAAAAGTTTCTTTACTGAACCATCCTCGTTTCTTATTAGGAAATGGCTATTCAAATTGAGCTCTAAAGGCAAATATTCCTTCCTCCTGATCAGCAAAATACCCCGAAAGGGCAGGCTGTGATGATGTACCTTCATTCCTAGGTGAATCAGATAACTGATGATTCACGTCTGAGGGTCCTTGATCACTCATACTGTAAACTAACAAATAGTCAAATAACACATAACACATAATTACAGTTATGCACGTATTTCCGTAATTTATTTCCTAACACAAAATATAGAATTTAAGTGTCAGCAGAACACTTCTTGGCTCAGACCAGTGGCTAGGCTCTGATACCACCTTCTGTCGCAACCCCCGATCCCTTATCTGTCCCAGGAATGGGCGGACTCGATCTCAGAGTTTCGGTGGTATCAGTTATTTAATCTTGCAGTGGAATTTACATCAGGACCGTAGTTAGGAAATGTTTATCAGAGTAAAACCACCTCATTTAATATTAATAATCACATGGGTAAAACCCAAGTTTCTTATTACAATACATTTATAGGGATAAACCCTATTTTATTGAATTTTAAAACATCGTTTAATTGGTAACTTTTATAACCACATTTTCCCAAGCCTTCAGTGCTATCCAACTGGCTTTTTACTAATTGGCTGTCACATTGGGTTACCTGAAACGTGTTTTAAAAACATTTGTCAGTCGGAAATACTGGTGAGTGAATCCCAGTTTAATCAAGTTTAAATAAAAAGTCACAGTGAACAGTATTGAGAGCGATCACATTGTTTATGTCTACACAACTACTCCATTAGTACTGTCAACCCTGACTTGTGGGTCATATTACCCACTGGCTAACTCATTGTCCAATGGTAACGTATTGTCAACCTTGACTTACTACTCACAGTGTAGTAAATTTTGTATACAAAACCCCAACATACCGACAGTAATTGAAGAACTACAAAGACTCAATCACTGCTAAATTTCATAGTAAAACATTTAAGGTTTGGTAAAACATTACCAAAAAGGTTAACAAAAAGAGGATAAACTCACATTGCTATCTTAGGCTTCTCGTAAGGGTTTCCTGGATATAATCTATAATTTATACAAAGGTACATTGGTTAGTATCATAACCCTTTGAAAATATTAATGATACCCTCCCCGAGACGGCATTCCAACAACTACGTCGGGCAGAACCACGACAGTTGTTACGGAACCCTAAATCAATCGGGCAGCGTAACTATTACGAAACTGGGGTTATAATACTTACAACGGAGCAGAACCTCGCTAATAAGGGGTATAATACCCGACTATAATGCCTCTTCTACAGAAATTTAGATTGAGAATTGAAATGTGAACGAACTGAAATGAAACCCGATGACATCTATTTATAGTTCTGATATACAACTTTCAGGCAGCCCGCGTAAGGTAAGGCTAAGCCTTACGCGGCCCGCGTCAACATATGGTCAACATATAGCTTAGCCCGGTCACCAAGTAGACCCGCCACGATGTCGACACGTGTCGGCTCAGGATGTATCCGCGTGTGATGATCTCTCGCGGCCCACGTCGACTAAACATGAACTCTTACGCGACCCGCTTTAACTAAAGAAATCAGTGGAGTCAATTCCAGTCTTGATACCGCCCGCGTGAGATGTTGGGGTGGGTCTACGCGGCCCGCCTCAACTCCATTTTTTCTTATTTTTAATTTA
The DNA here is from genome assembly GCA_030545235.1 of Helianthus tuberosus. Taxonomy (NCBI): domain Eukaryota; kingdom Viridiplantae; phylum Streptophyta; class Magnoliopsida; order Asterales; family Asteraceae; genus Helianthus; species Helianthus tuberosus. Next base: position 65,488,273 of record CM060407.1, on the reverse strand, counting down.
TTTTATATGTTATAATCTATTTCGGGCTCGGTTTTCACATACGGGGTGTAATATAAGACATGTAAGGATATTTTAAGATATAATAGGGTGTCAAAAATATTATAAGGATGTTGGTTTTACCGAGTGTTGTTACAGTTATTGCATCCGCCAACTCTTTCAACTGCTTCTCATCCCTCTCACCCAGATCAAACATGAACATAACGACAATTTCTCGAAGACTACTCACTTGCATCTGAGATAGTGTAACACCTCAAAAATTTATGTCCAATAATGTATCGACACGTGTCAGAAGCTTTAAACGTGTAAAAGATTACTTTAGAGGGACTAAAGTTGACAAACAAAGAAAGTATGTGAATATAAGGGTTCAAAGTGTCAACAATGGATAAATATACTTTACTGTAACCCTACACGATGTTTATACCCTTAAACGAATGAATCATGGATCATGCGAAGCTAATTGTGGAAGAAAGTGAGAGATTACAAACTACAGGGGTAAAGTGTCAACATGTTTAAAGTATACCTCTGAGCGACCTTTTAGCAAACCCGAAGCCTTGTAATGGTTAATTATGCTCACTAGAATAAGTGGTAAAAAATTTCACAAGGTTTCGATAAAGTATGAGAAAGTTATGACGATATTCGTATACGAGGGGTTAAAAGCGTCAACGTTGAAATTTATGACTTTTCGGGTGATCATAAAGTTAACCAAGGACTTAACAAAGTTCGTATATATCTTTGAGTCCTTAAAAATCAAGTTAGAGGGCTTAAAATGCAAATTGGGAAGTTGAAACCACGTTTGGAAGGACCAAGGACCTAAAGTGCAAAAGTTAAAACTTGTTTGGCTGGTTCTGGAAGGCCAGGCGGCCCGCGTAAGAGTGCCCTATGGGCTTACGCGGCCCGTGTAAGCAGTACAGCGACAGAATTCACCTGCAGGTGTCTGTCCAGGCCTGTTAACTGACTTAAAACCTTGTTTTCTTATACCAGGGACTCCCCCACTGGTATTTCATGCACTAGGGACAGATGGGACCATCTCATAACATGTGTAGACTTGCATGGCATGATCATATGTGATCAAAATCACTATATAAGAGGAGCATTGTTGCAACATTTTGATCATTCATTTCAAAAACTCTCACAACTCAACTCCTGGAGTTTGCTGGAGCTCAAGGACATTTCCTAGAAGTCTTTAGTCATGCATAGGACTATTGTAAGTGTCCTGAACCCTCTTTAATTCAGTTTTGCCTAGTTAATTAGCCTAAAGTCAAACCGTCGTAATTAGAGTTTGACTTCGAGATTAATCAATAATTTTCCAGTCAAATCTTGAATTAAAAGTACCTATGAGTTGGTAATTATGTGGACAATAAACCCTTAAAAGGGCACCCTCTGATTCCCACTCTAACTAGGTCAATTGTCGGGTCAAAGCTAATCTTAAAAAGTCAACAGAAAGCTTATTTTCAAATTAATGCATAATTAGCAATGTAGGACCCATGCAACCCGTTTTATCACTAATATAACTTGGTAATTAATGTAAGAACATGTCTAAACATGTTCAACCCGGCAATTTTCAGTTTAGGCTTGGTTCGGAACCGAAAGTCGCATAATTTGACTTTTGCTTTGACTTTCAGTTCTGAACCAATGTAGCATGTTTTAGTAATGCCTTAGAGCCTTAATAGGACCAGGTTACATGTTTGTATAACCCTCTGTGATTATACAAATTGGTTCATTAGTTATCCGATTCATATGCATGTTTCCGTTAAATGCTTAAATGTTGACTATTATGCTTAAATGTTGACTATTATGCCCATATGACTTAAAACGTGATTTTTGAAAATGTAAAAGAATAGAAACCTTAGTTACTGATTATTAGACTTGTCCCTAAAATTTGACATCAAATTGAGGTCTAGATTGGGAGTTATGCTCATTAGCGTAAATAAGAAGCTTTTTATTAATTAAACGGCGTAATTAGCATATAGTCTATCTAAACCCGATTTTTAATACCAAAATTTTTACCCACTGATATAAAATAATATTTTGGGATTTTTGAAGATTTTTATTTATTTTTAGGCTGAGCATAACATATAGTTCTAAGCTTGATTCGGTAATTGTCGGTTTTGCCCTTTTGGGCTATAAAATGAGTTTTACAAATCTTTTTGATACCAAACATTTTTCTACTGATCTAATATGATAAATAAAATATTTTGAGCCTTCTGGAATAATAAAAATATCAGCTTTCCTTCAAAAACCCGGAAATAGCTCAAAATTGCCCTTTTAAGCGTTTTTAACACATAGTATGTATTAAAACTATTTTAAACATATAAGGTATGATACCTACGGATATTTTTAGTAAAATTTTATACTTTAATAGTAAGAAAAATTTTTAAACTCAGATTTCCAGTTTTGACCTTTTAAGCCTATGTGAAATTACCAAAATACCCCTAAGGTACATAGTTTGGTTATAAATGATAAATTTCACATATATATAATACCCTACTGATATAACCTATTAAATTAAGTATATTTACTGATTATATCAGACCTGAAACTCAGATTTATATTAAAACTCTTTTATAACCTTTAAAATGACCAAAATGCCCCTATGAGGCATAGTTTGAGTTTAAATCCATTTCGGGCATAATAGAAGATATCTTACTGATGTCACAATATATTTAAGTCATATTAACTTAGGAAACCTGTATATGGCTCTTATGGTTACCCGTTACGCATCTTTCGCGTTCGGTTCGGTTTATGTAACTAGTTTGCATAAATTAGCCGAAACGGGTCAAACCTTATCATTTTTGTCTCAAAATCCAGAATGTGTTTAGTATGACCATATTACACAAGTCTCCAACTTGTCGGGTCTAAAACACATTCTATTCCGGTCTTCGCTTAATCGTGCGTTTGAACCGTATCTTCCTTTAAAACTAACCGGTCTAAGTTTAGGCTTAATTAAAGACCCGTTAGGAATCTAATAGGTTATTAAAAACCTTTGTTCCAGAATAGGAGACCCGGTAAAAGCTACGTGCACTGTTGTTTGTGATTAATACTTGCAAAGGTAAATACTTTTAACTTATTTTCCCTATACGGGCTTGGGGTACGGTATATAAAATACCGCTTGGTCGGGCGTTGAATTTTTAATTGTATGAAGGTTAAATTATTGAAATGTCCCGTTTAAATTGTTTTGTTTGCTTAAAGCCTTTGGGGGGTTAATGACCATGTCCTGGATATCCTTGGCATCATTTATGAAATGGCCACGACCTAAGCACGGGGTGTAGGCGTACACCCGACAGTGCATAAATAAATGATAAGGTATAACCGCCGGTTTCGGGAATAACCCGCCGCGGGACTATATCATGTGGTGTGTCAATTAATCTTTAACCCGGTGTTAATCCGGGCTACTGAACGTATAACGAACATGTAATTCTCTTACAAGTTTATATATAAATAATTATCCCAAGTTATAAAATGTTTTGTGCCTTGTGCATTCAAATCAATTTTCTAAACCTTTTCAAAATGAGTCAGTTAATTGTATTTACCAGTGTAAACTGATGTATTTTCCCAAAAAGGTTAAGTCCAGGTACTAAGCGTAATAGGCTGGCCTCTCCTTAGCATCATTAAGAGTCTCGCAAGTTTGGATGCATTTAAGTCTGATGAACTATGTTCCCTTTTTTATTTGATCCGCCTGTGGATCTGTTTCATCTATTTTGTGATACTTAATATTACAATTTATTCGGTTGAAATAAATCTATCTTTTGCTTCCGCTGTGCATTTGAAATTGTGTTGTTTGACTATGATGATATCAACTACGTCACGATACTCCCCACCAGGCCCATCGGTAATACGTGAAAATATCGGGGTGTGACAGGTTGGTATCAGAGCCAACACTGAGTGAATTAAACACTAGCCTTTTTGTGTTTAATCTCAGTTACACAGTTGCACATTCCTCGATTCTCGAGTCTAGACAAAGAACTTAGGATTTATCCAAATTTTTTTTATTTCTAACCTTGTCTTTTATATTTTCTTGCTGTATCACTTGTTTGTTTTGACAGGTTGAACAAGATGCCACCAAGAGTGAGAGGTAGAGGAAGAGGAAAGGGGCTACTCGTCGCCCCGAATGATCATGAGGCCGGGCCTTCGCACCGGCGAACACCGTCAGATTCCCTTAGTCGGAGTCCTCAAGATAACTGGAGGACCTATATTGAACCAGCAAGGCGCTCAGTTTCGTTGAGCTCCTCCCCTTCTTTTCAAAACTCCTTTGGGCCTCATTCTGAAAACGAGCCCCATAATTCCCACCAATCTTATATACCTCTACAGGGTCATAACTCACCTTTTGATGACCTAACGCCCTTTTTCCAGAGCCGGTTCAACCCGGAAAACTACCTTGGAGAACCAGTGGGTTTTAACCCACTAGGACCTGAAGACCACTTCTCAGGCGACCATGCGATGGACATGGATGAGGACACCGATCCCGCAGAGCCACCGTCCGGAACCCCTAACCACCCCATCAAAATTTCGGATGGGTCACCTTTCGTGGGATCACCTTATAATGGTCCCGACAGCTATGAAGAAAGGTTCCGACAGATCAACTGGGTGTTTACTCCCAGTTACCACAACTCGCCACAGCCGCAGCAGCCACAGCAGGATCCCTCCGAGGATTCCCGTTTTGTAGCGGTCACTCCGCCACCACAACCAGCCCAGCTACAGCCTCCGGAGCCGCCGAGGTGAAGAAGATCGAACGCACGGATGTCCATGCGAGTAGGAGTGCGAATCAGCACCCCTCAACCCTCAAGTGGCAGCTGCTACCCGCCACTCCATGAAGAACCGCATATGGGTGGGTCTTCAAACCCCGTCTCGGAAGTAAACTCTGCGCCTGTCGCGCAACCACCGTTGGGTTTTGGAGACCCAATTCCTACATATGCCGGCTCAGCGGCATATAATCCCTTTGAGCAGCCGGTCCACACCAACTACAACTATGCAGAGGCCGACCCTTACCTGGTAGCAGCGGTAAACTACAATGCCCATCTCCCGGAAGGATCCTTTGGGGTCCCATACCAAGCCGGATACTCACACTATGGGTACCCACCTTATGGGTATCATCAACCGCCACCTCCTCAACCTCCGCTATATTAGCAACCCCCGCAACCGCCAGCAATGTCGCCACCGCAACATCAGGAAATTCTTCAAAGGATTAATGAGGTGCGGCAGGAAGTGCGGGAAGACCGTAGACAAAACCGAGGGATGTTCAAGAGTCTGGCAAACTTAATTAAAGAAAAAAGCAAGAAGGATCATTAAATCCTTTATTTGTTTGTTTATGCTTAGTATTGTAATCATGTCCTGTATTCTGCCCCTGCGTGGGCATGTCTTTTTGTATTCTGCCCCTGCGTGGGCATGTGTTTCTGTTAACCCCTGCGTGGGTATGTTATTTCTGTTTAAGCCCATGCGCGGGCATGTTATTTCTTGTAGAAGTCCCGTTTAGGGCAAATCTGTACTTGTTCAATTTTTGTAGTGGAATGGTTAAAAATTTAAATTTTCATTTTGTTAAATATATGCATAAATATAAAATGTGAAATAAATGAAAATATAACATTCCTTTTATAAGATCTATCATTATAATAAAATGACAAAATCTAAAAAGGATAAGACCTAGCCATGTGTCATCTTAAGACAGGGCCAAAATGGTAGTTCCATAATTAGATTCAGATCCTTATTAACACCTCAATTTAGGATTGTTCTGCGATAAATATTAAAAAGAATCTTAAAGGTAAAACCTAGTCTATATGTCGTTGTAGACATGACCAAAATGGTAAAACCTATTCAAAAGGTTCCAATCCTTGTTAACATCTGAAAACATGTTAACACTCTTGACAAACTGTGATTCGATAAAATCGCATGAGTCATCCTTATATTGGATTCCCCCAAATACTTTTAATTAATTAAAACATCCATTAGGGATATAATGCCTACGGGCTATACTCATTTTCATATAAGACAAAAGACAGTCGTGGTCTTCGACCCCCTGTTAAGAAGAGGTAATGAATTATAATTAAAACCTCAATACCATGACCCTATAAGATCATGATTAAAGATTTAAAACCGTCCACGTGACTAGGCCTTTTTGCCATTTACATATTTTAAATTATAACTAAGGATTATTATAATGAAAATCCTGAATATATATATACCTAACAAATTAATCAAAATGGTACTTAAAAACCATGATTAATAAATCTTCTAGAATAATAAAGCTGTTATAGACCTCTAAGTGAATTAAATCATTTATCTTATGTAGAAATCAAGCTACATGGCCAGGTCAGACGAAGTCAACAGTCACCCCAGAGAAAATCATGACACCTCCAGAGTCAACGTAGCAGGAGCAGAATTACAAGCATTAATAGATAATGCAGTTACACGAGCCTTGAAGAGACAGTACAATGAATCTAGTGGTACCCGAAGTAAGACCCTAACTGAACCCCATTCTAAACCTAAGACTCACTCCGAAGCTCATAGTAAGCCACCTTCTAAACCTAAGGGGTCAAAGAAGAATGATGACGATCATCACTCCTCAAATCAGCAGAGTGTTCCATCTAAGAGAGTTGTGTTGAACCAAGAACCACGTGCTAAAGGTTGCACCTATAAATACTTTGTCTCCTGCAAACCCAGGGATTTCACTGGGGATAAAGGACCAGTTGACTGCATGTCATGGTTATATGAGATGGACACCGTGGTAGATATCAGTGGTTGTGCTAATAAAGATGTGGTAAAATTTGTATCTCAGTCATTCAAAGGTGAGGCGCTAGCCTGGTGGAGGTCTTTGATCCAAGCCACAGGAAAAATCCCATTGTACAATCTGTCTTGGGAGCAGTTTGTGACATTGATTAAGGAGAATTACTGCCCTCAGCATGAGGTTGAAAATATTGAAGCTGATTTCTTGTCATTGGTTACGAAAAACCTAGATTGTCAAGCCTACCTTACGAGCTTCAACACTATGTCAAGGCTGGTTCCGTATCTGGTAACTCCGAAACCCAAGAGGATAGCTCGTTTCATTGGGGGTTTGGCCCCAGAAATCAAGGCCAGTGTGAAGGCCTCCAGACCAGCTACTTTCAGGTCTGCAGCTGATATATCATTGTCACTTACTTTGGACGCGGTCAGGCAGAGATCGCAGAGAAACACAGACGCTGAGAAGAGAAAGCGTGAGGATGACAACTCACAACGATCAGACAAGAAGCGTAAGGGAAACAGTGACCACCAGAAGAGTTATGGAACTAAGAAGGATGGTCATCAGTCGGGTGATAAGCCCAAGTGTAAGGTCTGTAAGAAGCACCATTTCGGGAGGTGCAGATATGAATCGAAATCCCAGTCACAATCAAGAGTTTGTGGGATTTGTAAATCCTCTGAGCACAAGAACTTAGACTGTAAGAAAATCAAGGATGCTACGTGTTATAACTGCAATGAAAAAGGGCATATCAAGTCCAACTGCCCAAAGTTTGCCAAGAAAGCTGAGGAAGGGAAGAAGACCAATGCTAGGGTCTTCCAGATGAACGCACAAGAGGCGATCCAGAATGATAATGTCATAACAGATACCTTCCTTATTAATGATGTTTATGTAAGAGTGTTATTTGATTCTGGAGCAGATAAGTCATTTGTTGATGATAAGTTTTGTAAGTTGTTAAACCTACCTGTTAGAACCCTAAGCATAAAATATGAGGTGGAATTAGCCGATGGCACCATAGAAACCGCATCAACCGTGTTAGATGGATGTTTCATATCCATTATGAACCACTCTTTTCCGTTGTCCTTACTTCCTTTGAAGTTAGCCGGTTTCGACATAGTAATAGGCATGGATTGGCTATCCCATAGCCAAGCTCAGATTGTGTGTGACAAAAAGCAAGTGGTGATCAAAACTCAGTATGGGGAGCCACTTACCATACAGGGAGATACTCAGTATGGATTACCTAAGCAAGTGTCTATGCTTAAGGCTTCAAGGTGTATGAAGAAGGGTTGTGTCATTTACATGGCACAAGTAACTATTGATGAGCCGAAGCCTAAGATTGAAGATATCCCCGTCATTTCTGAATATCCCGAAGTATTCCCGGAAGAACTACCTGGTTTGCCACCAGATAGGCAAGTAGAATTCAGAATTGACATAATTCCAGGAGCAACACCTGTTGCAAGGGCACCGTACAGGTTGGCACCAACAGAGATGAAAGAGTTGAGGACTCAGTTAGATGAATTGTTGGCAAAAGGTTTCGTTCGACCTAGCTCGTCTCCATGGGGAGCACCAATCTTGTTTGTAAAGAAAAAGGATGGATCGATGCGTCTATGCATCGATTATCGCGAGCTCAACAAGGTTACTATCAAGAATAGATATCCATTGCCCAGGATCGACGATCTGTTCGATCAACTTCAAGGGGCGAGTTACTTCTCTAAGATCGACTTGAGGTCAGGCTATCATCAACTGAAGGTTAAGGATGAAGATGTACACAAGACTGCATTTAGGACTCGTTATGGTCATTACGAGTTCTTAGTGATGCCTTTTGGGCTCACTAATGCACCTGCCGCATTCATGGATCTCATGAATCGCGTCTGTAAGCCCTACCTAAATAAATTCGTCATCGTCTTCATCGATGACATTCTCATTTACTCGAAGAGTCAAGCTGACCATGAGAAGCACCTCCGTTGTATTCTTAAGCTGCTTCAAAAGGAAGAGCTCTATGCCAAATTTTCAAAATGTGAATTCTGGCTTCGTGAAGTCCAATTTCTTGGACATGTTGTTAGTGAGCGTGGTATCCAAGTAGATCCCGCTAAAGTTGAAGCTGTTATGAATTGGCAAGAGCCAAAGACGCCTACAGAGATTCGCAGCTTTCTAGGTTTGGCAGGATACTATAGACGATTTATAGAAAACTTCTCAAGGATTGCTGCGCCCCTAACTTCGTTGACGCGTAAGAATATTAAGTTTGACTGGGGCCCTAAGCAGCAGGAATCCTTTGACATACTTAAGCAAAAGTTGAGCAATGCACCTGTGTTAACATTGCCTGATGGAATAGAGGAATTTGTAGTATATTGTGATGCATCGCACACAGGTATGGGATGTGTGCTCATGCAGAAAGGCAAGGTCATTGCCTACGCTTCTCGACAATTAAAAGTGCATGAAAAGAATTACACCACCCATGATTTGGAGTTGGGTGCCGTTGTATTTGCACTAAAACTGTGGAGGCATTACTTGTATGGTACCAAGTGCGTGATCTACTCTGATCATAAAAGCCTTCAACATCTGTTCAATCAGAAGGATTTAAACATGAGGCAGCGACGTTGGATGGAAACCTTGAATGATTATGACTGTGAAATACGATACCATCCAGGCAAGGCAAATGTGGTTGTCGATGCCTTAAGTAGAAAGGAAAGGGTGAATCTTATAAGAATCAATGCCAAGAGCGTTGAATTAAGGAATAGTTTAAATGAAAGGTTGTTAGCTGCACAGAAAGAAGCCGTATTGGAAGCTAACTATCCTAATGAGAAGCTAGGAGTAACTGAAGAGCAATTATCCCAGGGCAAGGACGAAATCCTGAGATTAAATGGACGAATATGGGTTCCAATTTATGGGGGACTTCGGGATGTTATCCTCCAGGAACCCCACAGTTCTAAGTACTCCATTCATCCTGGAGCTGATAAGATGTACCAGGATCTGAAGGCAAATTTCTGGTGGATAGGCTTAAAGAAGTCTATAGCTACCTATGTAGCCAAATGTTTGACGTGCGCACAAGTTAAAGCTGAACACCAAAAGCCATCAGGTTTGCTACAACAGCCTGAACTTCCCACCTGGAAGTGGGAAATGGTGACAATGGATTTTATCACCAAGTTACCAAAGACAAAGAAAGGAAATGATACTATTTGAGTGATAGTGGATAGATTGACTAAGTCAACCCACTTCCTACCTATTAAGGAAACACATAGCTCAGATAAGTTAGCTCAGCTGTACGTGGACGAGATTGTATCTCTCCATAGAGTGTCAGTATCTATCATTTCTGATAGGGATACAAGGTATACATCGCACTTCTGGAAAAGTTTTCAGCAATCCCTAGGCACTCGACTGAACTTCAGCACTGCTTATCATCCGCAAACGGATGGTCAAAGTGAACGAACAATTCAAACACTGGAAGATATGTTAAGGGCTTGTGTTATTGGCCTAGGTGGAAGTTGGGATGAATATTTTCCATTGATCGAGTTTTCATACAATAATAGCTATCATTCAAGTATCCAAGCTGCACCATTTGAAGCATTGTATGGAAGGAAGTGCAGGACGCCCGTTTGCTGGGCAGAAGTTGGAGATGTCCAACTAACAGGACCCGATATAGTCCTGGAGACGACAGATAAGATTGTGCAGATAAGAGATCATCTCAAAGCTGCCAGAGATAGGCAGAAAAGCTACGCAGACTTAAGGCGTAAACCTCTAAAGTTCGAGGTTGGTGATAAAGTATTGCTTAAAGTATCACCCTGGAAGGGGGTGATGCGTTTTGGTAAGAAAGGTAAGCTAAGCCCAAGGTATATAGGACCATTCGAGATCATCGAATGTGTAGGAACAGTGGCTTATAAGTTAAACTTACCTGAAGAGCTCAGTGGTATTCACAATGTATTCCACATCTGCAATCTAAAGAAATGTCTAGCTGATGAGTCGCTAGTCATGCCACATACGGATGTGCATATAGACGAGAGTTTGAAATTTGTGGAAAAACCTTTGTCGATCGAGGATCGTCAGGTTAAGAAGCTTCGAAGGAAGCATGTGCCGATTGTAAAGGTCAAATGGGATGCCCGCAGAGGTCCCGAGTATACGTGGGAGGTAGAGTCCACAATGAAAGAAAAATACCCTCATTTATTTCAGTAAATCTCGAGGTCGAGATTTCTTTTAAGGGGGTGAGGATGTAACACCTCGAAAATTTATGTCCAATAATGTATCGACACGTGTCATAAGCTTTAAACGTGTAAAAGATTACTTTAGAGGGACTAAAGTTGACATACAAAGAAAGTATGTGAATATAATGGTTCAAAGTGTCAACAATGGATAAATATACTTTACTGTAACCCTACACGATGTTTATACCCTTAAACGAATGAATCATGGATCATGCAAAGCTAATTGTGGAAGAAAGTGAGAGATTACAAACTACAGGGGTTAAAAGTGTCAACATGTTTAAAGTATACCTCTGAGTGACCTTTTAGCGAACCGAAGCCTTGTAACGGTTAATTATGCTCACTAGAATAAGTGGTAAAAAATTTCACAAGGTTTCGATAAAGTATGAGAAAGTTATGACGATATTCGTATACGAGGGGTTAAAAGCGTCAACGTTGAAATTTATGACTTTTCGGGTGATCATAAAGTTAACCAAGGTCTTAACAAAGTTTGTATATATCTTGGAGTCCTTAAAAATCAAGTTAGAGGGCTTAAAATGCAAATTGGGAAGTTGAAACCACGTTTGGAAGGACCAAGGACCTAAAGTGCAAAAGTTAAAACTTGTTTGGCTGGTTCTGGAAGGCCAGGCGGCCCGCGTAAGAGTGCCCTGTGGGCTTACGCGGCCCGTGTGAGCAGTATAGCGACAGAATTCACCTACAGGTGTCTGTCCAGGCCTATTAACCAACTTAAAACCTTGTTTTCTTATACCAGGGACTCCCCCACTGGTATTTCATGCACTAGGGACAGATGGGACCATCTCATAACATGTGTAGACTTGCATGGCATGATCATATGTGATCAAAATCACTATATAAGAGGAGCATTGTTGCAACATTTTGATCATTCATTTCAAAAAATCTCACAACTCAACTCCTGGAGTTTGCTGGAGCTCAAGGACATTTCCTAGAAGTCTTTAGTCGTGCATAGGACTATTGTAAGTGTCCTTAACCCTCTTTAATTCAGTTTTGCCTAGTTAATTAGCCTAAAGTCAAACCGTCGTAATTAGAGTTTGACTTCGATATTAATCAATAATTGTCCAGTCAAATCTCGAATTAAAAGTACCTATGAGTTGGTAATTATGTGGACAATAAACCCTTAAAAGGGCACCCTCTGATTCCCACTCTAACTAGGTCAATTGTCGGGTCAAAGCTAATCTTAAAAAGTCAACAAAAAGCTTATTTTCAAATTAATGCATAATTAGCAATGTAGGACCCATGGAACCCGTTTTATCACTAATATAACTTGGTAACTAATGTAAGAACATGTCTAAACTTGTTCAACCTGACAATTTTCAGTTTAGGCTCGGTTCGGAACCGAAAGTCGCATAATTTGGCTTTTGCTTTGACTTTCAGTTCTGACCCAATGTAGCATGTTTTAGAAATGTCTTAGAGTCTTAATAGGACCAGGTTACATGTTATTATAACCCTCTGTGATTATACAACTTGGTTCATTAGTTATCCGATTCATATGCATGTTTCCGTTAAATGCTTAAATGTTGACTATTATGCCCATATGACTTAAAACGTGATTTTTGAAAATGTAAAAGAATAGAAACCTTAGTTACTGATTATTATACTTGTCCCTAAAATTTGACATCAGTTTGAGGTCTAGATTAGGAGTTATGCTCATTAGCGTAAATAAGAAGCTTTTTATTAATTAAACGGCGTAATTAGCATATAGTCTATCTAAACCCGATTTTTAATACCAAACTTTTTACCCACTGATATAAAATAATATTTTGGGATTTTTGAAGATTTTTATTTATTTTTAGGCTGAGCATAACATAGAGTTCTAAGCTTGATTCGGTAATTGTCAGTTTTTTCCCTTTTGGGCTATAAAATGAGTTTTACAAATCTTTTTGATACCAAACCTTTTTATACTGATCTAATATGATAAATAAAATATTTTGAGCCTTCTGGAATAATAAAAATATCAGCTTTCCTTCAAACACCCGGAAATAGCTCAAAATCACCTTTTTAAGCGTTTTTAACACATAGTATTTATTAAAAATATTTTAAACATATAAGGTATGATACCTACTGATATTTTTAGTAAAATTTTATACTTTAACAGTAAGAAAAAGTTTTAAACTCAGATTTCCAGTTTTGACCTTTTAAGCCTATGTGAAATTACCAAAATACCCCTAAAGTACATAGTTTGGTTATAAATGATAAATTTCACATATATGTAATACCCTACAGATATAACCTATTAAATTAAGTATATTTACTGATTATATCAGACCTAAAAGTCAGATTTATATTAAAACTCTTTTATAACCTTTAAAATGACCAAAATGCCCCTACGAGGCATAGTTTGAGTTTAAATCCATTTCGGGCATAATAGAAGATATCTTACTGATGTCACAACATATTTAAGGCATATTAACTTAGGAAACCTGTATATGGCTCTTATGGTTACCCGTTACGCATCTTTCACGTTCGGTTCGGTTTATGTAACTAGTTTGCATAAATTAGCTGAAACGGGTCAAACCTTATCATTTTTGTCTCAAAATACAGAATGTGTTTAGTTTGCCCATATTACACAAGTCTCCAACTTGTCGGGTCTAAAACACATTCTATTCCGGTCTTCGCTTAATCGTGCGTTTGAACCGTATCTTCCTTTAAAACTAACCGGTCTAAGTTTAGGCTTAATTAAAGACCCGTTAGGAATCTAATAGGTTATTAAAGACCTTTGTTCCAGAATAGGAGACCCGGTAAAAGCTTCGTGCACTGCTGTTTCTGATTAATACTTGCAAAGGTAAATACTTTTAACTTATTTTCCCTATACGGGCTTGGGGTACGGTATATAAAATACAGCTTAGTCGGGCGTTGAATTTTTAATTGTATGAAGGTTAAATTATTGAAATGTCCCGTTTAAATTGTTTTGTTTGCTTAAAGCCTTTGGGGGGTTAATGACCATGTCCCGGATATCCTTGGCATCATTTATGAAATGGCCACGACCTAAGCACGGGGTGTAGGCGTACACCCGACAGTGCATAAATAAATGATAAGGTATAACCGCCGGTTTCGGGAATAACCCGCCGCGGGACTTTATCATGTGGTGTGTCAATTAATCTTTAACCCGGTGTCAATCCGGGCTACTGAACGTATAACGATCATGTAATTCTCTTACAAGTTTATATATAAATAATTATCCCAAGTTATAAAATGATTTGTGCCTTGTGCATTCAAATCAATTTTCTAAACCATTTCAAAATGAGTCAGTTAATTGTATTTACCAGTGTAAACAGACGTATTTTCCCAAAAAGGTTAAGTGCAGGTACTAAGCGTAATAGGCTGGCCTCTCCTTAGCATCATTAAGAGTCTCACAAGCTTGGATGCATTTAAGTCGGATGAACTATGTTCCCTTTTTTATTTGATCCGCCTGTGGATCTGTTTCAACTATTTTGTGATACTTAATATTACAATTTATTCGGTTGATATAAATCTATCTTTTGCTTCCGCTGTGCATTTGAAATTGTGTTGTTTGACTATGATGATATCCACTACGTCACGATACTCCCCACCGGGCCCACCGGTAATACGTGGAAATATCGGGGTGTGACAGATAGCAAGTTCACAATTTCTTGTCTCATCTTCATGTTTTCTGTTACACGAGAAATGTTGGTTTCTAGCATCTCTTGACATGATCGATCCTCTTGAATTTGTTCATGAATCCTTTTTCTCAAAGACTGTTTGATACTTGATTCAGAAGAGAATGTTGGGAGGTCTGCCATTTTTTTTATAAGATAAGATATAAGTTGTTTGAAATTGTGGTAAAAAGATAGACTTTATAATAAAAGAAAAAGCACTGTAAAATTATTGATATGAATTATTGATATCACTTATTGAACTGAATTATTTGATATGAATTATTGAACTGAATTATAAAACACACTATAACAACCCTCCAAAATAATTTCGACACCCTAAAAATATTTAAAATACCCCAATACGTCCTAAAAAACACCCCGTATACGAAAACAGGCCCCGAAGACCTAGCCCTAGTCTTACGCGGGCCGCGACCGAGTGACGGGTGGCGAAACCCTAGCCCGCCACGTGGTAGGACAACCGAAGAAGCTATGCGTGTGATTCGACGAGGCTAGGGCATACACCCCTAGCTTGCGGGGTGCGAAAGCCCCCCCGGGCTTTCGCGGGGCGCGACCAACTCAACGAACAACCCTATAAATTCCCTTGATCGGCCTTCAGTCCAACTCGTTCAATTCTCAAACATTCTCTCTCAATTTCTATATAGTAGGCATTATACTCGGGCATAATACCCCCCCCCCCTAAATAACGAAGTTCTGCCTCGTTGTAAGTATTATAACCCCCGGTTACGTATTAGATACGCTGCCAGATTGATCTAGTCCCCCGTAACGCCTGTCGAGGTTCTGCCCGACGTAATCGTTGGAGTTCTGTCTCGGGGAGTGTATTACTAATGTAAATATTGGGTTATTATACTAACGCGTGTGCATTTGTGTAATTAATAGATAATCACCAGGAAATCCTTAAGGAAAACCCTAAGACAACAATGTGAGTAATCTCATTTTTGTAAACTGTTTTTACAAAACCTCATATAATTAACATTATATTAAACAGTGATTGAGTATTTGTATTCTACAATTATCGTCGGTATGTTGGGGTTTTGTATACAAAATTTGTTACTACGTTGTGAGTAGTACATGACCACAAGTCGGGTTGACAGTACCGTGGGTGGTAATTATAGTAGATGGAAACTAATGTAATCGCGAGACCGCCATCAATACTGTACAATGGTTTTACTTATCTTGATTAAACTGGGATTCACTCACCAGTATTTCCCACTGACAAAATGTTTTTAAACGCGTTTCAGGTAACAAAATGTGAAAACCAAGTAGAAGCCAGCTGGACAGCACTGAAGGCTTGGAAAAGTGGCTATAAAGTTACCTAAAATAAAGAGATGTTTTATTTAAATAAAATAGGGTTTATCCTTATGAAAATGTGTGTACTTGAAACTTGAGATTTTTCCCATGTGTTTAATATTATGAAAGGGTGGTATTTTACTCTGATAAAATATTTCCTAACTACGGTCCTGATGTAAATTCCGCTGCCAAAATGATAAACACCGATACCGCTGAAAATAGCCGCGGCCACCCATTCCCGGGTAATCAGGGGATGGGGGTTGCAACAGAAGGTGGTATCAGAGCTAAGCCACTGATTCAGCCACATAAGTGTTCTGCTGACACCAAACTTTGTTCATATGTTAGGAAATTAATTGTGAAACTACGTGCATATTTGTATATTATTATTATGTGATATTTGACTATTTGTTAATTTACAATATGAGCGACCAAGGACCTTCCGACGCCTACCGTCAGTTGTCCAGCTCACCTAGAGACGAAGGCACCTCTTCACAGCCTACCCTCTCAGGGTATTCAGCCGACAATGAAGATGGGATATTCGTGTTCAAGGCCCAATCTAAAGAAGCATTCCCTCCTAAGAAAAGAGGATGGTTCAGCAGAGGCGCGCATGAACGTAGGAAGAGGATGAAAAAGTTACAACAACAACAAGCTTTAGCAGCCGTTAAGAGAGAAACAGATGCTCACACCCAGGATATGCTCAATAGGAGTTTAGAAAATTTCCATATCCTAGCAACCACAGCTGCCGAACCAAACCTGGAGCAACTTATAGCACCCCAGCCCTTACCACTGTTTCCCACACAGCCAATAGAAATTGAAAACAATCCAGAAAACCAATTCCTAGCACCAACCTTTGACCCAGCAGAGATACCTAGAGTACGAGCACCTAATCCCTTAGACCCAGACTACAACCCGTGGTTCGACGACCATAGGGATTACCAGCAACGCTACCCAATACCAGAAGACGAACCCATGCCAAACCTAGCAGCCTACCTAGACTTGGACACTCTAGACCCCTACTATGATAATGACCAATACATCAGGGAAATTCTAGAGAATCCTTATCCTTACCAAGAACCCATGCCCCAGTTCCCAAACCCAGTACTAGCCCCTGCACCCCCAATTAGTGCAGAAAATATGCAAGAACTCCGAACCTTTGGTGAGAAGATTTTAGAAGGAAGCGAGAGAATGAGGCAAATAGGAGAACGACTCCTCTGGAAGTATGACGAGCGTAATATGGAGTTCTGAATGAACCCATACCAGTAAAAATAATAATAATAAAATAAAAATAATAATATATAATATGTGTGTATGTTTGAAAAAAAATATAGACAATAGCTACAGATGCCTAATAGTATTGTAATTTCAATTTCAGTTGTATTGTAGTATATATGGATGCATAATATAAAATAGAGTAAGTCTCAATGTTCGACGATTTTGATCAATATATGTGTTGTGTGATCATTTGCATTAAATATTATTTTGTGATATTAATATGTGGTAAATGTTTAAAATTCAGATGGACAATGAAGTGAACCAGGAAAACTAGAATGATAATAACCAGAATCACGACAACCCGAACAACAATAATAATGGAACCCAAGTGGATAACAGTGCCATCCAACACTTAGTGGCACACGGGATAATAGATGCAATGCCATATATTATCAAAATGGTTAAGGAAGTAAATAATAAAAGTAACCATGATAGTAAACGACCCACTGAACCAGAACACAGCGTAAACAATGGACCCATACTTCAAGTGCCCATTCCCAAAAGAAGAAGAACCATGTCTTATGGTTATTCTTATAAAGAATTCTAGTCTTGTAAACCAATGGAATTCGCGGGCAATGAAGGGGCCGTTGCAGCTCTACGCTGGATAGAAAAGACTGAGGCAGTCTTAAAAATAAGCAAGTGCGCAGAAGAGGATAAGATAATCTTTGCCTCCAATCTATTTAATAACTCATCATTAGAATGGTGGAATACTATCCTCCAGTCTAGGGGAAGTGACAGGGTTTACAATATGGAATGGGAGGAATTTAAGAATCTGGTAGAAAGGAAATTCTGCCCTCCCAATGAAAAAGAACAGATAGAAATAAGTTCCTAAACCTTAGAATGACTGGAATAGATAGTAAGGGCTACATTACTACATTCTTTGAATATGCCAGAATAGTGACAACCCTTGCATCACCAGAACCAGTGTTAATCTCCCGCTACAACTGGGGATTAATCAGTGAGATTAGGCATGAAGTCAAGGCAGCTAGACCTCAAACTATAGAAGAAGCTATAGAATTAGCAAACACCTTGACTGATGAGTTAGTACGTACACGAGAAGAGGACCAGAGGAGAAACCTAGCTCAAAGTCTTACCCAGGAATTTCGCTACGGTAATTCCAACCGTGTGAAAAATATAGGTTCTACCTCTGCACCATATTATAAGGCCTGCAAGAAGAAGCATTCAGGAAGATGCTCCACTTACTGAAATTTCTGCAAGATACCAGGACACAAGGAAGAAGATTGTAGGAAGAAACCTGATAATGGAATGTGCTTTAACTGTGGAGAAAAGGGTCACATCAAGCCAAACTGTCCAAAACTAGTTCCAGCCATGAACAACAAGACTACTAAAAATGCTAGGGCATTTTTTCTGACTGCGGAAGAAGCTAAAATGATTTCGGACGTGATAGCCGGTACGTTTTTAGTTAATGATGTTCTTGCTAAAGTATTATTTGACTCTGGTGCGAACCAAAGTTTTATTAATACTTCGTTTTGCAAACTTCTCAATCAACCATTAATTTTATTCCCACAAGAATGTTTAGTAGAGACAGCAAATGGGGAAACCATTAAGATTTCTGAAATCTTGCAGAGAGCAAGAATAGAATTTATAAATCAAAAGTTTATTGCAAACCTTTACCCAATGAATCTGGCAAGATTTGATGTTGTATTAGGAATGGATTGGTTAATAGCCAATAAAGCCAGTATTCTATGTGATCAAAAGTCAATCCAAGTAAATTCACCAAGGAGTGAAAAGATCACAATTAAAGGAGATAAGCCCTCTCGATCCACGAAATTCATCTCTGTGATGAAAACAGCAAGTTACATAAGAAAAGGATCATTAGGTATTTGATTTCCATAATCACTAACACTAAAGGAAAAGAACAAAAAGATATTTCAGTAGTATCTCAGTTTCCAGAAGTGTTTCCAGATGTGTTTCCAGGACTACCACCGGACAGGGAAGTTGAATTCAGGATTCATCTACTACCAGGAACAGCACCAATTGCCAAAGCACCTTACCGCTTGGCACCAGCAGAAATGCAAGAGTTAAAGAAACAGTTAGACGAATTGTTAGAAAAAGGATTCATACAGCCAAGCTCGTCGCCTTGGGGAGCACCAATCTTATTCGTTAAGAAGAAAGACAGATCGATGCGTATGTGCATTGACTACCGCGAATTGAACAAGGTCACGATTAAAAATCGGTATCCATTACCAAGAATCGATGATCTGTTCGATCAGTTGCAAGGAGCTCGATTTTTCTCAAAGATCGATTTACGCTCAGGATATCATCAAATTAAAGGTACAGGAAGAGGACATTCCCAAGACCTCTTTTAGAACAAGGTATGGCCATTATGAATTTACTATCATGCCATTTGGTTTAACCAATGCCCCAGGTGCATTTATGGACATGATGAACCGAATATGTAAGCCATATTTGGATAAATTCATAATTGTTTTTATAGATGATATTCTCATTTACTCTAAAAGTAAAGAGGAACATGCAGCGCACCTGCACGCACTTCTAAGTTTATTGAGAAAAGAAAAGCTTTATGCAAAGTTTTCAAAGTGCGAGTTTTGGTTAGAACAGGTACAGTTTCTTGGACATTTAGTTAATCATGAAGGAATTCATGTGGATCCCACCAAGATCGAGGCGATTACCAAATGGAAAACCCCTGAGTCACCAACCGAGGTTAGAAGTTTCTTAGGATTGGCTGGTTAATATAGAAGATTTTTTTTGAGATTTTTCTAGAATAGCCATTCCCTTAACTAAGCTAACCTGTAAATCTGTTAAGTTTGAATGGGGACTAAAACAAGAAGAAGCCTTTAGAATTCTTAAGCAAAGATTAACCAACGAACCCATACTAGCGTTACCAGAAGGAACCGAGGACTTTGTAGTCTATTACGACGCTTCTAAGTTAGGTTATGGATGTGTGTTGATGCAACGTCAAAAGGTTATAGCCTACGCTTCTAGACAACTTAAGAATCATGAAGAAAATTATTCGACCCATGATTTGGAATTAGGAGCCATAATTTTTGCCCTTAAGATTTGGAGACATTACCTTTACGGCGGTAAGTTTACCATTTTCACCAACCATGAGAGTTTAAGGTATCTTTTCGGACAAAAGGAGTTGAATATGAGATAGAGACGCTGGATGGAAATTCTTAGTGATTATGATTGTAATATCCAGTACCATGCAGGAAAGGCAAATGTAGTAGTTGATGCTTTAAGTCGAAAGTATCATGAAAAGCCAAAAAGAGTGCGTTCTCTTAAGTTAAATCTACAAGTAGATTTAAATAAACAGATTAGAAAAGCACAAGAATCAGTAATCAAGGATGATACTGAAAAGTTGAAAGGAATGATTAAGGAACTAGAACAAGGGACAGATGGAATTTGGAGATTCCATAAGAAGAGAATGTGGATACCTAAATTAGGAAACCTACGCCACCGTATATTAGAAAAAAGCTCATAAGTCTAAGTACACGATGCATCCTGGAAGTGATAAGATGTATCAGGATTTAAGAAAGAATTTTTGGTGGATAGAATGAAGAAAGACATAGCAACTTATGTTTCTAAATGTTTAACCTGTTCACAAGTTAAAGCTGAACATCAGAAACCCTCAGGTTTATTGCAGTAGTTAATAGGACCAGGTTACATGTTATTATAACCCTCTGTGATTATACAACTTGGTTCATTAGTTATCCGATTCATATGCATGTTTCCGTTAAATGCTTAAATGTTGACTATTATGCCCATACGACCTTAAAAAGTGATTTTTGAAAATGTAAAAGAATAGAAACCTTAGTTACTAATTATTATACTTGTCCCTAAAATTTGACATCAGTTTGAGGTCTAGATTAGGAGTTATGCTCATTAGCGTAAATAAGAAGCTTTTTATTAATTAAACGGCGTAATTAGCATATAGCCTATCTAAACCCAATTTTTAATACCAAACTTTTTACCCACTGATATAAAATAATATTTTGGGATTTTTGAAGATTTTTATTTATTTTTAGGCTGAGCATAACATAGAGTTCTAAGCTTGATTCGGTAATTGTCAGTTTTGCCCTTTTGGGCTATAAAATGAGTTTTACAAATCTTTTTGATACCAAACCTTTTTATACTGATCTAATATGATAAATAAAATATTTTGAGCCTTCTGGAATAATAAAAATATCAGCTTTCCTTCAAACACCCGGAAATAGCTCAAAATCGCCTTTTTAAGCGTTTTTAACACATAGTATTTATTAAAAATATTTTAAACATATAAGGTATGATACCTACTGATATTTTTAGTAAAATTTTATACTTTAATAGTAAGAAAAAGTTTTAAACTCAGATTTCCAGTTTTGACCTTTTAAGCCTATGTGAAATTACCAAAATACCCCTAAAGTACATAGTTTGGTTATAAATGATAAATTTCACATATATGTAATACCCTACAGATATAACCTATTAAATTAAGTATATTTACTGATTATATCAGACCTGAAAGTCAGATTTATATTAAAACTCTTTTATAACCTTTAAAATGACCAAAATGCCCCTACGAGGCATAGTTTGAGTTTAAATCCATTTCGGGCATAATAGAAGATATCTTACTGATGTCACAACATATTTAAGGCATATTAACTTAGGAAACCTGTATATGGCTCTTATGGTTACCCGTTACGCATCTTTCACGTTCGGTTCGGTTTATGTAACTAGTTTGCATAAATTAGCCGAAACGGGTCAAACCTTATCATTTTTGTCTCAAAATACAGAATGTGTTTAGTTTGCCCATATTACACAAGTCTCCAACTTGTCGGGTCTAAAACACATTCTATTCCGGTCTTCGCTTAATCGTGCCTTTGAACCGTATCTTCCTTTAAAACTAACCGGTCTAAGTTTAGGCTTAATTAAAGACCCGTTAGGAATCTAATAGGTTATTAAAGACCTTTGTTCCAGAATAGGAGACCCGGTAAAAGCTTCGTGCACTGATGTTTCTGATTAATACTTGTAAAGGTAAATACTTTTAACTTATTTTCCCTATACGGGCTTGGGGTACGGTATATAAAATACAGCTTGGTCGGGCGTTGAATTTTTAATTGTATGAAGGTTAAATTATTGAAATGTCCCGTTTAATTTGTTTTGTTTGCTTAAAGCCTTTGGGGGGTTAATGACCATGTACCGGATATCATTGGCATCATTTATGAAATGGCCACGACCTAAGCACGGGGTGTAGGCGTACACCCGACAGTGCATAAATAAATGATAAGGTATAACCACCGGTTTCGGGAATAACCCGCCGCGGGACTTTATCATGTGGTGTGTCAATTAATCTTTAACCCGGTGTCAATCCGGGCTACTGAACGTATAACGAACATGTAATTATCTTACAAGTTTATATATAAATAATTATCCCAAGTTATAAAATGATTTGTGCCTTGTGCATTCAAATCAATTTTCTAAACCATTTCAAAATGAGTCAGTTAATTGTATTTACCAGTGTAAACTGACGTATTTTCCCAAAAAGGTTAAGTGCAGGTACTAAGCGTAATAGGCTGGCCTCTCCTTAGCATCATTAAGAGTCTCGCAAGCTTGGATGCATTTAAGTCGGATGAACTATGTTCCCTTTTTTATTTGATCCGCCTGTGGATCTGTTTCAACTATTTTGTGATACTTAATATTACAATTTATTCGGTTAAAATAAATCTATCTTTTGCTTCCGCTGTGCATTTGAAATTGTGTTGTTTGACTATGATGATATCCACTACGTCACGATACTCCCCACCGGGCCCACCGGTAATACGTGGAAATATCGGGGTGTGACAGATAGCAAGTTCACAATTTCTTGTCTCATCTTCATGTTTTCTGTTACACGAGAAATGTTGGTTTCTAGCATCTCTTGACATGATCGATCCTCTTGAATTTGTTCATGAATCCTTTTTCTCAAAGACTGTTTGATACTTGATTCAGAAGAGAATGTTGGGAGGTCTGCCATTTTTTTTATAAGATAAGATATAAGTTGTTTGAAATTGTGGTAAAAAGATAGACTTTATAATAAAAGAAAAAGCACTGTAAAATTATTGATATGAATTATTGATATCACTTATTGAACTGAATTATTTGATATGAATTATTGAACTGAATTATAAAACACACTATAACAACCCTCCAAAATAATTTCGACACCCTAAAAATATTTAAAATACCCCAATACGTCCTAAAAAACACCCCGTATACGAAAACAGGCCCCGAAGACCTAGCCCTAGTCTTACGCGGGCCGCGACCGAGTGACGGGTGGCGAAACCCTAGCCCGCCACGTGGTAGGACAACCGAAGAAGCTATGCGTGTGATTCGACGAGGCTAGGGCATACACCCCTAGCTTGCGGGGTGCGAAAGCCCCCCCGGGCTTTCGCGGGGCGCGACCAACTCAACGAACAACCCTATAAATTCCCTTGATCGGCCTTCAGTCCAACTCGTTCAATTCTCAAACATTCTCTCTCAATTTCTATATAGTAGGCATTATACTCGGGCATAATACCCCCCCCCCTAAATAACGAAGTTCTGCCTCGTTGTAAGTATTATAACCCCCGGTTACGTATTAGATACGCTGCCAGATTGATCTAGTCCCCCGTAACGCCTGTCGAGGTTCTGCCCGACGTAGTCGTTGGAGTTCTGTCTCGGGGAGTGTATTACTAATGTAAATATTGGGTTATTATACTAACGCGTGTGCATTTGTGTAATTAATAGATAATCACCAGGAAATCCTTAAGGAAAACCCTAAGACAACAATGTGAGTAATCTCATTTTTGTAAACTGTTTTTACAAAACCTCATATAATTAACATTATATTAAACAGTGATTGAGTATTTGTATTCTACAATTATCGTCGGTATGTTGGGGTTTTGTATACAAAATTTGTTACTACGTTGTGAGTAGTACATGACCACAAGTCGGGTTGACAGTACCGTGGGTGGTAATTATAGTAGATGGAAACTAATGTAATCGCGAGACCGCCATCAATACTGTACAATGGTTTTACTTATCTTGATTAAACTGGGATTCACTCACCAGTATTTCCCACTGACAAAATTTTTTTAAACGCGTTTCAGGTAACAAAATGTGAAAGCCAAGTAGAAGCCAGCTGGACAGCACTGAAGGCTTGGAAAAGTGGCTATAAAGTTACCTAAAATAAAGAGATGTTTTATTTAAATAAAATAGGGTTTATCCTTATGAAAATGTGTGTACTTGAAACTTGAGATTTTTCCCATGTGTTTAATATTATGAAAGGGTGGTATTTTACTCTGATAAAATATTTCCTAACTACGGTCCTGATGTAAATTCCGCTGCCAAAATGATAAACACCGATACCGCTGAAAATAGCCGCGGCCACCCATTCCCGGGTAATCAGGGGATGGGTGTTGCAACAGAAGGTGGTATCAGAGCTAAGCCACTGATTCAGCCACATAAGTGTTCCGCTGACACCAAACTTTGTTCATATGTTAGGAAATTAATTGTGAAACTACGTGCATATTTGTATATTATCATTATGTGATATTTGACTATTTGTTAATTTACAATATGAGCGACCAAGGAACTTCCGACGCCTACCGTCAGTTGTCCAGCTCACCTAGAGACGAAGGCACCTCTTCACAGCCTACCCTCTCAGGGTATTCAGCCGACAATGAAGATGGGATATTCGTGTTCAAGGCCCAATCTAAAGAAGCATTCCCTCCTAAGAAAAGAGGATGGTTCAGCAGAGGCGCGCATGAACGTAGGAAGAGGATGAAAAAGTTACAACAACAACAAGCTTTAGCAGCCGTTAAGAGAGAAACAGATGCTCACACCCAGGATATGCTCAATAGGAGTTTAGAAAATTTCCATATCCTAGCAACCACAGCTGCCGAACCAAACCTGGAGCAACTTATAGCACCCCAGCCCTTACCACTGTTTCCCACACAACCAATAGAAATTGAAAACAATCCAGAAAACCAATTCCTAGCACCAACCTTTGACCCAGCAGAGATACCTAGAGTACGAGCACCTAATCCCTTAGACCCAGACTACAACCCGTGGTTCGACGACCATAGGGATTACCAACAACGCTACCCAATACCAGAAGACGAACCCATGCCAAACCTAGCAGCCTACCTAGACTTGGACCCTCTAGACCCCTACTATGATAATGACCAATACATCAGGGAAATTCTAGAGAATCCTTATCCTTACCAAGAACCCATGCCCCAGTTCCCAAACCCAGTACTAGCCCCTGCACCCCCAATTAGTGCAGAAAATATGCAAGAACTCCGAACCTTTGGTGAGAAGATTTTAGAAGGAAGCGAGAGAATGAGGCAAATAGGAGAACGACTCCTCTGGAAGTATGACGAGCGTAATATGGAGTTCTGAATGAACCCATACCAGTAAAAATAATAATAATAAAATAAAAATAATAATATATAATATGTGTGTATGTTTGAAAAAAAAAATATAGACAATAGCTACAGATGCCTAATAGTATTGTAATTTCAATTTCAGTTGTATTGTAGTATATATGGATGCATAATATAAAATAGAGTAAGTCTCAATGTTCGACGATTTTGATCAATATATGTGTTGTGTGATCATTTGCATTAAATATTATTTTGTGATATTAATATGTGGTAAATGTTTAAAATTCAGATGGACAATGAAGTGAACCAGGAAAACTAGAATGATAATAACCAGAATCACGATAACCCGAACAACAATAATAATGGAACCCAAGTGGATAACAGTGCCATCCAACACTTAGTGGCACACGGGATAATAGATGCAATGCCATATATTATCAAAATGGTTAAAGAAGTAAATAATAAAAGTAACCATGATAGTAAACGACCCACTGAACCAGAACATAGCGTAAACAATGGACCCATACTTCAAGTGCCCATTCCCAAAAGAAGAAGAACCATGTCTTATGGTTGTTCTTATAAAGAATTCTGGTCTTGTAAACCAATGGAATTCGCGGGCAATGAAGGGGCCGTTGCAGCTCTACGCTGGATAGAAAAGACTGAGGCAGTCTTAAAAATAAGCAAGTGTGCAGAAGAGGATAAGATAATCTTTGCCTCCAATCTATTTAAGAACTCATCATTAGAATGGTGGAATACTATCCTCCAGTCTAGGGGAAGTGACAGGGTTTACAATATGGAATGGGAGGAATTTAAGAATCTGGTAGAAAGGAAATTCTGCCCTCCCAATGAAAAAGAACATATAGAAATAAGTTCCTAAACCTTAGAATGACTGGAATAGATAGTAAGGGCTACACTACTACATTCTTTGAATATGCTAGAATAGTGACAACCCTTGCATCACCAGAACCAGTGTTAATCTCCCGCTACAACTGGGGATTAATCAGTGAGATTAGGCATGAAGTCAAGGCAGCTAGACCTCAAACTATAGAAGAAGCTATAGAATTAGCAAACACCTTGACTGATGAGTTAGTACGTACACGAGAAGAGGACCAGAGGAGAAACCTAGCTCAAAGTCTTACCCAGGAATTTCGCTACGGTAATTCCAACCGTGTGAAAAATATAGGTTCTACCTCTGCACCATATTATAAGGCCTGCAAGAAGAAGCATTTAGGAAGATGCTCCACTTACTGAAATTTCTGCAAGATACCAGGACACAAGGAAGAAGATTGTAGGAAGAAACCTGATAATGGAATGTGCTTTAACTGTGGAGAAAAAGGTCACATCAAGCCAAACTGTCCAAAACTAGTTCCAGCCATGAACAACAAGACTACTAAAAATGCTAGGGCATTTTTTCTGACCGCGGAAGAAGCTAAAATGATTTCGGACGTGATAGCCGGTACGTTTTTAGTTAATGATGTTCTTGCTAAAGTATTATTTGACTCTGGTGCGAACCAAAGTTTTATTAATACTTCGTTTTGCAAACTTCTCAATCAACCATTAATTTTATTCCCACAATAATGTTTAGTAGAGACAGCAAATGGGGAAACCATTAAGATTTCTGAAATCTTGCAGAGAGCAAGAATAGAATTTATAAATCAAAAGTTTATTGCAAACCTTTACCCAATGAATCTGGCAGGATTTGATGTTGTATTAGGAATGAATTGGTTAATAGCCAATAAAGCCAGTATTCTATGTGATCAAAAGTCAATCCAAGTAAATTCACCAAGGAGTGAAAAGATCACAATTAAAGGAGATAAGCCCTCTAGATCCACGAAATTCATCTCTGTGATGAAAACAACAAGTTACATAAGAAAAGGATCATTAGGTATTTGATTTCCATAATCACTAACACTAAAGGAAAAGAACAAAAAGATATTTCAGTAGTATCTCAGTTTCCAGAAGTGTTTCCGGATGTGTTTCCAGGACTACCACCGGACAGGGAAGTTGAATTCAGGATTCATCTACTACCAGGAACAACACCAATTGCCAAAGCACCTTACCGCTTGGCACCAGCAGAAATGCAAGAGTTAAAGAAACAGTTAGACGAATTGTTAGAAAAAGGATTCATACAGCCAAGCTCGTCGCCTTGGGGAGCACCAATCTTATTCGTTAAGAAGAAAGACAGATCGATGCGTATGTGCATTGACTACCGCGAATTGAACAAGGTCACGATTAAAAATCGGTATCCATTACCAAGAATCGATAATCTGTTCGATCAGTTGCAAGGAGCTCGATTTTTCTCAAAGATCGATTTACGCTCAGGATATCATCAAATTAAAGGTACAGGAAGAGGACATTCCCAAGACCGCTTTTAGAACAAGGTATGGCCATTATGAATTTACTATCATGCCATTTGGTTTAACCAATGCCCCAGGTGCATTTATGGACATGATGAACCGAATATGTAAGCCATATTTGGATAAATTCATAATTGTTTTTATAGATGATATTCTCATTTACTCTAAAAGTAAAGAGGAACATGCAGCGTGCCTGCACGCACTTCTAAGTTTATTGAGAAAAGAAAAGCTTTATGCAAAGTTTTCAAAGTGCGAGTTTTGGTTAGAACAGGTACAGTTTCTTGGACATTTAGTTAATCATGAAGGAATTCATGTGGATCCCACCAAGATCGAGGCGATTACCAAATGGAAAACCCCTGAGTCACCAACCGAGGTTAGAAGTTTCTTAGGATTGGCTGGTTATTATAGAAGATTTATTCGAGATTTTTCTAGAATAGCCATTCCCTTAACTAAGCTAACCTGTAAATCTGTTAAGTTTGAATGGGGACTAAAACAAGAAGAAGCCTTTAGAATTCTTAAGCAAAGATTAACCAACGCACCCATACTAGCGTTACCAGAAGGAACCGAGGACTTTGTAGTCTATTACGACGCTTCTAAGTTAGGTTATGGATGTGTGTTGATGCAACGTCAAAAGGTTATAGCCTACGCTTCTAGACAACTTAAGAATCATGAAGAAAATTATTCAACCCATGATTTGGAATTAGGAGCCATAATTTTTGCCCTTAAGATTTGGAGACATTACCTTTACGGCGGTAAGTTTACCATTTTCACCAACCATGAGAGTTTAAGGTATCTTTTCGGACAAAAGGAGTTGAATATGAGATAGAGACGCTGGATGGAAATTCTTAGTGATTATGATTGTAATATCCAGTACCATGCAGGAAAGGCAAATGTAGTAGTTGATGCTTTAAGTCGAAAGTATCATGAAAAGCCAAAAAGAGTGCGTTCTCTTAAGTTAAATCTACAAGTAGATTTAAATAAACAGATTAGAAAAGCACAAGAATCAGTAATCAAGGATGATACTGAAAAGTTGAAAGGAATGATTAAGGAACTAGAACAAGGGACAGATGGAATTTGGAGATTCCATAAGAAGAGAATGTGGATACCTAAATTAGGAAACCTACGCCACCGTATATTAGAAAAAAGCTCATAAGTCTAAGTACACGATGCATCCTGGAAGTGATAAGATGTATCAGGATTTAAGAAAGAATTTTTGGTGGATAGAATGAAGAAAGATATAACAACTTATGTTTCTAAATGTTTAACCTGTTCACAAGTTAAAGCTGAACATCAGAAACCCTCAGGTTTATTGCAGTAGTTAGAAATGCCAGTATGGAAATGAGAATTGATAACAATGGATTTTGTTACCAAATTACCCAAAACCAAGAAAGGTAATGATACAATCTGGGTAATCGTAGACAGGCTAACTAAGTCAGCTCATTTCTTACCAATGAAGGAAACATTCAGTATGGAACAATTAGCCAAGCTATATGTAAATGAAGTAGTTACATTACATGGAATTCCTTTATCAATTGTGTCTGATAGAGATAGTCGTTTTACCTCTCATTTTTGGACAAGTTTCATTACACACTATAATAACCCTCCAAAATAATTCCGACACCCTAAAAATATTTAAAATATCCCAATACGTCCTAAAAAACACCTCGTATACGAAAACAGGCCCCGAATACCTTTATTTTTATTGAAATTATTTAAAAATCAAGTTTTTGGGTCTCTGGCGGGCCACGAAGACCTAGCCATGGTCTTACGCGGGCCGCGACCGAGTGACGGGTGGCGAAACCCTAGCCCGCCACATGGCAGGACAACCAGAGAAGCTATGCGTGTGATTCGACGAGGCTAGGGCCTACACCCCTAGCTCGCGGGGCGCGAAAGACCCCCCCCCTGGGCTTTCGCGGGGCGCGACCAACTCGACGAACAGCCCTATAAATTCCCTTGATCGCCCTTCAGTCCAACTCATTCAATTCTCAAACATTCTCTCTCAATTTCTATATAGTAGGCATTATACTCGGGTATAATACCCCCCCCCCCCCAAATAAGAAGTTCCGCCTCGTTGTAAGTATTATAACCCCCGGTTATGTATTAGATACGCTGCCCGATTGATCTAGTGCTCCGTAACGCCTGTCGAGGTTCTGCCCGACGTAGTCATTGGAGTTCTGTCTCAGGGAGGGTATTACTAATGTAAATATTGGGTTATTATACTAACGCGTGTGCATTTGTGTAATTAATAGATAATCACTAGGAAATCCTTAAGGAAAATCCTAATACAGTAATGTGAGTAATCTCCTTTTTGTAAACCTTTTTGTAAACCTTTTTGCAAACTATTTTTACAAAACCTCATATAATTAACATTATATTAAACAGTGATTCAGTATTTGTATTCTACAATTATCGTCGGTATGTTGGGGTTTTGTATACAAAATTTGTTACTACATTGTGAGTAATAACATGACCACAAGTCGGGTTGACAGTACCGTGGGTGGTAATTAAAGTAAATGGAAACAAATGTAATTGCGAGACCGCCCTCAATACTGTACAACGGTTTTACTTATCCTGATTAAACTGGGATTCGCTCACCAGTATTTCCCACTGACAAAATGTTTTTAAACGCGTTTCAGGTAACAAAATGTGAAAGCCAAGTATAAGCCAGCTGTACAGCACTGAAGGCTTGGAAAAGTGGCTATAAAGTTACCTAAAATAAAGAGATGTTTTATTTAAATAAAATAGGGTTTATCCCTATGAAAATGTGTGTACTTGAAACTTGGGATTTTTCCCATGTGTTTAATATTATAAAAGCGTGGTATTTTACTCTGATAAAATATTTCCTAACTACGATCCTGATGTAAATTCCCCTGCCAAAATGATAAACATCGTTACCACAGAAAATGGCCGCGGCCGCCCGTTCCCGGGTAATCAGGGGACGGGGGTTGCGACACACACTGTGCGAAATTACATATCATTACTTTTTAAGCATGCGAAATATTGAGCTCAACATGTTAAATACTTTATAGTGTGCGAAATGTCCAACTCAAACATGCGAAATTACAACTTAAGACTTTATTGTGTGCGAAATGTCCAACTTAAACATGCGAAATTATTCTTATGATCCAATCTTTAATACATGCGATATGGTAAAAATCACCAAATAAAACCTGAAACATCTTATCTTCAATCTCGTTACAATCTAATAACATGAAAAAACCTTCAATATCTAATAAAACCCATACCTCAACCGTAACCCTCTGATGAAAAACCCAAATAAACATTCTAAATGATGAATTCAGCATTTTCGGTATCGCCAATATGTGTTCGGTATACGAATCAATCAAAACCCTACAAATCGAATTAATACGAACCATAATTAGATAGATGGTTTTGGAACGAACTCGTAATCTTCTTGATTGTTGATGGAATTCCCTAATTAGCCCTCGGATTATTGAACAGAATGTCTGATATACCCTTATTTAATAAAAATGAATCAGGGACACGTGTATGGCTGTGGGAATCGCGTATGTAATGTAGGATTATGGGATTTGTATCCTACACTTGCTATATATATATATATACTAGTGGGAAACCCGCGCGTTCCTGCGGGGTCGACAAAATGGGGTGAGAACGTAATTCAAACCTTAAAAAGATAAAAAAAATCACATATAAGTTGTGTACATATGTATATAAAAGAACTTGCGTTTCACGGCAATGATAGCTTTTAACGGCTATAGAGGACAGTTAAATAGTTGTAGAACGTATAATGTCACAAACACGCGAAGAAAGTCAATAATTTTCATATAAAGAGCTAGGTTTATTGAACCTTAAGAAGTTTTTATCAAAACATTGTTTTGGTTCATTACAATACTAAGAAATCCAAAAAATAAAAAATAAAGGCGTAATACGCCAAAAAGGATATCAAAACGTGTTTTACATCGATCGATCGAGAACCATAAAAACGTATTACGGGTACGAGTTTCGATTATAGCGCTACTCATTTTGGTTGGAATGACGAACGACGCTTCGGATTTTGCTTCAACAGGATAAAACTAAAAACAAAGTAAGAACAAAATTTAAAATTTCTTTATAATCATGTAATGTGTCTTACAAAAACTCTGTTGTATAAAAAATACTCTCCATTTTTTCAATAAAATATATAATTATTATTATAATTTATTATTATAATTATAATAATATCACTTTTATTATTATCTAACGGTTTAAAATTGAATGACATTTTTGCCATTTAAAAAGTTTTAACAGTAATTTTTAAGCCACATATTATGTGATGTAAAGTTTTAAGGATCCCATTATCCCAATGTAATTATCTTCAATCAAACTGAGAATGAACATTACAGCTTTCAACAAAATTATAACATCAATGATCCTTGAAAGAACATAACATAACTACTTCAAACACGAGTACTCAAAGCCTTTTCAAGATATCAGAGTGATTAACATGAGCCAATTCATGCATAAAACCCAAAAATGCACCAAGAAACATGTGATTCAACTATCAATAGGAATCTGTTACAATGCATTCCGTTTTCGAAGATCAGATTATACAATGGAGCCATAAAAAAGAAGTTCAAAACAACAAAAAACTAATCAAAATGGATTTCAGCTATCGGGGAAGCGCGATGGAGCTTCAAGAACTTCTTAGCCAACATGAACTGTTCAGCAAGCGCTAGACTCCAGTCAGGATGAATAACAATCTTTTTCAGGGACGGAGAACACGCAAGGAAATACTTTAGCAAATATACTTCATTATCTGAACCTTTAAAATCGTTAAACACCACACTCCGAAGCTCCATCGTGTTATACTCTACCTCCAGAATCGGAATTGAAACTGGAACTGGGTCATCAACCTGCAAGAATAATAAACAGTAGTCAAATGCAAAACTATGCATATATGAGATTATAAGGCAAGCAATATGATCGATACATACGTGATGCATAATTCCTGTGATTTCAAGGGTCTGCAAATTTGAGAAGTGTCTGATCGTTTCTAAAGCAAATGATAACATAACACCATTGCTAAAACCTATTCTTGTTAAGTTAATAGCCTTGAGGGAGGGAAAAGCAGTGGGGAACTTCTTTCTAGCACCACCTTCTGTCAACTATACGAAAGTAAAGTTTTGGTCAATAGAATGAATATGCACATAAACTTCAAACACGCAACTTAGTGTTACCTTGTAGTCATGAAAATCCAAACCAAGCTCTTGAAGTTTTGGAAGATAACGCAAAAGCTTAAAGACATCAATACAAGAACTTGTGGCCGTCGTAGTCTCAAGATGACACAATGACAAAGATAATATTTTGAGATTTTCAAGTTTTGCAATCTCAGCTGGTTTCAAGATACCTGAATAAGAAAGATAACCGAGGTTTATTCTTCCTGTGGCGAAACCTTGACCTGCAATGTAGACATCGAGAATTAAGAAGATTGAATGGAAGTCTGATTTTGACTTTAAAAAGTCTAACTTTCAAAACCAAATGGGTTCAGCACTGCTGCATTAGTTTATCAAATCGGTTTTTAAGTTATTTGAATCAGATTTTGATTTTTCAGAGGTGAATTCAGATTCGGTTAGATTCGAATAAACCAATTTATGAGAAAAATATATAATTTACATAAAATGAAAAAATATATGTGTTTGTTTATTTGATGGGCATTTGGTACCGGGTACCGGTACTGAACCGATACCGATACCCATTTTCCTCGTTTTCAGTACCGATACCGGTACCCATTTTCCTCATTATTCGGTACCAAACCGGTACCATGCTCATCCCTAGTTGAAATTATGATACCAGGTATTCTGTTATCTAATTCCCAGCTGAGAGAAACTGTTGTAGCCATGCTTAAAGAACTAACCAAACCTAACAAGAAGGTATGTTATGCATAACTGTTAATCACCATTGATCCACCTATAAATTTAAGCTATTTGGTAACTTACTGGAAATAAGAGATAGAAACCAATAGATTTATCTTATATTCATGTTGGTTTTTGTAACCATGCTCAACTAACAAAGATTAAAGCTTGATGCAGAGAAATATCATCCTCCTCCTACTATCAAAGATCATCTTCCTTTGAGTTATAGTGTTACAAGTGTAAGAAAACAAAAACTTGTTATTCTAGCTCGACCATTGAAGAATTGTTATAGATCAGCCACTTATCAGAGCCTACATATACCTGATTTACTTAGGGTCAACCAACCAAATTAGTTCTTTCTTACATACATTGGTTATGTTTGTTTGTTTGTTTGTTATTAACTGCTCTGCATCATTTTCTATTTAGTTCACAGTTGCCTACGGACATAACCATAATGATCAAACCACATAAATCTCTATGTATGAGTGATTGTTCTTATTCTTCTTCTTCTTCTTCAATATACAAAACATATATATTTCTAACAAAGCCTATACACTTGCAGCAGCAGCATCATTAAATTAAACACCACTATCGAATCAACGTATTGTTTTGAGAAAAGAATATATCGATTTTAAATTCACAAGCTAAACAAAATATAAAAAATAATCAGAATCAAAAGCACTACTGACTGAGTAGCTATCAACAAAGCATTCTAGTACTCAATGCATACACCTGGTAAATTCCTGTTCAACTAAAAAACATCAAACATTACCCTACGATCAATTGCAAGTTAACTTGATTTCACAGCAAATTGACCCTAAAATCATCAATTCCCTGACAAACTATGTTTTTGGTTATACTAAAAATTAATTATATACAGTTTTGGTACTTATTTCCAAACCACTAAAGGAATATTTAATTATAAAAATCCTGAGTAAAAGTCTAAAAGTGTTTCCGGTATTGTGTCCGCATCCTATTGTTTTCTGCAGCCATCACTCGCGTGAAATAAGGGTGTGCCTACGCAAAAGACATTAGGAAATGATGCCAATATGCACATAACTATTATATAACCTAGAACATTGATTTACATATTAAGGAAGGAAAAGCTTTTTACCTTCCAACAAGTGCTTCAAGTTTTGGCTCAAACTCTAACTGATAGTTGTTCAAATATGCATTTTACTCATCGGTCCCAAGCACATGCGAACAAAATGATATTAAACCAAAAACTAACCTGATGGTAACCAGACAGTAAGCTGAATGTCGTTTGAAACATAGTCAACATCCCTCAACCAGAGTCCTAGCCCAATGCTCAGACCATCTATACAAAAGACACACACCACCAATCAACCAATCAAATTCCATTAATTCAGGCAATATCACAAACACTTGGCGTGCGGCCTTTAAAACAAACATAATCACTGACACAACCTGTAAAATAGCCACTTAAGTACACACTTGCCTGCTTTAAAATCGTGCCGATGCCACCACTTTCCTGACCAAAATCCTCGCTGAAGCAGGCATTCACTTTTCCACATCTAATTAAATTAACAACATAAATGGTTATACATGAATATATACACATAAATGGTGGCCCAAAAGATATTCCAGAGAAACAACCAAAAATACTAATGAAACAAAAAATAGTACGGTTATAACATCAGTTTAAGGTTTCAGTTTCTTACCGACATTAAAGGGGGCATTGTGTGACGGCCTTTAGATGCTTTCGCGGGATGCCGAACAAATGGGAAACATGACCACTTTGATAGTTTGTTTCGGTGGTTACTGAAGTTTTCATCGGCTTCGGAAAATCAGAGAAGACGATTGGGATGTAGCACATGATACGTACCTATTTTAAGATCTTCCAACGGTTTTCAAAGGATTATGAAATTTATGGCTTCTTGATTACTTGAGACGGTCAAACTCTCTCCGTTAAGAAATTACCCTGCTTCATTTACTCTGAAATGATTCAATTCCGGGCTTGCATTCAATCCCACTCAATCGATATGCAGGCTCGCATTCAACACTCAAGTCGATACGTAGGCTCGCATTCAATCCCCTCAATTGATCCCATTCAATTATAAATTACGATTGAGGTACATAATCACTGAAACGTCATTCAAGAGGGGCAAATTTGGGAGTTGTGATGAAAATTGTGGAAATTAGCCATTACCTTTGATATCTCGTCTTAAAATTTTGAAGGAAATGACAATTCTGTACATTGGAAATGTATTATATAGTATATATAGATAAATAGAGAGAGATTTTTAATCCAAACTTAAGATTTAAGTTTGAAACTCATTTTATTAACTTCTTTTCGTTAACCTGAAAAAGTGGGATAGATCTACGAGAATCTTAATAAGTTAGATATGGTAGATTCAAATGGGATACTATATATATATATATATATAGGCCAGTTAACGTACAATACGGCTTAACGTACATCACGTACGACAGATAATTACGCACATTCATTTGAAAATCACGCACGTTATAACCTAAAAAACCCAAACCATGCATGTTGGAAAACATTAATCACGCATGATGAAAACATTAATCACGAATGTTATACACATAATCACGCACGTTGTCGTACGTGATGTACGTTAAGCCGTATTGTATTTTACACTTTTCCTATATATATATATATATATATATATAGGATAAAGCTAGACAGAAAACCCTATTTACATAGAAAACTCTGAAAACTCAAATCTCCACCCATTTTTACCCAACCTCCAGACATTTTTTTTTTTTGAAAAAAATAACACATGTAATATACATGTTTTAAAGTGTTTTGGGCCAAAAAAAACAAAAAAGCGCCGAAGGGATTTTTTTTAAAAAAATAAACAAATTTCAGTGCCTAACATGTGTTAGGCAACAAAGACAGAAAATGCTGAATTTTTTTTTTTTTTTTTTAAAAAGATCCCTTCGGCGCTTTTTTGATTTTTTTGGCCCAAAACTCTTAAAAACATGTATATTACATGTGTTAATTTTTTCAAAAAAAAAAATGTCGGGAGGTTGGGTTTTCTAGGGTTTTTCATATAGATAGGGTTTCCTATGTAGCCTTGCCCTATATATATATATATATATATATGGTGAGGTTCCTGTAAAAATGATCATTTTGTGAGAAGTGTGAGAAGGCATAGAAATTAACATGTAGGCATCATGTTTTGAACTTATGCATGATGTTTTGAGGTAAAAAGTATTTTTTTTTTTTTTGTTTTTTAGGTTTTTTGGGGTTTAGTTTTTAGCATTTTAGCTTGGGTGGAGGGGGGTTAGGTTTTTTTGGTGTGTTCACGTTGGTTCTCATGGTTCTCACAATAAAGGTGGTTCTCAAATGAACCTTACCCTATATATATATATATATATATATATATATATATATATATATATATATATATATATATATATAGGGTCAGGATTTAGAGAAAATGCTCAAAAGTGTGAGAACGGAGAGAACGCTTCTGGATCGTCAGATCAAACAATCTATGGACTAAATGACTCGGTGGCATTTTCGTAAATAAAATCACTTTTATTAATCTAGCGCGCTTCATTAAGGGTAAAAGGGTCTTTTGATTTAACATAAAATGCCAAACTCATGCTATTAAAATCCCGTCTCAACACACATAGCACACTTCATCATAATATAACGCCATAGATATAAAACGCCAAACTTTGTTTTTAACCTATAAAGCTGAACAAACAGTACTGAAACGACGAACTACTAAAAATCGCGCCTAAAATACGCGTCAAAAACTTCCTATATAAAGAAACTCTCAGAACTACTAAAATCCACACCAAAACCACAAAAACTTATATTTTCCTCTATACCATTCATCTTATAAACGCCAAAAAAAATTACAAAATATCAAAGATTCAAATCCATGTTTCTTTTATATACACTATTTTCTCAATAAACTTTCGCTCTATGTAATGAGCAAGATCCTCAATATAAACGCCAAAACATTCAAAAACCACAAAACTTCAAAAAAGCCAATTCATGGAGATTATGTTTTTGTTCTTAATAAAGTTTAGCTAAGCGGGATGGATAACATTGTTACACATCTTTCTTGACTGAGGATTAACAATGTTATCCATTTCGTTCAAGAAAACATTATTGAGTTTAGCACGACCAAAATTAGAAATTTATGGTAGTTTTATTTAGTGGCGTTATTGTTTTTTTTTTGGCGTTTGATTTCCTTGCCCAATCTTATATTGTTTGTTATTTAACTTCGAAGTAGCATGTTATGAACAAAGAGGTAGAAAAAAGAAAAAGATGCAAAAAAAAAAAAAAATATGATTTAAAACGCCAAACTGAGAAATGTCTGTGTTCTATAGGATAGAAATAAAAAAACGCCAAACTACTCTACACTGGCTCTCGAAGACCATCTATATGTGTTCTGTAAGAATGACAAATACAAAAAGGCAAACTACTCTTCACTGGCTCTCGAAGACCTTCGATCTTCTTTTAATTACGGCCTGTTTGCGTGTTGATGCGTAGTGTCCATAGGCTTTGCAGTTCTGACACTGTCTTTCTTTGGCCCCGGGTTTCGACTTTGATTTCTTTTTGTCGATTGCTATCTCCTGTTTAGATTTTAGGTGCTTCCGAGAACCAGAACCTTTGGATTTATAACTTACAGGGACTCTTATCGGATTCTTGTCGTTTTTATATTGACCGGTTATCTCGGCAAATCTATCACTAGAACTAGCGGGAGGAGCAACAATCTGCATATCTTGAACCTTTTTCATATAAGATTGAACATGATCCTTGTATAAGGATAGCACCTCTTTATTACCAGATAAACGGTTCAAAGTGTATTCGGTTGAATAAATAATATCTCGCATCATACTTTGCACATCAGGATCAAGCTCGGTCATATATTCACGACTAATTGAGAATTCAGGAGAGCAGTTTGGGGAGGCCTCTTTGCGCCATCTATTCAGAATGTATTGTTTTGGAAATTCCCTAATGTCCATAATTCTCAAAATATAGAATATATGTCTACATAGCAAACCAAACTGTTCAAAACACCTGCATAAGCAACTGCATGTTCAATCAGACTTACGGAACATTACCTGAAAAACGCCAAAAACAATATCTCTACAACGCCATGCATAGAATGTTTGTCTAAAAAAGTAAAAAAAAAAAAAACACATTGGATATGATAAAACGCCATTAACAGAAAATGCCATAAAACCAAAACGCCATTATTTACCTCAAATAAGGATGTACAAGGCTGTTGGAAGTCATTTACGTAAAACTTAACAAACCCATCAGGCTGATCTTCGTAACGTTGATTTATGCAATCCGCAACTCCAATAAGCTCAGCTTGAACGTCACAAAAAATACTTTTTGTGTATATGTCAACAGCTTGCCCTTCCAACAATTTGTAACTGCTCTTCAACTGGGGTCTTTTGTATCGAGATCCATGATCATTTTTACGATGTGTGTGACACTGTGCTTCTATTGCAGTCTCATAATGCGTCATGAACTCAACAAGAGTAGCTTTCGAATTGCACACTTGACCAAAAAAATGATTCTTACTCTCCGACCTGGATGTCGTTCGCATAAGACCAGGCATATGCTCCATTCTATAGTATGCCGGGATCTAAGATTCCCTAAGTGCAAAAATATCAGATAGCCAATCATTATCTTCTAAATTGAATTATGTGATAACCGCTTCCCATTCTGATTCAAACTATTCAGGTGTGAGAATATCCGTCCACACAACACCACAAATACGTTCTTTAAAATTGGTGGAATTGCATAGCCTAACACCAACCTATATATAACACGAAAACGCCATGCATAAATAAAAAACAAAAGACAAAACTTAATTAAAAAAAACAGTAACAAGGTACAAAACGCCATGTATTTTAAAACGCAGTGTATCCTAAAACGCCAAAGATAAAAAAAGCATAACAACCTTCAGAGAAAGT
Organism: Helianthus tuberosus; assembly: GCA_030545235.1. Lineage (NCBI taxonomy): Eukaryota > Viridiplantae > Streptophyta > Magnoliopsida > Asterales > Asteraceae > Helianthus > Helianthus tuberosus. The sequence goes on along the minus strand of CM060407.1, from coordinate 65,448,620 downwards.
TTATGCATCACATGCCACATGCATAACCGATGCCTCGTGTCAACAAATACAACAGAAATAGCCTTCTTCATCGCTGGATCCTGGTCAGTGACAATAACTTTTGGTTGAGAACCAACAGCTTTTAGAAAAACTCTTAGCAACAAAGTATACGTATCAGCAGTTTCCGACGCCAACAATGCTGCACCAAATGTAACATTGTAGTGATGATTGTCTATACCAGTGAACGGTACAAACACCATAGAGTATCTGCATATGAAAACGCCATGAGAAATGAAACAATAATAAAACGCCATTGAATGTAAACTAATAAAACGCCATTTCATGTAAACTACTAAAACGCCATTGCATGTAAAATAAAAAAACGCCATTGCATGTAAATTAATAAAACGCCAAAAACAGAAGAAGTTGAATTATAAAATATTACTTGTTGGAACGATACGTGGCGTCAAACGAAATCACATCACCAAACACGTGGTAATTACGTTTGGCTTGATCGTCACACCAAAAAAGACCCTTCAAACGATTCTCTTCGTCTGTGATGTAATCATACGAGAAATTAGGCTGGGAATGTTGTTTTTCATTCAAATGTTTCACAACCATATCGGCGTCATATTCCCCTATAAACAAGTTAATTTGCCTCTTATAGTTCTTAAATTCAACTTTGCTTGCACCCACGTCTTCAAAACCGCCAAAACAAGTCTTCATAACATTAAACGCCTTGACATGACCCAAATTTAACTTAGACATACTGTGTATAACATGCTTCTGGAGCTGAGTGATGTGTCGTTCAGTTGGAAGAATATGCTTATCAAGACGTTCAACAAGTTCATGATTGTGCTCCTCGACAAACTTATACACGTTCCATGATCCAGCCTCAAAAAGTACACATAACAGTGCACCACAATCAGTCCTCTTTGAAAAGTTAGAATTCACTACTCGCTCCTTTTGATTGGGGTCCAACGTATCAACCTTTTTATCCTTGCATAACCCAGATCTCGTACACAAGTAATACTTAATATGTAAGACACCTTTAGAGTTTGTCTTTGTAGTCCCTTTCCTGACTGAAAACCCACACTCCTTGGCATACTTAACATACATTGAATAACAATCATCAAGGCATGAGAATATCATGTCCTTTCTGGGCTTTAATTCTTCACTGACATCAGGAATGATAAATGGTAATCCAGTTTTGGGGGAATGCCTTTGACTCGAGGAAGAGACTTCGTCTGAGAAAGCACAGGGAGGAACAGAAAAATTAGAAAAACAGAGTGATGTCTCGTAATAACATTATACATTAAAACGCCATTAATTGAATAATAAACAAGATGTAATAAACACATAATTTAAAAACGACATGATAAAAAAGCCATGAGATGAATAATTAAAAACACTTAACAACATAAATAATTAACAAAATATAACATCATAATGAAAATGGCAAAATTAACAAAACTAATGTTTAAACAAATTAACAAAATAATAATAACTGATATTCACAAATACTACTAAATAAAATTCAAAACTAATCAAATAGATAAAAACGCCAATGATCGTAAAAACATAAGAAATACACTAGAACGTAAACAACAATTAAAATTAATACTGAAAACTCCAATTGCAGCTCTTAATAATAGATTAAATATCAATTAAAACGCGATTAAATTGCATAATTGAAATAACGCCATGAAAATCATACAACACATTATAAAAATAATAATAATACAAAAAAAAAACGCCATAGAACAATGATAAAAGAACAAAACGCCATATCTGTTGCATGATTTGCTGGAACGAAAAATAGAAAACGCCAAGGAATTTTACTTTGTCGAACAGAATCCACGTTAAACGCCATAGATCTGAGAAAGCTTACAACACAGGTAACAGCTAACAATAAATATTTGGAGTTTTAATTTGAAAGAGATTTATAACGCGAATAAGGAGGGAATGTATAAAAGGACATTCGTACCCCCGCATAACAATTAGGGCCCCCTGCCACGTGTTGGGTCAGGATCCGTTCTCACCATTCTCACATTTTTCACCGTTATATATATATATATATATATATAGTGTGAGGTTCATTGGGGAACACTAAAAAAGCGGGGAACCGGGGAAGACTCTTAAAAATTTAACTTAACATGTTAAAAATTAATTTTTTAAACATCTTTTTCGGCGCTTCTCCTTATATATACTAGAAGCATTTTTAACAAAAAAAATCAAAAACGAAAAATATTAAAAAAAAACAATTAAAAAAAGGCTAAAATTTTTTTTTTAGAAAAAATATTTTTTTCATCCGACTAGTTTCTCCTCATTTTTATAAAGAAAAGCGCTGAAAAATTTAAAAAAATTTATTTTTAACATGTTTAGTTAATTCTATAAGATATAACTGTTTTTTAAACATTTTTTTTATATTTTTAGTTTTTGATTTTTTTTTTATTAAAAATGTTTCTACTTGTATTTATAAGAAAAAGTGCCGAAAAAATTTAGAAAATGATTTTTTTTAACATGTTAAGTATAATTTTTAAGAGTGTTCCCCCGTTCCCCACTTTTTTAGTGTTCCCCAATGAACCCTCCCCTATATATATATATATATATATGTAGAGGATCCTGTAAAAAGTACTCAAAGTGTGAGAAGTGTATTATAACACTATATATAATACTATATAACACCATATACACACCGTATAATAATATGTAAGACCATATAATACCATATAACACTATGTAACACTATATATCATTATATAACAAATATAACACTATAGGTTGTCTAATAGCATGTCTATGATAGATGTATAGTGTTATATTTGTTATATAATGTTATATAGTGTTACATAGTGTTATATGGTATTATATGGTGTTACATATTGTTATACGGTGTTTATATGGTGTTATATAGTATTATATATAGTGTTATAATACACTTCTCACACTTCTCACACTTTAGGCCCTTTTTACACTATCCTTACCCTATATATATATATATATATATAGGGTAAGGTTCATGCAAGAACCACCTTTATTACGAGAACCAATGTGAACACAACCAAAAATAGCTAAAAAACCCTAACCCCCCCCCCCCCCAAAAAAACCTAAACCCCCCTCATCCACCCCCCAAAAACCTAACCCCCCCCCAAGCTAAATGCTAAAAACTAAACCCTCTAAAAAAACGTAACCCCCCCCCCCCTCAAAACCTAAACCCCCCTCCTCCACCCCCAAAAACCTAAACCCCCCCCCCCCCTAGCCAAGCTAAAATGTTAAAAACTAAACCCCCAAAAAACTTAAAAAAATAAAAAAAACACACAAAATTTTTTTTTAAATATTTTTTATATTAAAATCACTACTTTTAGTAGCCAATTTTTTTTTGTTTGGCTACTAAAAGTAGCGATTTTTTGATAAAAATAGTAAAAAAATTGTGTGTTCTTTAGATATTATTAGGTATTTTTGGTTGTGTTCACATTGGTTCTCGCGGTTCTCGCAATAAAGGGTGGTTCCTAACGGATCCTTCACTATGTCACGCGACATAGTGAAGGGCGGATGAGATTTTTTGTCCTTTTATATTCTTTTTTTTAAACACGTGTCACATCACCTTTCCATTTTTTGGCGTTTAACAAATACGCGGCGTTTTTATTGTTTTTTAGATCAGGAGCATATTAAATATTTTGGCGTTTTAACTAACTATGGTTTTGATTGTTGTGCCAAATAGGATGCAGGCCCATAATATAAAAAACATCAGTAATTTTCTTGATGTTTATTTTTTTTTCTATCAATTGTTGTGCCATGTAGGATGCAGGCCTATAATGTGACAGACAATTATGGCGTTTTGAAAAGATAAACAAATTCAATTTTCCATGTAGTGGCTTTTAATATAATAAATGTTTGGCAATAATGTTACCGTCTCTTCATTTTACTGTTTTGCAATTACTGTTTCGTTCAGTTTCATCTGTCAATTAGTGTTTGCTTTTTCCAGTAATACTTTGTTTGGCATTTTTTTGGCGTTTTATATAGCAAAAACGTGCTTTGCTAGCATCCGTTCTCAAAGTTTTCATACTATCAGACGTTTTGGTGTTTGTAGTTTTTGGCGTTTTATACTCAATTTTTTTTATTAGTAGAGAATTGTCACACCCCGACTTTCCACGTGTCACCGGTGGGGAGTATCGTGACGTGGTTGGCAACATCATAGTCAAACAACACAATATATAAAATATGCACAGCGGAAGCAAAAGATGAATATATTACAATCCGAATATAAAGTAATATCAAGTATTTCAAAGGAAAGTAAAGGATCCACAGGCGGATCTTAAAAACATAAATTCTATTCAACAGACTTTAGATGCCTAGAACTTGCAAGATTCCTTATAAACGTCCTGAGCAGCTTCCAGCCTATTACGTACTTGTACCTGTCACTTAGACTTTTGAAAATACGTCAGTTTTCACTGGTAAATACACTCAACTGACTCATTTGAAAAGAGTTTAAGAAAATTGATTTAGATGCACCAGCACAAAATATTTTTGACACTTTGATTAAAATGCACAGAGGCAAAATTAATCTTTTATACTTGGGAAAATTATTTGTATATAATCTTGTATACAGTTTTACTTATTTGTCGTCCATTAGGGCCGGTTAGAAGAGCCGGACAGATTAACTGACACGCCACAGGTATAATGCCCACAGGCTATCATCCTCTAAGTGGATTACCAGTTCCGGTATAGTGCCCACAAGGATGATACCTCGAAGTGGATTACCAGTTTTTACATAATGCATCTGTCAGGTGTATGCCTACACCCCGTGCTTAGGTCGTGGCCATTTCTTAAAATGATGCCAAGGATATCCGGGACATGGTCATTAACCCCCAAAAGCCATACACCAAATAATACATATTAAACAGGTTATGTAAATACATCAATCACATCCGATTTAAATGACTACGTACACCTGACCAAGCGGTACTTTTATAGTGCCGTATCCCAAGCCCGTATAGGGAAAATAAGTTAAGAGTATTTACCTGAGCTAGCTCCTGTCTTAAATAGCAAGAATTATAATAACTCATCCGTATTCACTTAAGTAAGCGTAGGTACAATTTACAGGAAGGCTCTAGTCTGGAACGATGGTATAAATAACCAATTAGAATGTTAACAGGTCTTTAATTAAGCCTAAGCTTAGACCGGTTAGTCTTAAAGAAGTATACGGTTCAAACGCATGATTAAGCGAAGACCGGAATAGAATGTGTTTTAGACCCGACAAGTTTGAATACTTGTATAATATGGGTAATCTAAACACCTTCTGGATTTTGAGATAAAACCTTTAAGGTTTGACCCGTTTAGGCTAATTTATATAAACTAGTTACATAAACCGAACCGAACGCGTAAAGAGCGTAACGGGTATACATATGAGCCATTTACAGGTTTCCTAAGTTAATATGCTTCATATATGTTGTGACATCAGTAAGATGTCTTTTATTATGCCCAAAACGAAATTAAACTCAAACTATGCCCCGTAGGGGTAGTTTGGTCATTTAAAAGGTTATAAAAGAGTTTAAGTATTTACCTGAGTTACAGGTCTGATGTAATCAGCAAAAATACTTATTTTACTAAATTATAATAGTAGGGTAAAGTATATATGTGAAATTTACCAATTATAACCAAACTATGCCCCGTAGGGGTATTATGGTAATTTCACATAAGTCGAAAAGCTCAAAACTGAAGTCTGAGTTAAACAACTTTTGCTTACTGTTAAAACATTATAATTTGCCTCTAATATCAGTAGGTATCACCCTTGTATGTTTAAAAATAGTTTTTGTACATACTATGCGTTAAAAACGCTTAAAAAGGCGATTAGAAGCCATTTCCGGGTTCGATACATAAATATGATATTTTTATATTTCCAGAAGGCTTAAAATAATTTATTTATCATATGTGATCAGTAGAAAAAGGTTTGGAGTCGTTTAGATATGTAAAACTCATTTTATAGCCCGTAAGGGCAAAACCGACAATTACCGGATTAAGCCTACGACTATGAGTTATGCTCAGCCTAAAATTAATTAAAAATCTTTAAAAATCCCAAAATGATATATTACATCAGTGGGTAATAAGTTTGATATCAAAAGGTAGGATTAACTAGGCTATACGCTAATTACGCCGTTTTATTAACATAAAGCTTTCATTTTACGCTAATGAGCATAACTCTTAACCTACACCTCAAACTGATGTCAAATTTTGTATGCAAGTTTAAATATCAGTAGGTAAGGTTTTTTACTCTTTTACATTTCCAAAAATCACGTTTTAAGGTGAAAAGGGCATAATGGTCAACATATGGGCAATTAACGGAATTATGCGTATTAATCGGTTAACTAATGAACCATGGTGTATAATCACAGAGGGTTATACTAGCATATAACCTGGTCCAAATGAAGCTCTTAGGTATTTCTAAAACATACCATAACGGGTCAGAACTGAAAGTCAAAGTATAAGTCAAACTATGCGACTTTCGGTTCCGAACCGGGTCTAAACAGTAAATTGTCGGGTTGAACATGTTTAGACATGTTCTTACACTAATTACCAAGTTATATTAATGATCAAACAGGTTGTATACGTTCTACATTGCTAATTATGCATAATTTAGAATGTAAGTATCCTGTTGACTTTTTAATCGCAAGTTTGACCCGACATTAGACCTAATTAGAGTGGGAATCAGGGGGAACCCTTTTAAGGGTTTATTACCCACATAATTACCAACTTATAACCACTTTCAATTCGACTAATCACTGGACCATTAGTGATTAATCGTTAAGTCAACCGTTAATTACGACGGGTTGACTTTTAAGCTAAAACTAAGCTAAAACTTAATTAAGAAGGGTCAAGCAAACTTACAAGAGTCCTATGCACGAATTATGATCACTTGAGCCTGCTTGGGAGCTCCAGAATTGATCAGGAATGCAAGAGAAGGTGTGTGGAACGTGGTTGCAACTTTGGTCCTTTATATAGTGTTTAATCCACCACAAAATGTTGACAACTCAAGCTACAACTGACCACAACTCATCAACACATGTCCCTAAGGTTCTAGGAGGCACTTAGGGGTCGCACATGAAGTGAAACATCCGTTTTGGGTCGAGTTTTCGCGAATACAGGCTGTTGTCTTCATATTCTGTTACTAGGCATCTGACGCGGCCCGCGTAAAGGTTAAGCATCCTTTACGCGGCCCGCATGAGCCTAAAAAATCAGATTTTCCATTTTCTTGTTTTTGCAACTTGTCCCTTGGCTTCACGAAAGGTCAACTAAGCTTATATATTGCAATTTGACCCCTTAGTATTTACCTACAAGGGCTTTAAGACTTGTTCCCACTTTGCCAAGTCCCTGGACACTTCCGGTTAACCCGAAAAGTCATAACTTTCAACGTTAACGCTTTAACCCCTCGCACACGAATTTGATCATAACTTTCTCATACGATAACGAAACTTTACGAAATTTATATCGTGCATTCTAGTGAGCATAATTAACAGTTACAAGGCTTCGGGTTTGTCAAAAGGTTACTCAGAGGTATAACTTAAACATGTTGACACATTTAACCCCCGTAGTTTGTAATCTCTTACTTTTAGCCTCGTATGATCCATGATTTATTCGTCTGATGGTATCAACATCATGTAGGGTTAATGTACGATATATTTATTCACTGCTGACATTTAGAACTCGTATTTTCATATACTTTTCAAGTTTGTCAACTTTAGTCCCTTTATAACATTCTTTCACACGTTCAAACATATGACACGTGTCTACACATTATAGGACGTGAATTTTCGAGGTGTTACAAGAATTAGATAATAAACAATAGAAAATGAAAAAAAAAATTCTAATCTAATTTCTCGTCCAAATCTTCACTGTCATCAGCCTCTTCTACTTTAACATTTTTGGCGTTCTGAACCTGTTTTGAATACCTTATCTAGATCCTTATTTTCCTACATAATGCCCGTCTTTAGAAGATGCTTATTTTTAGTGGCATCCTGTATTGTGGTTTGATATATACTTGTTTGGTGACATGTTGAAGATCAACGCCTGCTCGAATGTATTGATCCCTTCATGCCATCCATATATCCATCAAGAACAAAGTGACATGATGACATATCAGTGTCATCAGTCTCTTTTTCATGAATATTTGTCCATCTCATTCAGCAAAAGCTTATAGAGATACCCACCTCAGAGAGGAATCCATTCAGTGAAACTTCATTCAGAACAATACTCAATATAGAAGAAATGGGGTTTCCCATCTGTGGTTGTTTTAACTATTTTTTTGGCGTTTTAAAGTGAATGGTTTCTAGGAAACATGACGTTGATTTTGGGTGTGATCAATTGATTGTGCAGAGACGTCTCTCTTATATGATGTTTTTGACGCGTAGTTTAGGCGAGATTTTATTTATAATAAATGATATTAATAAAGTAGCTGTCTTTTCAGTTACCGTGTGTATTTTTACTGTTTTTGTTCAGCTTTTTATGAGTTTTTAGGGTGATAGACGTGCCATCTTCCAAGTTTGGCATTTTTAATGGCTTTAAGTAGTTTTTGGCATTTTTTTCATTTTTAGCTTTTAATAATACTTGTCCAAATTACTTTTATTATAGTTTTGGAGTTTTTGGCATTTTATTGCATTATGGCGTTTCACAATCATTATGTCTGTTTGGCGTTTTTATTAAAATAATGTGTTTTTTGTTCTTCGCTGAAAAATACATAATAAACAGCAGAAAAAGAAAATTAAAAAAATAGAAACAATTCATCTTCCAAATCTTCACTGTCATCAGTCTCTTTATTCTTTGAAAGATGTTCACTAGCGGTTTGACTTTGGCACGCGTAAGTTTTTGTTGTTGAAGTAGGCTTTTTTGTGGCCGTTTGGAAAGACAAAATGACGTGAGTTTTTTGTTTGAATATTTATCTTCAAACCACTCATCAGTGTCATTCGTCTCTTCATGTCATTATAATATTCATCAAGAACAAAACACAAAAAATGACATAAGTCTGACACCAACATCTTTTTGTTGAAGATTTGTCCATCTCATGCAGCAAAATGTTATTGAGTCACAGCACCTCAGGGAAGAATGCATTCTGCCAAACTTCGCGTAGAACAATATTGAATATACAAGAAACGATGTTTACCATTTTGGCGTTTTACTGAGGAAATAATGTATCTAAAAGAAACGTTGATTTTTTGGAATCTTTGATGTTTGAGTGTTTTGGCATTTTCTGAGATGATTGGTATATAGTAAAATATGGCGTTTTGAGTTGGTGTGTTTGATGTTTTGGGTTTTTTGGCGTTTCTAAGATGAATGGTATATAGTAGTAAATATGGCGTTTCCGGTTCGGGGGGTGAGTTTAATGAATGTCTGAGATGTTTTGTTTATATAGGGATGTGTTTTAGCCCGTAATGGCGTTTTATTCATTATTTTGGCGTTTTTGGTAGAGAAGTCTAAAGATCCTTTTACCCTTAATGAAGCGCGTCCACTTAATAGAATTCGTGTTATTTATGAAAACGCCACCGCGCCAATCTAGTCTATAGATTGTTTTGATCGGACGATCCATAAGCGTTCTCACACTTTCAACCGTTTTCTCTAAATCCTGACCCTATATATATAGGGGAAGGTTTAAATGAGAACGCTAAATATTGTGAGAACCGTGAGAACAAATAAAAAAATCGCGAGAACTTGGTTAAAAACAATTCAAATTAAAAAAAAAATTCTACACTTATTATTATTATTCGAATACAATGTTAGAAATTTTATTTACACGTTTAGATTTACGTGAATTCGTAAATAATGAAAATGCACACATGTGTATGTTTACCATTTACACATGTGTAAATCTGTTATATTTACACATGTGTAAAAAATCTAAAAAGAGTGATTTTGAAAGGGGAAATGAATTATTTGATGTTATAAATTCTTTTTTTGATGTTGTATCTTAATTACAATGAGGTTTGTATTAAAAAAAATTGGTTTTGAATGGTTTTTTCATTCGTTCTCACGGTTCTCGCAATATTTAGCGTTCTCAAGATAACCCTCCCCTATATATATATATATATATATATATACACCCTGTAAAAAGGGTTAATAGTGTGAGAAGTGTAGGAAATAATATGGTGTTGACATGTGTTCTTCAATTTAATTAATTAAAAAGGGAAATTTAAAGTAATTTACTTCAAATTTAATTAATTGTTAAAATAATCTTTGTAACCTCCAGTGATATTTTAGGTTAGTGATATAATTTTATTTTTTTACAAAGATTTAAGAATTCAGTTTTATATACCAACTCAGAGATTTTATAAATCATTATCGTCTGATTCATAAAGATCAAAGGAAATTACGATTCGTATTTTTTTTGAATCATCAGTTCTTATTTTTTTGAATCACCAGTTCGTATAAAACACCATACGAATTCAAGAAAACACCACAACTTGAATCGTAATATAGTCATGATGTTCTAACATCTGGATTGATTTTTGTTATTTTTGCAGGTATAAAACACCATACAAAATCCAAAAACACCATGAATTGAATCATAATACAGTCGTGATGTTTTAACATCTAGAATGATTTTATTGCTATGCCAGATGTTAAAACACCATGACTGTAATCACAATACAATGTTACAGACTCTATATGTTAAAACACCATGACTTGAATCATAATTCATTATTTTCAATGTTATGGTGTCTTATATACGTTCATGGTGTTTTACTGTAAAACACAACGCCTTGAATTATAATACAATTTATGAACATAGACAAAACATCATGGACTAAAACATTCGATCGAAACATAATTTTTTTTTTGTCAATATAAGTATAACAATATGATACTCATATTAAAGAAAAAAAACAGTCGTTATTATGGTGTAATTTTTTTTTTAAAAGAGTTACGTATAAAAAGTTATCGACGTTTAAAAAAGAAGGGGGAACTTGCATGTGCATTGCATGTGGTTTTCTAAATTTAAAAATATTAAATTTACTTTCATTTCCTTAATCTAGAAAATTAATTATTTTAATGGTAAACACTATTTACAATTTTGTCATTATAATCTCAACCATTAGATTATAGATCAAATGGTGTTGATTCCTTCCTACACTTTTCACAGAACACACATTTTTTACAAAAACCCTACCCTACATATATATATATATATATATAGAAACGGGATCAGGAGAAAACGCCCTAAAGTGTGAGAACAGTGAGAACGCATCCTGATGGGACACATGGCACGGGATTTAATCACGGTGCGAGGGGCTTTAATGTCTTTTTAATCTTCTCTTTTACCAATTTCGTGTGTCACATGCTGCTTTATTTTTGGCGTCTAAGATTATTTTGGCGTTAATTATATTCATTAACTACATGGCATTTTACTGTTTTTTTGGATCTGTCTCGTTGAATTAATTGTTTTTGTGACACATAGATATTTTTTTGGCGTTTCGCATGTCAATTTTTTGGCGTTCGTAGCGTTGTTAATAATTTATTACCATTAATTAATATTTCATAAGATTACAATTAGACGAAATCAAAACAAACTAATAGTCTTTTGAGTATGGGATTACATCAGAGATGTACCTCTCGCTTTGTTCATCATTTTCTTCAGATTCATCATCATCATATTGTGCATTGGCGTATAACTCCACCATCTCGTCTCTTCTTTGCTGCAGCCTATACTTAAATATCATTACAACCCTGGATCTTGCATCATTTGAAGGTGCTAAATTACAGAGTTGTTCAAGGAGTTGTAGCCTCTCTGTCTTCAACATTTCCTCCATCGGCAATGAATATTCCACCCCGTGTCCATAAGTCACTTAAACCGTCCCTGCTTCTTCATGCACCACCCAACGGCTAACTGTTGGTAGAGGAGTATCGTCAATATCATCATCATCATCATCATTTTCTGTTGGAAATTTTCTCTACAATTCTTTCACAATCGTTGGCCATTGGAACCCCAAGGGCCAGAATATCCCTCTGAACCCCTTCATCTATACTAAGTATGGTTTTGATTGTCTTGACCTTCACCCTTCTCCTATCAGAGAACTTTAGGATGAAACGTCTCTCCGACCTTTCAAACCTCCATGCAATAACCTTGGCCATTTTTTATGTTTTATGACATTTTGGACAATATGTGGCATTTTGGACAATATAATGTGCAGAGTGTTTAAATTGTGTTTACATGTTCTACTTTTATAATGACTTTTTTTCCCGCGCATGTAGGATGCAATCTATAAAGTGACAGGTAATTAAGGCGTTTTGAAAAGATAAATAAATTCAACATGTAATTATGGCATTTTAAAAAGATAAATAAATTCAATTTCGTATGCAGTGGCTTTTAATATAGTAAATTTTAATAATAAAGTTTCCGTCGCTTCAGTTTACTGTTTTTGTAGTTACTGTTTGTTCAGCTTCATCTGTTTATCGTTTCAGTTTACTGTTTGTAGTTACCTTTTTGAGATTTTGGCGTTTTGTATTTTTAATGGGGTTTAGATAAAGATGGCACTTTGTTCTATTCACTTGTACTTGTTTTATACTTTTTTTTTAGTTTTTAATAGTACTTGTCCAAAGTAATTTTATTATAGTTTGGGAGTTTTGGGAGTTTTGGGCGTTTTATGGCATGATGGCGTTTCACAAGCATTTGTATGTATGGCGTTTTATTACATAACAAATAGCAGAAAAAGAAAATAAAAAAAATAGAAACAATTCATCTTCCAAATATTCATTGTCACCAGTCTTTTTCTTCTTGGAACATCTTCACTGGCGGTTTGACTTTGGTATAATTCATTTGTTTTTTCGTTGTTGGAGTAGCTTTTTTTGTGGCCGTTTGGAAGCACAAAATGACGTGAGTTTTTTGTTTGAAGTTCATCTTTATCTTCATCCCACTCTTCAGTGTCATCCATGTCTTCATGCCATTCAAATATTCATCAAGAACAAAGCACAGAAAATGACATAAGTCTGACATCAGCATCTTTTTTTCTTGAAGATTTGTCCATCTCATGCAGCAAAATGTTATTGAGTTACACCCCTCAGCTAACAATCCATTGGGCCAAACTTCGCGTAGAACAATATTGAATATCCAAGAAACGATGTTTGCCATTTTTTATTTTTTAACTTTTTGGCGTTTAACTGAGAAAATAGTGTATCTCAAAGAAACGTCGATTTTGGAATCTTTGATGTTTGGGTTTTTGGCGTTTCTAAAATGAATAGTATATAGTAAAATATGGCATTTTGGGTTTGGTGTGTGTAATGGAATGTCTGAGATGTTGTTTATAAAGGATGTTTAGACGCGTATTTTAGGTGAGATTTTATTATAATAAATGCTAGTAATTAAGTTTCGTCGTTTCAGTTACTTTTTGTTCAGCTTTATCGTTTAAAAACAAAGTTTGGCGTTTTATATTTAATGGCATTTAGATTAGGATGATGTGTGCTTTGTATTTTAAGCATGGGAATTTAATGGTGCTTTATTCATGAGTTTGGCATTTTGTGTAGAGAAGTCAAACGACCTTTTTACCCTTAATGAAGCGCGTCCACGTAATAAAATTGATGTTACTTACGAAAACGCCACCGGGCCAATCTAGTCCATAGATTGTTTTGATCTGACGATCCATAAGCGCTCTCACTGTTCTCACACTTTCCACCGTTTTCCCTAAATCCTGACCCTATGTGTGTGTATATATATATATATATATATAGTGAAAGTGTAAAATACAATATCTCTTAACGTACAATACGTACGATATTGTGAAATCGCATGTTATAAAAAAGCATGTTGGAAATCGCATGTTAGTTTTTTTTTGTGAAATCGCATGTTGGGTTTTTTTTTTTTTTTGTAGCAATTTCGCATGTTGGTAAATATGATGAAATCGCATGTTGGTATATAAAGCAATTTCGCATGTTGATTTTTCAGCACAAATCGCATGTTCAAAAGTGAATTCGCACCAGATCGGACGACTGAGATGATCGCGTACATATTGTACGATAAGAGCTATTGTACGTTAACCTAACCCTATATATATATATATATATATAAGGGAGTATTATCTTGAGAACGCTAAATATTGGGAAAAACGTGAGAACGAATGAGAAAACCAATCTAAATCAATTTTTTTAATACAAACCATATTTTCATTAAAATACAACATTAAAAAAAAGAATTTACTCTTTAAATAATCAATTTCTCCTTTCAAAATCACTCTTAATAAATTTTTTACACCTGTGTAAATACAACAAATTTACACATGTGTAAATGGTAAACTTACACATGTGTAAATTTTCTTTATTTACGAATACATGTAAATTTAAACGTGTAAATTTAGTTTTTAATCTTCTATTCGAATAATAATGATAAGTGTAAAAAATTAATTTGAATTGTTCTCGTGGATTTTTCATTCGTTCTCATGGTTCTCATAATATTTAGCGTTCTCATTTAAACCTTCCCTATAAGTCTTCGCTCAAAACTCATTTTTATATTTTCTGAAATGTTTGATAGGCATACACCCAAACATACTTTGTATATAACTTCTAGTCAACAAAAAACTCCCTAATCAACAAAGATCCACGTTGCAAATGCAAAGGCAAAGAAATACAATTACAAAATCATAATTGTATCATGCCAAATATATTCTCAAGAAATATGATCATAGTAAATCATGCAATTATCTAGTGTAGGAGTCGGGACCTCGGGTACAAATAGGACGATGGGATGGACGTTATAGGAAGTACTCCTAGGGCTTCGTCTGATTATGCATGGGGTGGTTCTGCACGCTTGACTGTCCTTCTGAAGGATCCTGTATACATAAACTGTTAGCCTTGTCACAAGGAGGGGGAGATCCATGTTACCAGACTCCGGCGTTAGGTGAGTCAATATGTTTAACTTGCCAACCACTCTTATTAAATGTTCTATTTATACTATGATTTAGATGGGAGAGTATTAACTGCATGTGTGACATTTATTTAGACATGTCATTAGTGGTTAAACTCCTACAGTAGTCAGTGATTTGATTGACATCTGAGTTGTACTCGTAGGTCAGATATCCTTCGCCCTTCGGATATCCTTTCTTCCTCTCTAGGTCGTGGGTTTAGTTCCAGATATGGTCCTCTCGGTTTGTAGGTCCCATTGTTTTGTTATTCTGGTTGGGTTTGTTGGGAACAATTCCCACTACCATTTGTTCTAGTGTCAGGTCTGTCATTCGCATTAAATGCTAACTAAAACGTCCTTGTGCCAGATGTCTTATCATTTGGTGTCAGTCCTTTCCCAGCTGTCATGATTATACAAGTGGTATCTTCCATCCTAAGCATTTTGTTCTGGACTCAGAATTATCAGTTCATCCCTTTTGTAACTGGTTCGTCCATCCATGCCATGTTCGTTAGGAGGGTAAGACTATTGTTCATTCGTCCCTCCGGAAGGTGTAACACCTCGTAAAATCATGTCCCATACAGTGGTGACACGTGTCATAAACCCTGATCGTGATCAAAGATATCTTGAGGGACTAAAGCTGTCAAACAATGTAAGGATGTAATTAGAAGGACCAGAAGCGTTAACATGCCAAATTTGTGCCTCTGAATGACTTTGTATAATATTCGTATTCACTATTGATTTAATTGTCGGACCTTAGAAGTCGTTTGCGCTTGAAAATCAAAAGTTACAAAGCACAGGGGTTAAAAGTGTCAACATGTCAATTCTTACCTTTGAGTGACCTTTTAACATTCCCAAAGCTTTGTAATACATTATCATACCCTCATGTACATCTGATAAAAGTTTTATAAAGATCCGGTTCAAAATTGTGTTGTAAATTGAAGTTTCCAAGAATAGGGGTTAAAAGTGTAAATATCACAATTCTAGTCTCGGGAGACTTTTTCAATATGTCCAAGACTTACAAATGCATGGCTACACTCCCTAGAACACCCCTGACCTGTTTTCACTGACCATGCATGCTGAAAATGTCAAATTATCGAGTAATAAGAGTGTAGGGACTAATCATGCAACAAAACAAAACAATTTGAAAACACTCCCCCTCACGTGGCGCGCCAGGTCTAGCCTGGTCTGGCGTGTGGCGCGACGAAGACTGGTTTCCAGCCAGAACTGGCAGCTGCCCAGCTCTGCAACCTGAAATCTGTTCTGGATTTTCTGCAACCTGTAAACGTAAACAGTAGCATGCAACTGGTTTCCAAAAACCACTAAACACATGTATGCATCAGATTTCACCTGGGGGACACTTGCCTTGATCCTAGAACACTTGAAATCCTTTATAAAGGCCTCATTCCTTCACTTGTTCAGTCACACTTCAAGAATTTCTCAAAACAAACTCTCAAAACAAGTTCTCTGGAGCAACCTAGTCTTTAAGGAGGCTCTATTAGTTCAAAATTTCGTGCTAAGGACCATTGTACGTGTACTTAGCTTCTGTAATTAAGGTTTTATTAGTTTAATGACGGAAAGTCAAAGTTAGCATAATTCTGCTTTGACTTTGTGATTAATCACAAACGGTCCAGCCATTATTCTAATTGAAAGTGGCTATGTGCTGGTAATTATGTAGGTAATAAACCCTTAAAAGGGCACCTCCTAATTATCACGTTATCTCAGTCTAATGTCGGGTCAAACTTATTAATAAAAAGTCAACATAATCAATTTTTGCAAATTAATTCATAACTGATAATGCAAAGGTTATGGAACATGTTTTAACACTAAAATAACTTGGTAAATAATATAAGAACATGTTTAGGCATGTTCAACCCGACAATTCTGAGTTTAGGCTCGGTTCGCAACCGAAAGTCGCAAAAGTAGACTTTTTGCTTTGACTTTCAGTTCTGACCCGATTTAGCTTAGTTTAGATATGCCTTAGGGTTCCTTTAGGACCATATTACATGTTAGTATAACCCTCTGAGATTATACTATATGGTCCCTTTTAAATCTGAATCATTTGCATGTTTCCGTTTAATACTTAAAAGTTGACCATTATGCCCTTTTGTTATAAAAACGAGATTTTTGAAAATGTGAGAGGACAAAAACCTTTATTACTGATATATAAGCATGTCCTAAAAATTTGACATCATTTTATGGTCTGGAATGAGAGTTTTAATGTAAAAAATTTGACATTAGTTTTTGCCAAATTTTAAACTGATTATATTATAGAGTTTTAATGTAAATTCGGTATTGATGAAATTGCCATTTTCTTTGATAAAAAGAGTTTTACATAACATTTTGATACCAAACCTTTTTATACTGATTTCATATGTTAAATAAGATATTTTAAGCTTTAGAGACTGATCAAAATCTCAGATTTCCTTAAATAACCCGAAAATCATCAAATACCAACCTTTACGCTTTTAAAACGCATAGCATGGGTTAAAACTATATTTGACACTTAAGATTCATTACCTGCTGATATTATAAGCAAGTTTTTATACTTTAACAGTAAGTAGAAGTTTTGAGCTCAGATTTCCAAATTTGACCCTTAAAGCTTATGTGAAATGACCAAAATGCCCCTACGGTGCATAGTTTGGCTACAAATGATAAATTTCACATATATACAATATCTTACTGATATAACTTGTAAAAATAAATATTTTTACTGATCATTTTAGACCAGAACCTAAGATTACTATTTAACCTCTTTTATAATCTCTAAAATGACCAAAATACCCCTACGGGGCTTAAATTGATTATAAATTCGTTTTGGGCGTAATGGAAGATATCCTACCGATATCACAACATATTTGAAGGGGTAAGGTCCCAAAAACCTCGTATTAAGTACTTGGGACCATACCACAATCTCACTTTTTAACCCTCTTTAGACCTTGCGCGGCCGCGCACTGGTCCCACAAAGAGAACTTAGAACAAGAAACAGCAAGCAAACATCTGCGCGCCAAAGGGAAACTAACAAACCCTTGCGCCTCTCTCCATAACAATCAGGGATAAAATCCCAGCAAACACTCTTGCTTTAATAATGCCCAGACTTGGATATTATTTATTGCAATGATACCACACGATAAGGAGTCACACCGGATTATGGCAGTAATCTTCTAGAAGACCCAATCGTGCACCACCAGACGGTTATAACCGTCTGGGCCACGTGTCATCATCTCAGGATCTCCTAAAGCCACAATGATGGCATGGAATTGGAGAGAAACCTCCACTTGCCAACTTTCCACGTGGCAATACCCCAACCGTTGATCTAAATAGCGATCTGTGTGCTTTCACGTCAGATTAAGAGGATTAACGGAGGAGGAAATAACTGCTTACGGAGTTAGCATCTTCCGTCAACATTTCAATAACAGGTTTTCCAGTCCAAACTTCCGGCTATAAATAGAAGAGTAATTCAGGTACAAACTTCAAGTCATATTCACTTCACATATACTTTTCTTCTTCATATACCGATACTTATTCTCACGCCGGAGGGTGGTCACGGAGAGAACCCCCATTCTCCCCGTGGCGAGGCTGACGGTGTTTGTTTTGTAGCTATCGAGAAGAAGAGAAGATCTGTCCATTTGAACCGAACGAGAGAAAACCAACCTTTTTTATGCAGAACCTAACCCCCTGGATTATTTGATTCCGGTCATTTATCCAGTGTTTCTTCAATATTCTAAGCATATTAACTTGTGGAACCTGTACATGACTCATTTGGTTACCCATTATGCATTTTCGCGATCAGTACGGTTTATGTAACTAGTTTGCATAAATTAACCGAAACGGGTCAAACCTTATCATTTTCACTTCAAAATCTAGAATGTGTTTAGTTTACCCATGTTATACAAGTCTTCATACTTGTCGGGTCTAAATCACATTCTAATCCAGTCTTCGCTTAATCTTGCGTTTTGAACCATAAGCCTTTCATTGAAACTAACCGGTCTAAATTAAAACTTAAATATGACCCGTTAGGAATCTAATAGGTTATTAAAACCTTCGTTCCAGATTAGGAGCCCAGTAAAAGATACTTATACTTGCTGGTTGATATACGGCTGAGGATAAATTTATATTTTTGCTCAGGTAAATACTTTTAACTTTTTTTCCGTTATACGGGCTTGGGATACGGTATTATAATAATACCGCTTGGTCGGGTATGAAATTATTTAAATAAGATTGTGATTAATAAATTTACATAACCCGTTTTAATCTGTTTTGTTTGATGCAATGCCTTTGGGGGTTAATGACCATGTCCTGGATATCCTCGGCTCATTTATTAGAAATGGCCATGGCTTAAGCACGGGGTGTAGGCATACACCTGACAGTTGAGTATGTATAAACGGTATCTCACTCTGTTGTGGGCTTATACTTGTGGTGTGTCTATTAATCTAATCCGGCTCTTCTAACCGGGTCCCGAATGGACGACAAACATGTAAAACTGTATACAAAATTATTTTAAATAATTGTCCCAAGTTATAAAAGAATATTTGTGCCTTGTGCATTTAAATTAATTTTTATAAACACTTTTCAAAAGGGTCAGTTAATTGTATTTACCAGTGTAAACCAACCTATTTTTCAAAAAGGTTAAGTGCAGGTACTACGCGTAATGGGTTGGCTACTCCTAGTATCAAATAAAGAGTCTTGCAAGATTTTGATGCTTAAATCTGTTGAACAACATTTCTTTTTATTTTAGATCCGCCTTTGGATCCACTTGCAATCCGTTGTGTAATATTTTATGTTACTTTCAATTCGGTTTATATAATTAATACTTTAGACTTCCGCTGTGCATTGAACTGTGATTAATTGACTATGATGATATCAACTATGTCACGATACTCCCCACCGGTACTACGTGGAAATATCGGGGTTGTGACAGGTTGTTATCAAAGCCAACATTGAGTGAATTAAACACTAGCCTTTTGTGTTTAATCTCATTTACACAGTTTGCACATTCCTTGACTTCCGAGTTTAGGCCAATTACTTAGGACTAATCCTAATCTTATTGTTTTCTTTTTGTTGGTTCCTTTTGTTTGTTTTGACAGGATCAAAGAAAATGCCGCCACGTATCAGAGGAAGAGGTGGAAGAGGCAAGGCGCCAATAACTGCTGGGAATGACCACGAAGCTGGGCCATCACACAGGCGCACACCATCCGTGTCAATCGGATCGAGTCCTCACGAAGACTAGAGGACCTACCTAGAGCCCGCGAGACGCTCTGTCTCGCTTAGCTCCTCACCTTCATATCATCACTCGTTCGGGCCTCACCAAGACGAAGAGCCCGACCATTCGTACCATTCCTACTTACCGTTGCAGCGGTCGGGTTCGCATCGTGCCTTTCAGGACCCGACCCCTTACTTCAAAGCCGGTTCAATCCGATGAACCAGGTGCAAGAACCAGAGGGTCCAAACCCTCTCGTACCAGTTGATCACTATCCTGAGATGCAGGATATGGAGATGGATGATGACCCCGATCCCGAGATGCCACCGAGTGGGACGCCCACAACGGTCCAGACAGTTTTGCTGAAAGATGGGCCACATACAATTGGGAGTTCACTCCCCATTTCAACCCACAACATCAGCAGCAGGATCCCTTTGAGGATTCGCATTTCCAGGCGGTCACGCCACCACCAGAACAGCAACTGCCTCCAGAACCACCGAGGCGAAGAAGATCAGGTGCAGAGATGTCCGTGCGAGGGGGTTTCCACTTCAGCACCCCCCAACACTCCAGTGGCAGCCACTACCCGCCACTAGATGAAGACCCGCAAATGGGTGGGCCTTCGAACCCAGTTTCTGAAGTCGACTCTGCGCCAGTCGAACCAGCACCACAAATGGGTTATGATAACCTAATCCCTTCCTACGCCGATGCAGCGGCGTATAACCCATTTGAGCATCAGGCATATTCAGGTTACAACTTCTACAATGCCCCTACCGTCGACCCGTACTTTGAAGCGGCAAATTACAATGTTCTCCACCCTGAAGGACCCTTCGCTTCGTACCAAACTAGGTACCCAGCCTATGGGTATCAATACCCACCACCTCCTCAACCTCCGCATCAGCAGCCGCCACAAATCCAACCACCGCAGCAGCAGAAAATCCTTCAGAGGTTGAACCAGGTGGAACGAGAGGTTCAGGAGGAGCGTAGAAGCCGCCGGGGTCTACTTAAGGGTTTGGCAGACTTAATAAAGGGGAAGAAGAAGAGGGATTATTGAAATTCCTTATTTATTTTGTTTTGTAATTTTAAATTTCAATTAAGTCCCTGTGTGGACATTTATTTATGCACTTGGTCCCTGCGCGGACTTGTATTTTCATTTTAGCCCCTGTGTGGGCAAGCTAATTATGTAAAAGTCCCGTTTAGGGCATCTATGTACTTCTTCAATTTATTGGAATAATTTAATTTAAAATTTCAATTATCATTATATGTATGAATATATTATATGAAATAAATCAAAATAACATTTCATTTTATAATTAGCCTGCCAATAAATATTGAAACAAAATCTTAATGGTAAAACCTAGCCCATGTGTCATTTTAAGACAGGGCCATGATGGTGGTCCCTTTTTAAGAAATAAATCCTTGTTAACATCTGAAAACATGTTAGCACTCCTGACAACAATGATACGATAAAATCACACTTGTCATCCTTATATTGGATTCTTTCAAATTCCTTATTTTTATTTAATCAAACATCCATTAGTAATGGAATGCCTATGGGCCATACTTATTGTCCTTTGAGACAAAAGACTGTTGTAGTCTATGACTCTCTGTCAAGAAAAGGAAATGAACTATGTTCAAACCTTAATGCCTCGATCTTATAAAATCATGGCTATTAAATTTTAAAATTTGTCCTTGTTACTAGGCCTTTTGTGCCACTCTAATATCTTTAATGGTTTATAACCAGGGATAAATTATAATAAAAATCCTAAATAGAAATGACTAACAGAATAACCAATATGGGTTGTATTTACCATGGTTAATGAATTGTCAAAATGACAATTCCATAATAAAATTTTTGAATGAAATATTGCCAATTGTTTTATGTAGCAATCAAGCTACATGGCTGAATCAGAAGAAGTTAACAGTCATCCGCGGGAGAATAATGATACCACCAGAATTAATGTAGCCGGTGTAGATTTACAAGCTATGATTGATAATGCCGTCACTCGAGCGATAGACAGGCAATTCAAGGAATCGAGTGGTACTCGTAGCAAGACCCTATCTGTACCTCATTCTAAACCACCCTCCAAGACTCATGTATCTCATAAGGACGATTCTCATCATTCGTCAAATCAAAGAAGTGTTCCATCTAAGCAAATTGTGCTCAATCAGGAGCCGCGTGTTAAGACCTATTCCTACAAATATTTTGTCTCCTGCAAGCCCAGAGACTTCACAGGGGAGAAAGAAGCCATTGATTGTATGACTTGGCTCGATGAGATGGATACACTGGTTGATATTAGTGGTTGTGCAGAACAGGACATTGAGAAGTTTATTTCACAATCTTTTAAAGGTGAAGCTTTAGCTTGGTGGAGGTCCCTAATTCAAGCTACAGGGAAGATCCCGTTGTATAACTTGACTTGGGATCAGTTTGTTGCTCTAATCAAAGAAAATTTTTGTCCTCAACATGAAGTTGAGAAAATCGAGACAGACTTCTTGACATTGGTCATGAAAAACTTGGATTGTCAGGCGTATCTTACAAGCTTTAACACCATGTCTCGATTGGTTCCTTACTTGGTCACACCGGAGTCGAAGCGCATAGCTCGTTTTATCGGGGGTTTAGCTCCAGAGATCAAAGGGAATGTGAAAGCATCCAGACCTACTACGTTTAGGTCAGTGGCAGATCTGTCTCTATCCCTCACCTTGGATGCTATCAGAAACAAGTTTGTCAAGGTTTCTGATGATGGGAAGCGAAAGCGGGAGGATGAGAGTTCTCATCACTCCAATAAGAGAAAGAAAGAGAACTCAGATCACAAGAAGCGTTCAGGGTTCAAAAAGGATAACCAACAGTCGGGTGAGAAACCCAAATGTAAGACCTATCAGAAGCATCATTTTGGAAAGTGTAGGTTGGAGTCGATATCACAATCGCTGTCACAGTCAAAGACTTTTGGATGTGGGATCTGCAAGTCCAAAGAACATAAGACTTTGGATTGCAAGAAATTGAAAGATGCAACTTGTTATGGTTGCAACAAAAAGGGGCACATCAAGACCAATTGCCCTAAGAATCCAAGAAAGCCTGAGGAGGCTAAAAAGACCAATGCTCGGGTCTTTCAAATGAATGCTCAGGAAGCCGTTCAAAATGACAATGTGATAACTGGTACCTTTCTTATCAATGCTGTTTATGCTAGAGTATTGTTTGATTCAGGAGCAGACAAGTCTTTTGTAGACAATAAATTTTGTAAGTTATTAAATCTGCCTGTTAAAACTCTAAGCATAAAATATGAAGTAGAATTGGCCGACGTTACCATAGAGACTGCTTCAACTGTATTAGATGGATGTTTTATATCCATTAGGAATCACTCTTTTCCTCTATCCTTGCTTCCATTGAAACTGGAGGGATTCGACAATGTAATAGGCATGGATTGGTTATCTTCTAATCAAGCTCAGATTGCTTGTGACAAGAAGCAAGTGGTTATTAAAACTCCTTATGGTGAACCACTTACAATGCAAGGAGATACTCAGTATGGGTTGCCTAAACAAGTATCTGTGCTTAAGGCATTAAGGTGTTTGAAGAAAGGATGTGTCATTTACATGGAACAGGTAACTATTGATGAACCAAAGCCCAAGATCGAAGACATCCCTGTTATTTCTGAATATCCAGAAGTATTCCCTGAAGAACTACCTGGTTTACCTCCAGTTAGGCAAGTGGAGTTCAGAATCGACATCATTCCTGGAGCAACACCAGTTGCAAGAGCACTTTATCGATTGGCACCGACTGAGATGAAAGAGTTAAGGACTCAGTTGGATGATTTGTTGGCAAAGGGATTTATTCACCCCAGCTCATCCCCGTGGGGAGCACCGATCCTGTTTGTGAATAAAAAGGACGGATCAATGCGTCTATGCATTGATTATCGCGAGCTGAACAAGGTTACAATCAAGAACAGATATCCATTGCCCAGGATCGACGATCTGTTCGATCAACTGCAAGGGGCAAGTTATTTCTCCAAGATTGATTTAAGGTTAGGTTACCATCAGCTGAAGGTCAGAGACGAAGATGTGCACAAGACCGCATTCAGAACTCGCTATTGTCACTATGAGTTCTTAGTGATGCCTTTCGGGCTCACTAATGTAACAGCAGCGTTCATGGATCTCATGAATCGCGTTTGCAAGCCATATTTAGACAAGTTTATCATTGTCTTCATTGATGACATTCTTATTTATTCAAAGAATCAAGCCGATCATGAAAGACATCTCCGGTGTATCCTTAAACTTCTTCCGCAAGAGAAACTCTACGCCAAGTTTCCTAAATGCGAGTTTTGGCTTCTTGAAGTCCAATTTCTTGGACATGTAGTGAGTGAGCGTGGTATCCAGGTGGATCCCGCTAAGATTTAAGCGATTATGAATTGGCAAGAGCCTAAAACTCCTACAGAGATACGCAGTTTCTTGGGTCTAGCAGGATACTATAGACGTTTCATCTAAAACTTTTCAAGGATTGCAGCACCTCTAACTTCGCTGACTCGCAAGAATGTCAAATTTGACTGGGGTCCCATGTCACACCCCCAAACCCCACATGCGGAATACCACCGCTTGGAGG
This sequence comes from Helianthus tuberosus, assembly GCA_030545235.1. Taxonomy (NCBI): domain Eukaryota; kingdom Viridiplantae; phylum Streptophyta; class Magnoliopsida; order Asterales; family Asteraceae; genus Helianthus; species Helianthus tuberosus. Next base: position 65,423,978 of record CM060407.1, on the reverse strand, counting down.
CGTGACTGACTAGGATCCAGCCACCAATTATACTGAGCATTGGTTAATAGTAAAATGTTCACCAGCCACAATAGTTAGTAAACATCATAGTTTAAAGTTTTAAAAGTTTAAGTTTAAATAACAGTTTAAGTAAGCAGCGGAAGCATAAACCAAACAGTTTCAAAACAAAGTTCATAGTTCAAGATTATTTAGAACCCAACACATGGGTTAGACGACCACTACACATTCCCAAGCTACAAGCTCCTGAGTCACTGGGTACCTGCAAAGCATGCAGTAGAGTGTCAACAAAAATGTTGGCGAGTCCACGAGTTGTCCAGTTTTTAATTACCAAAAACTTGTTTCACCAGTTAATTTTATCTGTTTATACATGCCATGGGGAGCTACCCCATAAGTAAGCTACTAAACTGTTTTACAATACCGAATACTTACTTAACCATACGTTTCCGCAGTGCCCCGTTTGTCAATGTTCTATCATCATTGACGGTTTTCCTGAGTACATTAGTTCACTCCCGTTCCCAGTAACAAGGGTCGGTGTGAGGCTGGTTAGACCTAAATAGCGCTATTAACTAATAACCCATTCGCCAGGCCCCGGCGACTAATCGGTATTAAATGGTAGGGACTTGAGTGATAGAGTTTCGTTTAGTGTTGCTCGTTGCATTCCGTATAAACAGTAATTAACTAAGAGTCCCATTTAAGGGGAAGAAAGTATGTTTGTATCCCTTACGAGGGGATAGCGTTGTTTAAGTTTCCGTTTCCCAAACCACCGGGAACGCAAGCTTTAATAGTTGTGAACTCACCTTGGGTTGCTCGGCAGATTAGTTTACTTGGTCACGCACGCTGGTCACCACGCCCTAGCATGGTTGCCAGTATAGGTCAGGTTGGGTACAGGCAAGTCACGTATATTCTACACATAGCTAACACATAGTATACATACAATTATCTGTTGAGTTATTGGGCCTACTCTAATAATTGTACAGTAACAGTTAACACATCGTCCAGTCAAACAGGCAGCCCAAACAAAACATATGGTGGCCCAATAACCCAGGTAGGCAGCCCAGTCGAGACAAGGTGGTCTCGACTCGAGATCATGCGGTCTCGAGTCGCAACCAGGAGGTCTCGAGTCATGAACTTTTGGTCTCAAGTGGTGTTGGCATGAGTCGCAACCTCAGAGGTCTCGAGTCCCATCTCGAGTCGAGACCATGATGATCTCAAGTCCCTGAAGTCTGCTTTGAGTGGTTTGGTCGAGATCTCGAGTCGCAATCACCACGGTCTCGAGTTGAACTCAATGGTTTCTAGTCGAGACCAAGGGTTTCGACTCCAACACCTGCTGCTTCTAGAATGTTGCACAATCGTACTATCCAATAGAATTCCCATTTCATGATCCTATGTACTATGCAATGATAATGCACAAACATGTTTCTTTGTCTAACAATTAACCAAATTGGATCAAACAACAAGTTTTTCAAATATTCAAGGCACCTTTAACTCATATCCATGTTGTTCATCATACATTCAAATTATTCATCATGCATAATCATTCAAACTGACCCGAAACATGTTATCCTAGATCTATACTTGCAACTTTGGAAGCATTTTCAGCAATTATTTACCATCACCAATTCATAAATCATGTTTGCCTCATATAACACCCTAGTCATGTATCAAACCATATTAACAACTTTAACACATCACTTTTATTATCGTACTTCTACCAAACCGTTCACATATCATCATGAAGGAACCTTTTCATCACTTAAATCAAGCAAAACATAATGCTCATATCATCAAGCAAACACCTTTATCATAGATAAACAACAATTTTCCATGTATTTTGCCAATAGAAACTAAAAGAGACACTAACCGGCTAGATACTCTAAGTGTGAGGGTATAAAGGATTGATGAGTGAACTTCCGAATGATTCCAAGCTTGAGCCGAGAGTTCTAGTGTTGTCACCGGTTTGGTCCGAGAGAAAGGAAGGGAGGGGTGATGCTTGATTGTTAGGGTTTAAGGTTTTCTAGAGAGAGAGAGAGAGGGAGTGAGGATGAAGAGAGAGAGTGTAAAGGAGAGTGTGTGAGGGTTTTAGGTTTATATAGAAGGTGATGCACCCTAAGTGGGTTTCCGAGTGGGCTAAGGGAGGTTGCGGCCCATCTGTCACTGTTTACTCGAGACCGAGTGGTCTCGAGTCGGGTCCTTGTGTTGTTGGGCTGGGTAGGTAGGTTGGCAGCCCATAGTGTGCAAGGGAGGGGTCTCGGCTCGGCTCACTAATACACATATATACATAACTATACACCATACGTACACATTATCAACACATAGCACATCAAGATAAATCACAAACTTTCATTTAATAATATGTACACGAAATACTGAAACAAGAAGGTTGTTAGGGGAAATCCAGAGTGTCACATTATCTCCAAGTTCTAAGAACTTTCGTCCCGAAAGTTAAGGCAGCCACTGTCAAGCTGGTGAGAACATTTCAACGGGGTGTCACATTATCCCCCCGTTGGTTTGGAATTTCGTCTCGAAATTCAGTTGTAGCTTCAGTGCGGGGAGTTTCATTAGGGAACAACTGGGGATACTTGCGCTTCATCTGGTCCTCCCGCTCCCAGGTAAACTCTGGGCAACGTCGCGAGTTCCAACGAACTCGCACGAGAGGTATCTGGCTACGTTTAAGGGTTTTGATCTCTCGATCCGTGATCTCAATTGGTTCCTCAGTAAAGTGTAGCTGTTCGTCAATAGTGAGTTCCTTGAAAGGAATGATGAGTGTTTCATCTGACAGACACTTCTTCAGATTAGACACATGAAAGACGTTGTGCACCGCACTCAGTTCTTCAGGCAGATTCAATCTGTAAGCAACCTTACCGATCTTTTCGGTAATTTTGAATGGTCCGACATATCGCGGATTAAGCTTGCCCCGTTTTCCAAAACGAACCACACCCTTCCAGGGTGAGACTTTAAGTAGAGCCCGGTCACCGACCTGGAATTCTAGTGGTTTCCTATCCTTATCAGCGTATCTTTTCTGACGGTCACGAGCTGCCGCCATGCGTTGTCTGATCTGAGCAATCCTTTCCGTAGTCTCGACTACAAGTTCCGGGCCGGTAATTTGGCTTTCGCCAACTTCCGCCCAACATAAGGGTGATCGGCATTTGCGACCGTACAATGCCTCGAAGGGTGCTGCCTGAATGCTGGTGTGGTAGCTGTTGTTGTAGGAGAATTCTACTAACGGTAGATGTTTTTCCCAGCCCTTGCCAAAATTGATTACACATGCCCTAAGCATGTCTTCAAGCGTTTGGATGGTGCGTTCAGACTGCCCATCCGTTTATGGATGATAAGCGGTGCTCATGTCTAAACGTGAGCCAAAGGATTTGTGCATAGCTTGCCATAACTCAGAAGTAAAACGCGCGTCTCGATCGGAAATAATAGAGGTTGGCACTCCGTGCTTCGAAACCACTTCCTTTAAGTATACCTCTGCTAAGGTAGAGAACTTGTCTGTTTCTTTAATAGCCAAAAAGTGTGCAGACTTAGTTAATCGATCAACTATCACCCAAATGGTGTCATTTCCGCGTTGAGACCTAGGCAGGCCAGTAACAAAATCCATGGAAATTTGTTCCCATTTCCATTTCGGGATCTCTGGTTGTTGGAGTAGGCCTGATGGTTTCTGATACTCAGTCTTGACTCTCGCACAAGTCAAACACTTGCCGACATAGGTTGCTATGTGGGCTTTCATTCTAGGCCACCAGTATGTAGTTTTGAGGTCGTGGTACATCTTATCCGAACCAGGATGTACCAAGTAACGAGATTTGTGTGTTTCATCCATCACAAGTTCACGCAGATTTCCATAAAGTGGGACCCATATACGTCCGGTCACATAGTAAGCGCCGTCTTCCCTTTGTTCTAGCCATTTCCTCGATCCTCGCAGGGACTCAGCCCTGATGTTCTCGGCTTTCAATGCTTCAACCTGAGCATTTCGGATCTGCTTAGGGAGGTTCGAGTGGATGGTGAGATGTAGGGCACGAACACGCTTAGATTTAGTTTCCTTTCTGCTGAGGGCATCGGCTACCACATTAGCCTTGCCTGGTTGATATCTAATTGCACACTCGTAGTCATTTAGGAGTTCGACCCACCGGCATTGCCGCATATTCAACTCCTTTTGTTCCATTATGTGTTGGAGGCTCTTGTGATCGGTGTAAATCGTGCACTTGGTACCGTATAAGTGATGTCTCCAAATCTTGAGCACAAAGACCACTGCCCCGAATTCTAAATCATGTGTCGTGTAGTTCCGTTCGTGGATCTTGAGTTGTCGCGAAGCGTAAGCAATAACCTTCTCGCGTTGCATCAGCACGCAACCAAGTCCTTGAATAGAAGCGTCGCAGTAAACAACAAAGTCGTCGGTACCTTCAGGTAAGGAAAGAATAGGAGCACTACAAAGGTTCTTCTTTAGTTCCTGAAAGGCAGATTCCTGAGCATCATTCCATTTATAAGCAACACCTTTCTGAGTGAGGGTCGTAAGTGGTTGAGCGATCTTTGAAAATCCCTTGATAAATCTTCGATAGTATCCTGCCAGTCCCAAGAATTGGCGAACTTCGATCGGAGTCTTAGGTATAGGCCAATTCTTAATGGATTCGATCTTAGCGGGGTCGACGTGAATCCCATCCTGATTGACTATGTGCCCAAGGAAATGGACTTCTCTAAGCCAGAAATCACATTTCGAGAATTTGGCGTACAGTTGCTCATTGCGAAGGAGTTCGAGAATAAGACGCAGGTGTTGTTCATGCTCCTCTTGACTCTTCGAGTAAATTAGGATGTCGTCAATAAACACAATCACGAACTTGTCGAGGTAGGGTTTGCACAGTCGGTTCATGAGATCCATGAAGATCGCAGGTGCGTTAGTCATTCCGAAAGGCATAAGAAGGAATTCGTAGTGACCATAGCGGGTTCTGAAAGCAGTCTTAGAGACGTCCTCATCGCGGACTCTCAGCTGGTGATAGCCCGATCGCAGATCAATCTTGGAATAATAGCTCGACCCTTGCAGCTGGTCGAACAGATCGTCGATACGGGGAAGTGGATAACGATTCTTGATGGTAACCTTGTTTAGTTCGTGGTAATCAATGCACATTCGAAACGTGCCATCCTTCTTTTTGACAAAGAGCACTGGGGCTCCCCAGGGTGACGAGCTAGGACGGATAAAACCTTTGTCCAATAGTTCCTGTAGTTGAGTAGAAAGTTCCTTTAGTTCTGCGGGAGCTAGTCGATAAGGTGCACGAGCTATAGGTGCTGCTCCGGGAGCCAGTTCGATTTGAAATTCGACCTGACGGTGAGGAGGGAGTCCAGGTAGCTCTTCAGGAAATACCTCGGGATAGTCGCGTACAACTGGAAAATCTTCAATCCTATTTTCCTTTTTCTGCGTGTCGGCGACAAGTGCTAAGATAGCGGTGTGCCCCTTTCGTAAACACTTCTGGGCTTTTAAGAATGAAATGATGCATGTGACTTCTCCACCTTTGTCACCTTGAATGATAAGGGGTTTGCCAGAAGGACGGGGAATACGAACAACTTTCTCTTGGCAGAGGATTTCAGCTCGATGCTTGGATCACCAATCCATACCAATGACGACGTCGAAGCTTCCGAGAACGATGGGGAAGAGATCGATACGGAAGGTCTGACCAGACAATTCTAGTTTGCAGTTACGAATAACGTGTGAGGCCTCGAGGTTTCTACCATTAGATATTTCAACGATACGCTTAGAGATTACAGGCGTAAGAGTGGACTTAAGCTTCTTACTAATACGTAGGGATACATAACTAGCATCTACTCCAGAAGCAAATAATATGGAAACATAACGATCATTAAGTAGGAACTTACCCGCCACCACGTTGGGGTCGTTCCTTGCTTCACCAGCCCCAATCACGAATGCTCTTGCATTGTTTCCAGCTCCCTGGTTGTTGTTGTTGTTTCCAGCACCTTGATTATTGTTGTTGCGATTCTGGTTCAGCTGAGGGCAATCCTTTCGCATGTGCCCTATTGCCCCACATTTGTAACATTCACGGTTGTTTCCTTGCTGCTGCTGTTACTGTCGTTGATGCTGATTCTGCCTAGCTGGGAACTGACTCCTGCAGTCTTTGGCTTCATGCCCCATTTTGTTGCATCGCAGGCACTGACCTTTGCTACACGCCCCATTGTGGTGTCGATTACACTTGTTACACTTAGGGTGGTTTCCCCGATAGCCGCCCTGTTGTTGAGGGCCTTTGTTGTTTTCAGTTTTCCTTTGTTGAGTCGGGGTCTGAGTGGGGTTAGCTTCCTTGCTCTGATTTCCTTCCCATTTACGCTTGTTATCACCAAAGGTTCCAACAGTAGCATTTATCCTTTTGGGCAACTTGCCCTCCTCCACAGCCTGATCAGTGAGTTTGTGAGCAAGACGGACCACTGGCTGAATGGTATTGAGGTTAGCTGAGGTCACATGGCTCCGGATTTCTGGGGCCAAACCTTTGATGTACAATTCGATCCTTCGATACATAGGTTGAGACATGTTTGGGCAAAGTGCAGCATAGTCATTGGACTGTTTGGTGTAGGTCTCAATCTCTGATCCAATCATCTTGAGCTCAAACTACTCGTTTTCGAGTTTGTGGATGTCATCCCTGTGACAATACTCCTCCTTGATCATGTCCTTGAAATCTTCCCAAGCAGTAGCATTCGCAGTCTCCAAACCAAGCATCTGAATCTGCGCCTTCCACCATGAAAGCGCGTTTCCTCCAAGCGTACCAGTAGCAAACTTTACCCAATTAGCAGGGGGACACTCGCAGACAGCGAAAACAGCTTCGGCCTTCTCAATCCAGTGTAGAAGACCTATGGCACCCTCAGTGCCATTGAAAGGGAGAGGCTTGCAATCCGTGAAGGTTTTGAAAGTGCAAACACATGGTTGCGCAGGCGCAGGCTGACCTGTCGTGAGAAGCGAAGCGAATAGGCTTAGAGGTGAAAAGACGATGCGGGGGTAGGATCTAAACATCCTAAAATAACGAGTTTACCTCCCGGGTGAGCTGCGAAAGCTGCAGCCACCGTGTTGAGCAAGTTAGTGAACTGAGCCTGAGTCATGTTAACGTTTCCTCTTCCGCGTCCACTCATTGTCTTCGTAACCAGAAAACACAGTATGAGTGTTATGTCGTAATGTAGCGAGAATAAGACAGAAGAGGGGTGTGTCTATCTAGCTAGGTATACCAGTACGTATAGTAGAACATAAATCATAAAGTAATCCAGCAAATAAACACAAGTCCAAGCTATGGGGTCTAGTACGTTGAGTCTTGCCCTTGGAGTGTAGTGTCGTTACGAGTCACGGGTTATAGTCTGGTTTTTCTCAAAAAGACTTTCTTTTTAAAATCGAGTTCACTATAACCAATGGCTCTGATACCAATCTGTCACATCCCCAAAACCCACATGCGGAATACCACCACTTGGAGGCGTGACTGACCAAGATCTAGCCACCAATTATACTGAGCATTGGTTAATAGTAAAATGTTCACCAGCCACAATAGTTAGTAAAAATCATAGTTTAAAGTTTTAAAAGCTTAAGTTCAAATAACAGTTTAAGTAAGCAGCGGAAGCATAAACCAAACAGTTTCAAAACAAAGTTCATAGTTCAAGATTATTTAGAACCCAACACATGGGTTAGACGACCACTACACATTCCCAAGCTGCAAGCTCCTGAGTCACTGGGTACCTGCAAAGCATGCAGTAGAGTGTCAACAAAAATGTTGGCGAGTCCACGAGTTGTCCAGTTTTTAATTACCAAAAACTTGTTTCACCAGTTAATTTTATCCGTTTATACATGCCATGGGGAGCTACCTCATAAGTAAGCTACTAAACTGTTTTACAATACCGAATACTTACTTAACCGTACGTTTCCGCAGTGCCCCGTTTGTCAATGTTCTATCATCATTGACAGTTTGCCTGAGTACATTAGTTCACTCCCGTTCCCAGTAACAAGGGTCGGTGTGAGGCTGGTTAGACCTAAATAGTGCTATTAACTAATAACCCGTTCGCCAGGCCCCGACGACTAATCGGTATTAAATGGTAGGGACTTGAGTGATAGAGTTTCGTTTAGTGTTGCTCGTTGCATTCCGTATAAACAGTAATTAACTAAGAGTCCCATTTAAGGGGAAGAAAGTATGTTTGTATCCCTTACGAGGGGATAGCGTTGTTTAAGTTTCCGTTTCCCAAACCACCGGGAACGAATGCTTTAATAGTTGTGAACTCACCTTGGGTTGCTCGGCAGATTAGTTTACTTGGTCACGCACGCTGGTCACCACGCCCTAGCATGGTTGCCAGTATAGGTCAGGTTGGGTACAGGCAAGTCACGTATATTCTACACATAGCTAACACATAGTATGCATACAATTATCTGTTGAGTTATTGGGCCAACTCTAATAATTGTACAGTAACAGTTAACACATCGTCCAGTCGAACAGGCAGCCCAAACAAAACACATGGTGGCCCAATAACCCAGGTAGGCAGCCCAGTCGAGACAAGGTGGTCTCGACTCGAGATCATGCGGTCTCGAGTCGCAACCAGGAGGTCTCGAGTCATGAACTTCTAGTCTCGAGTGGTGTTGGCATGAGTCGCAACCTCAGAGGTCTCGAGTCCCGTCTCGAGTCGAGACCATGATGATCTCGAGTCCCTGAAGTCTGCTTTGAGTGGTTTGGTCGAGATCTCGAGTCGCAATCACCACGGTCTCGAGTTGAACTCAATGGTTTCTAGTCGAGACCAAGGGTTTCGACTCCAACACCTGCTGCTTCTAGAATGTTGCACAATCGTACTATCCAATAGAATTCCCATTTCATGATCCTATGTACTATCCAATGATAATGCACAAACATGTTTCTTTGTCTAACAATTAACCAAATTGGATCAAACAACAAGTTTTTCAAATATTCAAGGCACCTTTAACTCATATCCATGTTGTTCATCATACATTCAAATTATTCATCATGCATAATCATTCAAACTAACCCGAAACATGTTATCCTAGATCTATACTTGCAACTTTGGAAGCATTTTCAGCAATTATTTACCAACACCAATTCATAAATCATGTTTGCCTCATATAACACCCTAGTCATATATCTAACCTTATTAACAACTTTAACACATCACTTTTATTATCATACTTCTACCAAACCGTTCACATATCATCATGAAGGAACCTTTTCATCACTTAAATCAAGCAAAACATAATGCTCATATCATCAAGCAAACACCTTTATCACAGATAAACAACAATTTTCCATGTATTTTGCCAATAGAAACTAAAAGAGACACTAACCGGCTGGATACTCTAAGTGTGAGGGTATAAAGGATTGATGAGTGAACTTCCGAATGATACCAAGCTTGAGCCGTGAGTTCTAGTGTTGTCACCGGTTTGGTCCGAGAGAAAGGAGGGGAGGGGTGATGCTTGATTGTTAGGGTTTAAGGTTTTCTAGAGAGAGAGGGGGAGTGAGGATAAAGAGAGAGAGTGTGTGTAAAGGAGAGTGTGTGAGTGTTTTAGGTTTATATAGAAGGTGATGCACCCTAAGTGGGTTTCCGAGTGGGCTAAGGGAGGTTGCGGCCCATCTGTCACTGTTTACTCGAGACCGAGTGGTCTCGAGTCGGGTCCTTGTGTTGTTGGGCTGGGTAGGTAGGTTGGCAGCCCATAGTGTGCAAGGGAGGGGTCTCGGCTCGGCTCACTAATACACATATATACATAACTATACACCATACGTACACATTATCAACACATAGCACATCAAGATAAATCACAAACTTTCATTTAATAATATGTACACGAAATACTGAAACAAGAAGGTTGTTCGGGAAAATCCAGAGTGTCACATTATCCCCAAGTTCTAAGAACTTTCGTCCCGAAAGTTAAGGCAGCCACTGTCAAGCTGGTGAGAACGTTTCAACAGGGTTAAGCCTATTAGGATCAACGCCAAGAGCATTGAATTGAAAAACAGCTTGAATGAGAGGTTGTTAGCCGCTCAAAAGGAAGTTGTATTAGAAGCTAACTATCCGAATGAGAAGTTAGGAATAAATGCTGAACAATTATCATATGGCAAGGATGGTATCCTAAGATTGAATGGTCGAATATGGGTTCCAATTTATGAAGGACTTCGAGATGTGATTCTTCAAGAAGCTCATAGCTCCAAATATTTAGTTCATCCTGGCAGTGATAAGATGTACCAGGATTTAAAGGCAAATTATTGGTGGATAGGTTTGAAGAAATCTATAGCCACTTATGTGGCTAAATGTCTAACATGCGCTCAAGTTAAAGCAGAACATCAAAGGCCGTCAGGTTTGTTACAACAGCCTGAAGTTCCCACATGGAAATGGGAAATGGTAACCATGGATTTCATCACTAAGTTACCAAAGACAAAGCAAGGAAATGATACTATTTGGGTTATAGTCGACAGGTTGACTAAGTCAGCCCACTTCTTGCCGATTAAAGAAACTCACAGCTCTGACAAGTTAGCTCAGCTGTACGTGGATGAGATTGTAGCTCTTCACGGAGTGCCAGTATCTATTATCTCTGATAGAGATACTAGATACACGTCTCATTTTTGGAAAAGCTTTCAGAAATCATTAGGCACTCGTTTAAACTTCAGCACTGCTTATCATCATCAGACAGATGGTCAAAGAGAACGTACAATTCAAACACTCGAGGATATGCTCAGGGCTTGTGTTATTGATCTAGGAGGAAGTTGGGATGATCATCTTCCGTTGATTGAGTTTTCGTACATTAATAGCTATCATTCGAGTATTCAGGCAGCGCCTTTCGAAGCTTTGTACAGAAGAAAGTGTAGAACGCCAGTTTGTTGGGCGGAAGTTGGAGATGTCCAACTGTCAGGACCGGATATAGTCCTGGAGATGACGGACAAGATTGTTCAGATCCGTGATCGTCTCAAAGCTTCCAGGGATAGGCAGAAAAGCTACGCGGATAAAAGGCGTAAACCTCTGAAATTCGAGGTAGGAGATAAAGTGCTACTTAAAGTATCACCCTGGAAAGGGGTGATTCATTTTGGTAAGAAAGGCAAGTTGAGCCCAAGATACATAGGGTCGTTCGAGATCATCGAATGTGTCGGAACCGTGGCCTACAAGCTAAATCTACCTGAAGAGCTTAGTGGAATTCATAATGTATTTCACATTTGCAATTTAAAGAAATGTCTAGCCGATGAATCACTAGCCATGTCGCACAAGGACGTGCAGATAGATGAGAGCTTGAAGTTCGTTGAAAAACCTTTGTCAATCAAAGATCGACAGATTAAAAAGCTTCGAAGAAAGCATGTGCCCATTGTGAAGGTAAAATGGGATGCCCGTGGAGGCCCAGAATACACGTGGGAGCTTGAATCCACAATGAAGCAGAAATACCCTCATTTATTCCAGTAAATCTCAAGGTCGAGATTTTTTTAAGGGGGTGAGGATGTAACACCTCGTAAAATCATGTCCCATACAGTGGTGACACGTGTCATAAACCCTGATCGTGATCAAAGATATCTTGAGGGACTAAAGCTGTCAAACAATGTAAGGATGTAATTAGAAGGACCAGAAGCATCAACATGCCAAATTTGTGCCTCTGAATTACTTTGTATAATATTTTTATTCACTATTGATTTAATTGTCGGACCTTAGAAGTCGTTTGCGCTTGTAAATCAAAAGTTACAAAGCAAAGGGGTTAAAAGTGTCAACATATCAATTCTTACCTCTGAGTGACCTTTTAACATTCCCAAAGCTTTGTAATACATTATCATACCCTCATGTACATCAGATAAAAGTTTCATAAAGATCCGGTTCAAAATTGGGTTGTAAATTGAAGTTTCCAAGAATAGGGGTTAAAAGTGTAATAATCACAATTCTAGTCTCCGGAGACTTTTTCAATATGTCCAAGACTTACAAATGCATGGCTACATTCCCTAAAACACCCCTGACCTGTTTTCACTGACCATGCATGCTGAAAATGTCAGATTATCTAGTAATAAGAGTGCAGGGACTGATCATGCAACAAAACAAAACAATTTGAAAACACTCCCCCTCGCGTGGCGCGCCAGGTCTAGCCTGGTCTGGCGCGTGGCGCGACGAAGACTGGTTTCCAGCCAGAACTGGCAGCTGCCCAGCTCTGCAACCTGAAATCTGTTCTGGATTTTCTGCACCCTGTAAACGTAAACAGCAGCATGCAACTGGTTTCCAAAAACCACTAAACACATGTATGCATCAGATTTCACCTGGGGGACACTTGCCTTGATCCTAGAACACTTGAAATCCTATATAAAGGCCTCATTCCTTCACTTATTCATTCACACTTCAAGAATTTCTCAAAACAAGGACCATTGTAAGTGTACTTAGCTTCTTTAATTAAGGTTTTATTAGTTTAATGACCGAAAGTCAAAGTTAGCATAATTCTGCTTTGACTTTGTGATTAATCACAAACAGTCCAGCCATTATTCGAATTAAAAGTGGCTATGTGTTGGTAATTATGTAGGTAATAAACCCTTAAAAGGGAACCTCCTAATTATCACGTTATGTCAGTCTAATGTCGGGTCAAACTTATTAATAAAAAGTCAACAGAATCAGTTTTTGCAAATTAATTCATAACTTATAATGCAGAGGTTATGGAACATGTTTTAACACTAAAATAACTTGGTAAATAATATAAGAACATGTTTAGGCATGTTCAACCCGACAATTCTGAGTTTAGGCTCGGTTCGCAACCGAAAGTCGCAAAAGTAGACTTTTTGCTTTGACTTTCAGTTCTTACCCGATTTAGCTTAGTTTAGATATGACTTAGGGTTCCTTTAGGACCATATTACATGTTAGTATAACCCTCTGAGATTATACTATATGGTCTCTTTTAAATCTGAATCATTTGCATGTTTCCGTTAAATACTTAAAAGTTGACCATTATGCCCTTTTGTTATAAAAATGAGATTTTTGAAAATGTGAGAGGACAAAATCCTTTATTACTGATTTATAAGCATGTCCTAAAAATTTGACATCAGTTTATGGTCTGGAATAAGAGTTATGCTCAATATCGTAAATCAAAAGCTTTTTATTAATTTAATGGCATTTTTAGTATAAATCATATTTAAACCCAAATTTTGGCACCAAACTTTCTACCCACTGATATAATATAATATTTAGGGATTTTTGGAAATTTTTGCCAAATTTTAAACTGATTATATTATAGAGTTTTAATGCAAATTCGGTATTGATGAAATTGCCCTTTTCTTTGATAAAAAGAGTTTTACATAACATTTTGATACCAAACCTTTTTATACTGATTTCATATGTTAAATAAAATATTTTAAGCTTTAGAGACTGATCAAAATCTCAGATTTCCTTAAATAATCCAAAAACCGTCAAATACCGACCTTTACGCTTTTTAAACGCATAGTATGGGTTAAAAATATATTTGACACTTAAGATTCATTACCTACTGATATTATAAGCAAGTTTTTATACTTTAACAGTAAGTAGAAGTTTTGAACTCAGATTTCCAAATTTGACCCTTAAAGCTTATGTGAAATGACCAAAATGCCCCCACGGTGCATAGTTTGGCTACAAATGATAAATTTCAAATATATACAATATCTTACTGATATAACTTGTAAAAATAAATATTTTTACTGATCATTTTAGACCAGAACCTAAGATTACTATTTAACCTCTTTTATAATCTCTAAACTGACCAAAATACCCCTACGGGGCTTAAATTGATTATAAATTCGTTTTGGGCATAATGGAAGATATCCTACTGATATCACAACATATTCTAAGCATATTAACTTGTGGAACCTGTACATGACTCATTTCGTTAACCGTTATGCATTTTCACGATCGGTACGGTTTATGTAACTAGTTTGCATAAATTAACCGAAACGGGTCAAACCTTATCATTTTCACTTCAAAATCCAGAATGTGTTTAGTTTACCCATGTTATACAAGTCTTCATACTTGTCGGGTCTAAATCACATTCTAATCCGGTCTTCGCTTAATCTTGGGTTTTGAACCGTAAGCCTTTCATTGAAACTAACCGGTCTAAATTAAAACTTAAATAAGACCTGTTAGGAATCTAATAGGTTATTAAAACCTTCATTCCAGATTAGGAGCCCAGTAAAAGATACTTGTACTTGCTGATTGATATACGGTTGAGGATAAATTTATATTTTTGCTCATGTAAATACTTTTAACTTATTTTCCGTTATACGGGCTTGGGATACGGTATTATAATAATACCGCTTGGTCGGGTATGAAATTATTTAAATCGGATTGTGATTAATAAATTTACATAACCCATTTTAATTTGTTTTGTTTGATGCAATGCCTTTGGGGGTTTAATGACCATGTCCTGGATATCCTCGGCTCATTTATTAGAAATGGCCACGGCTTAAGCACGAGGTGTAGGCATACACCTGACAGTTGCGTATGTATAAACGGTATCTCACTCTCTTGTGGGCTTATACTTGTGGTGTGTCTATTAATCTAATCCGGCTCTTCTAATCGGGTCCCGAGTGGACGACAAACATGTAAGACTATATATAAGATTATTTTAAATAATTGTCCCAAGTTATAAAAGAATATTTGTGCCTTGTGCATTTAAATTAATTTTTATAAACACTTTTCAAAAGGGTCAGTTAATTGTATTTACTAGTGTAAACTGACGTATTTTTTAGAAAGGTTAAGTGCAGGTACTACGCGTAATGGGCTGGCTACTCCTAGTATCAAATAAAGAGTCTTGCAAGCTTTTGATGCTTAAATCTGTTGAACAACATTTCTTTTTATTTTAGATCCGCCTGTGGATCCACTTGCAATCCGTTGTGTAATATTTTATGTTACTTTCAATTCGGTTTATATAATTAATACTTTAGACTTCCGCTGTGCATTGAACTGTGATTAATAGACTATGATGATATCAACTATGTCACGATACTCCCCACCGGGCCCACCGGTACTACGTGGAAATATCCGGGTGTGACAGAAGGCTACTAACACCAACAGCCCCCCAGTTCAAAGGTTTATTGTACTGTTGTATATATACCTTTGGACTTCTTTGGTTGTCCGAACTAATTCTTCTAACTTGTTTTGTATTTCCCGAGGAGGCCATAATTACCCTAGGTGTTCCCTTGGTTGACGTGTCCAGCTATCATTGGGGGAGAAAATATCTTGTTGCCCTTTCAGTTGCTTGTCTAATCATCCCCCCTTTAACTAGGTTTCTGTTTCCTTTTTGTTCATTCTCCTTCTACTTTCTTCCTGGTTTTCTTCTTCTTCTTCCAACGTATCTTCTTCCTTCGACCATAATGTTAGCCCTATCTAATTCTTCTTCTTCTTTATCTTGTGTCTTTAGGGTTTTCTTATTATGAGTAAGAAGGATATGGGTCTTCATACTTCCTTCCTTGATCAGGAGGTCGTTGATGCTTTCTGTCGTAAATTCGTCGACTATATTTTTTATTCTCCCTTTGCACTGGATCTGGACCACCTGATTACGGATTGTCTAGCTAGTTACGTTGGGTTTTATAAAAACATTTCAACTTCTCCGGTATTCGGTTTCCTTTATCTAGGTTATTGTTGGAATTTATTTTTGGGGGATTATGGCTTAGATATTAGGCAATTGGATCCGTTAAGTGCTATAAAGGTTATACATTTTGAGGTAATGTGCCATATCCTTGTGTAACACCCCGAATATATTAGGAATTTTATAAATGACCATAACAAATATGTTGGTCACAATTAAGGATAAAATAACTACGAAAAATTTAACCAAGTTAATTATGTGCCTTGAAATATTAATGAAAACAAGGTTAAAATACCCAAAATAAAACTTGAGAATAAGTAGAGGGACCAAAAGTGACAAAATTGAAATTTGGTTTTTATTAAATAAAAATTTAAAATCCAAAACACACACTTGGTGTGTTCTGGTCGAAGGAAAAACGCAGAGGGCGAACAAGCTTCCCCATTTGAACCCTAGTTCTTGCAATTCCATCAAATTGCAAGGGGAAATCAGTTCCAAATCAAAATCCAAACTCGAATTAGTGATCACCTTCGCGAAAGGATCATAAGGTATGCTTAATTTTGGTTATTTGGTTTCATCTTGAGTTCTAGATAAACATATGAAATTCGAAATTTAGCTTGGATGTTTGATGTTGGATGAGATTAGGAAAGAAATCAAGTCTAGGAGTAAACCCTAGTCAATAAATTGTTGAATTTGTGTTCATAAGTAAGAAATCCATAATCACCCATTTAGGTGTTAAATGGGTTTTGTAGGATGATGAGATACATTGAAATCTTGATCATAAAACGAATATTATTGATTTTTATGAAGTGAATCTAGGTGTTACTATGCATGCTAGATAAAATAAAATTGAAAATGATGTTAATCTTGGCTAAATAGTTAGTCATGAACTTGATTGTTATTGGTATAAAATCATGCTCACTAGGTGTTCGATGTAATGCCTAAACGAGAACAAATTGTAAGATTTAGAGTAAAAATGCATGTTCAAATCGTATGGTGAATTATGCGTTATAAGAAATAATAAGAGTTCTAAACACGATGTTGGTTGAACTCTACAGGCACGATGGTTAAATCTTCAAGCGGTCAAGTCGAGCGGACGCGCGCTTGAAGGATATGCTTTGAAAGGTATGCGACTTGTCGTCTCTTTACATTTATGTAGACAAGCCTAGTCATAGATATGTTTAATGTTGTTATAACGAAAATAGTTGCGTTTGGTAAGTCTAAGAAGTGATGGAATTCACTCGACAAACCAAACGGGGTAAATTAAATAGTTGGGATATGTATGATGTTGAAATGGTGAAATTGTAATCGTTTGGTAAGCCTAAGAAGTGATGGAATTCACTCGACAAACCAAACGGTTAAAATAAATAGTTGGTCAGATATGTTTATTGATAATATTGTTTAATTAGTCATGTTTGGAATGTATATAAAGTGATGTAATTCACTAGATAAAGAACGGGTTAAAATATTGGCTGAAATGGTAGTGTTCGAAGTGACTTGAAAGTCAATCGTTAAGTTTGAGTTATAAAAGCGTAAACCATGGAATGGAAGTGATACGCTAAGATGGATGTAACAACTCTCATCAAAAGTCCTAATTATTATTTTAATTTGGCCAATAGGAAACCCTAATTGAGAAACCCAAGTAATTCTGCATAATCCCTAAAATTTTCAAAACAATTAGAATCAGGATTAGGGCCCCTAAAACTAAAGGGGGGTAAACCCTAAGTTGAAGATTATCTTTAAAATGCGTTGTCTAGATTTCAATTTAACGAACTGTCGATTCAGCAAGCCTATACTAGTGACAAGGCTACCCTAGGGTAGATATGTACCCCAGGCGAGTCGCGACAGCATCATCATCATCTTCCGCGACACGCGGGGGAACCCAATTTCACGTATAAATACTAGGCATTGGGACTTGAATTCTGTCTTTGAAACGACGTAAATTCGATTTACGTAGACTGAGTTATAGCAGAAACAGTTCACAAAACACACACTGATCACGAAGTGCTGCCACAATCAGGGTAATAACTCGATCGCTATTACGATTCAACGTCCGATCGATTATAACTATCCAACGATTGTTTAAGTGCCGCTCAAATTGAGTTTATACTTTGTTATTCATCGTGATTTCAACTTGAATGTTTGAGTGCTGTTCGAATATGGACTATACTCTGTCATTCGTTGTGAATCCGCTGAATTGTTAAGTATTGCACTTGTAAATCGTTGTGAGGGTTTAATCTCGTGAATTGTCGTAACTGCTGTATTAGTTACTAACCTGTTTGTGTGTGCATTGTTATTTAAATTAGGTTAATCAAGGCTAATCAGTAGGCTTATACTCTGCTCGTTAAATCTACAATGTGAGTCATTCTCTTTTTATCAAATTATTTTCAAAATCATGTTTATTTTCAAAGGTTATAATTACAGTGATTAAGTTTATGTAATCACCAAGTTACAGCCGGTATGTGGGGTATTGTGCACATTACTACTGTTGTTATCACTTTAGGTGGGCGAACCTAATTAGTGATATTCGTCATTCATTGGGGCAGCCAATGGTGATATGACCACAGTCACCGAAATGAGTCGAGTGACAAATACTGTGGGTAGTTGGTTTGATATCAGAAACATTGTAATCTCTCTTAATACTGTGAATTATAACAAACGAGTCGTTTTAGTAAAACTGAATGATTCACTCAGTATTTCCCTACTGACAAAACCTTTTTCAAACATGTTTCAGGTGATCTGTTGTGAGCACAGGAAAAGTGCCGTGGAGCACTACCAGCTTAGAAAAGTGGCTCAATGTAAATAAATAAAGAAACAATGTTTTGAGAAATAAAGATTTCCCAGCGAAATCACTTTATTGTAAATTATGGGATTTATCCCTATATTATATATATAAACGAGCAGTTTTAATATTAATCGATCCTGTTTAAAAAGACTTCCGCTGTCACTTAATTAGATACCATCGGATTTCCTGCCTCGCGGCTCTGGACCGGGTCAAACCGGGGCCAAGGGCCGTGACAGGAAAAATGTGGTATCAGAGCCACTGATTTAAGCTTACTATTGATTTTAGCCTATTAAAATAATTGAGAGATATTTAGGAAATTTAATTGCTATTTTGTGAAAACATGTTTTATTAACTGATTAATTGTTGAGTTACAGTATGGGTAAACACAAGCTTTCTGCTATCTACCACAAATTAGATACTGCACCCACAGAAAAAGGAACCTCTTCCTCCAAACATCCAGCAGATCTGGAAGAAGGGATTTTTGTCCGTAAAGCAAATTATGAAAATCCTCTCACCCGAGATAAAAGAAATTTGATTCTTAGAAAGGGACAGGAGAAAATAAAGAAACCCCAAGTCAAGAAAGTGAGGTTTAATCCAGAAACCCAGGAATTAGGCAATAGGTCACCTTGGGAAGACACATTAGATGAAAAATTGGCAAACCTTTATATGCTAGCTACCGTAGCAGAAAATGCAAACCTCTAAACTATCAATAAGCCTGGTTTAGTAGAAAATTAATACTCAGTAAATAAATAAATTATAGTGAGTTCTCTTTCCAGTAGTCTTCTGTACAAATCAGTATGCAATAAAACTTTAATGTTTATTTGTAAAACTTTGTTCCAAAGTTTTAACTTAACATTTTTGTGCATTTTGCATATATGCTATCCAGCATGAGTGAGATATCGGAAGCATTTCAGAATCTCAACCTCTACCCAGTACCAATTGAAGTCTCCCACGACTTTACTGGTTATATTGCTGACATAGAGGAACCCCTGGAATTCCAAGCTCCACCGCTGGAAAAAGCAAAACTTAAAAAGAGAAGAAGATATGTAGGATGGAGGAAAGTGCGCAGGAGAAAGCCAGTTACTAGGAAACTCCCTAAAATAGAAAATCCTATAGACAAAGGAAAAGGAATCGAAATCGGAGAAAGTTCTAAACCAGCAGAGATAGAAATCAGGAAAGATTCTAAACAAAAAAAAAAAGAATAGAAATTGGAGAGAGTTCTAGACAACCTGAAGAAATCACATTTCAAGACGAAATAGACCGTCTACTGGCAAATTGTGATGTCCTTAGCCCTATCCATAATAATCTATATCCTTACCTAGCCGAAACCCAACTTCCTGTAAATCTGGAACCAGCTATTCCAGACCCACTAATCCACACTCGACCTTTAGGTCAAATGGAAGAATGGTGGACAAATGACTGGCAATTCGAAAATATCATCAACAGTCCTTATTCTTTCCTTCCACAGTTTGATCCAGAACCTATCCCCAATCCTCCAATGAGCAACGAAAACTTAGCCGAACTCCGTCAGTTCGGTGAAGAGCTGATAGGTACAGGGAATAGAATCCGGGAAATGGGGGAACAAATTTCCTGGAAATACGACGAAAGGGAGCGTCGCTACTAAACTGCCAGTTGACCAAAGAAGAGTGGGGTTGGGAAGAATGTCTGTATAATAATAATAAGAGTCCAATATAATTCTGTAAAATGGGAAATAAAACATTGTAAGATAAACAGTGTGTATGGATGCCTATATAATATATAAAGAAAAATAGAAGTCGAAACATCGACGATTTTGGATATATATATCTGTGTTATAAAGATTTTATGTGCTTCTGTGTAATTGTTTTATTTACAATCATTTAATACTAATAGTTATATTCATAATAATTATCAGATGGAAAACGCTAGTAATGAACCAGTTAATGAAGGGAATCAATCTGAACAAAATCAGGAAAACCAGTATATGACTAGACAAGATATTGAAAACATTATCACTCAAGGGATAGCTAATGCTATTCCAGCAATTGTGGCTGCTGCTAAGAAACCTGTTAAACCACAACAAATCATTCCTAGTAAACGTACTCAGGAAGACAATTTTAGTAATAGTGTAAATGGAGGCGGCAATCATGACGATAATAATCTACGACAGGCTCCACCTCCTAAGAAAATGAAAGCCGCAACACCTGGTTGCACTTTCAAAGAATTTCTTGCTTGCAAACCTGCTGAATTTGTAGGTAACGAAGGAGCAACTGCAGTATTGCGTTGGTTAGAGAAAACCGAAGCAGTAATTGCAATAAGTAAGTGTTCCGAAGAAGATCAGGTTATGTATGCGTCAAATTTGTTCAAAGAAGAGGCACTAGAGTGGTGGAGCACGGTGCTACAAGCAAAAGGAAGAAGGATGGCTTATGCTATGAACTGGGAAGAATTTAAAATTCTTGTAGAAAGAAAATATTGTCCTGAATATGAAAAGGAACAAATGGCAAATAAATTCCTAAACCATCGTATGGTAGGCGTAGAGTGTCGTGGATATACTTCGACATTCTTTGAATATGCTAGAGTGGTACCAACACTGGCTTCACCAGAACCGGTACTCATTTCCCGTTACATTTGGGGATTAATTAGTGAAATTCGTAACATCGTTAAAGCTGCGAGACCTCGCACTATTGACGATGCTGTGGAACTAGCTAATACCCTAACTGATGAACTAGTGCGCACAAGAGAAGAAGATCGAAAGAAGGAATTGGCTCAAAAGATTACCCAAGGATTTCATGTGGGTAATGATAATAATAGGTTCAAGAAAAGAGGAAGGAGACAATCTGCACAACCGCCTTTTTGCAGAAATTGCAAAAAGAATCATTTTGGAAAATGCAATGTAATTTGCAACTTTTGCAAAATGGCAGGACATAGTGAAGAAAATTGCAAAAAGAAAACCATAGTCTGCTATAACTGTGGAGAAACAGGACATTACAAAACAGAATGTCCTAAATTGATTAAAACCGCAGACAATAAAGGCAAACCAGCTGATGGAACAACAAAGAAGAATGCCCGAGCATTCCAGCTAACTACTCAAGAAGCTGAACTAATCCCTGACGTCATAGCTGGTACGTTCTTGGACCACGATGTTTATGCATAAGTATTATTTGACTCTGGTGCAAACCAAAGTTTTATCAATACTTCATTTTGCCAAGCCCTTAACTTACCCTTAACTACCCTTAGGCAAATTTTTACAGTCGAAACGGCAGACGGGAATTCTGTTAACATAAATAAGGTTTTGCAAGAAGGAAAGATAGAACTGTTAGGCCATAAATTTTCTGCAAACCTGTTACCTATGAAGTTAGCCGGATTCGATGTAGTATTAGGAATGGATTGGTTGATAGCCAACCATGCTCGAATCCTTTGTGATAAGAATTCCGTAGAAATCTGTACTCCCACAGGAGAGGTAATTTTAATTACAGGAGATAAACCACGGAAGCCACTGAAATTTTATTTCAGTGATAAAGTTGGCTAGTTATTCAAGAAAACAAGAAATGGTGTATATGATTTCGGTAATCATTAACACTAAAAGTAAGGAACTCTCAGACATCCCTATAGTTTCAGAATACCCAGACATCTTTCCAGAAGAGTTACCTGGGTTACCACCTGATAGAGAAGTAGAGTTTAGAATCCATCTAATTCTGGGTACTACACCAATAGCCAAGGCACCTTATCGATTAGCACCCACCGAAATGCTAGAATTGAAAAAGCAGTTAGATGAATTATTAAGCAAAGGATTTATACAACCTAGTTCATCCCCTTGGGGAGCACCAGTGTTGTTTGTGAAAAAGAAAGATGGATCGATGAGAATGTGTATCGATTATAGAGAACTAAATAAAGTTACAATTAAGAATCGATACTCATTACCTAGGATTGACGATCTTTTTGATCAACTTCAAGGCGCTAGGTATTTTTCTAAGATAGATTTAAGATCCGGATATCACCAGTTAAAAGTACAAGAAGAAGACATACCTAAAACTGCTTTCAGAACTAGGTATGGCCATTATGAGTTTACAGTCATGCCCTTTGGATTAACAAATGCTCCAGCAGCATTTATGGATATGATGAATCGGATCTGTAAACCATACTTGGATAAATTTGTAATCGTATTCATCGACGATATACTTATTTATTCCAAAAGTCAGGAAGAACATTGCGAACACTTGCATGCACTCTTAACTTTGTTAAGAAAAGAAAAGCTTTATGCCAAATTCTCGAAATGTGAATTTTGGTTAAAGGAAGTGCAATTCCTAGGACATATGGTGAATCACGAAGGAATTCACGTAGATCCTGCTAAAATAGAAGCAATTACCAAATGGAAGGTCCCACAAACAGCTATGGAAATTAGAAGTTTTCTAGGCTTAGCTGGATACTACAGACGATTTATTAAGGATTTCTCTAAGATAGTTGTACCTTTGACTAAGTTAACCTGTAAAACCGCTAAGTTTGAATGGGGACATAGGCAAGAAGAAGCTTTTAAGATTTTAAAGCACCGATTGACAAATGCTCCAATTTTAGCATTACCCGAAGGAACAGAAGATTTTGAAGTATATTGTGATGCTTCAAAATTAGGATTCGGATGTCTGTTAATGCAACGCAAGAAGGTAATTGCGTATGCCTCCCGGCAGTTGAAAAAGCACGAGGAAAATTATACAACTCATGACTTAGAATTAGGAGCCATAATTTTTGCCCTTAAAATCTGGAGACATTATCTGTACGGAAGTAAGTTTACTGTTTATACAGATCATAAAAGTTTAAGGTATATATTTGGGCAGAAAGAGTTAAATATGAGACAAAGAAGATGGATGGAAGTTCTAAGCGATTACGACTGTGATATTCAATATCACGAAGGAAAGGCAAACGTAGTTGCAGATGCCTTAAGTCGTAAGTATCAGGAAAAACAAAAGCAAGTCCGTGCTCTTAGATTAAATCTACAAGTAGATTTAATGGGACAATTAAAGAAAGTTCAAGAAACAGCAATCAAGGATAATGCTGAAGGAATGAAAGGTTATATAAAGGAACTAGAGCAAGGAAATGATGGAATTTGGAAATTCCACAAGAAACGAATTTGGGTACCTAAGCAAGGAGAATTAAGAAATAAGATTTTAGAAGAAGCCCATAAATCTAGGTATACTATGCATCCAGGAAACAATAAGATGTACCAAGATTTAAGAAAGAATTTCTGGTGGATAGGAATGAAGAAAGATATAGCAAAATATGTTTCTAAGTGTCTTACTTGTTCACAAGTAAAGGCAGAACATCAGAAACCTTCAGGACTACTACAACAATTGGAAATGCCTGTATGGAAATGGGAACTTATAACAATGGATTTTGTTACTAAGTTACCTAAAACAAGAAAAGGTAATGATGCGATTTGGGTAATTGTGGATCGATTAACCAAATCAGCTCATTTTCTACCAATGAAGGAAACCTTTAGCATGGAAAGGCTAGCCAAGTTGTACGTAGACGAAGTGGTATCTTTACATGGAGTCCCACTCTCCATTGTATCAGATAGAGATAGTCGTTTCACTTCTCATTTTTGGAAAAGTTTCCAGCGAGCTATGGGAACTCGACTAAATTTGAGTACGGCATATCATCCACAAACAGATGGACAAAGTGAAAGAACAATCCAAACTCTAGAAGATATGCTTAGAGCATGTGTAATAGATTTTGGTGGAAATTGGGACGATCACTTACCATTAATTGAATTCTCCTATAATAATAGTTATCATTCAAGCATTGAAACTGCTCCATTCGAGGCACTATATGGAAGAAAATGCAGAACTCCAGTTTGTTGGGCAGAAATAGGAGAAAGTCAATTATCAGGTCCAGAAATTGTGCAAGAAACTACTGACAAAATAACTCAGATTAAGGAAAGACTGAAAACAGCTCGAGATCGTCAGAAGAGCTATGCAAATAATCGTCGCAAGCCGTTAGAATTTCAAGTCGGAGATAAAGTATTATTAAAAGTTTCTCCTTGGAAAGGAGTTGTTCGATTCGGTAAGAAAGGAAAGCTAAGTCCAAGGTACGTAGGACCATTTTCTGTGATCCAACGTATAGGACCAGTTGCTTATCGTTTACAATTACCAGAAGAATTAGCTGGACTACATGATGTATTTCATGTATCCAATCTCAAGAAATGCTTATCAGATGAATCACTGGTAGTACCTCTTCAAGATATAGAGGTAAACGAAAAGCTGAAATTTGTTGAGAAACCTCTTCAAATTAAGGATCGAAATATTAAGTTTCTCAAACATAAACGACTAGTTTTAGTCAAAGTCAAATGGGATTCAAAGAGAGGAGCTGAATATACTTGGGAGCTGGAATCAGAAATGAAGAGAAAGTATCCTCATTTATTCCAGTAAATCTCAAGGACGAGATTTTTATTAAGGTAGGGAGAATGTAACAACTCTCATCAAAAGTCCTAATTATTATTTTAATTTGTCCAATAGGAAACCCTAATTGAGAAACCCAAGTAATTCTGCATAATCCCTAAAATTTTCAAAACAATTAGAATCAGGATTAGGGCCCCTAAAACTAAAGGGGGGTAAACCCTAAGTTGACGATTATCTTTAAAATGCGTTGTCTAGATTTCAATTTAACGAACTGTCGATTCAGCAAGCCTATACTAGTGACAAGGCTACCCTAGGGTAGATATGTACCCCAGGCGAGTCGCGACAGCATCATCATCGTCTTCCGCGACACGCGGGGGAACCCAATTTCACGTATAAATACTAGGCATTGGGACTTGAATTCTGTCTTTGAAACGACATAAATTCGATTTACGTAGACTGAGTTATAGCAGAAACAGTTCACAAAACACACACTGATCATGAAGTGCTGCCACAATCAGGGTAATAACTCGATCGCTATTATGATTCAACGTCCGATCGATTATAACTATCCAACGATTGTTTAACTGCCGCTCAAATTGAGTTTATACTTTGTTATTCATCGTGATTTCGACTTGAATGTTTGAGTGCTGTTCGAATACGGACTATACTCTGTCATTCGTTGTGAATCCGCTGAATTGTTAAGTATTGCACTTGTAAATCGTTGTGAGGGTTTAATCTCGTGAATTGTCGTAACTGCTGTATTAGTTACTAACCTGTTTGTGTGTGCATTGTTATTTAAATTAGGTTAATCAAGGCTAATCAGTAGGCTTATACTCTGCTCGTTAAATCTACAATGTGAGTCATTCTCTTTTTATCAAATTATTTTCAAAATCATGTTTATTTTCAAAGGTTATAATTACAGTGATTAAGTTTATGTAATCACCAAGTTACAGCCGGTATGTGGGGTACTGTGCACATTACTACTGTTGTTATCACTTTAAGTGGGCGAACCTAATTAGTGATATTCGTCATTCATTGGGGCAGCCAATGGTGATATGACCACAGTCACCGAAATGAGTCGAGTGACAAATACTGTGGGTAGTTGGTTTGATATCAGAAACATTGTAATCTCTCTTAATACTGTGAATTATAACAAACGAGTCGTTTTAGTAAAACTGAATGATTCACTCAGTATTTCCCTGCTGACAAAACCTTTTTCAAACATGTTTTAGGTGATCTGTTGTGAGCACAGGAAAAGTGCCGTGGAGCACTACCAGCTTAGAAAAGTGGCTCAATGTAAATAAATAAAGAAACAATGTTTTGAGAAATAAAGATTTCCCAGCGAAATCACTTTATTGTAAATTATGGGATTTATCCCTATATTATATATATATAAACGAGCAGTTTTAATATTAATCGATCCTGTTTAAAAAGACTTCCCCTGTCACTTAATTAGATACCATCGGATTTCCTGCCTCGCGGCTCTGGACCGGGTCAAACCGGGGCCAAGGGCCGTGACAATGGACAAGCCCGAGAATGGGTAATTATGGTTAGAAATCAATAACAATGAATTATGCAAGTACGTAACCACGGTTCCGTTACTTTATGTTTGATCATGTAATTTTGTTAGTTAACTACGTGTTAGAATTGTTATGTAAACTTGATAAATAGTTGAAGTGACGAAGTTCACTAGATAGACAAACGGGTCAAATGTTGGTTAAAATAAGTTTGGCATGTCGTATAGTGGTGGTTTTCGTTAGACAACCAAACGGGTCAAATATTAGGTAAATTGGTAGTGTTGAAGAGTGTTAGATAGTCACTCATTGATTATGAATCATAAAAAAAAGTAGTCCGTTGAACGGACGCGCCAAGAGCATAACTTTTCTTGAAAGAACCCATGATATGGGTCAAAAGAAAAGTATTATAATTTGTTGATTATTAACAATGTATTTGATCGAAATTGTTCATAACAAGCACAACATATTGTGTGCAAAAGTTTTAGGAATGGTAGTGAACACCAATGTTGACAAGCCCAGGTAAAAAGGGGTAAATTTTATTTAGAAACCATTATGAGTAACTTATGTAAAGTTTGACGTATACCCAAACTGATCGAATAAATAATAAAAGGGAATTCTTAGGCGATTAGTCTATAAACGAGATTTTACGCACGTAATGATATCAAACGGGTCCGTATTTAAATTACGGACACGTAGGAAAAAGAATCGCGAAAAACAGACTTGTAGAACGAAAGTTATGAAGATTTTAAGTTAGAATTTGGTTATTAATTGGAGCTGGGCAACTGCAGCTCAAACCAAGCAACCGGCTGTCGAAAATAGGGTGTCGCGTCGCGCGACACCATAGCAGACTCGTGGTCGCGTCATGCGACGTCGGTCGCGGGCCGCGTAAGCCTAGACGGGATCTGTTGCGGGGCGCGAAAGACCCATAATTCAGAAATTTTATTTTGTTTTCATTGTTTGGCATTAGAACTTGATTATAGGTGTTTTAACGTTGTCAAAACTAACAATTAACATGGTTTTGACATTAGGTGATGTTGGTCTCACTCCGGATGGCGATCAAGCATGAATTCAAGAACCGAACACATCGTTTTGAAGCTTCCGCGTTAATCTAAATTTCTTGTAGACAATGTTTATTTCGTAAACACTTAACTTGATGTCTCTCATGTTTAAACTAGTTAGTTAGTTAGTTAACTAAGATACTATCGTGATGAAATCTTATTGTTTTGTATAACCTTTGAAATGATGCATTCTTTTAAAAATGCGTATTTTATGTTAAAATCCTAACAATGAGACGGGTGTTACAAGTTGGTAATCAGAGCTCAAGGTTGTTAACAAAGTGTGTTCGGTTCGAAGCTTGATCAAACATCTGGTAATAATTATTTATATTAGTAGATTGTAACAAAATATTAGGAAAAGAATATGAATTAAAGTGCATGGGAAGGGTGTGTTATTACACTCAAACCCGGAAAGTGCACTAAACACGAATGGTTTAAGCAAGTTACAAACTTGGCTAAATCAAAGTGAAAGATGCCAATGATAATGAAATGAAATGTTTATCGATTGACATAAACATTGCAGATTCGAGATGTCTAGTGTCGATAAAAGATTATTAGGTAGTATAAATCCTAATCATAGATTGAATATAAAATAAGTACTTGTAAAGTAAGTATATTTGAATGTCTCGTATAACAATACGGGCAACATTGAATAGCAAGATTAGTAATAAACTGGAAATGTTCGAATGATATGATGACCGCATCTGAAGATGACGGGGGATAAATAATCTAAAGGGCGGAAGGCTCGGAAGCATGACAAAGAACATGCTAGCAAAGAACCTAAGTCAAGTGATGACTTGATACAACGGAGTACATCAGGGCGAGTATCAATCAGGTACACATTCTAAGTTACGATAAGATAAGTAGAATGCAACAATTCACACAATGAACGATAGTTGCATATGGGCATATATGACTAGAGAAATGAATGAATTATGTAAAAGAAAAATATATATATGTATGTATATATATAAATAAATAAATAATGGCGAGTATGTGAAACCGGGATAAAAGTAATCTCGATAAATATTGCAATGGGAAGGAGTGCGTGTACACTCGAACCCAGGAATGCAATGAAAGATAAGTGTCATAATGGGAAGGAGTGTGCGTACACTCGAACCCGGGAACTTACTAAAGCGAACAATCGTCGTATTGGGAAGGAGTGTAATTTCACCCGAACCCAGGATTTGTAATAGTAAGTAAGCGGTGAAGACAAGGTTATATACTTGTCTAAACCTAATAAAACACGTAGAAACATCGTTTATCAATATAAACGATGTGGGTAAATTCCATACAACGATATGGAATAATAAAATGAAATAAGTTAAATTTGGTTATTCTTACAATGGAATGATGTCAACCGCAGTTGGCGACGATACGATAACCCTCATGACTGAGGAGACATGCAAAAAGGGATCTAGGGGGAAGTCGGAAAGGCTATTGAAGCCGTGTAACCTGGAATCATGGAAGGGTTACAAGTCACCATGATGGCGGCAAGGAAAGAAGAGATGAACGAGTTGGGAGAAAACCCATCGGGGTGAGTAACGCAGGTACATGTTATAAAATTACAACAAATTAACGTTAGGTAACAATTACATAATGGATTAAGGTCATGAACGAGAAATTAAGACTTGGGCAGAAAATACCCTACAGGAAAACTAAATGGATGATACATATTATTCGCTACTACGAATAATAAAGTATCAATAAATGCGGATTTAGAAACTTGGGTATGAATAACCACCCAAGTAAAACATTATTAATCAAATCCTTACTAGGAAGAATGATGATCACACTGATGGGTGTGATTGTATAAAAGATTAGTGAAATAAACGTATTAAAAGTGTTAGAACGAAAATGGGTAAAACCCCAAAAGCCATATAACAATAATAGTGGTTTTATCAAATAAGGCTTATGAAATGGACCTTCAGGATATTAATAAAAGAGATGGACCTAAGGGTCGCTAACAAAAGAAAGACGGATGTTCAGTTCAAATAAGTAAAATGTTTTATAATAAAGGAAAACGTAAACCAGTGAAACTGGAGAGTTAAAAAAAATATTAAGATAAAGAACCCGGGTAACGGGCGATAAAGAAAAATAAGTATGAACCGGATAACGATAAGCGAAGAACAAACCGACGTGACGGAAGAAGTCATAGAGTCGGAAGAATAGTTTTAAAGAAAACGGGTGTAGCCTTAGACTACGGTCAAATCGATAAAATTCGAAAATGAAAATGAATAAGTTTTAGGCTAGAAAAGGGTGCCCTGACACCAGAAATGTAATTCTAAGAATATGAAATGATACAAGCAAAAGATGATCTATGGGATCATCATAACCTTTGAGATTATAAACAAGGTAAGAGTTTAAAGGACTAAGCGAACCACGCGTCAGCAATAGAAGGAAATAAACCAAAAAGGGGTGAAAGCCTAACGGAATAACCTACGAGGTTAAGCAAAAGAACATACGAGTCACTTGGGTAAAGCATGGGGATTAGTTACGATTCCTTGCATAATATAAGAGCGGAAAAGAATAAATTCTTGTCATCAATTCCTGGGTACGAGAATTTGACATAAGTTAAAGAGATAGACGTTAAACTAAAATTCAGTTTTAGTGACAAGTGACGTTTAACAAATATGAATATTATAGATAAATTAGAAAATAGTTAATATTAAAGAATATAGGTCTCAACACCGATAGGTGTGAGACGCTATGTTCGAAAGAAGATTTTTGATAATGAAAAGTTTATAAAAACTTAAATATGACGTGATGCGATGCGATCATAGTCACAAGAGTGATATAGAAATACAGAATATAATCATGTCGTAGCGTGAGTTACGGGATAGGAGATCATGAACTCAACTAAGGCCGAATATGGCAATGTGGAAGACCCGAACAACGGGGCATGAAATGACGGTGATTAATCAATCTAGCCGATAAGACCATCCAAAGTCAAAATAGTAACGTGATTTATACAAAACACTTGTCAATATAAGATTAGTTTGGGGCAAACATGTTGACGAACTCATTCTATGGAGTGGTCAATTGACAATTGGGTCAAATAGGTGACAAAATAAGAAATACAAGTTACAGTCCGTGAGGACTTACACGTGAAAGACGCATGCGTCAAGGTAAAGAATAACCTTTGACAAAAAGAAAGAATGCCTTAAAAACAAGACTAAGTTAGTTTGGTCCAAATCAAAGGACTACCTAAAGAAGGTTTCGGGGACGAAACCTATTTAAGGGGCGTAGACTTGTAACACCCCGAAAATATTAGGAATTTTATAAATGACCATAACAAATATGTTGGTCACAATTAAGGATAAAATAACTAGGAAAAATTTAACCTAGTTAATTATGTGCCTTGAAATATTAAGGAAAACAAGGTTAAAATACCCAAAATAAAACTTGGGAATAAGTAGAGGGACCAAAAGTGACAAAATTGAAATTTGGTTTTTATTAAATAAAAACTTAAAATCCAAAACACACACTTGGAGTGTTCTGGTCGAAGGAAAAACGCAGGGGACGAACAAGCTTCCCCATTTGAACCCTAGTTCTTGCAATTCCATCAAATTGTAAGGGGAAATCAGTTCCAAATCAAAATCCAAACACGAATTAGTGATCACCTTCGCGAAAGGATCTTAAGGTATGCTTAATTTTGGTTATTTGGTTTCATCTTGAGTTCTATATGAACATATGAAATTCGAAATTTAGCTTGGATGTTTGATGTTGGATGAGATTAGGAAAGAAATCATGTATAGGAGTAAACCCTAGTCAATAAATTGTTAAATTTGTGTTCATAAGTAAGAAATCCATAATCACCCATTTAGGTGTTAAATGGGTTTTGTAGGATGATGAGATACATTGAAATCTTGATCATAAAACGAGTATTATTGATTTTTATGAAGTGAATCTAGGTGTTACTATGCATGCTAGATAAAATAAATTTGAAAATGATGTTAATCTTGGCTAAATAGTTAGTCATGAACTTGATTGTTATTGGTATAAAATCATGCTCACTAGGTGTTCGATGTGATGCCTAAACGAGAACAAATTGTAAGATTTAGAGTAAAAACGCATGTTCGAATCGTATAGTGAATTATGCATTATAAGAGATAATAAGAGTTCTAAATACAATGTTAGTTGAACTCTACTGGCACGGTGGTTAAATCTTCAAGCGGTCAAGTCGAGCGGACGCGCGCTTGAAGGATATGCTTTGAAAGGTACGCGACTAGTCGTCTCTTTACATTTATGTAGACAAGCCTAGTCATGGATATGTTTAATGTTGTTATAACGAAATAGTTGTGTTTGGTAAGTCTAAGAAGTGATGGAATTCACTTGACAAACCAAACGGGTCAAATTAAATAGTTGGGATATGTATGATGTTGAAATGGTGAAATTGTAATCGTTTGGTAAGTCTAAGAAGTGATGGAATTCACTCGACAAACCAAACGGGTTAAAATAAATAGTTGGTTAGATATGTTTGTTGATAATATTGTTTAATTAGTCATGTTTGGAATGTATATAAAGTGATGTAATTCACTAGATAAAGAACGGGTTAAAATAATGGTCAAAATGGTAGTGTTCGAAGTGACTTGAACGTCACTCATTAAATTTGAGTTATAAAAGCGTAAACCATGGAAGTGATACGCTAAAATCGACAAGCCTGGGAATGGGTAATTATGGTTAGAAATCAATAACAATGAATTATGCAAGTACGTAACCATGGTTCCGTTACTTTATGTTTGATCATGTAATTTTGTTAGTTAACTACGTGTTAGAATTGTTATGTAAACTTGATAAATAGTTGAAGTGACGAAGTTCACTAGATAGATAAACGGGTCAAATGTTGGTTAAAATAAGTTTGGCATGTCGTATAGTGATGGTTTTCGTTAGACAACCAAACGGGTCAAATATTGGGTAAATTGGTAGTGTTGAAGTGTGTTAGATAGTCACTCATTGATTATGAATCATAAAAAAAGTAGTCCGTTGAACGGACGCGCCAAGAGCATAGCTTTTCTTGAAAGAATCCATGATATGGGTCAAAAGAAAAGTATTATAATTTGTTGATTATTAACAATGTATTTGATCGAAATTGTTCATAACAAGCACAACATATTGTGTGCAAAATTTTTGGGAATGGTAGTGAACACCAATGTTGACAAGCCCGGGTAAAAAGGGGTAAATTTTATTTAGAAACCATTATGCGTAACTTATGTAAAGTTTGACATATACCCAAACGGGTCGAATAAATAATAAAAGGGAATTCTTAGGCGATCAGTCTATAAACGAGATTTTACGCAAGGTAATTATATTAAACGGGTCCGTATTTAAATTACGGACACGTAGGAAAAAGAATCGCGAAAAACGGACTTGTAGAACGAAAGTTATGAAGATTTTAAGTTAGAATTTGGTTATTAATTGGAGCTGGGCAACTGCAGCTCAAACCAAGCAACCTGCTGTCGAAAATAGGGTGTCGCGGCACCATAGCAGCCTCGTGGTCACATCACGCAACGTCTGTCGCGGGCTGCGTAAGCCTAGACGGGATCTGTCGCGGGGCGCGACAGACCCATAATTCAGAAATTTTATTTTGTTTTCATTGTTTGGCATTAGAACTTGATTATACGTGTTTTAACGTTGTCAAAACTAACAATTAACGTGGTTTTGACATTAGGTGATGGTTCTCTCACTCCGGATGGCGATCAAGCATGAATTCAAGAACCGAACATATCGTTTTGAAGCTTCCGCGTTAATCTAAATTTCTTGTAGACAATGTTTATTTTGTAAACACTTAACTTGATGTCTCTCATGTTTAAGCTAGTTAGTTAGTTAGTTAGTTAACTAAGATACTATCGTTATGAAATCTTATTGTTTTGTGTAACCTTTGAAATGATGCATTCTTTTGAAAATGCGTATTTTATGTTAAAATCCTAACAATGAGACGGGTGTTACACCTTGGTGGTTCGATTACAATTCCTTTGTTCCGAAAATTCTATCGGCTTAGGTATATTAGTGATTGGTATACTATCCAAAAGAAGTTGGACAAGGTTTGGGTTTACAGTGCTGATTACTCTAGTTTGAAGAATTGGAAGGGTGAATTCTTCTGGCTTTCGAAATCTGCGGTTCCTTTGGTTATGTCGTGGCGTAAGCCGAAACAGGCGATGAATCCGAAGGATGATGATGACTCCCCTTATGATGAAAACCTTTTTGCTTTGTTAATTTCTAATTCCTCAAGTTTACAAGTGTTTTCGGAAGAGGTTCTTATTCTAACCGGACTGAGCCGGATGTGGCTTTATCCCGATGTTGTTCCAATGTTCAAGAAAGGGGCAAAGGGTGCGGTCTTTGATTCTCCAGAGATTATCTTCCCGGAGCCCTCTTCTTACCTAATTATTTTTGTGTTTTTTAAAGAGACTTGGATATTATATTTTGTTGCTTGCAATGTTTTAATCATTATCGTTTTTGTTATGTAGAAATGAGTTTGCTAGATTTTGTGCAACGTTAGGGAATGGGCATGAAGGGTCCTCGTCCTTTAAATGAGGGTGAAAGTTCGGTTTTGGATTGGCATAGTAGTGTTTGTGTGGACTTCTTTCCTCAAGCAGGTAAAGTTGGTGTGTTTTTGACAAAACAAGTTGTAGAACAAATACTATTTGATGACGACGATGATATTGGGATTTGTACAGAGGGTCATCCTCTGGCTATTGCTCAACAGGGTCATAGTGGGAAGGGTGAAAACCTTGGTCCAATCAATCTGTTTCTTTTACCGGACGTAAAGGTTGTCTCACCCCGTGTTCCTTCGAACACAGAAGTTGAAGCAATTGAAACCGATTCCCTCGTGAGATATTCTAAACGAAAAAGGGGTTCGAATGGGAAGAAAGAGAAGAAAAACAAATCTGTCCCTCCAGCTTGTAACTATGATGAAGGTCGTTATGGTAAACCCAATGCTACTGTAGTTTCTCATGACCCTCTCAACTTTTCCTGCTCCGGCTCTTCATCTAGGGACCAAAAGTTAGTGGGCCCAGGGTGGCCCATCACAGCCAAGCCCATTAGGGTTAGGATTCCTTTATCTTTAAATAGAGGGTCCACCCTTTATTTCCATCATCCTATTTTGGCCTCCTGTCATCTATTCTCTCTCTCTACAATATAACTCTCTCTCTACAATACAATTCTCTCTCTCTCTCTAGAATATAATGACAACTTATCAACTGAGCTGAGTTGCTGACCCTCTGAGCTGCTAAGCTCATGAGGTACTACACCAGCAGCTCCCAATCACGAACTATGCAACTTGGAATCACCACAGCTGCTAGCTAACCCTTGGATCTCGACCACAACCTCCCTAAGCATTCTTTATCTCTCTTATACTTATCTATATCTATAATAAATGAAACATTGGGGGACACTTGTCACCCTATGGTTGATGCCAAATAAGCTGACACATCAGCATACATGTGGCATAGCTCTACATCAAGGATTAGAGAAGGCTTCTTACATATGCTATTCTATACTCTCTCTCATTCTCTCCAAACCGTTCAAAGTATTATTCGAAACCCTAATCTACGATTCCTGCTCCTTACCCTTTCAATCGATCCTGTGCACAAACCCTAATTTTGATATCTATTTTTCTAGCCGTTTCACTCCGAATCTCAACGAAGACATCAATCATTCATCATCGCAAACACTAATCGCATAAAAAATCATCGAGCATGAGCATATTCTTGTGTAAGTTATTGATTATTGGTATGAAACATCTCATCAATTTCATCATTCATCCACCAGGTGATTGTTTATATTATCCCCTTTTGAATTTCGCTCATATCCTTTTCTTCATCGTTTCTGAAGTGTTGATTTGTTGAGTTTTGCCCTTTCGTTGATCATCTATCTTATCTATCTTGACATTTGGTTTTTTTTTTTATTTCCATTATTTCAGTTTTCAGCGTCTGTTCATCGTTCAATGGACTTTTGTGTTGCAAGGGTTGATTTGTGGTTTATGTCAGACTGATTTGAGCTTTGATTTGTTTTCTTGGCAGATTGCGTTACATATTTTGGATTTGGATTAATTTTACTGTGTTTTTGATTATTTTAGAGTTGTTGGTTGCAGGAGTCTTAGGAATTAGGATTTTGTTTCGGTACCTATTTTTCAAATCGACTGAATATGCATATGAAATGCTCAAAATGTAGGTTGTTTGGCATCAAAGTTGAAGATGGATGGCTAAGCTTTTAAGCAGTTGGGTGGCAGCGCTATGTAGTTGGTATAAGGTATGATTTCTCAAGGTTGTTCCCCTTTGTTGGTAGCCTATGTTGTTAATCTATATCAAAGTATATTTGTATAAAGTCTATTTCAATTCTCATATTGAATAGTTTTCTAGGGTTTTTTTTCTTCTATTTGTGAAAAACTAAGTTATAATACGATTGCAGGGCTTACTAGGTCGAACAGAGGTTGTTATTTTAATCTATATCAAAGTATATTTGTAAAAAGTCTGTTTCAATTCTCATTTTGAATAGTTTTTAGGTTTTTTTTTCTTCTATTTGTGAAAAAATAAGTTATAATACTCACTAGGTCGAACAGAGGTTGTGATTCGGCATTTGCCAGCTGCCACACAAAATTTCTTAGTTGGCGCTCATGGAGAAGATCTACAAGAGTAGGTTAGTGTTTTACGTGCATCAAATCCGGTGTGTCTTATACTGGTTCTGAATTTACAGAGCCCAAACATGGCTTCATGGATAATGGCAACTCAAAAAATCAAAACCATAAAACTTCAGCTGCATCTACACATTCATTAAAGAAGGATGGATTTCAAATATGGAGTTTGGGTCGATTCTTTGACGGTGGTTAGGCATCGTGACGACAAGCGAGCGGGCGAGAGGGTGGTGCGGTAATTATCGTTCTTGCCATAATTTTGTGACATGTTCTATTAGTTAATTCTTATGATATCAGCTATTTTTAATGGTTCGGGTGTCTGTCGCATATTTTCTTACATCATAATTGACTATCTTTGGATATAATGTGTTGTAACAGGTTATAATGGGCACCAAGATAGAAGGTGCTGGTGTGTTTGCAGTTGAGCTGTTTTTAACAGAAGATGCCAGGTTACTATTATATATTTTAATTTTTTTATGTTTTAACGTAAGACTTTTAATAACTTTATATGTATACTGCTATATGTGAATGTTAATATGAATTTGTGTGTTTAAAGGAGGTTGCTTTTAGACCTCATAATAGTGGTCACAAGACAACTACTTTATGTAACAATTTTGACTAACATGGAGACTATACACAAAACTAACAACATGAACTCAAGTTTTGGGTAATTTATATTTTATTCTCCCACTTTTTTGTATAATTCATGAAGTAACTTTTTTCTATCTTTATTATATGATATTAGCGTGTCATTATATTTCAAAATACACTTATCATGTTACATAGCAAATCGTTCTCATGAATTTCTAAACTTCATGGAAGTTTTGAAATGTACCTACTTCAAATATAGGTGGGGGACAACTGACATGTAAATAACTCGGTCACAGCAGGTTTTGTTGAACTGTTATTCCAATCTTTTTTTGTATAACTATGTATGCAGTATGCAACTCTTCCTTATGATTCTATTGAAAAGTAAAATAGACTATGGAGCTATGAATTTATTATGATCATTTTAAGTAGGTTGAATGGTGCAATGGAATTGAGTGAATTCATGTCATCATTTTTAAGATACAAGATAGAAAGGAAGCCAACAAGCGTGTGAGCGCGCCATGGCTATGTCTTCTCTCACCAAGTACATGTATTTTATTAAGGTGACAAGATTTCTAAAAGAAAGACAAACAGGCAGCAACGAAGAAGCAGTCAGCCCATCCACACCGGCCACTACTCCTGGCCAACGCGTCGCCGCTGCCGATGTCCTTCCACAGTCCTGCTACTACGGTTGCCACAAGCCCGACGGACGATCACTGGCCACTACACTAGGTTAAGTTCTTTTTTTTAGTTTAAATTAGATGTGATTATGTGAAATTGTTGTTGAACGTAACTTGAAAATGTTTATTCTAAACTGAGCGTTTATAGGTCGGTGCGAAGGCGGTTCGGGTTTTTATTGTTAATGAGGTATTTGGTCCAGAATCAAGGTAATGAGCTTTTGATTTTAGGTAAGTAGGCTTTTACTATCTGATTGTTCTTTGATTTCAATCAGTTGTTTTAATTGCATAGTATATCAGTTTATGCTAATTATATGTATGTTAATAAAAAAAACAAGGTTGAATATGGCCTTAGTATGCAAGTCCTCCCACAGACCAAAGTTTTACGTGTATCCTACACTTTGGACTTGGATACTGACCTAGGGTTGCTCAGTCTTAAGAAGGCGGTAATCAGGTACAGATATCATCTAATATTATTTTCTGTCGGGGGAAATTTTTTTATTTACTCACACGATATTTACAATTTACTTCTCCAGCATGCAAGGGAAACATTTATAAGAGATTGGGACCCACGAGAACATAGACTTCTACATAACAGGTGGTGCACTTTTATACTTTTACGTTTTTACATTTATTGTTCGAGTAGAAAGAATGTTAATTTAGTTTTTTATGCATGCTCGCTATTACAGCAATGTGGACAAAGTTCGAGATTTTATAAAGAGTGTCTACGTGGATAAGAAGTTTTTCGCTTCAAAGGCGTCCGGAAAACCTCCTAGAGATACAATGGATGGTTCGGTTCTATATTGGATGCGATGGAAGTTGTTTTGAAGGTAGTTTATTCCTACTTCGTATATTGTGTTTGAATATATGTTGGTTGTGAAAGATATTTAGATTAGAACATAATAATTTATGGTGTGGTAAATTGGAGAGACTTTTTGTTGCTGTTAATAGTATAGGTTGCACAATAAAAGAACTTTATTTTGTTTATTATGGACTGACAGGCATTTGCACCAAGGAGGTACTATAAAATCGACCTCCGTTAACTGCGTTAAGATGTATACAGTTGCAGGATAACATCGCTCGCTGGCCACTTGGCTACCGCCGAAGAAGCTTAGAGCTTTTCGCAAAGACAAAAGTATGGATTTTGCTTATTGTTTTTAATTTCGTTAATAAACTTGATTGTGAATTTGATCTGTTAGATGTGGTACCTTTTTTCATTAGCTATACAAGAATTGTTGTTTTCTTTATTTAAGGGTGTTATTTCTATGAACAGATTACACGGAAAGGGTGGATTTTATCCAAGATTTAAGATTTGTCAACATTCTAAAGACATTGGTACATAATTGCACGCCAATTGCTTGACAAAATGTCTCAATGAAGTGCTGCCATAAAAATTGAAGTCATAACAATGTCCAGCAATGTTGCATCTGATGTATGTGTAAGAGTTCCAGCAATAAGCAACTAACACACTTCTACTGCAAATTGCACCAGCAATATGTAAGTTTAAGTGACCAGAATTGTTAATTTGCAAAAAAAAAAAAAAACATTTAAATATTTTATACTCTATTACAAGAATATAGTCTACAAGGAAGTTTTTTCCGGGATTTAATAATTTTCTGTTTGTTTCTTCCAATGTATGCGTTTGTACAGAATATTACATTTCAAAGTAAATAATATGGTTTTGGTTGAACCCGCGTATTACGTGGGCATTAACCTATATATATATATATCAGTGTTACAAAAATCACGACTAGTCGGCGATTAATCGGCGACTAGTCGCTAGTCGGACCTCTACAGAGTAATTTTTCACTAATCAGTGAAAAAATCGCTAGTCGGTCAAAGCCGGTCAAAGCCGGTGATAATCGCTGCTAGTCGGCCCAAGTCGGGCTAGTCGGCCCAAGTCGGCCCATCTAAATTGATTGCAAAAGTGGCCCAAAACGAAAAATTAGCCCATTTTCTTATGCCCTACAATCAGTAAATCACTTTTATTCCTTTATTATCAGCAAGACAGCAACGATTCTTGCCCTAAAATCTCTACAAAAGTGACCGGCGACATCGGAGACATCAGCGACAGCGGCGACTCCTTCTCCGGCGGACCTGCTTCCTTCTCCGGCGGACCTGCTTCCTTCTCCGGCGGACCTTGCTTCCTTCGGTTCTTCCATACTCCAATCCAACAGGTAATAGTTTAATGGATAACTAATTTTCAGACTTACAGTTGGCCGATTGATTGTTATAGTTTAACGGATAACTAAGTTTCAGTGGACTTATTATATGTTACAGACTTACAGTTGGCCGATTGATTGTAGTTTGTTACAGACTTACAGTTGGCCGATTAATTGATTGATGTTAATGGATAACTAAGTTTCAGTGGACTTGATGATTTTTCTTACAAATAGTTACATTAGTGAATATTCTTACAGTTGATGATTGTAGTTTGTTACAGACTTACAGTTGGCCGAATATAGGTTATTTCTTACAAATAGTTACATTAGTGAATATCTTGTGAAAGCTGTACTGAATTGATGATTTTTTTGGTGTAGACGTGTCGAAATCATTGAACACTACGAGGATGACGATTACATTTGAACTATTTGTTAATGTTTGAATTTTAAGTACTTAGACTTGTTATGTTATGAATTATATGTAAGTTTAGTTTGAATTTTGAACTACTTTTATCTTTTTATGTATTATATTGATATGGATGTGTGAGTATATATATACATATTTATAAAAATAAAAAAATATACATATAAAATTCCCGATCCGATTAATCCCGAGTAATCACGAGTAATCCCGAGTAGTCGCTAGTCCCTACCTCACCGACCCGCTAGCGACTAGCGAGTTCTCCAACCTTGATATATATATATATATATGCATCTATGTTTTATGTTTATACATTCTTCTTGGATAGATTACTAATGTTGAGCGTCGGAGCGTTGGATAGATTCTAACGGGTTCTTTCGTGTTGTAGGTACAAGCTAGGAGGTGACGAGGTTGACCCGAGGAACGTTCATACCTTCCCCTGACCTTATCCTTGTTGCTTCAACATGAGCAGAAACAATTCAAAGCCATAGCGCCCGGGAGACGGTGTTCCCAGACGCTATGGGGCGTTTAAAGAGGGTTTGACGTGATATAAGGCTCGAGTACGAAAGAACTATAGCATTCCTCAAATTCTCTACAAAACACACAATTGTCATGTGGTATATACGACCACAATCGTATCAAGAAAATCCCACCATTATGTCATATGTGGCCACAACTAGTTAGAATATATCCATTTCTACTTCTAGATAAGGAATGCTCTTATGTGTTTTCCACTCTAAAGTACCCAAAAAATGTTCGAAATTCTTCGTTTGACAAAAATTTATTTACATTTATGCTTCCCTCTAATTTAAAATTAGAAGCTAACATTGTCTTGGTAGTTTGACACAACCATTACATGTAACATGGGGTCATAACACACTTATTGGCGAGTAAAACCCTAATCAAGGGTGTACACATGAAATTTTACAACAATCCCTTAAGTGTCTTTAAAGCGTGGTTTAAAACTCTCTTTCTTTATTTTATGTCAAAGTTTATTCCTACTCTAAATTACACCATTATTTAAATAATTCTTCTTGTCTAGATGGCAAATTTTATTCCTACTCTAAATTACACCATTTATTTAAATAACTCTTCTTGTCTAGATTTGAACCTAAGATCTCCTTTCTAAGGGGCATGAGCCGGCTCTATCAAATGAGCTAACCCCACATTAGCTCAAAACTCTCTTTTTTTTTCTCTCAACTTCTTCTAAAAAGCATGAGCCTCTATCAATTGAGCCAATCAAAACTCTCTTTTGTTCTCTCTTAAGCAATAAAGTCCCCCGTGAATTAGAGTTTCCAAACCCTTTTATACCCTTTTATACCTCTAAATTACACCATTTATTTAAATAACTCTTCTTGTCTAGATTTGAACCTAAGATCTCCTTTCTAAGAGGCATGAGCCGGCTCTATCAAATGAGCTAACCCCACATTAGCTCAAAACTCTTTTTTTTTTTTCTCTCAACTTCTTCTAAAAAGCATGAGCCTCTATCAATTGAGCCAATCAAAACTCTCTTTTGTTCTCTCTTAAGCAATAAAGTCCCCCGTGAATTAGAGTTTCCAAACCCTTTTATACCTCATAACTTTCCCACTTAGCCCCACCCCCCCCCCCCCCCCCCCACAATTATTGTTAATTCTACATTTTATTGTAACGAAAATCAACACACATTACATATTGTAAAATAGAAAGTCACATTTGTTGAGGTAAATCAATTATTTCCCTACTTTCATATAGTTGAAAAGGTTGGTTTAGATCGGTGATTTGTTGATTCTTGGCTCGGTTTGAGTTCGTTCACTAGTTGGTTTCTTTCACGGTGTTGTAAGATGGTGTGTTGCGTAGATCATTTAAGTCAATGCCAAGTGACATAATTATCATGGCAACAATGTAAGGTTGCATTTGCTATGATAAATGTTAGTACAAAAA
Source organism: Helianthus tuberosus (assembly GCA_030545235.1). NCBI lineage: Eukaryota > Viridiplantae > Streptophyta > Magnoliopsida > Asterales > Asteraceae > Helianthus > Helianthus tuberosus. The sequence continues at coordinate 65,382,327 of CM060407.1, read as the reverse complement.
CATTTATGCTCCTCCCTCCCCCAAACAAGAACACGTTAAAAAGAAGGTATTTGTTTAAAACTAGTTGATGCTCCGTCCGCGTTGCGGGGCGATGGCCGAATAATGATCGAGTGTTAGGCAGCTCATTGACACGAAAAACAATTAAATCGAGTCAATCAATTAAAACAAAACACTTTTATAGTTTTGATAAAAAAAAAACTAAAACAATGGCAATATTGTAATTTTTAACTGAGAGAAAGTTGTATTTTTTGACTGGGGTAAAATCGTAATTTCCCAAAAGCTAAAGTGATGGCAGTACTGTAAATTTGAACCAGGGGCAAAATTGTAAATTTTTACAGGGGCAAATTCATAAGTTTGAACTTGGGGTAACAACGTAATATATATGTGAACTAAGGGCACAATCGTAATTTTAAGCCGGAAGCAAAACCACAATTCTATTTTAAACCGAGTGCAAAATCGTAATTTTGAGTTGGGGGCAAAAGCATAATTTTTTTTGAATTGGGGAAAAAACGTAATTTTGAACTGAGGGCGAAATCATAATTTTTTAAACGAGGAAAAATCACATTTTTGAACAGAGGGCAAAATCATAATTTTTAGCTGGGGGCAAAAACAGAATTTTATTTTGAACTGGGGGGCGAAAAGTTAATTCTGAGCTGAGGGCAAAACCACAATTTTATTTTGAGTCGAGGGATTTTCGTAATTTTGAGCTGGGGACAAAAGCGTAATTTTATTTTGATCTGGGGGAAAAACCGTATTTTTAAAGAGGGGCAAAAACGTAATTTTTAAAATGGATATAAAATAATAAACTGGTTGGTCCAATGGGGGAGTGCCAGGCAAAATCGTAATTTTGAATTGAGGGCGAAATCGTAATTTTGAGATGGGGCAAAAGCGTAATTTTATTTTGAGCTGGGGGCAAAATGATAATTTTAAACAGAAGCAAAAAACGTAATTTAAAAATAGATATAAAATAATAAACTGGTTGGTCCAATGGGGGAGTGTCAGACAGCTGCTTGGCACTATTCCCCAACTTGGTAAATGTATGTATAGTAAATAAATAAATAAATAATAGTGGTACATTCACATGATTGTGTCTTTTCTTATAATTATTTTTAAGATCATATTATATATAATGCCGGAAAAAGAAACAACCACTGGATGTATACAAAAGATCTTTGACCACACCCACATCAGCTTCCACTATCAATGGTCATTATATTAGTAGGAGAGATGCATGAATTTTTTTAGGGAACATAAGATTACATAATTAAGAATCTTCAATTTGGCAATTTACTTCTTTTTTTTTTCGAATTATTAAAGTAAAAACTGTCAATAAAGATGACTAGTAGCATAAAAAACTAATGTAAGATAGAATAAAATAACACTTTATTTTGTCGATCGGAGGGCATAATTTCTTCTAACGTGTATAGTTTAACATGTAAACTTAAAAGAACTTGTATTTAAAAGAGTTAATTATAAAGATAGTTCGTATGGTCTATTGAAAGTAATGTTTTTCAGTACTAATTTATTTTTTTAACAGGTTCAGGTTTTAGGGTTTCGATCTTGTAACATCTTTGAGTATTAAGGCTAACTTTTGTTAGTTTTTCTGTTAAATCAACCTAAAATTACTAAAATACCCTTATATAACTTTTTGTTAGTACTCAAAGATGCTACTTTCAATAAACCACAAGAACTATCCGTGTAAATAACTACAATAAAATATAAAAACTCATTATATTTGTAAAAAAAACATATTATAAATACGCTACCTAAAATATTTTGTAAATTATATTCCTAAAATTAATATATATTACCAAGTGTCTATTAGAAGTATGTTGTCAAAAAATGACCCTTACTTCAAAAGTTCAAATATAATCTAATTGTATTTATGTTTTGATAAGTTACCGACCCGTGTCTTACACGAACTTAATGATTATTCAACACAAATAAATAAGATTAGAAAGGAAGTTATTTTTTGTTGTGTTGATATTATATTATACTAGGTTATAGACTTATGTATTAAACGAGTTCAATAATAATTTGACATAAATAAATAAGATCAGAAACAAAATTATTTTTTGGATTGATGTTTTGTAAAAATAAATAAAAATTAATGAATAAGTAATTGATATTATAAATATATTGACATTTTATTTTTTTATTAAACAACTTGTGTAATATATGTTAAATAATATAGAATAACTTTAATCGCGTATACTTACTTTTTATTTAATGTCAAATGTGTAATAAACGTTTTTTACATAAAAAGTTACAAATGAATAGTATTTACTTTTTATATATTGGTTAAATAAGTTTGTGTAACCTATGTTAAACATTATTAATTTAATCATTAAAAATAACTTTTAATTTAATGTCAAATACATATTAAACGTATTCTTTTTATATAAAGTGATCACAAAGTATCGTTTATAAATAATATAAAGTTACCCTATTTGTAACATAAACGAAATGCAACATTATTTGATAAATATAAATCTAAACATTTTATATTGAAAATTTTGCACAGAACAATTACAAAATTCAAAAAGCTTTTTTTTTATAAAGAAGTTACAAAAGTATGAATAACTTATCTAAACATAAATACAATTAGATTATATTTGAAGTAAGGGTCATGTTTTGACTTCGTAATTATAACAGACATTTGGTAATATATATTAGTTTTAGGAATATAATTGTTAAATATTTTTATGTAGCATGTTTTATAATATGTTTTTTTTTACAAATATAATGAGTTTTTATAAATTTTTTAAACTTAATTACATTATAGTCCTTGTGGTTTATTGAAAGTAACATCTTTGAGTACATATAAGGGTATTTTAGTCATTTTATGTTGATTAAACAAAAAAACTGACGGAAGTTAGCCTTAATACTCAAAGGTGTTACAAAATCGAAACCATAGTACCTGAACCTGTTAAAAAAATAAATTAGTACTCAAAGACGTTATTTTCAATAAACCACAAGGACTATCTGTGTAATTAACTCTATTTAAAAAATAATGGTAAGTTGTCACTAGAATGTTTAAACTTGTGTATATTAAACAAAAAAAATTAAGCATGTTTTATAAGTAGTTTGAAAAGTTATTAAGACCATACTGTGTGGACGTGGAAATCTGACGTGGAGGCCAGTCCACGCCCATCAAACTACCCCGTGCTTGGCGTTTTCCACGACGTTGTGTGTGGGACGGGGGATTCTTCACCAGCGTGGGGGGCAATTTGGTTAGTGATGTGGTATGAGTTGATTATCGGTTTGTGATAGAAGTTTTGTAATTGGTTAGCTTTTTTAAACACTAGTTGGGGCCCTTTTCACGCCCAACACCACTCTGTCTTTTTTTTACCACGCCCCTTTGCTTACGTGACTGTCACTAACGCTTAGCGCCCTGCCCTATCTTCAAGCCTCTACACACTCAATAAATAGTTTACTGTTTTATAGTATAGTTTTCTCCTTATTATATTTAGTACTTAAAATATATTATTATTTTGAATGTTTCAAAGTAACTTAATTTAAATGATTTAAAGTAATGAAACTTGTATGAATATGACAGTACGTAGTGCCAGAATTAAGAAAACTTGTAACTAATTTTTTTATGGGTTGATTTAAATACACCCCACCTCTTTTTTATAGGTAACTAGAGGTTTGACCCGCCCGCGTTGCGGGGCACTAAGCCGAATATTTCTCTATCATAACATGTACGTTAGTGTTTTGGTTACCTGTACATACTACTTATAATACGATCTCAAAAAAATTAAATTAAAACACTATCATACTTTTGCTTATGAAAAACAAAAATAATAGAAAAACTATAATTTTAAACTGGGGGCAAAATTGTAATTTTTCAGGATAAATGAGTGTCTGCCAGGAAGTCGCCTGACACGAATAAAAATTACACCGAGTCAAACAATTAAAATAAAGCACTACCACAATTTTCTCAAAAAAAAAAAAAAAAAAACAAAACGATGGCATGACTGTAATTTTACACTGGGGACAAAATTGTTATTTGATGGGAAAGCAAAGAAAAACGATGCAAAAAATGTAAATTTAAATTGAGAGCCAAATCGTAATTTGGCTGGGATGAAAAAAGCAAAACTAATCGCAAAACTGTAAATTTAAACGGGTCAAAATCGTAATTTTTAATCGACGGCAAAATTGTAATTTTTAGTTGGGGGCAAAAGCATAATTTTATTTTGAACTGGGGGCAAAAACGTAATTTTGAACTGATGGCAAAATCGTAATTTGAAAGCGGGGATAAAATCATAAATTGGTTGGGACAATGGGGAGTTCCAGGCAGCTGCCTGGCACTACTCCTCCATCTTGTGTCTGTAATTATACACTGGGGGGAAATCGTAATTTGACTGAGAAAGCAAACAAAAACGATGACAAAAATGTAAATTTAAATTGAGGGTAAAATCGTAATTTAGCTTGGAGGAAGAAAACAAAACTAATGGTGAAACTGTAAATTTAAAAGGGGCAAAATCGTAATTTTGAACCGAGAGCAAAATTGTAATTTTTCACTGGGGGCAAAAGTATAATTTTATTTTGAACTGGTGTTAAAAACGTAATTTTAAACTGATGGAAAATCGTAATTTTAAAGCGGGACAAAATCGTAAATTGGTTTGGCCAAAAAAGTCAAAAAGAAAAAAAAAAGAGTAAATTGCCATTTTAGTCCCTGAGTTTTGTCCAAATTTGCCATTTTGATCCAAATAGTTTTATTTTCCCCCCTAGGTCCCTGACTTTTACATTTGTTGCCATTTTGATCACTTTTCCTAACTCCATCCAAAAACCCAGTTACTCTTTTCAATTTAAACATTTTCAGTTGCCATTTTGATCCAATTCCAAAAAATCAAAAAAATTCCAAAAAATTCAAAAAAATCTAAAAAATTCAAAAAAATCTAAAAAATTCTAAAAAATCATAAAAATTCTAAAAAATTCAAAAAATTCTAAAAAATTCTAAAAAATCATAAAAATTCTAAACAATTCAAAAAAATTCTAAAAAATCAAAAAAATTCTAAAAAATCCAAAAATCATTAAATGTTTCGGCACGAACCGTTTCGACCCGTACCGTTTCGAACCGAACCGTTTCGACCCGTACCGTATCGACCCGTACCGTTTCGACCCGTACCGTATCGAACTGAACCGTTTCGAACCCGTACCGTATCGAACCCGTACCGTATCGAACCGTACCGTTTCGACGCGAACCGTTTCGAACCCGTACCGTATCGAACCGAACCGTTTCGACGCGAACCGTTTTGAGCCGAACCGTTTCGACACGAACCGGTACGGGTTCGAAACGGTTCGCGTCGAAACGGTACGGTTCGATACGGTACCGGTTTGATACGGTACGGGTCGAAACGGTACGGGTCGATACGATACGGTACGGGTCGAAACGGTTCGGTTCGAAACGGTACGGGTCGAAACGGTTCGTGCCGAAACATTTAATGATTTTTGGATTTTTTAGAATTTTTTTGATTTTTTAGAATTTTTTTTATTTTTATATTTTTTTGAATTGTTTAGAATTTTTATGATTTTTTAGAATTTTTTTATATTTTTTTGAATTTTTTAGAATTTTTATGATTTTTTAGAATTTTTTTAGATTTTTTTGAATTTTTTAGATTTTTTTAGATTTTTTTGAAATTTTTGGAATTTTTTTGATTTTTTGGAATTGGATCAAAATGGCAACTGAAAAGGTTTAAATTGAAAAGAGTAACTGGGTTTTTGGATGGAGTTAGGAAAAGTGATCAAAATGGCAACAAATGTAAAAGTCAGGGACCCAGGGGGAAAATAAAACTATTTGGTTCAAAATGGCAAATTTGGACAAAACTCAGGGACTAAAATGGCAATTTACTCAAAAAAAAATAATAAACCAATGATGAAAAATAATTATTATAATATTAGTTATAATAGTATACTAATAATAAATATAATAATAACAAACTAATAGCAATAAAAAATATTAAAATTGCCTACTGTTCATGAGCACTTCTTATTAATATAGATAAAATGAATTTGAATTTGTTTATTATGAGTCAAAGAATCCTGTTTGTTTTTTTTATTATATTTTTGCAAAATGTGTGTGTGCATGACATATACATGAAAATCTATATCAAGAATGAAGAATTCATGTGACATGATCGTGTTTCTAGTTGTTTTGTGTTTGCAATGGGTTGCAAGCCCGCAACTGATCTTTTGTAACCCCGTTTTGGGCTAATTTTGTAAAGTTCAGTTTATGCAACTATGCAAGGAACTAAGGATTGAAAAATTAAATTATACTAAATAAATGTTTAAAAGGTAGTTTAGTCTTTTTTTTTATTTGACCTATAGGATCTTATGTATCCTATAAGATGTTCAATGAGATAAATAAAGGATAAAAAAAGGTGTTCCTAAGACCGTGGGGTATGGTGGGGCCTGGGTTGGGGGCATGAGTTGACACGTGGAGTTCGAAGCCCCCCACCGCCTAGTGACGTGTCCGTGTGGTATGGCGGGGCGTGGGTTGGCAGGTTATTAAAAAAAAAGCGAATAGGAGGCCGCCACATCAAACCCAAGCCCGCCCCACGCCCGGCTTCAAACCCAAGCCCCAAGGGCCACGCCCCAACCCAAGCCCACCCGGGGTGGTGGCTTGAGCGTTTTCCCCCAACCCACGCCCCAACCCAAGCCCCATACCCCACAGTCTAAACGTCCTTCCCCCTTTCACACACTTGACGGACCCTCGCACATTAAAAGTAATATCCCTCTCACGTCATACATGGAATATTTGCTCTCAACAGTAGTCAACTACTACATATAGTACATACAAATATAAGTCAAACTTCACCTGGATTAGATTTGTGACTATTTGAAGGGAGTTTTGGGGTGGTTCACCAACGAATCTATGTGATATTTAAAGGCCCTGGAACAAGGCTGATCAATAATCTTACTCGAAAACACTAAAATTCCACTTTCTTTTTCGGTTTTTCAATACTAATTCGAATTCAGAATTCAGTTTTCGAATTGAGTTACAAATTTATGAACTTTGAACTAAACCGAATGTGTGTGTGTGTTTAATATAGCGTTTTGCTTGAATCAGCTAAATAATGTTTTTCTCCTACTTAGGTTTGTTCGAATCAACCCGAGTTCAAAGTCACTTTCAAAAATTCCCAATTTAATGTATTTATATTTATTTACAGGGGATGCACATTATATGTAGTCTAGGAGAAAATGAATAGCAAGTAGAAGCACCTCAACAAGATTACCATTGATTCATATACGAGACTTAACACCAATCTTCTTTTGAAATCTAACGTTTCAGACGGAGTTTACTAAACCCAAATTATTGAGAAAGAAAAGATGATCAAACCTGTCCGGCTCAACCATCCGAGTTGAAGCTGTTGACCATCAGAATTGTCAAACCTTTTCTTGAATCCTCTTCCTGATACTACTGTTGTTGTTGATGTAGATACTTCTACAACTGGGGCTGGTGCAGGACTGCCCTCTGAGCCAATGCAGTCTCCAAATGTCATCTTTGCCTGTAAATAAATTCAAGAATATAATTTAGTTATATGTTTTCTTTCTTTGCTGTGTTCTCCACTTCATATTGCTGAAAACATTGAAGCTAATGAGAAAGAAGCATACCCTGCATGAGTCGATGTTGTTACAACCGCAAACTAGCTGCCCATTAGCAAAATCTACAGCAGCACGTGGACCTTCACCGTCACTCCTCTAAGAATTTCGATAACGAGTAAGTTTAGTTTCATCAGTGTTAAATAAAGATTATCATTGAAAGTTATGGCAAATACCTTGTAAAAGTCAACAGAAATGAAATTAGGCCATCTTTTACCAGCAGCCTCATGGCAAGTGTTCATCATGGTTATCAGTGGACCAGAATTCTGATTGCAAGATTCGGTTAAATCTGGGGTGTCGGGGAAGTGGTTGAACAGAACCAGCGATCTTGATTTAGTGTTCATAGCAGCTGACTCAGCACGGTTTGGGCAAGAACCGTTTTTCATTCCATCAGTTCCATCTGCAGTTTTCAGAGTTCATTAAGATATATAAAACATCCAGCCTTGACTAAGTTGAGTTTAAAAGTAAAAACTCACATTGATTCTCAACCAAGTATCTCCATACATATGCGATACCTTCGGAAGCTTCTTTAGAAGATTTAGTAGTAAATACAACCAACCGCTGATTGTCGTCAATCATGGAGTCAACTGTGGGCCAGTCACTACCGTTGGTCGGCATTCGAGACACCGGAAACCAAAATTTGCCCAGACCAGAAGCTTTAAAGATCTTGGTTAGGCCACTTAGTGAGGTAACATAGTCCTCGATGATTATGGTGATGATTTCGGTAGGATTTGCTTCTAGAAAAGCTTCAACCTCTTTCAGAACATTGATAGCAGGTTGCTGATGAAGTTAGAATAATATGTTTAGACTTCACAATTTTGTTACATCAGCTCAATGAGACTAGTAACAGAAATACTTACGAAAGCTGTGTAGTTGAAGCATCGCCCATGAAAGGAGTGACATAACCAAATATCATTCTCAAAGTCGTACATATCGAGCATCAGACCTCTCACGCCATTCTGCAGAATAAGTAAGAAAAAATCCTTTTAATTAACGATACATGGTTTGAATAGTTGGATAAATGATGCATATACGGAAATCAAACTGCTGTATAAATATCAAATGATTCGACTACAAAGTAGAAGTAAATCTGAGCAATCTAATGTGAATTGGCTTTAGTTCATTCCAACACACATTTCAGGAAAAGGGCACTGTTGAATAAACCGAAGCCTGTCAGCAAGTGAAATTTCTTTAATTTGCAGAAAGCTTTGGTTTAACAATTTCACGTTTTCAAAGTTGGTGCAAATTGGCTTTACGCAATATGTGTGATCCACTAAACTAGGCTAAATCCAGCACCTGGTGAGCTACACTAAAATAGTAAAAACACAGCTAACAAGTTGCGTAAGCATGATGATCATATTAAGATCGTTACAAGTGTTTTCTATGTATCGCATACTCATTACCTGAAGTTAAGTATGCCTAGGACAATTTAAAGTTAAAATAAACAAGTTGACTTCACCAAGGCGTAGCATAATCACTTTCATCAACCCATAGTATATGCTTTTAACAGGATCGTCAAGAATGTCCATTGGTTTCAATAACATGATTAACTTTCAAACACAAATACAAAATCTGGTTCGGCAAAATCTTTCCCAGTAAGTTGAAACCAAGAGGTGTGCCTTATGCACAAGGTTTGGAAGGTTAGTTTATATGATTTTCAGTTTGAATCATATAGGTGCTATCAACTCCTTAGGGGGTGACAGGATGGAAAAGTTGATCTCATCAGAAGCCTTTACATGGACCCATGGACTAGCTGGGTCTAATGTATAAGATACCATTTGAACCAGGGTCCCAATTAATTGAAGAATTTAAGAAACAAACCATAGGCAAGACTTTTATACATCAAAACTTGTACTAGTAGAACCCTTTGACCCTCTGGCATTTAATATATCTTCTTAACTTCAACAAACATGCTGTTCTGGATTCAAGTCTACAGAAAGTGATACAAGCAACAAATGTCGGTCCACTGAGAGATTCAGTTTTGTAGTGTCCTGCATGTCATCCCAATCAAAATTTCCACTCTAGTAGTCTTCCGATTTGGTTATTAACTACATATTAATCTAAAGTCAATCACACGTAAGGAGTTAATGATGTATAAATTCAAATCGATACTTAGATTCTCTCCCTTGTATAAGAATATTTTGGAAATACAGATTTCGGTAGCACTCAAAGCCTCTGCAATGTAGGCTGGAAAATAGATGCAGTTGTTTTGAGGTCAAGCTTCCTAGTGTAATTTAGGCCACTTTTTCTATTTCAGTTGCCACCAAAAACTATTCGATGTTATACCATTTCCTAAGTATAATTTTCACAGTATTGTACATTATTAGAGCTTGTTTTTGTTACACACTGATTAAGCTTCCAATCGAAGGACATCTGATCGATCAAAACAGTAATCAATCATGCATGATTAGAAATCAATAATGAACTAATCAATGTCAATTTAACTTTCTGCATCTGTGTGCGTGAGAGAGAGATGAAAAACATACTTCGAGCTGCACAGTAATGGAATCCTGCTGGTTCATCGGAGCTAGAAGAACAGCACCAGTATCCGACTTGTGACCGATTCTAGCGAACGAATTGTGAGTCGTCAACCACGAGTATCGATTGAATGGCAATCCTCTCACCTAAACGAGTCACAATCAAGCCACAAACACATCGATAAACACTTCTACAGTTCTACTCTCTCGTTTTCACTCATAAACATCAAAATACAACATACAACATACCTTACGAACAGGATTATGAGGCTGAATGCGAATACATCGAGGAGGAACAGTGACGTTTCCGTTGCAAGCTCCGCATTGCGATCCAGAATCACAGCTCTTATCGTTGACGCAAGTTTCTCCATCCTGTTAGGTTCGAATCAAAATTAATCCGATTAAATTAGCTACAAACAGATCTATGAAGTGTAAAACAGGTGAAGATGAACACATTCGTTAATTATTAGTTCGGAAACTGACCTTGAGTGCAGAAGACGTTATGAACAGAAAAGTTGCGGCAATGAGAGTTGCGAAGCACACATTCAACGAGAATTTGATGCTCTGCAAACGTTCAAGTGCATGTGTAAGTTATTTGCCGATGAAATTGAAGAAATTAAGGAAGAGAGAGAGAGAGAGAGAGAGTTTTACCTCCATTAATGGCGGTTTTTCAGAAAGGAGGTGAAGGAGAGATTAGAGAGAGGTGTGTGTAATGGGTTTGTTTGAATGTTTGTACGGGCATGGGAGTGTGAGACGCTTCAGTAACGACTCACGCGCCACGCATAACAACCTCTTCTCCTTTCTGTTTCATTTGAAAAATAATTATCATCTTTTAAAAAAAATAGCAGTGAATTGCAGGAATTGTGACCATAAAATTAATGACTTCTATACTTTATGTTTTAAAATTTTGTATCGTATGTACTTTAACCATAACCGAGTTAATTTTCTCTATTAAATTTGGTCATCTGCCTTTGCATGTGAGGCTATTTTTGTCGGTTCACCTTTAAAGGGACTAAGTATGTAAATATAACTTTAAAAAAGGTAAATTACTTTTTGAGTCTCTGTGTTTTAGTGGTTTTAACCATTTGAATCTAAAATCAAAATGTTTAACGCCCTGAGTCCATATAGTCACTTTTCTTAACTATCTGAGTCCAAATTTCTAACTATGTTTGAATTTTCTGTTAGCTTTTCATTAAAAGACTAAAATTCCCCTGCATATTATTATTATTATTATTATTATTATTATTACTACTAGGTTATCACCCGTGAATACTCACGGGTTTGGATATTTATATTTTATTAAACAATTGTATATATACTTTTAAAAATGAATAATGTGTGAAACTTCCATTTTTTATCACCCGTGAACTTCCTTTTTTTTTTAATATACCAATAATTAGAGTAGCATGTTAGACATTAGTCAACATTATTTTGAATTAATTTTTAAAATCTAAATACTATATTTAATTATTTATTTATGGATTGAAAAGTATTTAAATATGAATTAGAATGTTATGTTTAGGATTCGTTTATAAATTTGAACATATACATTTAAACAATAAAAATCGTACAACAATATTCCAGTCACTAAGCCTACAATGACTAATCAAATTTCACGAAGTAATCAAATTTCAAAATGAATAAAACGAACCGGTTTTACGAATTAAATAAAATGATCTTATCAAGAGTTTGCAGATGAAACTTTGGGGTGAATGAAAATCACTTTATCAATGCTATAGATGGTTGTTCATGTGCATGAACACTAATTTGGTACAAAAGGATTGGTCGTGTTGTTTTTAATACCGTAAGTATGGAGAAGTTAGCATTATTATTATTATTATTATTATTATTAATTGTTAATAATACATAAACTATCTCACACACACTGATTACTCTGTATCTTTCTTCCTCGTCTCTCTCCCCCTTCTCTCTCAACCACACCACCATCACCACCACCATCCTAACGCCGCCACCATAACCACCACCATCCTAACGCCGCCACCATCACCACCACCATCCTAACGCCGCCGCCGCCAGCACCACCACCATAACATCGTCGCCACCACCTTAACACTGCCACCATCACCATAACGTCATCGCCACCACCCTAACGCTGCCACCATCACCACCCTAACGGGGCCACCATTATCGTCGCACCACCACACCACCACCACCTTAGGATGAGAAGAAGATGGTCGGCAGTATAATGTTCTCCATTGTACCCCCAACCTAGGGTTCTGCACCCTTATTCAAAGCCATGGCTCATCTTCCAACCGCCAATACATAACAACTGTCTTCCATCATGACAATCAAAACCTATAGTTCATATGGTGCAACTTGAACAATCAATTAAAGTATCCAATTTTTCTGATCCCCTTTCCTAAATTCTAAACCCTAGGTGGATGAAATGATCGATCATGAAGACAGTACGCACTTGAAGGCCTCCAGATCGCCTATCGAACAACAAAAACGTCAGCATAGATTAGGTTAAATGAGCCGATGGATATGTGAGGGGAATTAAGGCTTTTTGTGAGAGGAATTGGGGAAGAAGAATTGGATAAGAGGATAGAGATATAGATTTGTGTGTGAGGGGAGAGTGAATCGGAGGATAAGTGAGATTTATTATGTTGTTTGTGGCTGGGGCAGTTGTTAGTAGTTGAGGGTGGTGGCTGGGGATGGTTGTTGGTGGTGGCTGGAGAAAGGTAGAGAGAGAGAGACAGTAGTGGTGGTGGTGGTGGCTGGAGCAAGGTAGGTAATTTATTTTTATATATATTATATATTAAAAGTAAATGCATTAAAGACTTGTTCCTTATACTCATGTGCATATAAGACTTGTACTTTGTGTGTAAATGATCAAATTACCCTCATAGTTAACAGACTTGGTTGATGGTGTTAGAAATTTGGACTCAAATGGTTAAGAAAAGTGGTTATAGGGACTCAGTGCATTAAACATTTTGATTTTGGACTCTAGTGATTAAAACCTCTAAAACATATAGACTCAAAAAGTAATTTACCCCTTTAAAAAACATAAAGTATGAATTAAACACCTTTAAAAGGACTAATTATGTAAATATAACTTTAAAAAACATAAAGTATGAATTAAACTAAAAATATACACTCTCATTCCCCTCTGCATATTACTTACCACCACCATCCACCCTACAACCACCACTTACCACCACCTGCTGCTATCACCTCCAACTAAACCCATTCAAGGTCTCCCTCTCTCTCTCCAAACTTTAACCCACTGGCAACAATTTACAATCAAAGACACCCATCTATCTCTCTAAACCCCACAACCAATTAACAATCAAATCCCAAAAATCCCACATCTCAAATTCAAATTAAGACACAAATACATCAGAATCTTCCTCGTAGTCCCCCGTAAATCTGATCAAAGATGTTATTAAACTAGGCTGAAAAGGGGTATAAAGGACACCAATTCGCTCATCAGATCTGGGGTAACTGGACGGGTTGATCTAAAACCAATTCGATAAACTTCGCTATCGCATACTGACTCGATCTGTTCCTCTCCATCAACATCACAATCGCTTCCTTAATCATCTACACATTCATTCATTCACTCAATCAATTATTCAACAATTTCACATCAATTATCAAATCGAACAAATTCCCATCACTTATTCAATCTATCAACAGTTTCAGATCGATTACTCACTCGAACAACAAAATTACAGCAACTATTCAATCGAACAACAAATTCAGATCTATTATTCAATCGAACAACATAAATAGTCCAATTATTTAGTCGAACAGCAAATTCAAATCAATTATTCAGTCAAACAACAAAATCAGAGCCGTTTCAACCCCACCACAGATATGGTTATAACAACCCTCCTAAATATATCCTAAAATAATTATAACACCCCTATACGCTCTAAAATATACCCCGTATACGTAAAATGGCCCTAAAAACCTTTTATTTTATAAAAATTAAATAAAAACAAATTTCGTTACTCGCTCGCGGGGCATGACACACTCTTGTGTGTCTGTCGCGGGCCGCGACCCCCTTGACACCAGGCGCAGCCCGGTGCCGCCACGTGTCCTCACTCGTGTTGAACCTGCTCCATGAATGGTCAAGGATAAAGCCTACTATGCCTAGCTCGCGGGCCGCGAAGCCCTACTCTGTTTCTGTCGCGGGGCGCGAGAAACCTTCGAATCAGCCCTATAAATTGAGACGATCGGCATTTAGTTTCCGACGTTCAAAACTCAAAATTCTCTCTCAATTTCTGAATCTTAGAAATTATACTCGGGTATAATACCCCCCCTAAATAGCGAAGCTCTGCCTCGTTGTAAGTATTTTAACCCCCGGTTATGTATTAGATACGTTGCCCGATTGATCTAGTGCTCCGTAACGACTGTCGACGTTCTGCCCGACGTAGTCGTTGGAGTTTTGTCTCGAGGAGGGTATAACTAATGTAAATTGGGTTATTATACTAACGCGTGTGCATTGTTTTAATTAATAGATTATAACCAGGAAGTCACAAGGAAAATACCTATATTAGCAAAGTGAGTTTATCCTATTTTTATAAACGCTTTTATAAACTGTTTTATAAAACCTCAATTATTTTACATGATAATTAACAGTGATTGAGTATTTGTAATTCTACAATTATCGTCGGTATGTTGGGGTTTTGTATACAAAATTTATTACTACACCGTGAGTAGTAACATGACCACCAGTCAGGATTGACAGTGTCGTGGGTGGTAATTAAAGTAGAAATGTAAACAAATGTAATTGCGAGATCGCCCTCAATGTTGTAAAATGATAAAACCGTCTTGATTAAATTGGGATTCACTCACCAGTATTTCTCACTGACAAATGTTTTTAAAACGCGTTTTAGGTAACAAAATGTGAAAGCCAAATAGAAGCCAGCGGGACAGCACTGAAGGCTTGGAAAATGTGGCTATAAAAGTTACCTAAATAAAGAAGATGTTTTTATTCAATAAATTAGGGTTTAACCCTAAAAACATGTTTGTAATGGAAACTTGGGAATTTTACATGTATTTATTATTATAAAAATGTAGTATTTTACTCTGATAAAATATTTCCTAACTACGGTCCTGATGTAAATTCCGCTGCCAAACTGATAAACACCGATACCACTGATACTGGCTCGCGGCCGCCCGTTCCCAAGAGATAGGGCCGGGGGTTGTGACACTGGTGGTGGTCGTCGCTGCCTTTTTTCTCATCCTTATATCTAGGGTGGTGGTTGCGAGTGGTGTGGTGGGGCAGTGGAGAACAAATTTGGAGAGAGGGTATCCATAAAGCCTCCACGTCACCCTTTTAGTAATTCCGCTAAACTTGGTCTATTAGAGCATCCATAAAGCCTCCACGTCACCCTATCCATTCCCACTCAACCTTTACCCTTAGGGTGGAAGGGGCACCATCAGTGACCCCTTCGGTGAGTGAGTTTTACCGATCAGTGATGAGGCACCGGGGTTCATTCGGTGAGCGGGGAGTGGGATTCTCAGTGAGTAGTCACCGAATGGAAAAGGATCCGTTGTGGGTGTAGGTGACCGTTGAGAATATAGTCGTTGCCCCTTTTTATAATTTAAAAAAAAATACAAGTTTTCTTTATAAACAACACCATTTTTAACTTCTCTTCTCAATCCAACACCATTTTTCACTTCTATTCAACCAAATCCTTTCTTTTACATTCAAAAAATTTAACCCTATTTTCTAAATAATGGCGGATGACATACCACCGCTATTCATTCCATTTGATATTAGTGAAGACGATAATTCTTCCTCAAACGATAGTAGTTTACTTTTTTTCCAAAATCTTATTAAGGAAACCGCCGCACTAGAAGACACGGGTACTTCTAGAAAAAGGAAAGTTATCCATCGAGATCGAGAGAAAGGTCACCAAATCCTTATGTCAGATTATTTTGTCGAGGAGCCCATATTCAACGAAGATGTTTTTCGTCATAGGTTTCGTATGTCGAAAAGGTTGTTTTTAACTCGTGGTTTCAAGAGGGCGTGGATGGGAGAATGAAGAAGAGTTTTACACCGATGCAAAAAGTTACGTCAGCGATTAAGCAACTTGCAACCGGTAATCATCCAGACGAGAATGACGAGTATTTAAATATGGCCGAAAGGACTTCCCGTGAGTGTCTAGAATATTTTTGTGAAACGGTATGTAATTTATACGCTTCCGAGTTCTTACGTAGACCAACAAGCCACGACGTTGTGCTCTTGTATCAAGCTCATGAGGATAACCATCACCTTCCTGGGATGTTGGGCAGTCTTGATTGTACACATTTTGTTTGGAGAATGTGTCCAACAGAGTTGCGGGGCCAATATATAAGGGGGGATCACAGGTACCCGACAGTTATGCTCGAAGCGGTGGCCTCTCAAGATTTGTGGATTTGGCATGCTTTTTGTGGTCCACCAGGTTCACAAAACGACATCAACGTGCTCCAACAATCTCCGTTATTTCTTACTCAATGAAATGGAACTGCACCAAAACGCCCATTTTACGTGAACAACCACTTGTACAAGCGTGTATACTATCTCACCGATGGAATCTACCCTACTTGGTCCTTATTTGTGAAATCATTTCCGTATCCTCACATTGTGCAAGAAAAGAAGTTCAAGAGGCAACACGAGGCGACAAGAAAAGACGTGGAACGGGCTTTTGGTGTTTTAAAGGCAAAATAGGGTGTACTTAATCGACCAATGCGTGCTATGAGTGTAAAAAAGATTAGGAATGTCGTATATGCGTGCATTATTATGCATAACATGATTCTAAAAGACGACGGAAATGCGATTGCACCAGTACATATTCGGGATCCTCCAGTCAAGCCCGTTTTCGATGATACTGTTTATAATGAGCTCATTGATGAAGATACGCATTATAGACTAAAATATGATCTTGTGGGGCATCTTGGAGAACAAGATTTACCCCACCTTTTGGCGGATTCTGACGACGAATAGTTAGTTTTAGTTTTAAAATGTATTTTTATATTTTAATGTCATTTTATTTATTTTAATTTAATGTAATATTTTATTTATTTTAATTTAATGTAATATTTTATTAATTAAATGTACTTTTATTTTGTTTAAAATATGTTTTATTATTAATGCATAATTTCTAGAAATAAAAAAAATATATAAAAAAAGAAATAGATTCCCCATGTGTTTGAGCACCCATAGTGTTTGAGTGTAAAATGAGGAGTGGAGTGGAGAGTTGACATGACATGAGATTATTGGCTAGTGGAAAAGTTTATCACTTCCCATTTGGGGAGGACTCCTTCCACCCTTAGAGCATTCACATCCATTCCACTATATTTTCACCCTAAATTACACTAAAAACACTACATTTTCTCTCTTCTTTTCAAGTAAATAATATTTTTTAATATATTTATCATTACATTTTTTCTCTCCTCCACTCACAACCACTTTCAAAATATATTAAAAATTATAGGGGGTGAACAGTGTCCCCTCAAATATACAGATGAACAATAACATTTTCTCTATCCTCCATTCACAACCACTTTTTATACTCTTTATATCGTAAAATCTCCACTCACAATATTTGGAAATACTATCCTCTAAAAGTTAAGAAATGATATATTATATTCCAAATTAGGTTGTACATGTACAACTGGATGTTTACACAAGTTACCCCAAAACTAAGATTATTAAGATTACATGTGTTACGTTACGAGGTTTCAGTCTCTGTCTATTTTGATTTAGTATATCAACCGAAATAAATATGCTCGAAAGAATATCGACACATGTTTTACATTAACAGAAAACCATGAAAATAAATTTAAATTAGACAGCGGGACGGGCTTATTTTAAATTAATTGTAAATGGAAACGTAAACGCTATCTAAAATATAACTTTAATGAAAAATGAACCTAAAACTAAAACATTAAACATAAAGAAAAGAAAAAAATAAAAATAATAAAGTCCATAAAAGAAAAAACTCAATCACGTCAAAAGGTATACATCACTGAAAACGTATAAGCATAAAAACATATTATATTTGACCCAACTCATTTCTGGGAAAGATTTACGTCAAACGTAAATCAACTTCAATTTCTATCGATACGTACATGAAAATAAACACGTAAACTCGATTATAAAATTTTTAGAAAGTTAAGAGGTTGTAATTGTCAATGTCGAAAGTGAAAGGTAAAAGTATAAAATAACACACAAAAAGACAAAAAGAAAAAGAATAAAGGAGAGCTCCATTCACCTAAATTACTAAATGTGATATAAGTTAATTGGTTACAATACGTGTCTAATACTCATATATAAGGTTTCTCAAAAAAAAAAAAAAATTGTTCTCCATAACCTTAAAAATCCCAAAAACACACCTTGGGGGTTGTTAATGGATTTAGGTGGTGTTTGTTTTTTCAGATGTAAAAGGACTGCAGTCTACGGACTATATCTGCAAACTTGTGCACGAGAAGAGGTGGATCAAATGTCTGCAGAGTGTAATAAAAAGAGTGTTTGATTATTCTCACCTCTTTTTAAAACCTCACATCTGCAAACAGAGCTTCAGCTTCATCTACCACCACCATCTCCCACATCCCCCACCGCCACTTCAGCCTTCACCGACAACCTACCACCGTCACCCACAAGCTCCATGGCTACCCATCGTCCCCACCCAAACCATCTGCCACCGTCCCCCACCCACCATGTCAACCGCCCACAACCACCTCCACCAAACCCCCCTACGCCACCTCCACAGCCTCCGCCTACAACACAACCAACTCCACCGAAACATCATCATCGTCACCCTCTACGCCACCGCCCACAACCACCTCCACCGAAACCCTAATTTCGCCACCACTGAAACCCCAACCCTAACTAAACACCCAACAACCACCATAGCCACCGCAATCAGAAAGAGATAGAGGAGTTTCAGATCGTTTGATAGGGAGAGAGAGGGGGAGAAAAGAAAGAGAAATAGGAGAGTTTAGAGAGAGATACACTCGCCTGAGGGCTTCGCCGGAGACGCTCGCCTGAGGAGATGGTGGCGGAGATATGGTGGTGACGGAGGAAGTGGAGGTGGTGGCGGAGGAGGTGTCGGCTGGGAGGAGTTGCTAGGGTTTGGAGAACTTTTGTTTTGAAGAGCAGAAGAAAACCCTTGAAGATGTGAGTCCACATCTGCTTGAGGAAAAGGTCTTGAAGACCTTTTTTAGTGAAAGCACTTCCAGAAAACAAACAAACTGCAGACTTAAACATTTGCGTGTGGTATGCGTGAGACAGACATAAGAGGTTCTGAAGTGCTTTTGAGAAAAAAAAAAAAAAACCCCTTATTGTGACCTTCTAAAAAAACCTTTACTCTATAAAATAACTTTTGATGCAATATCATTGAGTCTTTTTCTAAAAAGGTATAGCTAAGAAAATTATTTATCAAAATAGGTGATATGAGAAGTATTTACCAAAATAGGTGTCTTTCATTTATCTTTCTTCTAACTGATATATTATTAGTTATTTTCTTTGTTATTTATTATTCAATTAACTATTATTACTTTTTTCACCAACATATTATTAAAAAATTATATATTATTAATTATTTTCTTTGTTATTTATTATTCAATTAACTATTATTACTTTTGTCACTAACATATTATTAAAAAAAATGTATTTATTATCCAATTAACTTTTTTTTTCTTTATCAGTCTATACAGCATGGTCTTTTTTCTTATTTTTTTTACCAACTTATTAATTCTTTTTATTTGATCAAATCATGTTAATCAACACAAATAAGATAATCATCTAAATATACGAGTTTCATCTCCATTGTCATCTTCTTTAAACTGGTCATCCATATCAATTTCATCTTATGCATTCTGATAATAAAAATATGAAAGTTGTTAAAAATTGTAATAGTATATTATAAGCTTGAATATTTTTATGAGAATACATTGCTCATTCCAAAGCATACTAGTTGTTCTTATTCTGTTAATTCCTCTTGTTTTTTTTTTTTTTTTTTTTTTTTTTTTTTCAGACAATAGATTTTCATTCCAATCACCAGAGCAAATTACACAAGGATAGCAGGTAGACGAGCAACAAACTGCGCCGCCATCCCCTACTGAATAGAATACCCTAATCTGATAAAAACAAAGCCTCGCCCCTGAGGGGTCGAAAAGTTGTTGTGGACCACACGCTGAACTCTAGCCAAGAACTGAACCGCCTCTGGCGCCAAAGAGCCGAACGTGTCAAACGCCAGGGGGGACAAAGGCATGCCGATTATCCTCACAAGCTTTAGCGTGCTTTTCCACCTTCTTTGACTCTGCTTTCAGTACCGCTTGCCCCTCTTGATTTGTTCCGCTGTTTAAAAAAAATGTTTATCTAGTGAAGATCAAATTCCATATAATTTTCTGAGTAGCTTTTTTGAACATATATGAACCACAATTCTTCATGGGAAATGTATATATCTGTCACCACCTGTGTCAATACAGTCGCGATCCTTTCATTCTATATATATAATTGCAGCATTTGAATAAAAGAGCCAAAAATACAAACTAAGACAAAGATGAACCCTAAATTCTTGTCGAACAACATAATGTGCAGATAAGCGGACACAAATCGTGAACGACTGAACGAAAAAATCAAAATCATTCAGAAAAACGAACAAGAATCGTGAACGTCGAAATCAAACCTGATTAGTATCGCAGCAGGAAGCCGTTGAAAACGGTGACGGGTCTGAAGGGGTGGGGAGGTGGTGCGGCACCGGAGGACGACCCCATACCGTCTAGTCTGACTGGGTGAGTCACAACTTCTTGACAATGTTCCATATGGTTAAAACCAAAGAACCTTCCATCTGCTATTAGATAGGTTTGAAGCATTAAGAAACTTAATTTTAATATGAAGAAAAACATTAACTATATTTCCTGGTGAAAACAAGCACTTTCTTTAATTAACTGTAGCTCACACAAAGGAAATTGTACATTGATAAAAATTACACACCCTATGACTACACATATAGGGTTCACATCCACATTAGCTAAAAGAACATGTGGTAGCAGTAAACATTAACCTTCTGCATAAAAAAAACAACCACGGGCTTCGGCGCTTCAATCTTTCATTACCACCACCAGCCGCATCACCTAAAGCCAACGAGCCATAGTAAAACAAACCAATAAGCAGTTCAAACCCAACCAAGTGGACTCCAAAGGCAGTCCATGAGGTCATGAAACAAAACACACATTAAAGCACATAGAATCCTACAGACCAGCAATCACCACGAACTTCTTCTTACTCACTGGTTCCTCATGTAAAGCTACAATTCCACTCATCTTTTCAAATAGCTCCTCAAGATCATTCACGCCAAATCTTCGACAATCAAGTGGTCGTTTGTATCGTTGCTGATAAACCTCCTCAAAGCAACCCAAGAGAACCTTACAAGAATAACTCACGAGAATATCTTGCAGTTCATACCTGAACTGATCAAAAATCTCATTTTTAATCTCATTCTGTTCTTCAACAACTACTCTTTCTTCTTCAGAAAATTCATCCGAAGATACTTCCCGAATCCCCTTTCCTTTCCTATCATACTTAACTATGGCATTCGTTAAGCATTTCTTGAGCAATACAACTCTCTTCGAACCCTGGCCTTCAACAGAGATAACATCACTCATTTTTGCAAAAAGATCCACCATTTTTAACTCTCCGTATTCTGAAACACAAAGGGGTCTCCCGAAGCTTTTCTGGAATTCACAGGGAAGACGTTTAAGTGGTAAACGTCCACTAGAAGCTTCTAGAAGCTTCACTAATTGACCCTTCAAATGAGTCAAGTCTCCTGGCTGTACCCACATCATATCATTGTTTTCGGTTGAAGGACGAGACGTCATTGAGATCCCTTTATATACAATTGCTTCCTCTTCGTTTTTAGGATCTGCATTTTCACTTATTTGAGATTTTAACGATGGCAAAAAGCCTTCACCGCGAACCACGCTAGACCAGTTCCAAACGTAACTACCAGCATTGCTCAAAGCAGACGAAACACCAACCCTAGATGGAATCACAAGAATCACAGTGTACCCCCGTTGACCAAGAACATGAAGCGCCGGAGAAAAGTCAACATCACCCGAAATCAACATGATGGAACACGGTGGAGGATTATCAAGTGCAAACAGAAACATATCCACTAGTATCGCTTTATCAGCAGCGTCTTTTCGTCCATTCGGTACGTCTACAAGCTTCACACCTGTCCTTTGGCATCCTTCTCTTAAACGCCTAGAAAAGCCGTTAAAATCTCCATACGCAGATAACATATTAACCGCCCCATTGATTACAGGATGCATCCGTAAAGCCATTCTGATGTTACCAGCCACATCTTCGGGGCGTACGTCACTCGGAACAGGACAATTCTCCATGTCCCATAGTATAGCAACTGGACCGTCTGATGCGTGAACATTTTGTTGAGGTGAAGATGATACTAATGCTGATGTCATTAGATTAGCCATCATATCTCACAAAAGCTTCAATGTAGACCTGTATATTCCAAATATATGATCATTCATGATTCATGACTCATTTAGTATAAGAATTGAGATTTTATACCGAGTACCAGTACCGGACCAACTCAACAACATCCATACTAGTTCCTGTATTCATTTTTATGGTTTCAGTTCCGGTATTTATGCACTACCAATACCAAACCGGTATTGTACAGTCATAATCAGTATGGTATTAGGTTTATGTTTTTACTTATTTTCGGTTTCTGTATTCGGTACCGCTACGGTAACAATCTCATCCCTAAATTCAATACACCTTTGTATAAAATATACACAGGTTTCAAAATAATTTAGGTCATTCAAAACACTTATTCATTCAGCACTAAGCCCTAAAAAATTTATTGATTCAGCAAACAAGCCCTAAAAAATTGCATATGTTATCAACAAATCAGGAATACCTATTGCTTATAGAGCTCAGTAAACTAAAAATTCATCAACAATCATACTCAAATTCAAAAAAAAATCAGCTGACTCATGAACAATCGATCAATGATCATCACCTAAAATCTAAATTTACCTAAAATATACAAATTTAAAGATAGATTAAGAGTACCTGGTGAAAGTAAAAAGTTTCTTCGGAGTGCTGATCGGCGTGCAGATATTACTGTAATCCGATTATGAAAAACGGAGTATTTTCGTCGCAAACTTCAGGCAACTGCTTGGTTAAATTTGTTGTTACGTGTAAGGGCCGCCCCTGTATCTATATGTATATTTATGTGTGTTATTATACCGACATATGAGGGTTTATTTATATCTGGAGTTAAGGACGCGTCACGCGTGTTCGTGTTATTAGACCGACCAAGCGATTAGGCAAATACCTGATCCCGGTTTGACAAATCAAAGTTATGTATGATGTCGATTTTTTTTAAATAAATCTCTTTGAATCTGGGACATATCATATATCTTGTGAATTCTGGTAACACACAAGTTTAATTGATCTTGATTTATCATATAGTAGAATGTTCATGTAGTTTATATACGAATCCAGTCAGTGACGGATTAAAAAACATATGAACGGGTGGAAAAAGATGGGTCGATTAATTTAACTTGTTGTTTTATAATTATTTTTTTAACTGCAAACTAATTACTTCTAAGTACTATATGTCGTTTATAATAGGATTTGAACCTTCACCATTTAGAAGAGAGAACACCTACACCTAAGTAGCATTGGCTTATAGGCACTTTGGTAGTTGCTTTTCTATAGGTTTATGAATAAGTTTTGAATCTAGTTTCTTACCACTTAAAGAATCCCACCTTTCTTTCAAATTTTGACCTCAAAGCTTCTCCAAACACTTTTGTTGACCACCTAAAACATGTATAACAACCACTAAGAGATATCATGGAACAAGAAGGTTTAATAACAAACAACAAGTCAAGAGTTCTTACCACAAGTAGGTATGATGAACTTCTAATTGAAGAATATCCCACACGCAAGCTCTGATCGTTACTAGAAATTAGAATCCACAACTACCTTGATGATGAACAACACCAATGTAACTCCCAAGCACTCAAGAACACTGGTTTGAACTTTAGCACTCACACACTCACTTGGATTTTTGGCCGTTCATGTAATGTGAGGTTATAAGAGCCTTGAGTGTGTTTTTAACCAAGATGGAGCATTTACGGGTGTCTAAGTTGATTAAGGACGTGGTGGTTTCGAATGGTGTAGTGGAACCCGAGCCTAGCACGCGTCAAGAGGATTTAAAGTCGCTTAGGCATTCATAGGCCTGTACGGGTCTTAGCCAAACGTCATGTATCATAAGTCGCTTAGGCACTCAAGAACACTAATAGTACGTCCAATATTGCTCTAGTACGACTCGTATGGCAAAAATTTTAAAAATGACAAATTTAGTCCCCCGACTTGATGTTTTCAGTTTTGGCTATTTTAGCCCCTTTGTTGGTCCCGTGTGTTGGGTTTAATGCCTAATGATCTTAAAAAATTATATTTATTTGTGCAGAATGAGAGATTAAACTATCACACACTCAAATAATGAATTGATGTATATAATGTTGAGATTATATTGAATACTGAATGATGTTACATTCAATAACAATTTGTTACAACTCTAACAGATATCTAGAGTACTCGTTGGAACAAATACGAAGTATTTAGATAGGTAGTCCACACGCTTGATTTGCTGAAGTCAAATGGTTTGGGCTTAAATAGGTGAACCATTTTGGTCAAGTTGAGGATAGACGGTGAAGACTCAAATACCTAAAACTCAAAGTTAAAGAGTGATTGAGTCTCAGAGTGTGATTAGACCTGTAAAAAGGACAGGAAAACAACACCGTTAGCCTCATCACAGGGAGGGGAGCCTCTCTGTGCCAAACTCATGCGTGAGTATAAGTACAGGCTAAGTGAAGAAAAGTCAGTAAGAGAATGGTAGATTTGGTGTGTAAGAGAACAAGTTGAGTTCTCTGAAGTGTTAAGTGTAGTATTTATACCTTTAGGAGTTGTTGTGGTGGCAAAAGTGGTCCTGGACGGACCAGTTGCTTTCTAGTTAGTTATAAGGTGGGACCCATATTCGTTATAAGGAGGTTCCCTAATTGATTCTTAAGATTGAGCTTGGACCAAGTATTGGATGATTGGTCTGGAGGTGTGCCTCATCAGGAAGCAAATGTGATTAGTCGCTTGCCTAGTGTGATTCAGTCCCAGAGGTCCATTTAATGATCTAACATCCTATCTTCTTATTATTCTCCGAGGCAATCAGTCTGGTGTATAAGTTGGTACAAACTTGGATCCTCTGTTCTTTTGTTGGAAAGTTCATAAGTTGTTGAGTCTAATAAGAACTAATAATACTGTTAACTCACTGCTAGCAAAACGATGCACCTAATGTATTTACATGATTAACTAATAAAGTACAAGAATTAATGGAAAGTATTGAAGAGTCCCCTTATACAATGTATTGTAGCACAACTATTGGAACTGAAGAACTAATGTAAACTATTGATGATCACAAGAGCTGATAAAGATCAACTAATAGAAACATATATTGAAATTAAGAACTGGAAAAGAATTGTTAATAAAAGAATATGAAACTCAAGACAACAATTGATGACCAAACTATGGATTAGTTGCAATGACTATGCGACTGATGGCTCTATCAGTTGTTCTCAACCATCAATTGTTCTAACACAACTGATAGCTAAGCAGGTAAAAGGTTACAATATGGAAGAAAATAACCAAACAAGTAATAGGATACAAAAAAATCTATCAATTCAATTGTGTAGTCAATGTTATTGTTGTGTGTAGAACTATCTTCCTTTTACACCTAATATAGTGATATAAAATCCATTTTAAACATTGCTTCAATTCCTTGTACTTTAGTACTACACTAGCACACTTTCTATTTCTATCCATACTTAAATTACAAAACTGTTTAATATCTCATTGAAAAACTATTAATTCAATTGTGTAGTCAATGTTGTGTATGTTTTGTGTAGACCTATTTTCCTTTTACATCGGGTATACAAACCATTTTTAACATTGCTTTAATTTCTTATACTTCACTACTACACTAGCACACTTTATATTTCTATCTATATTTAAATTACAAACCCTTTTCATCTCCCATCCTTATCCTTATGTTACCCTATAAGTGAAAACATTCACAAAGAACTCTTATATATATATATATATATATATATATATATATATATCAAGTTCATAAAAAACTAAAACAAGGAAAGGACTCGTAAGTTCCATTTTTTTAGTTTCATGAGGGTCGGTATCAAAATTTACTGGGAGTCGGCCAAGATTAGTGTCTGTGCACACTTTAAAAAAATCATGGGGTGCAGGCGAAGGGCCTCCTAGGTTTGCCTTTGTACACGAGAACCCATATTTATCTTAACTATTGTAACGCCCCAAAATCTGAAGGTTAATATTTGTCGTGTGTTCCTATATGACACGTCATGAAAGTAATAACTAGGCTATTTAACCTAGTTAAGGGTATGGTCAAAAGTATTAAATGATGAAGGTAGTGTCGGTTATGTTTTAAAGGCAAACCCGAGGGGTTAAAGTGGAACAAGATGGAAGTTGAGTTATTAAAATGAAAGTTAAACACACACAAACACACACTTCTTGTGTGTTCACGAATGTTCAGGAGCTCCAAGAGCTCCAAAACCCTAACTCAACTAAAGCACCAAATTGAAGGGTGAATCGAGGCTCAAATTCAAGAAGGAACACGGATTAATGATCACCTTCACGAGGGGATCATAAGGTATGTCTTAAATCTAAGATTGGTGATCATGTGTGAAGTGGGTTATGTTCAAATCCGTGAGTTAGTATGAAATTGATCATGTATAAGGGTTAGAATCATCGTATAGAACACGGGTTACGTATGGTTTGTGTTAATTTGATGATTAGAAGTGAAACCCGTTAGTTAGGGTGAAGGTGATGACTAGAATCGCCTCCCATGTCCGAGCCTTGTTGAAAGATTGATGTATTATGTGGGTATGATGAATTCTTGTTAGATGAATTAGGAGAAATATGATGATAATATGTTTGATGTGTTATTTGGGAATGATCCATGACGGTTAGTGGTAGGTTTTGATGGGTTATGTATGAGTTTAGAAGATTTATGCATGAATTAGTTGTACGTTATGCTTAAAAGGTAGTACGTACATCAAGTGTATGATAAAATGTATATAGTGTCGTCCGTATAGTCGATTATGATGTTACGGGTATATGATGAAAGTCGATAGTTAAATATGGTTAATCGTTGGCTTCTGAAAGTCAACTAAGTATAAGAAACATGATTTAACTCGTTTTGGTAAAAGCAGGATTATAGGAAGTCGTTTGGGCATGTTATGTTAAAATGCGTTAATTGTGATTACATGATGATGTACATATGTTGGAAAGGATATGAAAGTTGATTATATGTTTTATTCTTGTTAGAAATGACTAAGGAAAGTTAAGTGTGAAATATGCGATTGATATGATGGTTAACATGTACAAATGAGTATGCTAATAAGAGCGTGATTTCGATGAAATGAAAGTATAGGAATCACGACGAGACGGGCTCAAGCATGAGATGTTAACGGGTCAAGAAGAGGCGAGGAATCGGATACGAGCACGGACGCATAAGGTAAGTGATTTCTGTAATCACTTCTTATGTTCGATTAAGTAATATGGTGTTTTAATTAACTAAACATGATGATTGAGGACAAATATGTGTCGTAGTCTTTCGTCGTAAAGTATGGGATTAAAGTTGACCAAAATGCCCTTGATGGGTATTTTGGGCAAACGATCTCAAAAGTAGTTTAGAAAACAAGCTATTCGATTAGTGTAATGTTTAGGTCAAGTATGAAAGTGAGGGGTATGGTGTTGGAAGCCAGAAATGTTTTAATGTGCAATTACCCTTAATGGGTCAAAATAAGCTTTTGAGCGAAAACGGGTGGAATGAGATGTAAGGTATCCGGGAATGAATCTTTTATGACAAATGACCTTGAAATTATCAATTTATATGAAGTTAAGGTCAAACAAACAAGTTATGTGGGTAAATGCATGAACGGGTCAAAATTATGGAAAAGGGTAATAAGCCGAGGGCTTAAAAGTTATAAATTTCGGTAGTCCAAATATTGGATTTTCACTCCATGTGATGGAGAATTAAATTACGATCACGTAGGAAAAAGAATCGGGTTAAAAGGATCAAAAATGAGGAAGTTATGCTCGTTTCCGTAAAATCCGAACGTGCAGGGAATATGCAGCAACCAGCTGCAAACTTTCTGGAAAAACAGGGGCTAGGCGTGATGCCAAGGCCCTTGGCGTCACGCGAGGCCCCCTTGTTTGGCGAAAATTGTTCGTTTGCTCCGTTTTGGCTTGGGAACTCGTTTAAACGCGTTTTAAGTTGCGTATGACTAATTTAACTTATGTATTATGACCATTAGGGTAAGCGCACATGTAGATAGGTATGTATGTATGTTTGTATATCTCTATACACGTATGTAGAAATGTATGAAAGCATGTATGTACCTACGGGGGTATGTTTATAAGTATGTGAGCAAGAATAAGCGGATATATGATGGTAGGTATGAGAGTAGGCACGTATGAGTTTGGTATAATGCACGTAGGGTTGTATGTATGTAAATATGTATAATGTCATGAGTGTACGTAATGATGTTGGTATGTGTACAGGTAAATACGTATATAATGATGTAGATGTGTATATGTAAGTATGCATGTAGATTGGCATGTATGTGTGTGAGTATGTATGCAAGTAGGTATGTATGCATGTGTGTACGTATGTATATATGGAGATAATATGTATGAAGTTTAGGTATGTATGTAAGTCTTTCGGTATGATTAAGTGTTTACGTTGTTTATTCGTGTACCTGGAGTTATAAGTGAAATGCAGGAATAGCAAAGAAGTATCACCACGGATGGTATGACAGGATGGAAAAGTTGGGATGTAAAGAGTTAACGAAACGAGAAGTAAACGTGAACAAACCTTGTATGTTTATAATGCGTATTAATGTTGTGAATATTATGTGGTGAACGCAGGTAGTACCAGTCTTGAGGATATCCAAGGATTGGAGATCGAGGATCGAGTCACAAGATAGATTGTACGGGAGTGTTGAGTACGTAATTGGGTGAAGCTAGGTTATGGTTTCTTATTGAAAATGAGTATAATAAATGTAGTTATTGTGAAAGTATAAATCTTAAAAATGAATTTAAGTGCGTCAAGGTGTTTGTAACGAAAGAAATTTTTATGGTACGATTTTCCGCTGCGACTTTAGTCTAATACGTTTTAGGGTGTAACAAGTTGGTATCAGAGCCCTGGTTTGAGGGAATCAAGTATGAGAAGGTAAGTACTTGAACTCAAACTTGTGTGCTCTTGAGATAAGAAACCCGTACAATCTAAGACTCGATCGAGATCCAAAGGTAAAAGCTAATGTAAGTATGTACTTATGCATACGTATAAAGAAACTGACGGTTTGTATGTGCAAGGTAAGCATAAGTGTTTGAAGAGGATGATCTGTGAATGCAGTCTAGGATGAATACTAAGGCAGGCAAAGAGGTAATAAGCCCAATTTGAATCCAGGTACGTAAATTCGATATGTGGGTATATGTAATAGTAAAACTCATTAAGGGAAGGAAAAATTTAAATGAAGGATAATGATAGTATAGTAATGAAGTGCTGAAAGTGATACACGCGCCGAAACCTAAGTCTACGGACATAAGGTGACAATTACATGAAGGCACGAAACTACTATGTGGATTGTGTACCTGGCCAGTACACGAGAAACGTATGACGTTCGTGAGATCATGATAATTGTTACAGGTATGTCCGGTAGAGTTGGGTAGCAGGCGGGCGTGTGGGTGAAATGGGAAGTAAGACTCTCAGGAGATTGAGAGTACTATGTAAGAATGAAAAAAAAACATGCCTGATAAGAATGAAGAATGTTGAATCCGCGATTAAGTGCGGATCAGCAAGATATGAATGATATGTTTGAATCCGTGAGACGGATTCAAGGATGAAAGGCATGGATGATATGTTTGAATCCGTGAGACGGATTCAAGGATGAAAGGCATGGATGATATGTTTGAATCCGTGAGACGGATTCAAGGATGAAAGGCATGGATGATATGTTTGAATCCGTGAGACGGATTCAAGGAGGAAAGGCATGGATGATATGATTGAATCCGTAAGACGGATTCAAGGATGAAAGGCATGAATGTAATGTTTGAATCCGAAAGGCGGATTCAATAAATGAAAAAGCATGAATGATGCGTCTGGATCCGTGAGACGGATTTAAAAAGATAAAAAGATGAAATTAATCCGCATAAGAAGATGTCGGCAGTTTGACCATGATTGAGTCGAACGGGTCATAGAAATAAGTATAAAGTAAAAGGTGATAGTATAATAGACGAAGTTTTGTATAAGTTACGTGTTAGATGTGTTAGAAATTGACTCTTAGAAGTCAGAATGATGACGGGCTGTGACCCGAACAATAACTTAAGTAGGGGCGGAAATGGTAAGTTTGATAAGAAATATTGAAACAATGTAATAAGGTCTTTGCAAGTAAGCATGAATAGAAGGAAGTACCAGCGTGTACTTCAGTAGGCGAAATGATGAATAGAATGAAAGGATTGCATGTAAGAAATAGAATGTGTGGTACGTTATAGCAGGTACGTAGGAAATTGTAGAAGAGTTATAGGTGGGTAATCACCTAGTGTAATGAATGTTTGAATGACATATGCTAACCGCCGATATTGTTGATGATAATGTTAGAACTATTGATGTGATGAAACCAATCGTATTGGTGAAAGGACGTGCACGAGCGGAAGCTCATTACGCGAATGAATGAAACCTGGCCTGTACGGCTAGTACTCGAGGAGAAGATGATATATCTGGGTTACGGATCGTTGGTTTGTGAAATGAATAAGATGTTAGTAAAATGTTTAACTCATGTTGGATAGATATGAACTAGTATGACACATTAATACATGTAAATTAAGTAATGCATGAAGTGGAAGCAATAGTAATGTGAAATGAACGACATGATTTAAAGGTAACGTAAGGATATGCAAGGTACAAGTAACTATAGAAAACATAGAATAAGATTAACGTTAGAGTTAAGCACGTAGGTGTGAATAAGAAATGATAGTTTTGTTATGATATCAAAACAAGAGTTAAATATTATACAGTGCTTGTAGAAAATGTAATCATAAGAGATGAGATGAAGGTATTAGATTCGTTATGAACGGATCATAAGGATGTATGTATGATTATAGATTAAAGAAGTGGGTATATTGACCAGTTATTAACCGGTCAAGGAAATAAAAATGATGTGTGAGGTTATAGTATGGAAGGCACGAACTTATTAGAAAGAAGCCAACTATATGAAAGGTTGATGAATCGAGAATGTATAGTTACCCATTACTATGATGTATTAGTTAGAGTTAAACATATCTGAGTATGTACAAATTACAACGTAAGATCGTATAGTCGACGAAAATGATATGAATAATGAAATAAACATAAAGGAATGTTAGTAATGGGAAGTTGCAATTGTTTCAAGCAAACAAAATGATGAATGAGTCGTTAGCTACGAAGTGCGTTAGCAGCAAGCATTATTTAGTGAAAGAAACATTAATAAGAATTCTGGGATGGGTTCTTGAAATTGGAGGATAGTCATCTTGATGGGCTCGTGGTCGTGACGAGCGGACGTAGAGAAGGAATAATTAGTGTTAAATTAAGGTAAGAAAGGTTTCGGGGACGAAACCTCATTTAAGGTGGGTAGACTTGTAACGCCCCAAAATCTGAAGGTTAATATTTGTTGTGTGTT
Organism: Helianthus tuberosus; assembly: GCA_030545235.1. NCBI lineage: Eukaryota > Viridiplantae > Streptophyta > Magnoliopsida > Asterales > Asteraceae > Helianthus > Helianthus tuberosus. The sequence continues at coordinate 65,350,444 of CM060407.1, read as the reverse complement.
CCTATATGACACGTCATGAAAGTAATAACTAGGCTATTTAACCTAGTTAAGGGTATGGTCAAAAGTATTAAATGATGAAGGTAGTGTCGGTTATGTTTTAAAGGCAAACCCGAGGGGTTAAAGTGGAACAAGATGGAAGTTGAGTTATTAAAATGAAAGTTAAACACACACAAACACACACTTCGTGTGTGTTCACGAATGTTCAGGAGCTCCAAGAGCTCCAAAACCCTAACTCAACTAAAGCACCAAATTGAAGGGTGAATCGAGGCTCAAATTCAAGAAGGAACACGGATTAATGATCACCTTCACGAGGGGATCATAAGGTATGTCTTAAATCTAAGATTGGTGATCATGTGTGAAGTGGGTTATGTTCAAATCCGTGAGTTAGTATGAAATTGATCATGTATAAGGGTTAGAATCATCGTATAGAACACGGGTTACGTATGGTTTGTGTTAATTTAATGATTAGAGGTGAAACCCGTTAGTTAGGGTGAAGGTGATGACTAGAATCGCCTCCCATGTCCGAGCCTTGTTGAAAGATTGATGTATTATGTGGGTATGATGAATTCTTGTTAGATGAATTAGGAGAAATATGATGATAATATGTTTGATGTTTATTTGGGAATGATCCATGACGGTTAGTGGTAGGTTTTGATGGGTTATGTATGAGTTTAGAAGATTTATGCATGAATTAGTTGTACGTTATGCTTAAAAGGTAGTACGTACATCAAGTGTATGATAAAATGTATATAGTGTCGTCCGTATAGTCGATTATGATGTTACGGGTATATGATGAAAGTCGATAGTTAAATATGGTTAATAGTTGACTTTTGAAAGTCAACTAAGTATAAGAAACATGATTTAACTCGTTTTGGTAAAAGCAGGATTATAGGAAGTCGTTTGGGCATGTTATGTTAAAATGCGTTAATTGTGATTACATGATGATGTACATATGCTGGAAAGGATATGAAAGTTGATTATATGTTTTATTCTTGTTAGAAATGACTAAGGAAAGTTAAGTGTGAAATATGCGATTGATATGATGGTTAACATGTACAAATGAGTATGCTAATAAGAGCGTGATTTCGATGAAATGAAAGTATAGGAATCACGACGAGACGGGCTCAAGCATGAGATGTTAACGGGTCAAGAAGAGGCGAGGAATCGGATACGAGCACGGACGCATAAGGTAAGTGATTTCTGTAATCACTTCTTATGTTCGATTAAGTAATATGGTGTTTTAATTAACTAAACATGATGATTGAGGACAAATATGTGTCGTAGTCTTTCGTCGTAAAGTATGGGATTAAAGTTGACCAAAATGCCCTTGATGGGTATTTTGGGCAAACGATCTCAAAAGTAGTTTAGAAAACAAGCTATTCGATTAGTGTAATGTTTAGGTCAAGTATGAAAGTGAGGGGTATGGTGTTGGAAGCCAGAAATGTTTTAATGTGCAATTACCCTTAATGGGTCAAAATAAGCTTTTGAGCGAAAACGGGTGGAATGAGATGTAAGGTATCCGGGAATGAATCTTTTATGACAAATGACCTTGAAATTATCAATTTATATGAAGTTAAGGTCAAACAAACAAGTTATGTGGGTAAATGCATGAACGGGTCAAAATTATGGAAAAGGGTAATAAGCCGAGGGCTTAAAAGTTATAAATTTCGGTAGTCCAAATATTGGATTTTCACTCCATGTGATGGAGAATTAAATTACGATCACGTAGGGAAAAGAATCGGGTAAAAAGGATCAAAAATGAGGAAGTTATGCTCGTTTCCGTAAAATCCGAACGTGCAGGGAATATGCAGCAACCAACTGCAAACTTTCTGGAAAAACAGGGGCTAGGCGTGACGCCAAGGCCCTTGGCGTCACGCGAGGCCCCGTTGTTTGGCGAAAATTGTTCGTTTGCTCCGTTTTGGCTTGGGAACTCGTTTAAACGCGTTTTAAGTTGCGTATGACTAATTTAACTTATGTATTATGACCATTAGGGTAAGCGCACATGTAGATAGGTATGTATGTATGTTTGTATATCTCTATACACGTATGTAGAAATGTATGAAAGCATGTATGTACCTACGGGGGTATGTTTATAAGTATGTGAGCAAGAATAAGCGGATATATGATGGTAGGTATGAGAGTAGGCACGTATGAGTTTGGTATAATGCACGTAGGGTTGTATGTATGTAAATATGTATAATGTCATGAGTGTACGTAATGATGTTGGTATGTGTACAGGTAAATACGTATATAATGATGTAGATGTGTATATGTAAGTATGCATGTAGATTGGCATGTGTGTGTGTGAGTATGTATGCAAGTAGGTATGTATGCATGTGTGTACATATGTATATATGGAGATAATATGTATGAAGTTTAGGTATGTATGTAAGTCTTTCGGTATGATTAAGTGTTTACGTTGTTTATTCGTGTACCTGGAGTTATAAGTGAAATGCAGGAATAGCAAAGAAGTATCACCACGGATGGTATGACAGGATGGAAAAGCTGGGATGTAAAGAGTTAACGAAACGAGAAGTAAACGTGAACAAACCTTGTATGTTTATAATGCGTATTAATGTTGTGAATATTATGTGGTGAACGCAGGTAGTACCAGTCATGAGGATATCCAAGGATTGGAGATCGAGGATCGAGTCACAAGATAGATTGTACGGGAGTGTTGCGTACGTAATTGGGTGAAGCTAGGTTATGGTTTCTTATTGAAAATGAGTATAATAAATGTAGTTATTGTGAAAGTATAAATCTTAAAAATGAATTTAAGTGCGTCAAGGTGTTTGTAACGAAAGAAATTTTTATGGTACGATTTTCCGCTGCGACTTTAGTCTAATACGTTTTAGGGTGTAACAACTATTGATTTTTCTTAATTAAATGACCCGTATCCCTTCTCACACTTTTTGGGATTTTATAATCTTGTTACTTGATCATCTCCCTGTATCTAAGCAGGTGAACATAAGCCTTGCTCAAACTAATAAATTATAAAAAGTTAAATGATAATATTGTTTTTTATAAATATTTTTACCTCATAAAGAGAGTTTAATAAATTGGACAAGAAACAAAAAGATATATTCAAAATTTGATTGCAAAAGTGGATTTTGGCAAATAAAAATGCATCCTGATAGTATTACATATACAACATTTTCTACTCCTCAAGGGCAATATGAATGGCTTGTAATGCAGTGGCGGAACTAGCCCATTAAATCAGGGGTATCCAATTTTTTTTTACCGTGCAATCATACAATATTATAAAAACGATAACGTCACCGCTAAAGTTGTGTTTCTTGTAGTATTTATTGGCTTCTTTGTAAACACCAATTCAATTGACATTAGCATGTTTGTTTATTTGTACGCCCTGCTTGTGGTATGCGCATATAATGTATATATGTGTGGGCGTTCGAGGGCAAAAGTGAAAATGTACTAATTTTAACGTTATTTTACTAATTTCGTGAAAATAATGTTAAAAGAGGGTTATGGTTAATCACATCATGTGGTGGCGTTGATAGTCGAAAGACAAGGGAGTACATGCACTAATTGGCATTTGTCTTATTTGTCTAGTGTTATATGCCTTATGTCCAAGGCTTGATGCAAAACTACCATCGAGCCAGGGATCTCACTGAAAGCAGCCTCTTTATTCCTACGGGGTAGAGGTAAGGCTGTCTACATCTTACCCTCCTCAGACCCTACCTTACCTTTGCTATTGGTGGGATTTACTGAGTATGATGATGATGATGTGTTTGTTTATTTGAGTATAAACTCTATTTTTTCTTATGTTTTAAAGTTATTTTCTTAAACTGCATAAACTAAAATTCTCCATAACTAGAATAGTAAAAGTATAAAATTATGCATAAAATTAAACTGGGCTTGTCAGAAAGAATACCGCCATACGTATTTTGTGTTTTTTGGGCTAATCTAATCGGCTGGGCTTATCTAATCAATTGGGTGATTGTTTCAATCGGGCTCCCTTATTTTAGAAGTTTGGGTTGGTTAGGGGTATCCTTATATTATTTTAGGGGTATCATTTATATAAAAACGAAAAAAACACTACGCATATGGACTTCAGCCGTAGCCCGTGCTACGGCTCACATAATACTAGCTCTGCCCCTGTTGTAATGCCTTTTAAATTAAAAAATTCTCCTCAAATATTCCAAGGAAAAATGGATATTATATTTAGAAATTATGATTTTATATTTGTCTATATAGATGTTATTTTAGTCTTATCATATAATGTTAATTCACATTTAAAATGTCTTGATACTTTAATAGAATATAAAACATGGATTAGCTCTATCAGAAAGAAAATCCAGTTTATTATAAGAGAACATACACTTTTTAGGAATGAAAATAGGTGGTAAATGGATAGAACTTTAAAGCCGTATTCTTGAAAAAATAACAGGATTTCCAAATAAATTGATTGAACCTTGTATGGGAAACTATTAAAACTACGTAGTTTTGTTTTAAAAAAAAAAATCTTAAAAACTAGGAATTGATTTTCTCTAATTCAATTAAAGCTAAGCTCTTAAGCATTTGAAAATCTTCACAAATTTAATTTTAAATTCAAAGAACAGTAATTTCAAAGCAATCCGACTTCAATGGCAGCTAATAATTAATAAAAAAAATACAAGTGCTTGTGTGCGAAACGAATTAACCTTGCTTCTTCCATTTGAAGTTAATTTTCCCCTTAAATGGGTTAAATCGACTAGCAGGAAGTAGCAGTATAGCAGAACATTGCCAAAAAAAGACCTATAAGAATTAAGAGGTTGAAATCCGAAATCACCACCACCTTTACCAAATGTACTCACATTATAACTACGGCACTACACCATTGGAAAGTGGTTGTGCCTTCATCTTAGTTTCCCTTTCCTTCATTGTCTTTTTGTGATGCTTGTTGTTTCATTTATTCACGTCCGAAATATTGTCTTATCTGCTCACATCTCGCTTACTATGCCTTGGCGGCTTGTCACCGTCACATCCCTTCCGATGCCAAATTTTATTTTATTTTATCAAACTACTAGTCCTAACGACAGAGTGCATCGGCCGTCTTCGATTAAACTACTACTTCTACATTTGTATGGCATTTTATCGTTCCTCCTGGAAATAGTCATGGAAAACACAACCTTGGATCGATCGACGAAGGCTCATGCAACGTTGCTTGGAATTCCTGCTCTGCGGTATGGCTTCAATGTCCTTATATGAGTTGGATTCTCTTTGGCATATGCGCTTATATTGCAAAGTTGTCTGCGATATCAGTTCAAAGCATGACAATGCCAGTTGAAACAAAGTATTGGCAATTGTATGTTTGCTATTTATGAAAACTCCAATAACTATATAATTACGAGTTTGTAAGTTCAAAGGAATCAATACATTTAATTGCACTTTCTTTTAGTTGTAGGTTTTGAAAATCCAATTTTGATCATTTCCTTATTGTTTTGATTTTGTTTTGTGTTCGATATGATTGTTCTTTGCACAATAAAAGAGACATAGAGTAGATGAAAAAAATCAATAGCTTCAATTATAAGTTTAATACAACTATATTATTGTTAAATATATTCAAACCCACCGAATCGGCTTGGACCCATGATCAAATCGTAGTCGGACCGGTCCGGTCTGGTTTACAAATACATTATATATATTTTTTCAATACACTATTTTTTGTTTCTTTTTTGAAAGTTGTATAATTATATACTATTATTTTAGTTCTTTTTGTAATAATTATTAATTACAAAGAAAAAACAATCTATATATGATAAAAAGTAATCACTTTATTATTTATTTTTAAAATTTTTAAATTCATTCATATATGATAAAATTCAAACTAAATGAACAGTGAATTTACGGTATATTAGATTATGGGGTATGGGGCGGGGTTGTGGCGTGGGTTGGGTACAAACGCTCAAGTCACCACCCCGGGTGGGCTTGGATTTCGGCGTGGCCCCTTGGGCGGGGGTTTCAGCCTGGGGGCGGGGGTTGTGGCGTGGGTTGGGTACAAACGCCCAAGTCACCACCCCGGGTGAGCTTGGGTTTCGGCGTGGCCCCTTGGGCGGGGGTTTCAGCCCGGGCGTTGGACGGGGCTATCAAGATGACATGACGGGATCTCAATGGCCAAGACAAGTAGCCGTTTGGGCTAGCCGTTGGCCAACAACTATGTGTTTAAAAAAAATTATTCACTATAAATACTCACACTTCTATTCATTTTTTTACCACAACTACTCCACCTCTTCTATAATCATCTCTATCTTATTTTAAAAAAAAAAAATTCTCATCCAACCACAATACGGTGGGTTGGGTACAAACGCCCAAGTCACCACCCCGGGTGGGCTTGGGTTTCGGCGTGGCCCCTTGGGCGGGGGTTTCAGCCCGGGGGCGGGGGTTGTGGCATGGGTTGGGTACAAACGCCCAAGTCACCACCCCGGGTGGGCTTGGGTTTCGGCGTGGCCCCTTGGGCGGGGGTTTCAGCCCGGGCGTTGGACGGGGCTATCAAGATGATATGACGGGATCTCATTGGCCAAGACAAGTAGCCGTTTGGGCTAGCCGTTGGCCAACGGCTGTGTTTAAAAAAAAATTATTCACTTTAAATACTCACACTTCTATTCATTTTTTTACCACAACTACTCCACCTCTTCTATAATCATCTCTAACTTATTTTTAAAAAAAATTCGCATCCAACCACAATACGAAAAATGAATCCTCATAATCGTGGTTTTGACCCGAACAATCCGTGGGCATTCCAAAAAACACCTAGCCCAACATCCAATCGTCCAATTGCTCTCTTTTTAATACACTCCACGATGCCGGATATGGCTGGTTACGCATCGTTTATCTCGAATCGTTTGAAGAATGATGTCGGTCGAAAACACCAATGCCTTTCGCGCAACACGCGTCATTGAAAAACTCTAGTTTATTATAAAAACAATCTAAATATATAAAAAATGTAAAAAAAAAAAATTGGTTATAATATGTTAATACAATAATGATATGTTTAATATAGACCGCATGCTCATTTCTTCACGTCCAAAATATTGTCTTCTTGCTTCAACTCTCGCTCACTACACCTTGGCGGCTGGTCACCGTCACATCCCCTCATATATCATTTTCAATGAAACTACTACCACTTCGTGTTAGGGATAAGTACCCGTTATTGGGTACCGGTACTGAGTTTCCCGAATCGATATATTTTCGGTACCGACTTTTGACATTTTCAGTATCGGTCCGGTATGGTACCAGTATTTCCCGGTTTTTACCTTCAAATACTAGTATCGTACTGGGTATATTCGGTACTGATACCCACTTTTGAGGACTTTCGGTACCGGTTGGTACCGAGCTCGTCCCTACTACATGCGGCGAAGTGCACATGTCGTCTTCAATGAAACTACTACTTTTGCATCCGCATGAAAATTCCACAAACTATAGAATTACATGTTTGTAGTCTATTTAAAGGAATTAAAAATACATTCAACTGCGATTGTCTTTTACATTAATCAGCTATAGCCTTTGTAAATCCATTTTTGATTTATTTTATTATTGTTTGTGTTCAATATGATTAATTTTTACACAATTAAGAAGACATTGAGTATATTTGAAAATATCAGTAGCTTCACAGGGGTTCCAACATATGGAAGATGATTCTTTAGAGCCATAACTCATATGGTTTGCAAGATAAAACGGAGAGGGGACTCATGTGAGAATAAACAGAAAGAATTTGCTAATGAATTAGAAGCTCAAGTAAACTCGTTTTCTTAACTTCATTTTTTTTTTATTTATGGATCTTTGATCAATTATTTAATGCAATTGGTGTGCGCAAGTTGTTGATGAGCTCTTGAAGAGACGAAAAGAGATCGAATGGTAGTTTTGTGTACTATGTTCTTTCCAATGACCATTGCAAAATGTTCAAATCATATGTTATCTTTATTATTGTTCTTAAGTTTTATTTTGGGAGACATTGAAGTATATGTAAATAGAAACGTTTTTTATAAGTGGACCGGACACTAACCGGTCGTATTACCAATCACCTATTCGGATTGGTTGACTGGATTTAAGAAGCAAATAACATCATAATATATTTTAAAAAATATAATATATTAACATGACAAAAAATTCCAAATTTCTAGAAATATAACAAAAAAATATATAATTAAATGTAAATAAATTTGAAAACATTAATCATTGAATTCATCCCCATAAAATATAAATTAATGTCTTCATAGCGTGTATATACGTATGCTCGTTTATTTGGAGTTACTACATGTGAACTTAAATTAGTTGTAATTGATGTTTACACCATGTGGATTGATAGGAGAGTTGGCAAATAACAATTCCATACTATAGTAATTTGTGTGTTCAAAACTTTTGTTGCCTAACTTTTTTTAGACCAACCAAGAGAATTTCATCAAACCACAAAAAAGGCACCCTTAGCAAGCAGCTAAGAGGAGCCATCACATACACCCAAATACAGAAGGAAATAATCCAACAATTGAAACCGAGCAAACAAAACAAAAGCAAATTAAATAAATTGCAATCCTTCAAAGTTGCTCCAATTTTCTAGATTCAACCATTCTGTCTTCGCTCTTTTCACCATCCCCCATAACGAGTTCTCTTTAATCCTGTCCACAACCGTGATAGCAGAAAGGGTTCTCCTATTAAAAAGTTTTTCGTTATGACGGAGCTAGATCTTCCACATCGCTGAAAGATCACATACACCACTTATTTCTTCTTAGAGACCATTTCCATGCTGAAGATGTATTTCAACATTTGGGCCACAAATTTGAAGCATTTCGGATTAGGAACCTTGACCCAAACGCATGTTGGCCACCACACCGATTTGGCAAAATCACAAACCACCAACAAATGATCGAGCGACTTGCAATGAATGCCACATGACAGATATGAACCATCACTGAAAGCCACCTCCTAGCACCTAAAGCCAAAGCTGTAGGAATTTTGCCACTATACGCTCTCCAAACAAAACAATTTACCTTTAAGATTGCTTTTTTACTCAACTTAAACCGATGTCACTCTTCCTTCATGGCCAACCTATTCAACTTGGAAATGTCCTGCATCAACCACAACACAATTTTTAACCCTCATATCTCTATTAAAAATTGTATGTGTCCTACATCATCATCTAAACAAGCTTTCAACTTTTTTCCTCTCTTGGGTAATTTGGTAACAAATTCCATTGTTATCAATTCCCATTCCCATATTGGCATTTCTAGTTGCTGCAATAAACCTGAGGGTTTCTGAAGCTCAGCTTTAACTTGTGAACAAGTTAGACATTTAGCTACATAGTTAGTGATATCCTTTTTCATTCCTATCCACCAGAAATTCTTTCTTAGATCTTGATACATCTTATCGCTTCCGGGATGTATCGTATACTTAGACTTATGAGCTTCTTATAGAATTCTGTGGCGTAAGTTTCCTTGTTCAGGTATCCACATCATTTTCTTATGGAATTTTCAAATTCCATATGTTCCTTCTTCTAACTCCTTAATCATTCCTTTTAATTTTTCAGCATCGTCCTTGATTGTTGTTTTCTGTACTTCTCTAATTTGCTCATTTAAATTTACTTGTAGATTTAATCTGAGAGAACGTACTCGTTTCGGCTTTTCATGATACTTTCGACTTAAAGCATCAGCTACTACATTAGATTTTCCAGCATGATACTGGATATCACAATCATAATCGCTAAGAACTTCCATCCAGCGTCTCTGTCTCATATTTAATTCTTTTTGCCCAAAAATATATCTTAAACTCTTATGATCGGTGAAGACAACAAATTTATTTCCATATAAATAGTGTCTGCAAATCTTAAGGGCAAAAACTACGGCTCCTAATTCTAGATCATGGGTTGTGTAATTGTCTTCATGTTTCTTAAGTTGTCTAGAGGCATAAGCTATAACCATTTGACGTTGCATCAACACACATCCATATCCTAACTTAGACGCATCACAATAGACTATAAAGTCCTCAGTTCCTTCTTTTAATGCGAGTATGAGTGCGTTGGTTAACCTTTGCTTTTGAATCTTAAAAGCTTCTTCCTGATTCGGTCCCCATTCAAACTTAACTGATTTACAGGTGTAACACCTCGGAAATTCACGTCCTATAATGTGTAGACACGTGTCAAATGTTTAAACGTGTGAAAGAAATATTATAGATGGACTAAAGTTGACAAACATGGAAAGTATGTGAATATACATATTCTAAGTGTCAACTGTGAATAAATATAATGTACATTAACCCTACACAATGCTCATACCTTCAAACGAATAAATCATGGATCATACGAAGCTAAAAGTGAGAGATTTCAAACTACAGGGACCAAATGTGTCAACATGTTTAATTTATACCTCTGAGTGACTTTTTGACAAACCCGAAGCTTTGTAAATGTTAATTATGCTCACTAGAATGCACTATAAAAATTTCATAAAGTTTCGTTAACGTATGAGAAAGTTATGATCAAATTCGTGTGCGAAGTGTTAAAGCGTAAACGTTGGAAGTTTGGGCTTTTCGGGTAACAATAAAGTTAACCGGGGACTTAGCAAAGTGGGTATATGTTTTAAAGCCTTACTAGATCGATTATGAGGGTTTACCATGCAAGAAACAAGTGCCTAATCGGAGTTTGAAGGGCCAAGGACCAAATCGCAAAAGATAAAGAATGCTGGATTTTGGATGTCGTCGCGCCACGCCAGGGACTCCCAGTTCCGGAAAAAATGGCTGTTGTCTGCCATGAGCTTTGTGCGCGACCTTTACCCTATTTTTCACATCTCTTTGCCCCTAAAGCACCCCCTAAGCACTAGTAACAAGTGTTGATTAGTTGTGGGCACTAGTAGACCTTGGTGTCAATATATTGTGGTGAGAAAATTACTATAAAAGGCTACTATGTGCATCATTGTTCTTCACATCATTCTCTGCATTGTTGGATCATTTCTGGAGCTATCAAGCAGCCTCAAGTGATCATATTTCGTGCATAGGACTCTTGTAAGTCTGCTAGTCTTTCTTTAATTGAGTTTAGCTTGGTTAATTAGCTAAAAGTCAAACCGTCGTAATTACGGTTTGACTTCGAGATAAGTCAACAATGGCTCAGTCATATCCCGAATTAAAAGTAGTTATAGCTTGGTATTTATGTGGGTAATAAAACCTCAAAAGGGTTTCCCCTGATCACCACTCTAACCAGGTCAAAAGTCGGGTCAAACTAGTTTAGAAAAAGTCAACAGGAAGCTTAAAATGTCATTTATGCATAATTAACATTATAGACCATATACAACCTGTTTGATCATTGTTATAACTTAGTAATAAGTGTAAGAACATGTCTAAACATGTTCAACCCGACAATTTCCTGTTTAAACCCGGTTCGGAACCGAAAGTCACATAGTTTGACTTTCACTTTGACTTTCAGTTCTGACCCGTTAAGGCATGTTTTAGAAATGCCTCAGAGCTTTAATTGGACTAGGTTACATGTTAGAACAACCCTCTGTTATTATACACCTTGGTTCATTAGTTATCCAATTAATATGCATGTTTCCGTTAATTGCTCATATGTTGACCGTTATGCCCTTATTACCTTAAAACGTGATTTATGAAAATGTAAAAGTGTAGAAACCTTAAATACTGATATATAAACTTGTATGCAAAGTTTGACTTGTAGATTAAGAGTTATGCTCAATATCGCAAATTTAAAGCTTTATGTTAATTAAACGACATAATTAGCGTATAGCCTAGTTAAGCCTACTTTTTGGTATCAAACTTAATACCCACTGATGTAATATATTATTTTGGGATTTTTAAAGATTTGTAATTAATTTTAGGCAGAGCATAACTAGTAGTCGTAGGCTTAATCCGGTAATTGTCGGTTTTGCCCTTACGGGCCATAAAATGAGTTTTACACATCTAAACGACTCCAAACCTTTTGCTACTGATCACATATGATAAATAAATTATTTTAAGCCTTCTGGAAATATAAAAATATCAGATTTAAGTATCGAACCCGGAAATGGCCTTAAATCGCCTTATTTAGCGTTATTAACGCATAGTATGTATAAAAATTATATTGAACATACCCGGGTTGATACCTACTGATACATGAGGCAAATTATAATATTTTAACAGTAAGCAAAGGTTGATAAACTCAGACTTCAGTTTTGAGCTTTTCGGCTTATGTGAAATTACCAAAATACCCCTACGGGGCATAGTTTGGTTAAAAATGATAAATTTCACATACATGCTTTAACCTACTGATATAACTTAGAAAATTGAGTATATTTGCTGATTACATCAGACCTCTAACTCAGGTTGTTACTTAAACGCTTTTATAAACTTTTAAATGACCAAACTACCCCTACGGGGCCTAGTTTGTGTTTAAACACGTTTCGGGCATAATGAAAGACACCTTACTGATGTCACAACATATTTGAGACATAATTAACTTAGGAAACCTGTATATAGCTATCATGAATAACCGTCACGCTTATTACGCGCACGGTTCGGTTTATGTAACAAGTTTACATAAATTAGCCGAAACGGGTCAAACCGTAACGGTTTTATCTCAAAATCCAGAATGTGAATAATAAACCCATATTAAACAAGTCTTCAAACTTGTCGGGTCTGAATCAAATTCTATCCGGTTTTCGCTTAATCGTGCGTACGAACCGTATCTTGAAACTAGCCGGTCTAAGCTTAAGCTTAATAAAAGGCCCGTTAGAATTCTAATAGGTTATTATAAACCTTCGTTCCAGATTAGGAGGACCAGTAAAAGCTACGTGCATTTTGCTTGTTGTGATTAATACTTACTCAGGTAAATACTTTTAACTTATTTTCCCTATACGGGCTTGGGTTACAGTATATAGCATACCACTTGATCGGGCATCAAATTCTCCACCGATTGAGTGGGTAGTTGAATAAATTTGATCGGCTCGTTTAAACAGTCTTGTTTACTTAAAGCCTTTGGGGGGTTGATGACCATGTCCCGGATATCCTTGGCATCATCTTACGAGATGGCCACGACCTGAGCACGGGGTGTAGGCGTACACCTGTCAGTGTATAACTCTATATTGTGGTGTGTCTATTGATCTTTAACCCGGACAAGATCCGGGCTACTGAACGCACAAGTAACATGTAATTCGTTCACAAGATTATAATATTAAATAATTCTCCCAAGTTATAAAAATGTTTATGCCATGTGCATCCAAACCAATTTTAAATCATTTTTCAAATGAGTCAGTTGATTGTATTTACCAGTGTAAACTGACGTATTTTCCCAAAAAGACTGAATGCAGGTACTAAACGAAATTGGCTGGATTGTCTCCTTAGCATCAATAAAAAGTCTCGCAAGCTTAGGATACCTGAAGTCTGTTGAACCATTGTTTCCATTTTGTTATCGATCCTACTGTGGATAAACATCCGAATATTGTGACATTTGAATTTACAATATTAAATTCGGTTGTATCATATTTATAATTTGCTTCCGCTGTGCATATTAAATATTGTGTTGTTTGACTATTACGTTGCCAACCACGTCACGATACTTCCCCCACCGGGCCCACCGGTGACACGTGGAAATCGGGGTGTGACAGGTTGGTATCAGAGCCAACTCTGAGTGAATTAAACACTAGCCTTTTGTGTTTAATCTCAGTACACAATAGCCCATTCTAAACTTTCGAGTCTAGACATATAACATAGGACAAATTCTATTTTTGTTCATTTTTGTCTTATGCTTTATTTTTATATCTTGTTGTTGTTATCTCATGAAATATTGACAGGAATCAAAAATGCCGCCAAGATTCTTTAGGAGACGAGGAAGAGGCAAGGGGCCAATCACCGCCCCTAATGATAATGAAGCTGGACCTTCGCAACGGCGAGCTCCATCCACTACCGAGAGTGACAACCCTCGGGAGAACCGGAGAAACCTGTTCGAGCCGGCCAGACGGTCGGTTTCGCATAGTTCAACACCTCCTGTTCTTAACCCTTATGAACCCAATAACCCTCAACCGTCCTACATACTACTTCAGCGATCCCTGTCTCATCATTCGTATGGCGACCCCACACCCATCTTTCGAGGCCAATTTAATCCGGCCAATTACTTACCAGAACCCGTGGGTTTTAACCCACTGGGGCCAGACGATCACTTCTCCGGTGATAACGCGGACGACATGGACGAGGATACTGATCCCGTCGAACCTGCAAGTGGCACTCCAAACCATCCGATCGAGATCTCAGACGGATCGTCTTTCAACGGATCACCCTATGGTGGTCCAGACAGCTTCCAAGCCATGTTCACTCGGCACGAGTGGTACTACAAACCTTCTCACCACTCGTCGCCTCATGAGCAGCAGCAGCCGCAGCAGCAGCATCATCATTAAGATTCCTCTGAGGATCACCGATTTGTGGCAGTCACGCCACCACCTCCACCGCCACCAGTACAGCCGGCACCTCCTCAACCGCCAAGGCGTAGGAGAACCGGTGCCCGCATGTCGGCACGAGCGGGGGACTTCCATTTCAGTTCCCCACGTCAGTCAAGTGCCAGCCACTACCTGCCACATCAGGAGGACCCGCAAATGGGTGGACCTTCCAACCCCGCGATGCCGCAGCCGCCGCCAATGGGTTTTGATAACCCAATCCCAGCGTATACGGGTTCCATGGCGTATAACCTGTTCGAGCCGCCAGTCCACAACAACTACGGGTATGCAGAGGCCGACCCCTACTTGGTGGCAGCTAACTACAATGCCCTGCACCCAGAAGGACCATACGAAGCTCCATGGGGAGTTGGGTACCCAACACAAGGGTACCAGATACCACCTAGGCCTATCATACGGACTCAATCGCAGCCGCCTAGGTTCTCCCCACCTGAGCATGAGGAACTCCTTCAGAGGCTGGATCAGGTGGAACGGGAAGTGCACAGGGACCGTAGGGAGAGACATACTTTCTTCCAAGGATTAGCAAGTTTGATCAAAGGGAAGAACAAGAAGGATCATTTAATCCTTCCAGTTGTTGTATAAGCCCCTGCGTGGGTGTATTTGGTTATTAAGCCCCTGCGTGGGTATGCTTGTTTGTATTAACCCCTACGTGGGTGTGTTATTTGTATAAGTCCCTGCGTGGACAATTATGTTATTAAGCCCCTGCGTGGGCATGTGTGTTATTAAGCCCCTGCGTGGGTAAGTACTTGTTTGACCCCTGCGAGGGTAAGTTTGTTATTTGAAAAGACCCGTTTAGGGCAGTGTATAATATTTTGAATAAATCAATGGAATGTTTGTTTTATAAATTTCATGTTTGCCATTTTGCGCATAAATAATTTATAAATGAAATAAATAAATTAAAATCATTCCTTTTAAATTAATCTGCCTGTGTAATTATTTAATTAAGAATCTTAAAGTGTGAAACCTAGCCTCGTGTCAAATATAAGACCGGGCCAAGATGGTAAGACCTGTTTAAAAGATTCAAATCCCTGTTAACATCTTAAAACATGTTAACACTCCTGGCAGAAGTGATTCGTTAAAATCACATGTCATTCTTATATGTATAAGGATTCTTTAGAAGATTCCAAACCCAATTATATGATCTCTGAATCATGGGTTAAGATCATCAATTAAGATGATCATATTTTACCATACGTGGTAATATGATGCCTACGAGCCCAGCTCACTTCCATATGAGCCAAAAGACAGAGGTAGCTATGACTCCCTGTCTAATAAGGGTAATGAACTAGGTTCAAACCTTAAAAGTCTTGATTCTCTGAAATCATAGCTTATAATTTAAATTGTCCATGTGACTAAGCCTTATGTGCTAATATATATTGTTATTGTTTATGATTAGGATAAATTTTAATTGAAATCCTAAATTAATACGATTAATAAGTTAACCAAATATGGTCTCTGTTTACCATGGTTAACGAGTTACCCTAAGGGGTAATTCCATAATAAACTCCCAAATAAAATATTGTCCTTGATTTCTGCAACAGTTCAATTCAAATGGCTGACTCAAATGAAATAAATAGCCATCCAGTGGAGCAAAATGAGAACGCCCAGATTACGTTAACGGGTGCTGAATTAAAAGCGATCATAGACGACGCTGTTACACAGGCTTTGGAAAGGCAGTATGAAGAGTACAGTGGGACTCGTAGTAGGACCCAATCTACACAGCCTTCAAAGCCACCGCCCAAGAAGGACGACCCAAAGAAAAACGACGATCGACGCTCCTCGAACCACAGTGCTCCATCTCAGCAGGTTATACGTAACCAAGGGCCCCGTGACAAGGGTTGCTCGTATAAATATTTTGTTTCTTGCAAGCCCCGGGATTTCACTGGGGAGAAGGGAGCCATAGACTGTATGACATGGCTGGATGAGATGGATACGGTTGTAGACATCAGCGGATGTGCTGAGAGAGACGTGGTCAAGTTTGTGTCGCAGTCTTTTAAGGGTGAAGCGTTAGCATGGTGGAGATCTCTGATAGAGGCCACCGGAAAAATCCCATTGTATAATATGTCGTGGGATCAATTTGTTGCCCTTATCAAGGAAAATTTCTGCCCTCAGCATGAGGTGGAGAAGATAGAGTCTGATTTTCTATCCTTGGTGATGACAAACCTCGACTGTCAAGCTTACCTAATGAGCTTTAACACTATGTCTCGGTTGGTTCCATACCTGGTAACCCCGGAACCAAAGCGAATAGCTCGTTTTATCGGTGGGTTAGCCCCCGAGATCAAGGCAAGCGTGAAAGCTTCTCGGCCAGCTACTTTTAGATCCGTAGCCGACATTTCCTTATCCCTCACTCTGGATGCGGCCAGGCAGAAATCGCTGAGGAATAAGGAGGCTGAGAAGAGAAAGCGTGAAGATGATGGTTCACGAAGGTCGAACAAGAAACACCGGGGGAACGGTGACAACAAGAAAGGATCTGAGTCGAGGAAAGATGGGCATAAGTCTGATGAGAAGCCCAAATGCAAAATTTGCAAGAAGCAGCACTATGGAAAGTGCAGACTTGAGTCGAACTCACAGACTCAGTCAAAATCTTATGCTTGTGGCATTTGCAAGTCCACGGATCACAAAACCTTGGATTGCAAGAAGATACAAGATGCAACGTGCTACCGTTGCAATGAAAAGGGCCACATTAAAACCAACTGCCCTAAGTACAACAAGAAGCCTGAGGAGACTAAGAAGACTAATGCTAGAGTCTTCAGAATGGACGCAAAGGAAGCGGTTCTAGACGACAACGTTATTACAGGTACTTTCCTTGTAAATGACGTATATGCTAGAGTACTTTTTGATTTTGGCGCTGACAAGTCGTTTGTAGACAATAAGTTTTGTGAATTGTTGAAATTACCTGTCAAAACCTTAAAAGTGAACTATGAGGTGGAGTTAGCAGATGGCACCCTAGAAACCGTCTCTACTGTGTTAGATGGATGTGTTATATCCATTAGGAACCATTCTTTTCCTCTGTCTCTACTTCCCTTTAAGTTGGCTGGTTTTGACATAGTTCTGGGTATGGACTGGTTATCTCATAACCAGGCCCAAATTGTCTGTAACAAGAAACAAGTGGTAATAAAGACTCCGTCTGGTGAATCACTTACCATTCGGGGAGATACCCAGTATGGGCTGCCTGAGCAGGTGACTATGCCCAAGGCTTCTAAGTGTTTGAAGAAGGGATGTGTCATCTACATGGCGCAAGTGATTATTGATGAGCCTAAACCGAAGATAGAAGACATCCCTGTCATTTCTGAATACCCAGAAGTGTTTCCTGAAGATCTACCTGGTTTACCACCAGATAGACAGGTGGAATTCAGGATTGATATCATCCCCGGAGCAGTACCTGTTGCTAGAGCACCGTACAGATTGGAACCCACAGAAATGAAGGAGTTGAGGACACAGCTAGATGAATTGCTGGCTAAAGGTTTCATCAGACCTAGTTCATCTCCTTGGGGAGCGCCAATCCTGTTTGTTAAGAAGAAGGATGGGTCGATGTGTCTGTGCATCGACTATCGCGAGCTTAATAAAGTCACGATCAAGAATAGGTATCCTTTGCCCAGGATCGACGATTTGTTCGATCAGCTTCAAGGGGCAAGTTACTTCTTGAAGATTGATTTAAGGTCAGGCTACCATCAGTTGAAGGTTAAAGATGAAGACGTTCACAAGACTGCATTTAGGACTCGTTACGGTCACTACGAGTTCCTAGTGATGCCTTTTGGGCTCACTAATGCACCAGCCGCGTTCATGGATCTCATGAATCGCGTCTGCAAGCCTTACTTAGATAAATTCGTCATCGTTTTCATCGACGACATTCTCATTTATTCTAAGAATCAAGCTGACCATGAGAAACACCTTCGTAGTATTCTCAAACTTCTACATCAGGAGAAGCTCTATGCCAAATTCTCTAAGTGTGAATTTTGGCTACGAGAAGTCCAATTTCTTGGACACGTGGTTAGTGAGCGTGGTATCCAGGTGGATCCCGCTAAGGTTGAAGCCGTAATGAACTGGCAAGAGCCAAAGACGCCTACCGAGATTCGTAGCTTCCTGGGATTGGCAGGATATTACAGGCGTTTCATCGAAAATTTTTCAAGGATTGCTGCACCCCTAACCTCCCTAACTAAGAAGAAGGTTCAGTTTGTTTGGGGCCCTAAGCAGCAAGAATCCTTTGATATTCTGAAGCAAAAGCTGAGCAACGCCCCAGTACTGACATTGCCAGATGGAATAGAAGAATTTGTGGTTTATTGTGATGCTTCACACACTGGCATGGGGTGTGTGCTTATGCAGAAAGGCAAGGTGATTGCCTATGCTTCAAGACAGTTAAAGGTGCATGAAAAGAATTGCACCACCCATGACTTGGAGTTGGGTGCCGTTGTGTTCGCACTAAAACTGTGGAGGCATTATCTTTATGGAATCAAGTGTGTGATCTATTCTGATCACAAGAGCCTCCAGCATCTGTTTAATCAGAAAGAGTTAAACATGAGGCAACGCCGTTGGATGGAGACTTTGAATGATTATGATTGTGAAATCAAGTACCATCCCGGCAAGGCAAATGTAGTCGCCGATGCCTTGAGTAGAAAGGAGAGGGTGAAACCTATCCGAATCAATGCCAAGCGCATGGAGATACAGAATAATTTGATTGAAAGGTTGTTAGCTGCACAGAAGGAAGCTGTGTTGGAAACTAACTATCCTAATGAAAAGTTAGGAGTAACTGAGGAGCAGTTAACTCTTAGCAAGGACGGAATTTTACGATTGAATGGACGAATATGGGTTCCAATTTATGGGGGACTTCGTGATGTCATCCTTCAGGAAGCCCATAGTTCCAAATACTCCGTTCATCCTGGAGCTGATAAGATGTACCAGGATCTAAAGGCAAATTATTGGTGGATAGGCTTGAAAAAGTCTGTGGCCACCCATGTAGCTAAATGCTTGACATGTGCGCAAGTCAAAGCCGAGCATAAAAAACCGTCAGGTTTGCTACAACAGCCTGAGCTTCCTACGTGGAAGTGGGAAATGGTAACAATGGATTTTATCACCAAGTTACCTAAGACGAGGAAAGGCAATGATACAATATGGGTTATAGTTGATAGACTGACTAAGTCAGCTCATTTCTTACCCATCAAGGAGACTTATAGCTCCGATATGTTAGCCCAGTTATACGTTGATAAGATTGTAGCCTTACATGGCATACCTGTAGCTATTATCTCTGACAGGGATACTAGGTACACGTCACATTTTTGGAAGAGTTTCCAACAATCTTTGGGCACACGTTTGAATTTTAGTACGGCTTACCATCCTCAGACTGACGGTCAGAGTGAGCGTACCATCCTCGATTTGGGTGGTAGCTGGGATAAGAACCTACCATTAATCGAATTCTCCTACAACAATAGCTACCATACTAGCATTACGGCTGCGCCTTTTGAGGCATTATACGGTAGAAAGTGTAGATCGCCTATTTGTTGGGCGGAAGTTGGAGATGTCCAGTTATCAGGACCAGAGATCGTGTTCGAAACGACGGACAAGATTGTCCAGATTCGTGACCGTCTCAAAGCTGCCCGAGATAGGCAGAAGAGTTACGCTGATCCTAAGCGTAAGGATTTTCACTTCGAAGTAGGTGACAAAGTCCTACTTAAAGTGTCACCCTGGAAGGGAGTGATGCGGTTTGGTAAGAAAGGAAAGCTAAGCCCGAGATACATAGGACCTTTTGAGGTTGTCGAACGTGTCGGGTCAGTTGCCTATAAGTTAAACTTACCGGAAGAGCTCAGTGGAATTCACAATGTGTTCCACATCTGCAATCTGAAGAAGTGTGTCGCTGATGAATCACTGGTTATACCACATACAGATGTGCATATAGACGAGAGCTTGAAATTTGTTGAAAAACCTTTGTCGATTGAAGATCGACAGGTAAAGAAGCTTCGAAGGAAGCAGGTACCTATTGTAAAGGTCAAATGGGATGCCCGTAGAGGTCCCGAATACACGTGGGAAGTTGAATCCACGATGAAAGAAAAGTACCCTTACTTATTTCAGTAAATCTCGAGTCAAGATTTATTTTAAGGGGGTGAGGATGTAACACCTCGGAAATTCACGTCCTATAATGTATAGACACGTGTCAAATGTTTAAACGTGTGAAAGAAATATTATAGAAGGACTAAAGTTGACAAACATGGACAGTATGTGAATATACGTATTCTAAGTGTCAACTGTGAATAAATATAATGTACATTAACCCTACACGATGCTCATACCTTCAAACGAATAAATCATGGATCATACGAAGCTAAAAGTGAGAGATTTCAAACTACAGGGACCAAATGTGTCAACATGTTTAATTTATACCTCTGAGTGACTTTTTGACAAACCCGAAGCTTTGTAAATGTTAATTATGCTCACTAGAATGCACTATAAAAATTTCATAAAGTTTCGTTCACGTATGAGAAAGTTATGATCAAATTCGTGTGCGAAGTGTTAAAGCGTAAACGTTGGAAGTTAGGGCTTTTCGGGTAACAATAAAGTTAACCGGGGACTTAGCAAAGTGGGTATATGTTTTAAAGCCTTACTAGATCGATTATGAGGGTTTACCATGCAAGAAACAAGTGCCTAATCGGAGTTTGAAGGGCCAAGGACCAAATCGCAAAAGATAAAGAATGCTGGATTTTGGATGCTGTCGCGCCACGCGAGGGTCCCTCGCGCCACGCGAGGGACTCCCAGTTCCAGAAAAAATGGTTGTTGTCTGCCATGAGCTTTGTGCGCGACCTTTACCCGATTTTTCACATCTCTTGGCCCCTAAAGCACCCCCTAAGCACTAGTAACAAGTGTTGATCAGTTGTGGGCACTAGTAGACCTTGGTGTCAACATATTGTGGTGAGAAAATTACTATAAAAGGCCACTATGTGCATCATTGTTCTTCACATCATTCTCTGCATTGTTGGATCATTTCTGGAGCTATCAAGTGTCACACCCCGACTTTCCACGTGTCACCGGTGGGCCCGGTGGGGAGTATCGTGACGTGGTTGGCAACACAATAGTCAAACAACACAATTATATAAATACACAGCGGAAGCAAAAGATAAATATTATTACATTCCGAATATAAAGTAATATCCAGTATTACAACGGAAAGTAAAGGATCCACAGGCGGATCTTAAAACATATCATTTGTTCAAAAGACTTTAGACGCCTAGAACTTGCAAGATTCCTTATTAGCGCCCTGAGCTTCCAGCCAATTTCGTTCAGTACCTGTCACTTAACCTTTTTGGAAAATACGTCATTTTTCACTGGTAAATACACTCAACCGACTCATTTGAAAAGAGTTTAAGAAAATTGGTTTGAATGCACGTGGCACAAAATATCTTTTATAATTTGATTAAAATGCACAGAGGCAAAATTAACCTTTTTAACTTGGGAAAATTATTTGTATATAATCTTGTATACAGTTTTACTTATTTGTCGTCCGTTAGGGCCGGTTTGTAGGGCCGGACTAGATTAACTGATACGCCATAGGTATAATGCCCACAGGCTATCATCCTCTAAGTGGATTACCAGTTCCGGTATAATGCCCACAAGGATGATACCTCGGAGTGGATTACCAGTTTTTACATAATGCAGCTGTCAGGTGTATGCCTACACCCCGTGCTTAGGTCGTGGCAATTTCGTAAAATGATGCCAAGGATATCCGGGACATGGTCATTAACCCCCAAAGGCCATACACCAAATAATACATATTAAACGGGTTGTAAGTATATCAATCACAATACGATTTAAATAACTACACACCCGACCAAGCGGTACTTTTATAGTGTCGTATCCCAAGCCCGTATAGGGAAAATAAGTTAAGAGTATTTACCTGAGCTAGCTCCTGTCTTAAATAGTAAGAATTTAATAACTCAGCCGTATTCACTTAAGTAAGCGTAGGTACCAGTTACCGAAATGCTCTAGTCTGGAATGATGGTATAAATAATCAATTAGAATGCTAACGTGTCTTTAATTTAGCCTAAGCTTAGACCGGTTAGTCTTAAGGGAATATACGGTTCAGACGCATGATTGAGCGAAGACCGGAATAGAATGTGGTTTAGACCCGACAAGTTTGAAGACTTGTCTTAAATGGGTATTTCATACACATTCTGGATTTTGAGATAAAACCAATAAGGTTTGACCCGTTTCGGCTAATTTATGTAAACTTGTTACATAAACCGAACCGTACGCGTAATAAGCGTGACGGGTATTCATGAGAGCCATATACCGGTTTCCTAAGTTAATTGTGCTTCAAATATGTTATGACATCAGTAAGATGTCTTTCATTATGACCGAAACGTATATAAACACAAACTAGGCCCCGTAGGGGTAGTTTGGTCATTTAAAAAGTTATAAAAGAGTTTAAGTATTTACCTGAGTTACAGGTCTGATATAATCAGCAAAAATACTTATTTTTGATAAGTTATAACAGTAGGTTAAAGTATATATGTGAATTTACCAAGTATAACCAAACTATGCACCGTAGGGGCATATTGGTAATTTCACATAAGCCGTAAAGCTCAAAACTGAAGTCTGAGTTAAACAACTTTTGCTTACTGTTAAAATATTATAATTTGCCTCAAATATCAGTAGGTATCACCCTTGGTATGTTTAAAATAGTTTTAGTACATACTATGCGTTAATAACGCTTAATTAGGCGATTAGAAGCCATTTCCGGGTTCGATACATAAAGCTGATATTTTTATAATTCTAGGAGGCTTAAAATAATTTATTTAACATATCTAATCAGTAGAAAAAGGTTTGGAGTCATTTTGATATGTAAAACTCATTTTATGGCCCGTAAGGGCAAAACCGACAATTACCGGATTAAGCCTACGACTACTAGTTACGCTCATCCTAAAATTAATTAAAAATCTTCAAAAATCCCAAAATAATATATTACATCAGTGGGTATTAAGTTTGATACCAAAAAGTAGGCTTAACTAGGCTATACGCTAATTTCGCCGTTTTATTAACACAAGGCCTTCAATTTACGCTAATGAGCATAACTCTCAATCTACACCTCCAACTGATATCAAATTTTGGTTACAAGTTTATATATTAGTATTTAAGGTTTCTACTCTTTTACTTTTCCAGAAATCACGTTTTATGGTAATAAGGGCATAATGGTCAACATATGAGCAATTAACGGAAACGCGTAAACGAATGGGTCAATCAATGAACCAACCACAGAGGGTTATGCTAACATGTAGCCTGGTCCTAAGGAAGCTCTAAGGCATTTCAAAATCATACTAAAGCGGGTCAGAACTGAAGTCAAAGCAAAAGTCAAAGCTTTGCGACTTTCGGTTCCGAACCGGGTCTAATCAGGAAATTGTCGGGTTGAACATGCTTAGACATGTTCTTACATTGATTACTAAGCTATATCAATGACAAAACAGATTGTACGCCATCTAGATTGCTAATTATGCACAAATTGTGATTTACACATTCTGTTGACTTTTTAAATACAAGTTTGACCCGACATTTGACCTAGTTAGAGTGGGAATCAGGGGGAACCCTTTTGAGGTTTTATTAGCCACATAATTACCAACTTATAACTACTCTTGATTCGACTAATCACTGGACCATTTGTGATTAATCTTAAAGTCAACCGTTAATTACGACGGTTTAACTTTTAAGCTAAAACTAGGCTAAAACTTAATCGAGGAAGGTCAAGGGTACTTACAAGGGTCCTATGCACGTGTAGGGATGTCTTGGATCTGCTCCTAAGCTCCAGAAATGCTCCACAAATGCAGATGAAGGTGGATGATCAAATGTTGCAACTAATGGTCTTATTTATAGTGTTTAGATCACCATAACTTGTTGACATCTAAGTCTATCAATGACCACAACTCTTCAACAAGTGTCCCTAAGTGTTTAGGGGTTGTTTAGGGGGCTCTTTGTGACAACTCGAGTTTCCGACTTTCACTTTGACTTTTACTTTCGTATTTATTACACGTTGACTTTGACTGTTAGTTGTTTGACTTGTAGCTATACACGTTATGTTATAATGAAAGGCACTATGATTGTTACATGTTTATGTGATTTAGATTATAACATGAAATGTATGGTATTGTGAATTTTTGGCATGTATGTGATTAAAATTAAAACATGAGACTTGACATTTTAGGAAAAACACTTGAACTGTTAACACATGAAAAGCATCCCGACGAAACAGACTGGACCCGACGAAACAGACTGTTTCGCCAAAAGCATCTCGACGAAACAGAAGTCTGTTTCGCCGAGCCCAGTTTCACCAAAGCCCAGTTCGGGCCCAACACGTTATTTTGAGTTTTAAAACGTGAAACAACATCAGTTTTACATCTGCTACAAAACAACCGAAACCCTAGAGCCCCTTTCTCTCCTGTGTGACGGCAGTTGGAGGTTCCCGAAGATATCTTAGCGATCGACTCGTATTTCTCATATCTCGGTGAGTTGTGTGTTCGTCAATCGGTTTCTTGATTCTGTACCATCTCGATTCATGTTTGTGTAAATGATTGATGCGTGTTGTTGCTGCGATTCTAGTATGACGGTGATATAGATTTCGATTATGTATGATGTAGTAGGATATTCAATGCTATGCGAAACTTAATACAATCGAGTGCTCGGTTCTGGATATTGTTTATATGGCCTGATTCTGAATATACATTAGTATCTTGATAGGAATCGATGATATGATGTTGCATGTTAATCTATATGTTGTACACATAAACTAGGGTTCATACTAGACAAGGATTCTTGGATGATTGAGTTATGATGATTCTGGGTGCACATCGATCTTCATATGATTTCTGATTATTGATGGCGGCTGTTAGAATGACTAGGGTTTATGTATATTTCAGAACTGCTGCATCTGATGTCTGCGAAACTGACATCCGACGAAACAGAACTCTCGGCGAAACAGAAAGTGTTTCGCCAAGAGTAATCGACGAAATTGAATTCTGTTTCGCCAACTAAGACCACGACGAAACAGAACTTGGTTCGCCAACATGTGTGTTTCGCCGAATAGCTGATCTGTGCAGGAACTTGGGTTAATTCTGTTAAGCATTAACTGGAATATTTAACTGCTGTTAAGTGTAACCATCTTGTATATGATTGTGATTACGTGCTACATGTTTATACGTGAACAAATTGAACACAAACTGATTTCACATACGTGCCTACTTTAGGACGCGATTGATTACTTGTGAGCATACACTTAGCATACCGAGCAAACCAAGGTGAGTTCACACCCTTACTAAGGCATGGGATTCCCAGGGTTTGGGGAATGGGATGGAAGGAATAAGGTTGAATAGATTCGTACATACACTGATACTAGACTACCATACCATTGTCCTCGGTTGTGAAGGACACATACGTAAAACCTACGTATACTTATGCTACTCGCTATCCTCGGTTGTGAAGGATACTCACGTAAAACCTACGTGAACTTATACTCAATACTATCCTCGGTTGTGAAGGATACTCACGTAAAACCTACGTGAACTTATACTCAATACTATCCTCGGTTGTGAAGGATACTCACGTAAAACCTACGTGAACTTATACTCAATACTGTCCTCGGTTGTGAAGGACACTTACGTAAAGCCTACGTAAACTATGTACGTACTACTGTTCTCGGTTGTGAAGAACACTTATGGTTACAAATAGTCTAGTGTATATGCAACATGGGAAGCCCCCACTAATAGAACATACGATCGGCCTAGTAGCGCCACATGTTACGAAACAAACTTACAATTACGAACTTATTTACTGTGAACTCGCTCAACTAGTTGTTGATTCTCTGTTACATGCCTTGCAGGACCTTAGGTACATATGGAGCTTGCACAGGAAGGAGCAGGTCGTTGTGGGATACGGATCGTAGACGATATTTGAACTTATAACTTATTTTGGGTTTTCATTATTATGCTTCCGCTACTTAAACAATGTTTGGTTATGAACATCAGTCATGTCAAGATGAATTACCTTTTCCTACTTTTACACTTAAATACTATGTTTGATATGATTGGTGGCTTGATCCTGGTCATGTCACGCCTCCAAGCGGTGGTACTCCGCGGGTGGATTTTGGGGGTGTGACAGATTGGTATCAGAGCCATTGGTTATAGAGAACTCGGTTTTAATAAGGGGAAAACGTTTTTATTAAAACCAGACTATAACCAGAACAGTGCTCAACGATCCACAACGACGCTTCGCTCCACGTGCAAGGCTCAACATCATAGGTACTACTATTCATGTTACCTTACCTACTTGCTAGAATTACATAGAACTTTGCTCGCGGTATGCCTAGATTACAGAACTTACTATACGTTATTGCTTGAGAATACTTGTGTGCTCACTCTCTTCGCACTATTCGCGAACCTCTCACCCACATGTTCTCCTTGATGTCAAGATCATGAGTGGACGCGTTAACCTAACTCAAGCCCGGTTGGCGGCTTCGATCACTGAACAAGTTACTGCAGCACTCGCAGCTGCCCAAGCAGGAGGTGTAACCTGCCATCACCACTTACTCTAGGATCCTTAGATCCTACTCTCGTAACTCAACACTTGTGCTTAATTTTGATTACTCTTACGCACACGACAAGTCAACACGCTCAGCCACCTGTATGCACATACAAGACTTTTATGGACTGTCGTCCTACTACTTTCAGCGACACCGAAGGAGCTGTTGTACTCCTCCATTAGTTCGAGGAACTCGAATCGGTCTTCGAGTGTGTGAATGACCCGAGGCTCGTAAGGTGAAATATGCCACTGATATTCTCGAAGGCACTGCGCAAACTTGGTGGAACGCGCAAGTTACGACACTGGGGCTGGCGGCTGCTATGCCACCCCATGGAATGATTTTAAGGAACCTATCAAATGTGAATACAATAGTTATGATGCCATCCACAAGTTGGAAGTGGAGTCCTTTAACATGAAGATGACGGGGTTAGAGATAGAAGCGTGCACGATAACGATCCAACAAACTGACAATTTTGTGTCCAACTATGGTGGATCCTCCCATAAAGAGCTTTGAGCTGTACCTCAAAGGCTTAGTACCAGGAATTCAAAACCATGTGAAGACGCCTAAACTTGCTACTATTCAAGATGTTACTCATCTTGCTCATCGTCTCACAAACCAGGTAGTGGGACAGAACAAGCTGCCTCAACGTATCAGCGATACTACTACCACTACTACTTCAACTACTTCTGCTACCCTCAGTAACAATGGATGAAAGTGGGATGGAACCTCTAGCAAGGGTTCGACTACGATTCCGTCCCAGGCACAGCAGTGAAAGGTCGATGACAACTAAAGTCCTGATCAGCAACATTTGGTATTCAAGGGCAGGGAGGATACAAGGGAAACCACCCTAAGCACAAACGATGTAACCTGCACCACAGCGGGCAGGGCAAACGCAATCATTGTCAATAATGCAACAAGCTTGGTCATGGAACCAAAGAGGGTAGAAACTCACGTCCTGCAACCAGAACCAACAACAACAGCCACAAGATCTATAGAATCGGCGACAACAGCATGGTAACAAGGGATGTTATCAGATGGTGCTGAAGGTCACTTCAAAAGACACTACCCACGGTTGAACCAGAACCAGAATTAGAACCACAACCAAGGAAACGGGAACTAGGGAAGACAACAACGGGGGGTAATAACGACGGCAATGGTGCCAAGGGTCGAGTGTTTGTGATTGGTCAGGGTGATACTAGGAATGACCCCAGCGTTGCGATAGTTTCGACATCGACTTTGGTATGGATTAGTTATCCCAACAACAAGCAGAGATCCTATACATAGAGGATCATTCGTATCCCACGTTCTGGTAAAGAACCTCTCGAAGTTCAAGGCGACAAGAGTGGTGTCGTGAGTGGCATCATTTCTTTCTTGAAGGCTTAGAAGTGTTTACGTAAGGATCACACAACTGTTTTAGCTCTCGTTACCGATACATCGAAGAAAGAGAAAAAGATTGAGGATATTCCTGTAGTACGCGACTTTCCTCAAGTGTTTCCAGAAGAGTTACCTGGGTTACTGCCTCATCGTCAGGTCGAATTTCAGATCGAGCTCGCTCCAGGAGCAGCACCCATAGCTCGAGCACCTTATCGTTTAGCTCCAACTGAATTGGAAGAACTGTCAAAGCAGCTACAAGAACTCTTGGAAAAGGGTTTTATACGTCCTAGCTCTTCGCCTTGGGGAGCTCCAGTGTTATTCGTAAGGAAGAAAGACGGTACGTTCAGGATGTGTATAGACTACCGTGAACTCAACAAGGTGACGATCAAGAATCGTTATCCTCTTCCGCGCATAGATGATTTATTCGACCAGCTGCAAGGGTCGAGCTACTACTCCAAGATAGACTTAAGGTCAGGGTACCATCAGCTGAGAGTCCGGGATGAGGACGTCTCCAAAACAGCATTTAGAACTCGCTACGGCCACTACGAGTTTATGGTCATGCCATTCGGGCTAACGAACGCGCCTACGGTTTTCATGGATCTTATGAACAGGGTGTGCAAACCCTATCTTGACAAGTTTGTCATTGTCTTCATCGACGACATCCTGATTTATTCAAAGAGTCAGGAGGAACACGAGCAGCACTTACGACTTATTTTGGAACTTCTTCGAACGGAACAGCTGTACGCTAAGTTTTCAAAATGCGACTTCTGGCTTCGTGAAGTCCACTTTTTAGGCCACGTGGTAAACAAGGATGGGATTCATGTCGATCCATCCAAGATAGATTCGATCAAGAACTGGCCTGCACCTCGCACACCGACAGAGATACGCCAATTCTTGGGTTTGGCGGGTTATTACAGACGGTTTATCAAAGACTTCTCAAAGATTGCACAGCCGCTTACATTACTGACACAGAAAGGTGTTGCTTACCGTTGGAGTGATACACAGGAAACAGCGTTTCAGCACTTAAAGGGTAGACTCTGTAGCGCACCTATCCTTTCATTTCCAGAGGGCACGGACGATTTTGTAGTCTACTGCGACGCATCCATCCAAGGTCTTGGATGTGTTTTGATGCAACGGGATAAAGTTATTGCTTATGCTTCACGCCAACTTAAGATTCACGAACGGAATTACACTACGCACGATTTAGAGCTTGGAGCTGTTGTTTTTGCGCTCAAGATATGGCGACATTATCTGTATGGCACCAAGTGCACCATCTACACCGATCACAGGAGTCTTGAGCATATCTTCAAGCAGAAAGAGTTGAACATGCGACAATGTCGATGGGTCGAGTTACTGAACGATTACGAATGTGCTATAAAATACCATCCGGGCAAAGCCAATGTGGTGGCCGACGCCCTCAGTCGAAAGGATACTACACCTAGGCGTGTACGAGCGTTGCAACTCACTATTCAGTCTAGTCTTCCTTCACAGATACGAGATGCTCAGGTAGAAGCATTGAAACCAGAAAACGTCAGGGCTGAAGCCCTACGCGGCTCAAGGCAACGGTTAGAACAAAGGGCAGACGGAGCCTACTATGTAACAGGACGCATCTGGGTCCCACTCTATGGCAATTTACGCAAGCTTGTAATGGATGAAGCTCATAAGTCTCGCTACTCAGTACATCCTGGTTCGGATAAGATGTACCACGACCTCAGAACTACATATTGGTGGCCTAGCATGAAGGCCCACATAGCCACATACGTTAGCAAATGCTTGACTTGTGCGAGAGTCAAGGCAGAATATCAGAAACCGTCAGGACCACTCCAACAACCTGAGATACCACAATGGAAATGGGAGCAAATTTCCATGGATTTTGTTACTGGCCTACCTAGATCTCAGCGCGGAAATGATACTATTTGGGTGATCGTGGATCGACTCACAAAGTCTGCTCACTTCTTAGCAATCAAAGAAACAGACAAGTTCTCTACCTTGGCAGACATTTACTTAAAAGAAGTGGTCTCGAGGCACGGAGTGCCCACCTCCATCATCTCTGATCGTGACGCACGTTTTACTTCAGAACTGTGGCAAGCAATGCATAAATCTTTTGGCTCTCGTTTAGACATGAGCACAGCTTATCACCCTCAGACAGATGGGCAGTCTGAGCGCACTATTCAAACTCTAGAAGACATGCTTCGGGCGTGCGTAATTGACTTTGGCAATGGTTGGGAGAAACATCTGCCACTCGTGGAATTTTCGTATAACAACAACTACCACACCAGCATTAAAGCTGCACCATTCGAGGCATTGTACGGGCGTAAGTGCCGGTCACCTCTCTGTTGGGCAGAGGTGGGGGAAAGTCAAATCACAGGTCCAGAAATGGTAGTTGATACTACTGAAAAGATTGCACAAATACGACAACGCATGGCGGCAGCTCGCGACCGTCAGAAAGCATACGCAGATAAAGACAGAAAACTACTCGAATTCCAAGTTGGGGATCGAGCGCTACTCAAAGTTTCACCCTGGAAGGGTGTTGTTCGTTTTGACAAACGCGGCAAACTTAATCCACGATACGTCGGACCTTTAGAAGTTATTGAGAAGATAGGCAGGGTAGCCTACCGATTGAACTTACCAGCTGAACTCAGTGCAGTTCACAACGTCTTTCACGTGTCGAATCTGAAGAAGTGTCTGTCAGATGAGACCCACATAGTTCCTTTTAAGGAACTCACTATCGACGAGCGGTTGCAGTTCGTCGAGGAACCAGTTGAGATCACGGACCAGGATGTTAAGGTCCTCAAGAACACGAGAATCCCTCTTGTACGAGTTCGTTGGAACTCCCGTCGCGGCCCAGAGTTCACCTGGGAGCGTGAAGATCAAATGAAACTCAAGTATCCCCAGTTATTCGGAACCAATGCAACTACTACTGAGGCTGAAGCTACCAATACAGAATTTCGGGACGAAATTTCTTTTAAGTTGGGGATAATGTGACAACTCGAGTTTCCGACTTTCACTTTGACTTTTACTTTCGTATTTATTACACGTTGACTTTGACTGTTAGTTGTTTGACTTGTAGCTATACACGTTATGTTATAATGAAAGGCACTATGATTGTTACATGTTTATGTGATTTAGATTATAACATGAAATGTATGGTATTGTGAATTTTTGGCATGTATGTGATTAAAATTAAAACATGAGACTTGACATTTTAGGAAAAACACTTGAACTGTTAACACATGAAAAGCATCCCGACGAAACAGACTGGACCCGACGAAACAGACTGTTTCGCCAAAAGCATCTCGACGAAACAGAAGTCTGTTTCGCCGAGCCCAGTTTCACCAAAGCCCAGTTCGGGCCCAACACGTTATTTTGAGTTTTAAAACGTGAAACAACATCAGTTTTACATCTGCTACAAAACAACCGAAACCCTAGAGCCCCTTTCTCTCCTGTGTGACGGCAGTTGGAGGTTCCCGAAGATATCTTAGCGATCGACTCGTATTTCTCATATCTCGGTGAGTTGTGTGTTCGTCAATCGGTTTCTTGATTCTGTACCATCTCGATTCATGTTTGTGTAAATGATTGATGCGTGTTGTTGCTGCGATTCTAGTATGACGGTGATATAGATTTCGATTATGTATGATGTAGTAGGATATTCAATGCTATGCGAAACTTAATACAATCGAGTGCTCGGTTCTGGATATTGTTTATATGGCCTGATTCTGAATATACATTAGTATCTTGATAGGAATCGATGATATGATGTTGCATGTTAATCTATATGTTGTACACATAAACTAGGGTTCATACTAGACAAGGATTCTTGGATGATTGAGTTATGATGATTCTGGGTGCACATCGATCTTCATATGATTTCTGATTATTGATGGCGGCTGTTAGAATGACTAGGGTTTATGTATATTTCAGAACTGCTGCATCTGATGTCTGCGAAACTGACATCCGACGAAACAGAACTCTCGGCGAAACAGAAAGTGTTTCGCCAAGAGTAATCGACGAAATTGAATTCTGTTTCGCCAACTAAGACCACGACGAAACAGAACTTGGTTCGCCAACATGTGTGTTTCGCCGAATAGCTGATCTGTGCAGGAACTTGGGTTAATTCTGTTAAGCATTAACTGGAATATTTAACTGCTGTTAAGTGTAACCATCTTGTATATGATTGTGATTACGTGCTACATGTTTATACGTGAACAAATTGAACACAAACTGATTTCACATACGTGCCTACTTTAGGACGCGATTGATTACTTGTGAGCATACACTTAGCATACCGAGCAAACCAAGGTGAGTTCACACCCTTACTAAGGCATGGGATTCCCAGGGTTTGGGGAATGGGATGGAAGGAATAAGGTTGAATAGATTCGTACATACACTGATACTAGACTACCATACCATTGTCCTCGGTTGTGAAGGACACATACGTAAAACCTACGTATACTTATGCTACTCGCTATCCTCGGTTGTGAAGGATACTCACGTAAAACCTACGTGAACTTATACTCAATACTATCCTCGGTTGTGAAGGATACTCACGTAAAACCTACGTGAACTTATACTCAATACTATCCTCGGTTGTGAAGGATACTCACGTAAAACCTACGTGAACTTATACTCAATACTGTCCTCGGTTGTGAAGGACACTTACGTAAAGCCTACGTAAACTATGTACGTACTACTGTTCTCGGTTGTGAAGAACACTTATGGTTACAAATAGTCTAGTGTATATGCAACATGGGAAGCCCCCACTAATAGAACATACGATCGGCCTAGTAGCGCCACATGTTACGAAACAAACTTACAATTACGAACTTATTTACTGTGAACTCGCTCAACTAGTTGTTGATTCTCTGTTACATGCCTTGCAGGACCTTAGGTACATATGGAGCTTGCACAGGAAGGAGCAGGTCGTTGTGGGATACGGATCGTAGACGATATTTGAACTTATAACTTATTTTGGGTTTTCATTATTATGCTTCCGCTACTTAAACAATGTTTGGTTATGAACATCAGTCATGTCAAGATGAATTACCTTTTCCTACTTTTACACTTAAATACTATGTTTGATATGATTGGTGGCTTGATCCTGGTCATGTCACGCCTCCAAGCGGTGGTACTCCGCGGGTGGATTTTGGGGGTGTGACACTCTTGGAAGGGTTTAAGGGCAACACATGGCGTTTAGAAGGCTGAACATGTGAAAAAAACGAGTTTCTGCATCTGGGAGGCTGAGGCGGCCCGCTTGAGGTGCTAAAGCGGGCCGCATGGGCCTTCTGATCAGCTTTTTCATTTTTTTAGTTTCCACATCTTGTCCCTTGGCTCTTCGGAAGGTCAACTAGCATTATTACTTGCAATTTGACCCCTTATTATTTACCTACAAGGGCTTTAGAACTTATACCCACTTTGCCAAGTCCCTGGACACTTCCGGTTAACCCGAAAAGTCTTAACTTTCAATGTTTACGCTTTAACCCCTCGCACACGAATTTGATCATAACTTTCTCATACGATAACGAAACTTTATGAAATTTATATCGCGCATTCTAGTGAGCATAATTTACAGTTACAAAGCTTCGGGTTTGTCAAAAGGTCACTCAGAGGTATATCTTTAAACATGTTGACACATTTAACCCCTGTAGTTTGTAATCTCTCACTTTTAGCCTAGTATGATCCATGATTTATTCGTTTGATGTTGTAAACATCATGTAGGGTTATTATGAAGTATATTTATTCACTGTTGACATTTAGAACCCGTAAAATCACATACTTTCCATGTTTGTCAACTTTAGTCCTTTTATAACATTCTTTCACACGTTCAAGCTTTATGACACGTGTCAACACATTATAGGACGTGAAATTTTCGAGGTGGTACATCCTCACCCCCTTAAAATAAATCTCGACCCGAGATTTACTGAAATAAATAAGGGTACTTTTCTTTCATCGTGGATTCAACCTCCCACGTGAATTCGGGACCTCTACGGGCATCCCATTTAACCTTTACTATAGGCACATGCTTCCTTCGAAGCTTCTTAACCTGTCGACCTTCAATCGACAAAGGTTTTTCCAAAAGTTTTTAAGCTCTCATTTATATGCACATCCGTATGTGGTATAACCAGTGATTCATCAGCGAAACACTTCTTCAGATTGCAGATGTGGAACACATTGTGAATTCCACTGAGCTCTTCAGGTAAGTTTAGCTTATAGGCAACTGAACCGACACGTTCGATAACCTCGAAAGGTCCTATGTATCTCGGGCTTAGCTTGCCTTTCTTACCAAATCGCATCACTCCTTTCCAGGGTGATACCTATTGTTGAACCTTATTTCTTAACAAGAGTTTAGGAGGTTTGCTATTTTCATTAATCCTTGATTTTCTGCCGAATATTGGCATCTTACAAATAATTAGGGATTTGTGTGATCTGCTTTGTTGTTTCCACTGCAACTTTCAGATCCTGATAATTGAACTTACCTATCTATTGTCCTAACAATAGATGTTTAACATGCCATTTATACAAGGTCTCCAAGGAGCCACCTTGATACTTATATAGCAGTTATTATAGAAAAGCTTATCTTAAGGTGAAATGGTTATTCCAACCATTGCTCAAAATTAATCTTACGGAATAGCTAATCTTTACAGTTAGTCGAACAAATCGACGATCCTGGGTAGTTGATGGCGATTCTTAATCGTTGCCTAATTAGGGTTACGGTAAACAATGCCTTAGCAAAATGAACCGTCTTTCATAATTTACTATACCGAATTCTCAGGATATTGAGTTTGGCTTTATGAATCTATATCTTTAAAACTTACTTAACCAGGGTTTTCGATTCTGCCAATATGGTACTAGTTGTCTTGGGGATTTCATAATAATGCAGCCCTAAATGGGATATTAAACTTAACTCTACCTGCCCCCCAGGGGTAAACAAGGTAATCTTAGGAGAAGATAATCAAGGTACAAGGAGGTTACAGAGATTTCGATATCTCCAGCTCCAGTTCACTCATCATTGCTTGTGTCAAATAAGTGACACATTTATGTTACTAGTCCACGAGTTCCTAAATCGGGAATATCTACTTGGACAATTTCATTCTGGATATCTTCTTTGAATACTATTAGTTGACTTTAGTACCATATGATCATTGGGATATCTTTGTGATCCCATGCATTAAACCTCCATACTGATCAGGCATGGAAGCAATCTATGGAACTTATTAAGATACACCAATCCCCATATAGCGCTTTTGCCATACCATTTGGTATTCGAAATCGATAGAGATTTAAGAGATATCAACTATATGTGCTTATATTTAATCAGAATAGAAATTTTCACAAACTAGGCACCTAGCTCGGTTGGCTAGGCGCGCGAAAGGGTGCGGCCTAGACCCAGGTTCGATTCCGGGGACGGCCAATTCCACCATTTTTTTATGTTTAATATTAATTAATCGCACGGAT
Organism: Helianthus tuberosus; assembly: GCA_030545235.1. Lineage (NCBI taxonomy): Eukaryota > Viridiplantae > Streptophyta > Magnoliopsida > Asterales > Asteraceae > Helianthus > Helianthus tuberosus. The sequence goes on along the minus strand of CM060407.1, from coordinate 65,314,654 downwards.
ACATGTAACTATGAGGGTTGTCTCATAAGGAGTCTTGATAATTAATCGCTTCTTATCACCCACAATATGGGCTTGATTTTTAAGGTAACCAATCGATTTTTATCACTATATTTAGTCCTTATAATTAACGGAACTAGGACATCGAAAAACTGATTCATAATGGATATAATAATGTTGAAGCAGTCTCTAAGGTATACAGGCTTCTTACTGAACTTACGTTGCTTTTTATTAGGCCTGTACTTGCTCTCTTTCCCAGATTTCTGGGAGTTATCCTCCTTCTTTGGTTCATCCTTCATATTTGAAGTGTGAATATAGCTCTCCTCGTGAGCAATTAAACATGGTTTTTGAATGAGATTTAGAGCAAGAAGCATTCGGCTCTTTGGATTGTCTCATGACCTTTTCCCATGATCCCTCCAACTGCTGCGTCAACCACAGCCTGGAGATTAACTCCATTAGTATTGTAGTTTTTATTAACATTCGTCGCATTATCAATGGCGCGATTGCCGGTTGTCTTATCCGAGTTTATCATACTCGAGATTTTGTTCCTATTGCCAGGTGAATCCTTTACTTAGTTGTAATCCAACATCTGCTATTCATTACCCTGATGGCCTTAACATATACTAACCATGGTTTCATCAAACTATACTGGCCAATAAGGCATTATCATTCTTAATGAATGTTATTTTAAAAAAATATATCAATATCACTTAGCCTAGGTCACAAAAGACCATCAATGGCATTTGAGGGTTGGACCTAGTCCATCACCTCTTTGACAGGGGATCAAAATGTCACATCTGTCTTTAATATACTGATGAATTTGGATAGCTTGAAAGTTTGCCATAAGGGTATCAGAAAAGAGTGATTTCTAATAGATATTAAATATCAATATAGGATTTGTTGGAGCAATTTCTAAAGTATCATCGGTCAATTTCTACCTCGCATTAAGTGACCGGAGTTTTAATCAGGCGGAGACAATAGTTCTCAACATTTATCATTCATTATAGAGTCATATGTGCCAGTATCAAATAAAATTCATGCATAAACTGTTTGATATGAAAAGGTATCTGCTATATAGTTATCATTCTGCATCATCTCCTTGGCGTTCGTATGGAAGACTCATGCGTTTGCTTTCTTGGCCTCTTCAGTCTTCTTTGCGTACTTAGGGCAGTTGGTCTTTATGTGCCCCTTCTCATTGCAATTGTAGCAGGTGGCATCTTTAATCTTCCTGCATTCAACAGTCTTGTGCTCCTTAGACTTGCATAACCCACATGCAGGTGATTCAGACTTAGAATTGGATTCAGATCTGCACTTTCCAAAGTGGCGTCTTTGACAAGTCGTGCACTTTGGCTTCTCCTCTGTTCGCTGACTGTTCCTTCCAAACCCAGACTTCTTAGAATCAGTGTTTCCCTTGTGCTTCTTCTCTGACCCTCGTGAGTTATCATCCTCACGATTCCTCTTACTTTCTTCAGATTTCTTTAGCGATCTCAATCTGACCGCATCTAAAGTAAGGGATAAGGAAATGTCAGCTACTGATCTGAAAGTCGCTGGCCGAGAAGCTTTTACGCTTGCCTTGATCTCGGGGCTAAACCACCGATAAAACGAGCTATCCGTTTTGGTTCCGGGGTTACTAGGTATGGAACCAACCGAGACATAGTGTTGAAGCTCGTTAGGTAAGCTTGACAGTCGAGGTTTGTCATCACCAAGGATAGAAAATCGGACTCTATCTTCTCCACCTCATGCTGAGGGCAGAAATTTTCCCTGATAAGGGCAACAAATTGATCCCACGACATATTGTACAGTGGGATTTTCCCGGTGGCTTGAATCAGAGATCTCCACCATGCTAAAGCTTCACCCTTGAAAGACTGCGACACAAACTTGACCACGTCTCGCTCAACGCATCCGCTGATATCAACAACCGTATCCATCTCATCCAGCCATGTCATACAATCGATGGCTCCTTTCTCCCCAGTGAAATCCCGGGGTTTGCAGGAAACGAAATATTTATAGGAGCAACCCTTAGCAAGGGGTCCTTTATTCAGTATGACCTGCTGAGATGGAGCACTGTGGTTTGAGGAGTGTCGGTCATCATTTTTCTTCGGGTCGTCGTTATTGGACGGTGGCTTTGAAGGCTGTGTAGATAGGGTCCTACTACGAGTCCCACTATACTCATCATACTGCCTTTCCAAAGCCTGTGTAACTGCGCCGTCTATGATCGCTTTTAATTCCGCACTAGTTAGATTAATTCGGGCGTCATTATTAACCTCCACTGGATGACTATTACCCTCGTCTGAGTTAGCCATTACAATTGAACTGTTGCAGAAAACAAGGACAATAGTTTATTTGGGGAGTTTATTATGGAATTGCCCCTTAGGGTAATTCATTAACCATGGTAAGCAGAGACCATATTTGGTTAATTTATTAATCAAATTTATTTAGGATTTCTATAATAATTTATCCTAATTATAAAACAATAACAGTTTTATTCGTGGCACCAAAGGCCTAGTCACATGGACAATTATAAATTATATGCTAGGATTTCAGAGAAGCGAAGCATTTGAGGTTTGAACCAACGTTCATTACCTTTCCTTGACATGGAGTTGTAGGCTACCACTGTCTTTAGTCCCAGAGGACGTTAATTATAGCCCGTGGGCACTTCATCCATAAGGGATGATTATATAAATAAGGGATTTTAGAATAACCCCAAAAAAAAATGACTTATGTGATTTTATCGCATCACACTTTGTCAAGCATGTTAATATGCTTTCAAATGTTTAATAAGGATTTGAATCTCTTGAATAGGTTCTACCATCTTGGCCTTGTCTGCAGTGACACTTAAGCTAGGTTTTACCCTTGAGATTCTTTTTAATAATTAACGCAGAAAAATTTCTAAATTGAACTGTTAACAAGGATCTGAATCTAATTGTGGAACCACCATCTTGGCCCTGTCTTAATGTGACGTATGGCTAGGTCTCGTCCTTTTTAAATTTTGCCATTTTATTATAATGGTAGATCTTATAATATAGGAATGATATTTTTAAACATAATCGTTCCTTTAAAATTTAAACAAGTATATGGTTGCCCTAAACGGGACTTTTGATAAAATGACTTGCCCATGCAAAGGCTAATCAGAAAAATAACAAGGAAGTAATTAAAAGACAATGAAACGAATTTGGATTTGTCTTATGTTCTTGTCTAGACTCAAGAATGTGCAATTGTGTAACTGAGATTAAACGCAAAAGGCTAGCGTTTAATTCACTCAGTGTTGGCTCTGATACCAACCTGTCACACCCCGACTTTCCACGTGTCACCGGTGGGCCCGGTGGGGAGTATCGTGACGTGGTTGGCAACACAATAGTCAAACAACACAATTATATAAATGCACAGCGGAAGCAAAAGATAAATATTATTACATTCCGAATATAAAGTAATATCCAGTATTACAACGGAAAGTAAAGGATCCACAGGCGGATCTTAAAACATATCATTTGTTCAAAAGACTTTAGACGCCTAGAACTTGCAAGATTCCTTATTAGCGCCCTGAGCTTCCAGCCAATTTCGTTCAGTACCTGTCACTTAACCTTTTTGGAAAATACGTCAGTTTTCACTGGTAAATACACTCAACCGAATCATTTGAAAAGAGTTTAAGAAAATTGGTTTGAATGCACGTGACACAAAATATCTTTTATAATTTGATTAAAATGCACAGAGGCAAAATTAACCTTTTTAACTTGGGAAAATTATTTGTATATAATCTTGTATACAGTTTTACTTATTTGTCGTCCGTTAGGGCCGGTTTGTAGGGCCGGACTAGATTAACTGACACGCCACAGGTATAATGCCCACAGGCTATCATCCTCTAAGTGGATTACCAGTTCCGGTATAATGCCCACAAGGATTATACCTCGGAGTGGATTACCAGTTTTTACATAATGCAGCTGTCAGGTGTATGCCTACACCCCGTGCTTAGGTCGTGGCCATTTCGTAAAATGATGCCAAGGATATCCGGGACACGGTCATTAACCCCCAAAGGCCATACACCAAATAATACATATTAAACGGGTTGTAAGTATATCAATCACAATACGATTTAAATAACTACACACCCGACCAAGCGGTACTTTTATAGTGCCGTATCCCAAGCCCGTATAGGGAAAATAAGTTAAGAGTATTTACCTGAGCTAGCTCCTGTCTTAAATAGTAAGAATTTAATAACTCAGCCGTATTCACTTAAGTAAGCATAGGTACCAGTTACCGAAATGCTCTAGTCTGGAATGATGGTATAAATAATCAATTAGAATGCTAACGGGTCTTTAATTTAGCCTAAGCTTAGACCGGTTAGTCTTAAGGGAATATACGGTTCAGACGCATGATTGAGCGAAGACCGGAATAGAATGTGGTTTAGACCCGACAAGTTTGAAGACTTGTCTTAAATGGGTATTTCATACACATTCTGGATTTTGAGATAAAACCAATAAGGTTTGACCCGTTTCGGCTAATTTATGTAAACTTGTTACATAAACCGAACCGTACGCGTAATAAGCGTGACGGGTATTCATGAGAGCCATATACCGGTTTCCTAAGTTAATTGTGCTTCAAATATGTTATGACATCAGTAAGATGTCTTTCATTATGACCGAAACGTATATAAACACAAACTAGGCCCCGTTGGGGTAGTTTGGTCATTTAAAAAGTTATAAAAGAGTTTAAGTATTTACCTGAGTTACAGGTCTGATATAATCAGCAAAAATACTTATTTTTGATAAGTTATAACAGTAGGTTAAAGTATATATGTGAATTTACCAAGTATAACCAAACTATGCACCGTAGGGGCATATTGGTAATTTCACATAAGCCGTAAAGCTCAAAACTGAAGTCTGAGTTAAACAACTTTTGCTTACTGTTAAAATATTATAATTTGCCTCAAATATCAGTAGGTATCACCCTTGGTATGTTTAAAATAGTTTTAGTACATACTATGCGTTAATAACGCTTAATTAGGCGATTAGAAGCCATTTCCGGGTTCGATACATAAAGCTGATATTTTTATAATTCTAGGAGGCTTAAAATAATTTATTTAACATATCTAATCAGTAGAAAAAGGTTTGGAGTCATTTTGATATGTAAAACTCATTTTATGGCCCGTAAGGGCAAAACCGACAATTACCGGATTAAGCCTACGACTACTAGTTACGCTCATCCTAAAATTAATTAAAAATCTTCAAAAATCCCAAAATAATATATTACATCAGTGGGTATTAAGTTTGATACCAAAAAGTAGGCTTAACTAGGCTATACGCTAATTTCGCCGTTTTATTAACACAAGGCCTTCAATTTACGCTAATGAGCATAACTCTCAATCTACACCTCCAACTGATATCAAATTTTGGTTACAAGTTTATATATTAGTATTTAAGGTTTCTACTCTTTTACTTTTCCAGAAATCACGTTTTATGGTAATAAGGGCATAATGGTCAACATATGAGCAATTAACGGAAACGCGTAAACGAATGGGTCAATCAATGAACCAACCACAGAGGGTTATGCTAACATGTAGCCTGGTCCTAAGGAAGCTCTAAGGCATTTCAAAATCATACTAAAGCGGGTCAGAACTGAAGTCAAAGCAAAAGTCAAAGCTTTGCGACTTTCGGTTCCGAACCGGGTCTAATCAGGAAATTGTCGGGTTGAACATGCTTAGACATGTTCTTACATTGATTACTAAGCTATATCAATGACAAAACAGATTGTACGCCATCTAGATTGCTAATTATGCACAAATTGTGATTTACACATTCTGTTGACTTTTTAAATACAAGTTTGACCCGACATTTGACCTAGTTAGAGTGGGAATCAGGGGGAACCCTTTTGAGGTTTTATTAGCCACATAATTACCAACTTATAACTACTCTTGATTCGACTAATCACTGGACCATTTGTGATTAATCTTAAAGTCAACCGTTAATTACGACGGTTTAACTTTTAAGCTAAAACTAGGCTAAAACTTAATCGAGGAAGGTCAAGGGTACTTACAAGGGTCCTATGCACGTGTAGGGATGTCTTGGATCTGCTCCTAAGCTCCAGAAATGCTCCACAAATGCAGATGAAGGTGGATGATCAAATGTTGCAACTAATGGTCTTATTTATAGTGTTTAGATCACCATAACTTGTTGACATCTAAGTCTATCAATGACCACAACTCTTCAACAAGTGTCCTTAAGTGTTTAGGGGTTGTTTAGGGGGCTCTTGGAAGGGTTTAAGGGCAACACATGGCGTTTAGAAGGCTGAACATGTGAAAAAAACGAGTTTCTGCATCTGGGAGGCTGAGGCGGCCCGCTTGAGGTGCTAAAGCGGGCCGCATGGGCCTTCTGATCAGCTTTTTCATTTTTTTAGTTTCCACATCTTGTCCCTTGGCTCTTCGGAAGGTCAACTAGCATTATTACTTGCAATTTGACCCCTTATTATTTACCTACAAGGGCTTTAGAACTTATACCCACTTTGCCAAGTCCCTGGACACTTCCGGTTAACCCGAAAAGTCTTAACTTTCAATGTTTACGCTTTAACCCCTCGCACACGAATTTGATCATAACTTTCTCATACGATAACGAAACTTTATGAAATTTATATCGCGCATTCTAGTGAGCATAATTTACAGTTACAAAGCTTCGGGTTTGTCAAAAGGTCACTCAGAGGTATATCTTTAAACATGTTGACACATTTAACCCCTGTAGTTTGTAATCTCTCACTTTTAGCCTAGTATGATCCATGATTTATTCGTTTGATGTTGTAAACATCATGTAGGGTTATTATGAAGTATATTTATTCACTGTTTACATTTAGAACCCGTAAAATCACATACTTTCCATGTTTGTCAACTTTAGTCCTTTTATAACATTCTTTCACACGTTCAAGCTTTATGACACGTGTCAACACATTATAGGACGTGAAATTTTCAAGGTGTTACATCAAGCAGCCTCAAGTTATTATATTTCATGCATAGGACTCTTGTAAGTTTGCTAGTCTTTCTTTAATTGAGTTTAGCTTGGTTAATTAGCTAAAAGTCAAACCGTCGTAATTACGGTTTGACTTCGAGATAAGTCAACAATGGCTTAGTCATATCCTGAATTAAAAGTAGTTATAGCTTGGTATTTATGTGGGTAATAAAACCTCAAAAGGGTTTCCCCTGATCACCACTCTAACCAGGTCAAAAGTCGGGTCAAACTAGTTTAGAAAAAGTCAACAGGAAGCTTAAAATGTCATTTATGCATAATTAACATTATAGACCATATACAACCTGTTTGATCATTGTTATAACTTAGTAATAAGTGTAAGAACATGTCTAAACATGTTCAACCCGACAATTTCCTGTTTAGACCCGGTTCGGAACCGAAAGTCACATAGTTTGACTTTCACTTTGACTTTCAGTTCTGACCCGTTAAGGCATGTTTTAGAAATGCCTCAGAGCTTTAATTGGACTAGGTTACATGTTAGAAAAACCCTCTGTGATTATACACCTTGGTTCATTAGTTATCCAATTAATATGCATGTTTCCGTTAATTGCTCATATGTTGACCGTTATGCCCTTATTACCTTAAAACGTGATTTATGAAAATGTAAAAGTGTAGAAACCTTAAATACTGATATATAAACTTGTATGCAAAGTTTGACATCAGTTTGACTTGTAGATTAAGAGTTATGCTCAATATCGCAAATTTAAAGCTTTATGTTAATTAAACGGCATAATTAGCGTATAGCCTAGTTAAGCCTACTTTTTGGTATCAAACTTAATACCCACTGATGTAATATATTATTTTGGAATTTTTAAAGATTTGTAATTAATTTTAGGCTGAGCATAACTAGTAGTCGTAGGCTTAATCCGGTAATTGTCGGTTTTGCCCTTACGGGCCATAAAATGAGTTTTACACATCTAAACGACTCCAAAACTTTTGCTACTGATCACATATGATAAATAAATTATTTTAAGCCTTCTGTAAATATAAAAATATCAGATTTAAGTATCGAACCCGGAAATGGCCTTAAATCGCCTTATTTAGCGTTATTAACGCATAGTATGTATAAAAATTATATTGAACATACCCGGGTTGATACCTACTGATACATGAGGCAAATTATAATATTTTAACAGTCAGTTGATTGTATTTACCAGTGTAAACTGACGTATTTTCCCAAAAAGACTGAATGTAGGTACTAAACGAAATTGGCTGGATTGTCTCCTTAGCATCAATAAAAAGTCTCGCAAGCTTAGGATGCCTGAAGTCTTTTGAACCATTGTTTCCATTTTGTTATCGATCCTACTATGGATAAACATCCGAATATTGTGACATTTGAATTTACAATATTAAATTCGGTTGTATCATATTTATAATTTGCTTCCGCTGTGCATATTAAATATTGTGTTGTTTGACTATTACGTTGCCAACCACGTCACGATACTTCCCCCACCGGGCCCACCGGTGACACGTGGAAATCGGGGTGTGACAACAGGTCAGTTTAGTTAATGGAATGGCTATTCTAGAGAAATCTCGGATAAATCGTCTATAATATCCTGCCAGTACAAGAAAACTTCGTACTTCCGTTGGTGATTCAGGGACTTTCCATTTGGTAATCGCTTCGATCTTTGTGGGATCCATATGAATTCCTTCATGATTGACCAGATGTCCAAGGAATTGCACTTGTAACCAAAATTCATATTTTGAGAATTTAGCATAAAGATTATCTTTTCTCAACAATGTGAGGAGTGTATGTAGATGCGCTGCATGTTCTTCTTTACTATTAGAGTAAATTAGAATATCATCTATAAAGACAATTATGAATTTATCCAGGTATGGTTTACAAATCGTGTTCATAAATGCGGCTGGGGCATTGGTTAAACCAAATGGCATGACGGTAAATTCATAATGACCGTATCTCATTCTGAAAGCAGTTTTAGGAATGTCCTCTTCCTGTACTTTCAGTTGATGATATCCTGAGCGTAAATCAATCTTAGAAAAGAAGCGAGCTCCTTGAAGTTGATCGAACAGAGTATTTCGGGGCCACGTGGCAGTGTTACTTGACTGGCAAACAAGGCCAGTCACGACCCGCGACTTCATGAGGCTACGGGGGTCGCGCCCCGCGAGCGACTCATGAACTTTGTTTTTCTTGTTTTTAACAAGTACAAGAGGATTTCGGGTCCGTTTCTCATGTACGAGGTGTAGTTTAGGACATTTAGGGGTGTCAAAAAATATTTTTACGAGGGTTGTTATAACCGCTCCCGCATGCTATACGTGATCTATGAATGCTTGTACTATGCTTATACTGTGTTACACTATACCGCCTCTAGCAACGATAGTACTATAGTTTGGACTCAGCACCTGTCGTGGACGGGGGTTGCTAGGGATCACATTTACTTTACTTCACGTGTTCGCTGAACATGTGTCGCGCATACTATACAACGCAGTCTCGTGGTTAAGTTGTAATCATTATTTGATAGTTACTTGCTTCGCCTGTTACGTGATACATGATGGTTATGCGTAAAACGCTTTTGCTACTATATGCTATTCAAACTTGTGTACTCACCTTTACATTTTATGTATTGACTTTATTTTAACGTATGTGACAGGTTGATTTGGATGCCATGATGAAACGAGCTAGGAAGTCTAGAAACTCACTAAATAAATCTGAGTTGTCGGAACAGTATTTGTTTTTTAGACTAATATTTGTAATGACTGTTTTGCTTTATATTTTTGATAGTATGGGATATTGGAGTTAGGATCCTGTAAAAAAGGCCCAAAGTGTGAGAAAGGTAAGAAAGAATCTCAGCCATTAGATCTTTTGATCTAATGGTTGAGATCAATAGGGACCAAATTGCAAAATATTTTTGTTAATTTGGACTGAATTGAAATATATAGGGGAAATTGTGTCTTTGTATCTTCATTTTGTAAATCATATCCCTGCAATTTCGTTCTCTCTCTCATACGCTCACAATTTCTCTCTCTCTCTCTCTCTCTCTTTCTTCTTCCGTATTAAACAATTGAAGCAGTGAATTACACAGATCTTCAAAAACAATTTCTATGTTCTGAATTGAAATAATTTCTCCACATTTGAATCTTCAAAAACAGTGAGAGATTCGGTTCGAATTATCACAAATCTATGTTCCGATTGTTTGATTTGGGTTCGAATAGTGTAGAATCTGGAAATATGAAGCAGAAATCGTTGAAAACATGAAACGAATATCGGATTTCAGCAGTTGATCTTGTGAATCGGCTTTATGTAGGTCATCGATTGGAGTCTTTTTTGTGGATTTGATCCGATTGATGAAGATCGCAAGGGTTTGACGGAATGCCCCCTTTTTTTTAACGGACAAACCCTAGAATGCAGAGAACAAGAACACCGGAACCTATGCAAGCGGAAGATGGTGAATCGAGTCCCGAAGCTCTGATACAACAAAAACCGAAGAAATTAGCGAGCCCTAACTTTTCTGAATGGTGTTATTTTCTTTTCATTAATGGTGTTATTTTCTTTTCATTAATGGTGTTATTTTTCTTTTTCTGAATGGTGTTATTTTCTTTTTTGAATGGTGTTATTTTCTTTTCTGAATGGTGTTATTTTCTTTACTGAATGGTGTTATTTTCTTTGCTGAATGGTGTTATTTTCTTCTCTGAATGGTGTTATTTTCTTTTCATTAATGATGTGCTGAATGGTGTTTTTTTTTTCTTTTCTGAATGGTGTTATTTTCTTCTCTGAATGGTGTTATTTTTCTTTTCATTAATGATGTGCTGAATTGTGTTATTTTCTTTTCATTAATGATGCGCTGAATGGTGTTATTTTGTTTACCGAATGGTGTTATTTTTTGTTTACTGAATGATGTTATATTGTTTACTGAATGGTGTTATTTTTTATTTACTGAATGGTGTTATATTATTTATTGAATGGTGTTATTTTTTTTTTACTGAATGGTGTTATATCTTGTACTGAATGGTGTTTTTTTGTGTACTGAATGGTGTTATATTTTGTTTACTGAATGGTGTTATATTTTTTTGTAAAAACACCATGAATTGAACTATGAATTTATTTAAAACACCAAGTCATGAACATGCTCTAATTATGGACGGTTATAAGTCCTTAAATCAAGGATTTTCTCTCTCCAAATCCTTAAATCAAGGATTACCATATTTGAATTTGTTAATGCATTTACAATTATACCCTTTTCAATTAATTTAGATCTAATGGCTGAGATTATTTCTTACCTTTCTCACACTTTTGGTCTTTTTTACAATAACTCCACCCTGGGATATTGAACGTTAAATATATTGTCATTAATAGTCGTTATGGATTCTCATGAACAATCTGTTTCGCTCAGTGCCACGCCCCGATGATTCCGCCATCGGTTGGGGTATGACATAACAATCCGGTAAATCATTCGCGAACAAAAGACATCGACGTTAGGCATCACTTTATTTGTAATTGTGTAGAGAAAGGGTTAATTGAGGTGGTTAAGGTTGACACGCTTGACAAATATGCTGACATTTTTACAAAGACATTTGATCGGACTAGATTCGAAGATCTAGTCCACATAATCGGTATGATTAACCATGAGTAGGGTTCTCAAAAGCCCCCGTGGAAGCTCTAGTCTTAATTTTAGTTTGTATGTTGGATACCAAGCGAGTAATGTCAAGTTAATGCTAGTGTATCCCAGGTTCTTAATGATAATATTCAGGCACCTGATCCCTGATCTACCTCTTCACGAGGATGTGATCTGTATCAACAGGATGAAATGGCTTGACGTATTTTCATGGATTGTAAGAAAGCTACTCCATTCGTTCATGCTAATGCTCTTCCGATGGATACTCCTTTGTTTAGTGCAATTGTTCAAGAGGAGAATTATGATCCAACAACTTAGATTGAACTTTTGAACTAAGTAGTATAGTTGTTTGAGGCGGTTGAAGATGAGGATGCTCCAGTTCATGTTCACCGGCCGGTGGCCGTTCAACCTCCGGTTGATCTTCAACAGCCACTAGTTGTCATAGACGAACCAATTGCGGAAAAACCAGTTGTAGATGAGCATGTAGTCGGTGAACCTGTTGTCATGGAACCTGTACAAGAACAAATTCACGAACCAGGAACCAGTTGAAGAAGGTTGTGTAGATGCTGGTGAGGCTAGTAATTGTCACACCCCCAAAATACCACCTGTGGGGTTTTACCGCAAGGCGTGTGACGTACCAGGATCTAGCCACTAATCATGTCGAACTAATAGTAACAATACAAAACACAATCATCATGTCCAACATGAATAGTGCATTTCAAATTAAACGTTACAAACAAAAGTATGTATTCAGCGGAAGCAAGGTATTTGTTTTCAAAACAATCAAATCCAAATTGTTTTAACATGCATAGTATTAAAAGTTCTCTTCAGGTGGCGCGCTCCATGGCACTTCCAGCTTCCCAGACTGCAAGTTCCCATGCAATGATGTACCTAACAACCAGAAAGCATGCAGCAGAGTGTTAATATAAAGTTGGCGAGTTCACAGTTTTGTTCAACGTAAATCATGTAAATGTTTAGCTTTAAAGACATGTCAACAAATAATAAACTCGGTACCGATATGACTGATTATGTTTGTTGTGCCCTCATCAACGTCTATCAACATTATTCCAAAATGATTAGCTTTAAAGACATGTCAAGAAATAATAAACTCGGTACCGATATGACTGATTATGTTTGTTCACGCCCGGCTCCTAGCACGGTGTGAGGTTTGTCAAACCTAATAGAGCTATCAATTAATACCCCGTTGTCTCCCAGACAGCTGGCTCGGTAATACGTAGGGACTTACATGATAGAGATTAAGTTTATTAACTGACATCGAAATTAAGCTACAACATTTATTAAAAAGTATTCCTCCTAGGAATAGTGGTTTGTCCCCCCGGGATGCATGCTTGTGAAAGAATAGTGAACTCATCTTAGTTTGTTCGGTATGTGATAACGTGCTTCTACGCGTTAATAAAGTGTTAGGTCTGTTACACGCAACCTAATGTACAATAAGTGTAAGTATGTAAACATGTAGGGTTTCGCAATACCCTAGTGTCCAAACAACCAAGTGTTTACTATGATCAGATTAACAAGTTTCACATATGGTAACACACAGTGGATTTCTCTAGTTTGTGACATTAGTCGATGACATGTAGTGTGTTTTTGAAAGACTCGGACATCACATGTTGATAAACTCGCATATATATAGTCTAACAATGAACTCGTGCTTATACATATATACTCGGAATAATATCAACTCAAAACAAACATGAAATCCACATTACCTCGGAATCACTTAACAATCTCGGGATCAACATATACACTCGGACAGTTATATAACTCGAACTATCATACATACCCGGAACTCATATAACAACTTCGGAACTATCATGCATATACATAAACTCGGAAATATATATATACATCCACAGACACAAAGAAAACTCGGAACACTATAATTAAATTCGGAATTTATATATATATAAACTACCCTTAGTTGCGAGAACCACTCTCCACCAATCAGATAATGACAACCAAAAGGGTAATATAGTCATTTAATCAAAACCATTAAATCATCTCTCTCTCTCCTTATTAAATTCTCTTTTTAAAGTCTTTTCAATTTCTCTCTCTTCACATTTCTCTCTCCTCTTTTTGTTATCTTGTAAAAGTTTAAAAAAAAACCTTAAAAAAATTTAAAAACGTGTGTGTAAAAAAAAGGTTAAAACCGTAAAAAAGTTTTCATATAAATTTTTGTCTTTTGTAAACAAAGTTTTTATGAAAAAAAAAATTGTAAAAAGTTTTTGGTAAAAAAAGTTTTTGTAAAAAAAAAAAAAACCGTAAAAAACGTTTTCGTAAAAAAAATTAAAAAGATTAAAAAACATGTGTGAAAAAAAAACATTTTTGTAAAAAAAAAGGTTAAAACCGTAAAAAAAAAATTCATATAAAATTTTGTTATTTGTTAAAAAGTTTTTGTAAAAATAAAAGAATTTTAAAAAAGATTTTTTTTGTAAAGAAGTTTTTTTGTAAAAAGAAAGTTTAAAACCGTAAAAAAAGTTTTCGTTAAAAAAAAGTTTAAAAACGTATGTGTAAAAAAACGGCGCGTAATAAAACAGCACGTAAAAACGGAGTGTAAAAAACGGCGCATAAAAAATAGGGCGTAAAAAACGACTAGTAAAAAAACCGAGTGATAAAACGACGCGTAACTACGGGGCGTGAATACGTGGGCGTAAACCGGCGCGTAAAATTAGGCGTAAAAAACGGCACGTAAAAACGGCCCGTAAAACCGGGCGTAAAAAACGGCGCGTAAAAACGGGGCGTAAAAAACGAAGTCTAAAAAAACCGGCTCATAAAAATGTTGATTGTCGGTAACGAGGGCTAGAATAGCCGGATGGCCTTTTCGTATACAGTTCTGGGCTTTCATGGCTGAAATGATGCCACCATAGCACCACTCCGGTGACCTTGAACAGATAGAAAATCCCCACTAAGGAGAGGAATATGAACAATTTTCTCTTTACAGAGAATTTCAGCTCGGTGTTTGGACAACCAGTCCATACAGATGACTGCGTCAAAGCTACCAAGAGTAACAAGAATGAGGTCAATGTCAAATAGTTGACCAAGTTTGCACCTAACATGAGCATGGGATTAGGGCTGTAAACGAACCGAACGAACACGAACAAAGCCATGTTCGTGTTCGTTCGTTAAGGAAATTAACATGTTCGTGAACTGTTCACGAACGCATACCGAACATAAGTTTATGTTCGTATTCGTTCGTTAAGGAAATTCAGTTGTTCACGAACAGTTCGTGAATATTGGTCTTGAACACAAACGAACGCAAGCAAATAACAACAAATGTAAACGAACATTTAACTTGAAAATAAAAAACATTGTTATCCTTAAACATTGGATATAAGTAGTTAAATACAACCATCAAATGATAAATCAAAACAAAAGAAGTCTATTACACCACTAAATGATAAATCAAGGTTAACTAACCTAGACATAATTATCCCAAAAAAATGTCTTCGAGTGTCCAAATTTTAGCTAACTTATAAAAAGACAGGGTTTCACGTTTTCAAAATGTTTAGATAAAAGATTTATTATTTATTATTTTTAATATAATCAAACGAACACGAACGAATGAACATGAACAAACGTAAACAAACGTATTACCGAACGTTAACGAACGCAGTCGAACGAACGAAACCTGTGTCCGTGTTCGTTCGCTAAGCTAACCGAACGAAACTTTTTGTTCGTGTTCGTTTGTTAAGCTAATCGAAAGAACATAAACGAACTTCCCGTCAAACGGTTCACGAACGGTTCGCTGAACGTTCGGTTCATTTACAACCCTACATGGGATGCTTCAATCGGTTGACTATGAGCCAACTTTACGATGTGCTTGGTTTCAAGAGGTGTTGGGGTCGTTCCTAACAATCTATTGAATTTCAAGGACACGTAACTCCAATCGACACCAGAATTGAATAAAACAGAAGCGAAAAGATTGTTCACAGAAAACGTACCGGTCACTACGTTGTTATCATTCATGGCGTCACCCGCGCCAATCGTAAATGCTCTCCCGTGAGCACCATTTCCACCGTTATTATTATTGATGTTATTGTTGTTGTGGTTCCCGGTGTTGTTGTCGTTTCCACTATTGTTGGCGTTTTGGTTTTGCTGCGGGCAATCCCTTTTGAAGTGATCCTCACTTCCACACTGAAAACAACCCTTTCGGTCACCCGCGCCAATCGTAAATGCTCTCCCGTGAGCACCATTTCCACCGTTGTTATTATTGTTATTGTGGTTCCCGGTGTTGTTGTCGTTTCCACTATCGTTGGCGTTTTGGTTTTGCTGCGGGCAATCCCTTTTGAAGTGATCCTCACTTCCACACTGAAAACAACCCTTTCGGTCACCCGCGCCAATCGTAAATGCTCTCCCATGAGCACCATTTCCACTGTTGTTATTATTGTTGTTATTGTTATTGTGGTTCCCGGTGTTGTTGTCATTTCCACTATTGTTGGCGTTTTGGTTTTGCTGCGGGCAATCCCTTTTCAAGTGATCCTCACTTCCACACTGAAAACAACCCTTTCGGTTACCCTTATGTTGCTGTTGCTGTTGCCTCTGTTGTTGTTGCTGCTGTTGCTTTGGGAACGGAGCTTTGCAATCTTTCGCCATATGGCCCACCTTCTTACATCTCTGACATGTTTTAGTGCACTGCCCATGGTGATGGTAGTTACACTTGTTACACTTCGGTTGTTTGCCAAGGTACGAGCCCTGATTCTGAGTAGAGCCTTGGTTCTGATTAGTAGAAGAAGACTGGTTGAAGTTGCGGTTGTTATTGTTGTTGTTGGCCCTCTTTTGTTGCTGGCTGTAGTTAGAGGCCTTGTCTGAGTCATTCCACTTGCGTTTGTTGTCGGTAACAGGAGCAATCACAGCACCACGCGCTGGTAGTGTACCAAGTTCAACTTCCTGATCAGTAATCTTGTGAGTCAAGTCTCCAGGCTGTACCCACATCATATCATTGTTTTCGGTTGAAGGATGAGATGTCATTGAGATCCCTTTATACACAATAGCTTCCTCTTCGTTTATAGGATCTGCGTTTTCACTTATTTGAGATTTTAACGATGGCAAAAAGCCTTCACCACGAACCACGCTAGACCAGTCCCAAACGTAACTACCAGCATTACTCAAAGCAGACGAAACACCAACCCTAGATGGAATCACAAGAATCACAGTGTACCCCCGTTGACCAAGAACATGAAGCGCCGGAGAAAAGTCAACATCACCCGAAATCAACATGATGGAACACGGTGGAGGATTATCAAGTGCAAACAGAAACATATCCACTAGTATCGCTTTATCAGCAGCGTCTTTTCGTCCATTCGGTACGTCTACAAGCTTCACACCTGTCCTTTGGCATCCTTCTCTTAAACGCCTAGAAAAGCCGTTAAAATCTCCATACGCAGAAAACATATTAACGGCCCCATTGATTACAGGATGCATCCGTAAAGCCATTCTGATGTTACCAGCCACATATTCGGGGCATACGTCACTTGGAATACGACAATTCTCCATGTCCCATAGTATAGCAACTGGACCGTCTGATGTGTGAACATTTTGTTGAGGTAAAGATGATACTAATGCTGATGTCATTAGATTAGCCATCATATCTCACAAAAGCTTCAATATACACCTGTATATTCCAAATATATGATCATTCATGATTCATGACTCATTTAGTATAAGAATTGAGATTTTATACCGAGTATCGGTACCGGACCAACTAAACAACATCCATACCAGTTTCGGTATTTTTCAGTATTTTTGCACTACCAATACCGAACCGGTATTGTACAGTCATAATCGGTATGGTATTAGGTTTATGTTTTTACTCATTTTCGGTTTCTGTATTCGGTATCGCTACGGTAACAATCTCATCCCTAAATTCGATACACCTTTGTATAAAATATACACAGGTTTCAAAATAATTTTAGGTCATTCAAAACACTTATCAAACAACTCTATTCATTCAGCACTGAATTTATTGATTCGGCAAACAAGCCCTAAAAAATTTGCATATGGTATCAACAAATCAGGAATGCCTATTGCTTATAGAGCTCAGTAAACTAAAAAGTCATCAGCAATCATACTCAAATTCAAAAAATCAGCCGACTCATCAACAATCGATAGATTAACAGTACCTGGTGAAAGTAAAATATACAAATTTAAAGATAGATTAAGAGTACCTGGTGAAAGTAAAAAGTTTCTTCGGAGTGCCGATCGGCGTGCAGATATCACTGGAATCCGATTATGAAAAACGGAGTATTTTCGTCGCAAACTTCAGGCAACTGCTTTGTTAAATTTGTTGTTACGTGTAATGGGCCGCCCCTGTATCTGTATATATAGATTATACCTAGGGTTTATTTAAATACGGAGTCTAAGATTGCGGGGAGTGGTGGGATTTGGGTTGGGCTTTGCTCGACACGTGGTGATAGTGTGGTTTACCGAACCATCCTAAAAAAAGTGGAGTATGGAAGCGGCGTGGGTTAAGATTGCGGGGAGTGGTGGGACTTGGGTTGGGCTTTGCTCGACACGTGGTGATAGTGTGGTTTACCGAACCATCCTAAAAAAAGTGGAGTATGGAAGCGTCGTGGGTTAGCAGCGTTGGGCAGCCATGTTGGCTAACTTTAGTTTTTTTTTTTTTAAATAGTTGAGATTTATAAATAGTTTAGGTCCAATCATGGCTAGCCAGCTCACCCTGCCCCACGCCAGGCACCATAGCGACGCTGGCTGGCAACGCCAACACCAACGCTGGCATGGAGTGGCTTAGCCAGCGTTGGCTGTCTTCCTCCCCCCCCCCCTCCCCAACCAACGCCGCCACTCCCTGCAGTCTAAGGACGCGTGTTCGTGTTATTAGACCAACCAAGCGATTAGGCAAATACCTGAACTCGGTTTGACAAATCAAAGTCATGAATGGTGTCAATTTTTTTTAAATAAATCTCTTTGAATCTGGGACATATCACATATCTTGTAAATTCAGGTATCACACAAGTTTAATTGATGTCGATTTATCATATAGTATAAGGTTCATGTAGTTTATATACGAATCCAGTCAGTGACGAATTAAAAAACATATGAACTGGTGGAAAAAGATAGGTCGATTATTATTTAACTTGTTTTATAATTATTTTTTTAACTGCAAACTAATTACTTCTAAGTACTATAATAGGACTTGAACCTTCACCATATAGAAGAGACAACACCTTAACAAACACCTAAGTAGCATTGGGTTATAGGCCCTTTGGTACTTGTTTTTTTATAGGCGTATGAATAAGTTTTGAATCTAGTTTCTTATCACTTAAAGAATCCCACCTTTCTTTCAAATTTTGACCTCAAAGCTTCTCCACTTTTGCTGACGACCTAAAACATGTATAACACCTCCATTAAACCTTAACCACTAAGAGATCTAATGTCACACCCCGATATTTTCACATATTACCGGTGGGCCCGGTGGGGAGTATCGTGACGTAGTTGATATCATCATAGTCAATATACACAATACAATAGCACTGCAGAAGGCTTGGTGAATAATTACTATTACAAATCATAGTGTCCGAGTGTCCAAATAAAAGAATATACAGACTTTGTTGTAATAGAGATCCACAGGCGGATCATAAAATAAAATACAAGAAACTGAAATAACAGACTCCAGGCATCTAAGGATTTGCAAGATCCTCTTATTTGACACCAAGTAGCTCCAGCCTAATTACGTGAGGTACATGTCACTTAGTCTTTGGAAAATACGTCAGTTTACACTGGTAAATACAATTAACCGACTCGTTTGAAAAGAGTTTATGAAAATTGATTTAAGTGCACAAGGCACAAACCATTTATACTTGGGACAATTATTTAAGATAATCTTGTATGTCGTTTTACATGTTTGTCATACATATGGGGCCGGTTTGGAAGCCGGTCATGATTAACCGACTCACCACTATAAACCCACAAAGGAGTTATCCCCAACATGTGGGTTATTTAGCATTTTGCATCTGTCAGGTGTATGCCTACACCCCGTGCATAGGTCGTGGTCATTTACAAATGAAATGAGCCAAAGATATCCAGGACACGGTCGTATTAACCCCCAATGTTTATTGTTATCAAACAAAACAGATTAAAATGGGTTATGTAAATTTATTAATCACAATCCGATTAAATGATTTCATACCCGACCAAGCGGTATTATTATAATACCATATCCCAAGCTCGTATAACGGAAAATAAGTTAAAAGTATTTACCTGAGCTAGATGTGTAAGGATGTAACTCAGCCGTATATTTCCTAAAGCCTTATGAAAATACCTTCTACTGAAGCTACTCAATCTGTATAGAAGGTTTATTAACATATTAGGATACTAACGGATCTTTATTTAAGTCAAAGACTTAGAC
This sequence comes from Helianthus tuberosus, assembly GCA_030545235.1. Classification (NCBI taxonomy): domain Eukaryota; kingdom Viridiplantae; phylum Streptophyta; class Magnoliopsida; order Asterales; family Asteraceae; genus Helianthus; species Helianthus tuberosus. Next base: position 65,294,699 of record CM060407.1, on the reverse strand, counting down.
CGGTTAGTTTGAAAGATGCTTTACGGTTCTAAACACTAGATTAAGTGGAGACCGGAATGGAATGTGATTTAGACCCGACAAGTTTGGATACTTGTATAATATGGGTAAACTAAACACATTCTAGATTTTGAAGATTTAATGATAATGTTAAACCCAATTCGGCTAATTTATGTAAACGAGCTACATAAACCGAACCGAACGCATAAATGCATAACGGGTAGCCAAATGAATTATATACAGGTCTCATATGTTATTATGCTTAAAATATGTTAATACATCAGTAGGATGTTAGCATGTTTGCCCAAAAAGTATTTAAAACCAATTTAAGCCCCGTAGGGGCATTTTGGTCATTTTAATGTTTATAAAAGAGATTTAATAATAAACTAAGGTTCTGGTCTAAAAAATTCAGTAAAAATATTTATTTTATCAAGTTACCTCAGTAAGATATCATACATATGTGAGGTTTACCATTTATGGCCAAACTATGCCTCGAAAGGGTATTTTGGTCATTTCACATATGCTTTTAAGGACATTTTTGGAAGTCTGAGTTCATGACTTATACCTACTGTAATAATATTAAAATTTATTTAAAATTTCAGTAGGTAACAAGTCTTAGGTGTTAATTATGGTTTTAAACCATATTATGCACCTTATTAGCGTAAAAATCGCTAATTGACGATAATTAAGATGTTTATGGAAATCTGAGATTTTGATCAGTCTCAAGTGTTCAAAATATTATATTTAATGTATAATATCAATAGGAAAAGGTTTGGCATTCAAATCATATGTTAATCACATTTTATGCATGAAAAGGGTATTATCGTCATTTACCAAATTATACAAGAACTCAATGATATGGTCAGTTTATAATCTGTTAAGATCTGAGGCTCTCATGATAGTGTTTGTTTGTTTAAAATGAATGATCAATGAATATAAAAACATGTTGGGTGCAGCGGAAATGAAAACAAACTTTGTAAACACAATCAAAGGAGGAAATAGTTTGATAAGCAATTGCTTCACATAGAGTCAAAAGATTACAAAGCAAAGGATTACAGTCATGCTTACAAACTATACTCCCCCTCAGCCTGATGCTCCAAGGTTGGTTGCACACAAGATGAAAGGATTAGACATGAGGAGAAGAACTCGCTCAGTCAATCAAATGTAACAGTACAGGGCACTGTTACATTTATAGGCAAACCAAACCACTGAGGTATCTCAGCTGACGTCACCATGAAAGCGACGTCTAACAGCCTAACAACCTGTATCTACTGTCCTTACACAAACACTGCTAACCTAACCACTGACTATACATAAAACAAACAATTTACTAAACAGCTGCTCTCCCTTTATGTCAGTGCTTTCCTCAAGGTTGATCAGTCCTTGACTGGGCAGTGCTTTATCATCAGTAGATAGGACCAGCAGTGTTGGATACTTCAGGGTTTTCATCAGCAGTTGAAAGGACAGCAGCAGTTGAATATGAGCAGCAGATAGAGACCATCAGTTGTTATAAATCACTTTCAAGGGGAGAGCAAAGTGTAAACCGCTGCTTATTGTGAATCCACTGTTGTGACCTGGTTTTGGCTTTATATTATCTGTTCCTCTGGTAGGGTTCAATCCCAACAATCTCCCCCTGGAACAGATAATGCCAAAACCTGTCATTATTCTGGATCTTTATTCCTCATCAGAAGTTCCCTTATATGTCTTTTAAATTCTTCTTCAAATTCCTTGGAACTTGTGTCATCTTCATCCCTACACAGTGTAAGCTCAAGGAGATCTAGTTGATCTTCAACACCCAGGCCTAGTGCTTGATTCCTTGATATATGCCTCACTTCTCCATTGGTTCTGACCAAGGTCAATACGTGGGTCTTTTGATTAGACATCCACTTTAGTATTTTTAAACCAAATGGGTTTCTTGGGAGAGATTTATTTCCTGATGAGTTGGATGCATTTGGCCTTGAGAAAAACTGTAAAGCAGTATCTTGAACTTCAGACATTCTTTTAAAAGCTTCTTCTATGACTTTGTTTGCTGCAGCTATATCTTCTGCAACTTATTTGTCAAGCAGCTCTTGTTTCTGTTGTTGATCAAGCTCACTGTCTGTGATATCTGCTGATGATGATTTGCTTACTACTTTGACCCTTTTTGCAAGGTCTTGTAGTTTTGCTAAGTTTTCTTTATCTGAAGCCAATTTCTTGGTAGCTTCTTCAATCAGATCATCTTCTTTAAGCCTTTCTTTTTCAACAGTCAGCATTTCCTTCCTTTCTTTTCTCAACCTTGTAACAAAGGCTTCTGCTGTCCTGATCTGTGTTTCAAAGGTCTTGACCTGTTCCCTTAGCTTTTTGTAGTCAGACTTTTTAGGAGTGTCCCTCCTTTTCCTAAGTCTTTCATAAGCTTCGTCTGTTTGCTGCTTGGTCCATTTTGCTATGGCACTTGCAGAATCCACTCTTGCATCTACCAACTCCTGCTTCTTTCTTTTGTATTCAGAAATAAGATCAGCTATGAGCTTCTTGTATTTATTCCAATTTGGAGCTGTCTTCTTCTTTCTTGGATCATTGTTAACCTTTTCAATTCTTTTTGCCTCATGCTTTAATGCAATTATTGGCCAATCTTTGAAATCTGTTTCTTCAGCAGGATAGAACTTCTCTTTCATTATGTATGCAAGATATTCCTTCCTCAATTCATTTCGTTGATCTGCTTCAGGAGATATACTTGACATTTCCTTGTTCAAATCACTTGCATATTCTTTTATTTGTTTAACCTTGTTGAGCAGGAATTCTCTTCTTTTCAAGATAGCTTCATTGCCTTGATTTTTGCATTCAATTTTGGCTCTTATCCTTGCTTGTCTTACTTTCATTTCAAGATATTCATCCATGTCTTCTGGAATTATGAAACCTATGAGAGAAGGAAATTTCCTTTTTGAAGGATCATCTTCAGTGTAAAATTGTTTCATCTCATTTTTCACAGCTTCTAATTCCAGTGGATTCTTAGCAGCAACAGGATCATACTTTTCATCAGTGTCCTGAGTTGTTTCTCTTTTTCGTTTGTAAAGCTTAGGAGGTTGTGATGCAAGACTGGTGGAAACAGTGGAAGATGACTGACTAACAGCTATTGAAACAACTGGTGTCTCAACATCTGTTGTCATTACAACTGCTGATATGTCAGCAGTTGTCTTCTGCTTTTGAGCAGGGGATGGAAGTGGTGAGGTAATTTTTGATGGTGGTGATGGTGGTGATGAATCATCATCTGATATGAGATTCCTTCTCCTTTTTAATGAAGAAGAAGGAGCAGATGATGTTTTAGGTGGATCAGTGGTGGTAGATTGGATAGCAGTGGTTTGTGGCAGTGATTGACTGACAGTGGTTGAAACAACTTGTGTTTCAATCACTGTTGTCATTACAACAGATGTTGTAACATCTGTTGTCTTCTGTTTTATGACAGGAGGCAGTGGTGATGGTATGATTGTAGATGATGATGGTGGAGCAGTAGTTGTAGTGGTGTGTGGTAGAGTGGTGTGTGTTGGGGGTGTGTGTGTTGATGAGATGGCAGTTGTTTGGCTACTGACAACAGTTTTTGTAACTACTGTTGTATCAGCTGTTTGACTAACAGGTTTTGAGACCTGCTTTTCTTTTTCTTTTTCTTTTTCCGGCTCAATGTAGAGGCCATGCTCTATTCCCTTCGTATTCATTTTTCTCAACAGCTTGATATTCTCCCCCTTTTTGGCATTATCTGAAGGGGGGTTATCAAGGAATGATATGGAAGAAGGAGCTTTGCCAGAGACACTTTGAATGCTTGCCTTTATAGCCTTGATATCTGCTTGAGTGTCCTTGAACCTTGATTCAACCATGTTGGTCAGCATTTGTACTTGAATAGCATGCTTTTTGTCAGCCATAAGTTGTTGTGCTTCAAGCATGGGTTGAAAAATATTCCAAAGCTCATTTTCAGCAAATGCATGTTGTGCAGGTGCTTGAGCAGGAATAGCAGTGGCTTGTGCTTTCTGAGCTTTTAAAATCTCTTGCACCATCTCCTTTATTTCAGCAACTGATTCTTCAAGTTTGTCAACTCTGCCCGTCAATTCCTGATATTTTGAATCATCACCTACTTTAGTAGGATCATCTGAATCCCCACCAGCAGTGGTTATATCAATGTGTGTCTTAGGGACAGAGTCCCAAAAATCACCCATTGATGCCCCTTGTTCTCGGTACTGGGGACTTCTTTCTTCAGCACTTGATAAACCTTTGATGTTACTAGTGGTCAAAATAGGCTCACTAGTGGTTAACATTGGTGCTATTGAAGAAATTGCCTTCAAGGGAGTCTGATTTATGAAACAACTGGCCAACTGGAGACCTGTTGATCCACCAGTTGTAGTTGCTGCTCCACTTGAACTACCACCGAGAGTTACTTGTAACTCAGGGGGTGTAACCTCCTCAATTGTTGCTGGGATAGCAGGAGTAGTAGCATCAGACCCAGTCACCTGTGGGGGTATACTCTCAGTGACAGGTGATAGAGAGGAACTGGTTTGTGTCTGAGCTATAGCAGCTGCATGCAACAAAGGTAGCATAGATTGTGGCATTATTATTGGTGAGGGGATGGGGGTTGAAAGAGACATGTCCTTGGGATCAGGACTGAGGAAGATGGATCCGAGTGGATTCAGAGCTTCATATTGTGGTGTCCCTGTGCTTACAACCTGATCCTTTTGTGAGGATGCAGGAGGAGTTTTAGGCATGGGTTGAGATCTTTCTTCCAACTGCTGTGAGGAAGTAGCAGCAGTGGTTTGTGGTGACTTTTGTGTTGTCACAGGCATTTCCTCTGGGATCTCATCTTCCAGAGTTGCCTTTGTTTTGGGTTTGGTGGGTTTTCTGGATGTTTTCCTTTTGGTCTTTTTGGTGATGTCAGGTGTGGGTTTCAAAGCAGTGGTTGTGCTGCTATGATCACCTGGAGCAGTGGGCTCAGCAGCTGATACCTGAGGAGCAGTTGTAACTGCTAAAATCTGCTCAGGCACCCCTGCTTTTGTTTTTATTGGTGCCATCATCCTTGAAAATGTTTCTTTTGTTAAGCTTTTTATTTGACAATGAACACCTTGTTTTAGCAATTTTAAATTTTCCTTTTCAAATTTTTGTTCAAAATAGTAACTCAAAAATCTTGGAAAAAGTAAAAATGCTTTACTTTCAACGTTTTTCACCATGTCATTGAAAATCTCCTGGGAGTAGTTGTAGTCCTTATTATTCAAAATAGCGTAACCCATGCATTGAATTTTCAATGGTATTTCGTTAAAAGATGTTGTTTTATTCGAATCACACATCAGAAGTGTGTGAAATAAAAATCTTGGAGCAGAAGGAAAATAACCTTTTTGTAAGGTATAAACCTTTGATTGTTCTGCATACCCCCTGTTTACGAAATCAGTTTTCATCTCGGCTTTCTCAAAAGAGAGTTTACCTTCCTGATCGTTGAGATTAAAGACTTCGGAGATCGACTGTGGGGTTATTTGAACTGCTTTACCCTGTATTGAGGAGTTAATGGCTATGACTTTTCCGTCTTGTTTTTCAAGTGACGCCTTTTTCCAAAACTCTCTCTGGGTTTGCAGATAGATGGGAGCATTTGCTGTCAACAAAGTTTTGTACTTTGATGCAGATAATGTATCAATGATGGTGTCAAAGGTGTGATTATCAGTAGGTTTTGTGAATAAACCCAGATAGTTGTGAGATTGTTTGAATGGTATTTCGATGGGTTCTTCGGCCGTTTGAGCGACCTCTTTGGAAGGTGATGGTGATTTAGATTTTGATTTTGATTTTGTCATTGTTGCGGAGAAGAACGAAGGAGGATTTTGGAGATTTTGAGAAGAAGGGTTGGAAACTGCTATGAGAAGAGAATTTTGGAATTCAATTCGACAGCGTAAAACCCTGTTTGGGGTTTAGGGCAGGGTTTTATTTTAAAAAAATGATCGCTGATGTGGCAGCGGTTATTAAGATCTGAGGGCTAAAAACTGACCACGTGTCAAACACTGATGAAGTAGATGAAGTAAGTGAATCCACTGACGTATCAAGCATCAGTGGTTACAACGGTAAAAATTATGGGCAGTGGATGATTTTTACTATCAGTGGATAGCATATCAGTGGATAAGACACTGATTTTGAGCATCAGTGCTTTTCAAGAAAATGAAGGATCAGTGGTTAACTTTCAACAGTGGACAGTGTTTAGAGATCAGACGTTGGAACAAAACAGTGGTTAGGGTAAATGGTACAATTCTGAAGGACAGATGTTTCAGCAACAGTTTTGAAGATTTTCATTCAAGGTTTTGCCACATGTCAATTTTGAAAGACAGCGGTTTAGTACCCCAGATGATGAAAACTTTTTGCTAAGGCAACTCATTTTTGTTTAATATTCAATTAAAACATGAGTACCCTAGTAATTCAAGCACAATTTGCAATCAATTTTTTGATGAAAATTTAGGAACAAGCCTGAGTATGATATGATCATGACATATGTATCATTTCCTATTGACCCATTTATGAGGACACCTATACCACCAAAAAATAAGGTATTACATCCTGACAGGAGCTGAAACTATTGCCAACAAAAACAAGCAAGAGTTCCAAATATATTATTCCAAAAAAAAATGAATAATATATCCTGGTTATTTGAGAAAATCCTTTGAAAAAAAATGGTTAAAGGATTTTCTGAGAACAGTATCAAAAGGATCTGGTGTATTTTTGATAGAGGACATAATCATATCATTCTCAAGTTTTAGAAAAATGGTCAGTGGTTTGACAGCAGTGGTAGAATATTTTGACCACTGTTTGGTACCATTTTCTGTGTCAGTTGATTGCAAACATGAGGACACATGGACACATGAATTTTGAAGATCCTGTTGTAGATCTAATTTCTATGTGATGACTTTTGAAAATTTGTCTAGTCCTTTTGTAAGTTCAATCACTGGGAACACAATTGTCACCTGAACTTCCTTGAACCAATGAACACAAGTAGTTGCTTAATTGACCATTATTACCCTAAACTTTGACTCATAAGTGTTTTTATGTTTATACTCTTTTCTTTTGACTTCAAAAAGTTTTGAGATAAACACACTTATGAGTTTTTGTGAATATTAGTCCAAAATCATTTTGCAGTAATGTTTTGAGAGATTTGGTCATGTTTTCACAAGTTTTTCACCTAATCTCACATTACATATGATACGGACTATGTTGACCCCTGTATTCTTAATGTATTTGAACATAGTTGACCTTGTCCTTTTTAGGAACTCAACCTATTTTCAACACGTAAGATCTAGATAACTAAAGTTTTAATTTCCCTCTTTTTGTGTTAACAAAACACCAATGCTTTTATGAACATAGGTTTTGTTAATCTGAGGTTTGTACTTTAGTATTTAATGAAAACATCACATATTCCACATCAACAGTTTAAATCAATTTAGAAAATAAAAATAATCTCATGGGTTAACAGATATTGCTTTCAGATCTAGAAACCATGAGTGTCTTGTGCATGAATTTACTTGTTGTGTGAAATTTGTGTGTCATATGACATCTTGGTTGATTTACAGAGTTTTCGAATAACCATTTTGAACATGATTTACACAGTACTCTGTTTTTCAACTAAATACAACCAACCTTAGTATCAATGAATTTTGAGCCGAACGGTTATGTCAAATTGATTGTTAGATCGAATTTGACTGTCCAAGCTCTGATACCAATTGTTAAGATCTGAGGCTCTCATGATAGTGTTTGTTTGTTTAAAATGAATGATCAATGAATATAAAAACATGTTGGGTGCAGCGGAAATGAAAACAAACTTTGTAAACACAATCAAAGGAGGAAATAGTTTGATAAGCAATTGCTTCACATAGAGTCAAAAGATTACAAAGCAAAGGATTACAGTCATGCTTACAAACTATACTCCCCCTCAGCCTGATGCTCCAAGGTTGGTTGCACACAAGATGAAAGGATTAGACATGAGGAGAAGAACTCGCTCAGTCAATCAAATGTAACAGTACAGGGCACTGTTACATTTATAGGCAAACCAAACCACTGAGGTATCTCAGCTGACGTCACCATGAAAGCGACGTCTAACAGCCTAACAACCTGTATCTACTGTCCTTACACAAACACTGCTAACCTAACCACTGACTATACATAAAACAAACAATTTACTAAACAGCTGCTCTCCCTTTATGTCAGTGCTTTCCTCAAGGTTGATCAGTCCTTGACTGGGCAGTGCTTTATCATCAGTAGATAGGACCAGCAGTGTTGGATACTTCAGGGTTTTCATCAGCAGTTGAAAGGACAGCAGCAGTTGAATATGAGCAGCAGATAGAGACCATCAGTTGTTATAAATCACTTTCAAGGGGAGAGCAAAGTGTAAACCGCTGCTTATTGTGAATCCACTGTTGTGACCTGGTTTTGGCTTTATATTATCTGTTCCTCTGGTAGGGTTCAATCCCAACATAATCCGACCAAAAATCCTAAAAATCCCTAAAAATAATATCTTAACAGTAGGTAATGAGTTTTGGGTCAAAATCCATGTTTAAACATGTCTTATGCAAGATAGCGTAATTTAATTAATAAAAAGTTTCAATTTACGATATCTTGCATAACTTTATTTTGAGACCAGAAACTGATGTCAAATTTTCGGGACATACTTATATATCAGTAATAAAGGTTTTTGTCCTCTCACATTTTCAAAAATCTCGTTTACATGACATAAGGGCAAAACGGGCATATATAAGCATAATAACGAAACTTAGCATATAATTCAGAATATAAATGACCAGGTAATATAACCTCAGAGGGTTATACTACAGCATAATGTGGTCCTAATGGAAGCTTAAAACATGGAAGAATTAAGCTCAACCGGGTCAGAACTGAAAGTCAAAGCAAAAGTCAAGCTTTTGCGACTTTCGGTTGCAAACCGACCTTAAACTCAGAATTGTTGGGTTGAACCTGTTTGAACATGTTTTAATAATAATTACTAAGTTATTAGAGTGTTAAAATATAATTTATAACCTCTGTATTATTAGTTTTAATTATTATTTATAATTCTGTCCAGTTTGACTTTTTAACTAATTAGTTTGACCCGACAATTAACTAAGCAAACGAAATAATTTGGAGGTGCCCTTTTAAGGGTTAGTCACCTACCTAATTATGGTCACATAACCACATTCATCTCGAACAGTGGCTGGACCATTTGAGTTTAAACCGAAGGTCAAAGTCAGATTACGATAACTTTGACTTTTCGGTTTTTAAATTAAAAACTAAACTAAAGAAGGGGGCTAAGACACTTACAAAGGGTCCTAGCTATCTTTTCTACAAGAGTAAGCTCCCTTTATGGCTAGGAACCACCAGATGAGAGAGTAGGATTGAATTCAAGTGAAGTGTGCAAATGACAAGTTCAACTTGAAGGCCTTTATATAGGTAAATGCCATGCTTTAAGATCATAGCAGGTGTTATGGGGGTGTTTAGGATCACCCTAGGTGTCCTAGTGGTATAATAAAACCGACAACATACTCCTGGTTTCGATTTGGAAGGGTTTAAGGCGGTGGATCAGGCTGCAACCAGCAGCTGTCAACATTTTGCAGAACTAGGCGTCTGTCGCGGGCCGCCTAGGATTCAAAGGGGGTCTACGCGCCCCGCGACAACCTTGAAATCAGGTTAAAACTTGTTTCTTGTTTGGCAGATTCAGTCCCTGGTCCTCATAACTTCATTTAACTTCATTTTGGCATAAAAGGCCCTTGTAGTTAGTTTATAGAGGATCATGGGAGTATAACCAAACTCCGTTAGGCCCGGTTTCGTTAGAAAATCACCGAATTCACAAGTTTCTTAATATTGACGCTTTTAACCCATAATCTTGAAAACTTGTATAATGATCTCGAAACCTCGTGAAACTGATATCACTTATTCTTGGGAGTATATTTGAATATTACGAAGCCTCGGGTTCGTTAAAAGGTCACTCAGAGATAAGAAGTAACATGTTGACATGTTTAACCCTCGTAGTTTATAATCTTTCGATTATTTTCACAAACGGCTTCTTATATTCAAATAATTACTCGTTTGAGAATATATTCTTCGTGTATGGTCACTCAGAGGCACAAGTTTGGCATGTTGACACTTTTAGTCCCTTTGGTTTCATATTTTCATCGTTTGTCAACTTTAGTCCTTCAAACTAAATCTTTCAGATGATTAGGTTTTAGGACACGTGTCTTCACTTAATTGGACACGTTTTTACGTGGTGTTACATCTAATGAACAAGAAGAATTAATAACAAACAACGAGTAAAGAGTTCTTACCACAAGTAGGTATGATGAACTTCTAATTGAAGAATATCCCACATACAAGCTATGCAAGCTCTAATCATTACTAGAAATTAGAGTCCACTACTACCTTGATGATGAACAACACTAATGTAACTCCCAAGCACTCAAGAACACTGGTTTGAGCTTTAGCACTCACACATTGGATTTTTGGCTTCTCATGAAACATGAGGTTACGAGAGCCTTAAGTGTGTTTTTAACCAAGATGGATCATTTAAGGGTGTCTAAGTTGATTAGGGACGCGGTGGCTTCGAATGGTGTAGTGGAACCCGAGCCTAACACGTGTCAAGAGGTTTTAAAGTCGCTTAGGAATTCATAGGCAAGTATGGGTCTTAGCCAAACGTCACGTATCACAAATTGGAACGTAAACTATGGACTAATAGTACGTCTAATATTGCTCCGGTACGACTCGTATGGCATGAATTTTAAAAATGACAATTTTAGTCCCCTGACTTGATGTTTTCAATTTTTGGCTATTTTAGCCCCTTTGTTGGTCCCGGGTGTTGGGTTTGACGCCTAATGATTTCAAAAAATCATATATTATTTGTGCACAATGAGAGATCAAACTATCACACACTCAAATAAAGGACTGACGTATATAATGTTGAGTTTATATTAAATACTGAATGATGTTACATTCAATAACAATTCGTTACAACTCTAACAAATATCTAGAGTACTCGTTGGAACAAATATGAAGTATTTAGATAGGTAGTCCACACACTTGATTCGCTGAAGTCAAATGGTTTGGGCTTAAATAGGTCAACCGTTTTGGTCAAGTTGAGGATGGGCAATGAAGACTCAAATACCTACAACTCGAACATAGACAGTGAATGAGTCTCATAGTGTGATTAGACTTGCAAAAAGGATAGGAAAACAACACCGTTAGACTCATCACAAGGAGGGGAGCCTCTCCGTGACCAAACTCGGGCGTGAGTATAAGTACATGCTAAGTGTAGAAAAGTCAGTGAGAGAATGGTAGATTTTGGTGTGTAAGAAAACAAGTTGAGTTCTCTGAAGTGTTAAGTGTAGTATTTATACCTTTAGGAGTCGCTAATGTGGCAAAAGTGGTCCTAGACGGACCAATCACTTTCTAGTCAGTTATAAGGTAGGACCAATATTGGTTATAAGGAGATTCCCTGTCACACCCCCAAAATACCACATGCGGAAACACCGCAGGACGTGTGACGTACCAGGATCCAAGCCACCAATCATATTGAACTATAATAAATATTTAAGCAAAACATTCCATTTGTTTCATAATATAATTCCAAGTTATAAGTTAAAACCAAAGTAAACGTTCAGCGGAAGCATAATGTAAAATGTTAACCAACTGTTTCAAAACAAGTGTTCAAAACCAACAAAACATGTATCCAAGAGTCTCGACCCATGACCACTCCAACACTCCCAGATAGCAAGTTCCATCCATAATCTAACGACCTGCAAGCATGCAGACAAGTGTGTCAGACGACGCTGGTGAGTTCAAAGTTTGTTAGCACGTTTTAGTTACCAGATATGAGTATAAAACATTTCAGAGATTAGATGTTGTTATTAACTCGATTACCGCAGATGGCTCCAGATTATTTGCCCAACCCCAATGCTCTATCATACATTGGTCAAGTGGTTAAGGTAATTAGTTCACGACCGTCCTCCCCGGTACGGTGTGAGGGTGCCAAACCTAATAGCGCTATCAACTAATAACCCCGTTGCCTCCCCGGCAACCAATCGGTATATGATGGGACTTGATGATAGAAATGAGTGTAATAACCAACATCCCAATAACCCGATATTCCTCCCCGGAATGATTACCAGATGCCCCACCCCGGGACGCATGCTTGGAAAAAGAGCAGTGAACTCACCTTGGTTTGCTCGGTTTGTTAAGTTACCTGTTTCCAAGTTAGTCAACCAACCCTACCGTGATTACCAATGAATATCAGTTTCTCAATTAAACAAGTCGTTATTTTCACACAGATTGCATTTCTCACAAGATCACAGTATATCAGGTAGCCAATACACCTTTCTAATGCCAGTTCACATCTCATGTGATTGTCACATGTAACACATAACATAACAGGTGGGTTTGTTATACCAACTAATCGAACCAAGTTTCTTATTATCATAAACATGTAACATGGATAGTGTACACACACAAGTATCTATCATTACTAACATTACAGGCACCTACTGTTCAATTCAGTGACTTACACGGCGAAACACCCCTTGTGACGAAAGATCATCTTTCGTCGGGATGCTTGCCGACGAAGGACCCTATGTTTCGTCGGAATGCTTGTCGACGAACAACCCAGGTTTCGTCGATATGCGATGTGACGAAAAACTATATGTTTCGTTCAGCAAACAGTTACAGATCCAATGGTTACAATTCGACATGTTCTAGAACCCTAATCATCATCAACAGTTACACCATGGTCATCGATCAATCATCCAGTTCCCAATTATCATCAACATGCAACAAGTGCCTTAACAATTCGCATACTCATATGATCATTATTATCATAACAGTCATTCAAATAATACCTACTTATCATTCTAACCAAACAGTAATCATCAGGACATGCAAGAACCTTCAAGACTCCATCGAACTACCCTAACTACGTAATACGGTTAATGAACGATGAACATTACGCACACAAGATCCAACGTATTCACACATAATCATTACAACACAAATCCACGTATCGGATATAGATCCAATGAACAAAACAAAACACTAACCTTGATACACGATGAAACAACAGTAGCTAGGGTAATTAGACCAAGAAGGTGATGCTTCGAGAGGGTTTGCTACCGTCGTTAGGTTTAGAGGGAGTCTAGGGTTTGTAATGTGTCAATTACGTGGTATAATAGGACCCTCTATGCAATATATACTCAAGTCAGTGGAATAGGCCTCTCCTGGGCTTCGATGGCAACTGGGCTGATGAAAGACCCAATGGCGACGAAATCCATGTTTCGTCGAACAAGCCAATGACGAAACACTTCATGTTTCGTCGGACAGTTTTTCGTCGAGCAGTGCTGTGAAAAGAGTTTTTGTCATTAAAGGTTTTTATTAAATAAACAATCATTAAACTACCAAAAGCATTCCAACATAGCACACATAATACCATGTACAACGAAATATAAAACAGGTGACACGTAAGGGAAAGGTCTTGAAATCTCAGGTTGTCACATCATCCCCTACTTGAAAGAAATTTCGTCCCGAAATTTGATAAGCAAACCAAAACAGCACGATGTTAGATCAGGATGACTGTGGATTTTCTCCAGGTGCCACATCATCCCCAATTTGAATGGGAATTTCGTCCCAAAATTCAATGTGTCAGCTGGGAATAAGTGAGGGTACTTGAGCTTCATCTGATCTTCGCGATCCCACGTGAACTCCGGTCCACGTCTCGAGTTCCAACGAACTCTCATGATAGGGATTCGACTATGCTTACGGACCTTGACTTCCCGATCCATAATTTCGATAGGTTCTTTGACAAACTGCAATTTGTCTTCGATCTTCAACTCTTGAAACGGTACCACAAGCGTTTCATCGGAAAAACACTTCTTCAGTTGCGACACATGGAAAACATCATGAACGTTACCCAACTCAACCAGTAACTCTAACTTGTAGGCCACTTTACCAACTCGTTCCAGAATTTTGAATGGCCCGACATAACGAGGATTAAGCTTACCACGTTTCCCAAATCGCACCACACCCTTCCAGGGTGAGACTTTTAACATAACGCGATCGCGCACTGCGAATTCCAAAGGTTTCCTACGCTTATCAGCGTAGCTTTTCTGACGGTCGCGCGCTGCCGCCATGCGATTTCTAATCTGAACAATCTTCTCAGAAGTTTCGAGTACAAGTTCTGGACCCGTGATCTGGCTGTCACCCACCTCAGCCCAACAAAGAGGTGAACGACATTTTCGTCCGTACAATGCTTCGAACGGAGCTGCCTGGATGCTGGTATGGTAGCTATTGTTATATGAAAACTCTATCAAAGGCAAATGTTTCTCCCAACCCTTGTCAAAATCAATCACACACGCTCTCAGCATGTCTTCAAGTGTCTGGATGGTTCGTTCACTTTGACCATCCGTCTGTGGGTGATAAGCAGTGCTCATGTCGAGACGTGAGCCGAATGATTTGTGCATCGACTGCCACAAATCTGAGATGAAACGCGGGTCATGATCAGAGATAATAGAGGTCGGCACCCCGTGCCTAGAAACCACCTCCTTGAGGTAAACAGCAGCTAGCTGTGAGAACTTATCCGTTTCCTTGATTGCAAGAAAATGCGCTGACTTCGTGAGACGATCAACGATCACCCAAATGGTATCGTTCCCGTTTTGAGTTCTAGGTAGCCCAGTGACAAAATCCATGGCAATTTGCTCCCATTTCCACATGGGTATCTCTGGTTGCTGAAGTAAGCATGAGGGTTTCTGATATTCTACCTTGACTTCCGAGCAGGTCAAACACTTACTCACATAAGTCGCGATGTGAGCTTTCATCTTCGGCCACCAATACATGACTTTGAGATCCTGATACATCTTATCCGAACCTGGGTGAACAGAGTATCGAGACTTGTGTGCTTCGTCCATCACAAGCTCTCTAAGGTTACCAAATAAAGGAATCCATACACGCTCCATGAAGTAGAGGATACCATCCGATCTCTCTATAAGTCGTTTGTCCATGCCCCTTAAGTACTCTGCTTCAATGTTTTCCTATTTCAACGCTTCGATTTGTGCAGAACGAATCCAGTCAGGCAAGTTAGAATGGATGGTGAGCTGCAAGGCGCGAACACGTTTAGGTTTCGATTCCTTTCGACTGAGGGCATCAGCTACCACGTTAGCCTTACCCGGATGACACTTGATGGCACAATCATAGTCGTTCAAAAGTTCTACCCAGCGACGTTGTCACATATTCAATTCCTTCTGGTCAAAGATATGCTGAAGGCTCATGTGGTCGGTATAAATAGTGCATTTAGTACCGTACAGGTAATGCCTCCAGATTTTGAGCGCAAACACCACGGCTCCCAACTCTAAGTCGTGTGTTGTGTAATTCCTCTCGTGAACCTTCAGCTGTCGAGAGGCGTAGGCTATCACCTTCTCGAGTTGCATCAACACGCAACCGAGACCCTGAATAGAAGCATCACAGTATACCACAAAATCTTCAGTACCTTCAGATAGAGACAAAATCGATGCACTGCAGAGTTTCTGCTTCAACAACTGGAAAGCATCTTCTTGCTTCGTTCCCCACGAGTATACAACGCCTTTCTGTGTTAACGAGGTGAGAGGCTGTGCGATCTTCAAAAAGTCTTTAATAAATCTGCGATTGTACCCAGCGAGACCAAGAAATTGTCGCACCTCCGAAAGAGTCTTTGGTGCCGCCCAATTTCTGATAGCATCAATCTTAGCAGGATCCACGTGTATTCCTGATTCGTTCACAATGTGGCTAAGGAAGTGTACCTCTCGAATCCAGAAGTCACACTTAGAGAATTTCGCGTAAAGCTGCTCCTTCCTCAGAAGCTCCAAAATAAGACGCAGGTGCCGCTCGTGATCTTCCTTGTTCTTTGAGTAGATCAGAATGTTGTCGATAAACACGATAACGAAGTCGTCGAGATACGGTTTGCATACACGGTTCATGAGGTCCATGAAGACCGCTGGCGCGTTCGTCAACCCAAATGGCATAACTAAAAACTCATAATTCCCATACCGCGTTTGAAAAGCCGTTTTAGGAACATCCTCCTCTCGGACCCTCATCTGATGATAGGCCGATCTTAAGTCGATCTTCGAGTAAAAACTTGACCCCTGCAACTGGTCAAACAAGTCGTCGATGCGTGGCAGAGGATAATGATTCTTAACTGTCACCTTGTTGAGTTCCCGATAATCAATACATATACGAAAGTATCCGTCTTTCTTCTTTACAAACAGAACTGGGGCTCCCCAAGGCGAAGAACCGGGTCGAATAAAGCCCCTGTCCAATAACTCTTGTAGTTGATTAGACAACTCCTGCAACTCTCCAGGTACTAAACGATAAGGAGCACGAGCAATTGGAGCCGCTCCTGGTGCAAGATCGATCTGAAATTCCACTTGACGGTGAGGAGGTAAACCAGGTAGTTCCTCAGGAAATACATCAGGAAATTCACGAACAACTGACAGGTCTTCGATCTTTCTTTCTTCAGACGGAGTATCTGTAACAAGTGCTAGAATAGCAGGATACCCCTTTCGTAGACACTTCTGCGCTTGCATTGTTGAGATGATACCAACCATCGCACCACTGCGATGCCCTTGAACCGATAAAGATTCTCCACTGGAGAGAGGAATACGTACGATCTTCTCTTTACAGAGAATTTCAGCTTGATGCTTAGACAACCAATCCATACCAACCACTATGTCAAAACTACCGGGGGTAACGGGAAGGAGGTCAATGTCAAACACTTGACCCACAAGATCTAGTTTACATCCCACAAAGACGTGTGAGGCTTCAATTGTTTTACCATCGGCTAATTCTACTACATGCTTAGCTTCTAAAGGTGTTGGAGTTAACCCTAATTATTGACTGAATTCTATGGACACATAACTCCAATCGGCACCGGAATCAAATAACACAGAAGAAAAGAGGTTGTTCACAGAAAACGTACCAGTCATGACATTGCCGTCGTTCCTAGCATCACCAGCTCCAATCGTAAATACTCTCCCACGAGCACCATTGCCCCCATTGTTGCCGTTATTGTCGTTCCCAGCATTGTTATTGTTATTCTGACGGTTGTTGTTATCATTGGCGTTCTGATTCCACTGAGGGCAATCCCGTTTAATGTGGCCCTCATCCCCACACTGGAAGCACCCCTTCCTATTGCCTTGATTCTGATGGGGCTGCTGCCTTTGCTGTTGCTAATGCAGCTGATTCTGCTGCTGCTGCTTTGGGTACGGAGCTCTACAGTCTTTTGCCTCATGGCCCACCTTTTCGCACCTACGGCAAACCCGGACACACGGTCCATGATGATAAATAACCACACTTGTTGCACTTTGGCTTCTTACCAACGTAGGAGCCTTGATTCGGATTGTTGCCCTGGCCTTGGTTAACTAAGGACGACTGACTAAAACTACGATTATTGCTGTTGTCAGGCCTTTTCTACGATTGGCTTGCACTGGTAGCTTTGTCGGCATCATTCCATTTGCGCTTGTTATCACTAGCAGGTGTGGTAGCTGTAGCAGTAGGGGTAGTAGCAGAAACACGTGGCGGTAGAGAACCATGCTCGACCTCTTGGTCGGTAATCTTGTGTGCCAAGCGGATAATCTGAGGCAGATTGTTAAGGTTTGCAGCAGTGACCAAACTCTTTACTGCTGGTGCCAGGCCTTTGATGTACAACTCAATTCTTCGAGGAGGGGGTCGAGACAAGTTAGGGCACATGTTTGCTAGCTCATGTGACCTCTTTGTGAACACTTCAATTTCAGACCCCTCCATCTTCATATTGTAGTACTCGTTCTCAAGTTTCTGAATTTCGTCACGAGGACAGTACTCCTCCCGCATCAATTCCTTGAAATCATCCCAAGTAGTGGCGTTAGCCATCTCGATGCCCAACATTTGCACCTGGGCATTCCACCAAGTTAAGGCACCATCCTCCAAAGTGCATGTAGCATATTTCACCCGGTCCCCCTCGGGACAGTTACACATAGCGAACACTGACTCAGCCTTCTCAAACCAACGTAGTAACCCCACAGCGCCTTCTGTCCCACTGAATGTATGTGGCTTACAATCCATGAACGTCTTGAAAGTGCAAGCAGGCGGATGGTTTTGGTTCTGATTCGCTTGCTGACCTAATGGACGAAAGGAAATTCAACACAAGGGTAAGAGTTGTGTACGCAACACAAGAATAAATAGTATTCTGGCACATATCGTACCAGCTTGGTAGGCTGCCAAAGCCTCAGCCACACGGGTGTTAATAAGGTTTGTCAACTCAGGCTGAGTCATCGCAATGTGACCACGTCCAGGGCCTCGTCCGCTTATGATTCTATAAAAGAAAAGGGGAAAGGTTAAGAGTCGAGATAAGGTAGGAGTCAATGCCTATGAAGACTTCTACAGACTACTAAATTTACATCAATCCATAGAGCGGAACCCCTTTCACACTCGTTAAGGTTCACTGGGACTCACATGCACCCCACATTATTATTATGTGTGCACCCATAATAACAATGCGATTTGCATGTTTATCTCGGCTCCTCCTAACTTATGCTAAAAGGTTCCTCAAATCCGAGTAGCAGGACACAAGACACCACAGAACGTAAACCATGAAAGTCTAACGAGATATCACACTGCAACTATATCATCCACATAACCTAGGCAAATGCACATGAATTCAGTCTATAATGCTAAGTGTGCAATCACATGCAACATCATACGTGAATGTATACTAGATACGCTATGCAATAAGTAAACGAGATACGAACCTTGCAATCTGGAGCTGAGTGTCATGGTCGATTTTCGAAGCTGTTCGGTTATAGTCTGGTTTTATAAAAACGTTTTAAAACCTAGTTCACTATAACCAGTGGCTCTGATACCAAACTGTCACACCCCCAAAATACCACATGCGGAAACACCGTGGGACGTGTGACGTACCAGGATCCAAGCCACCAATCACATTGAACTATAATAAATATTTAAGCAAAGCATTCCATTTGTTTCATAATATAATTCCAAGTCATAAGTTAAAACCAAAGTAAATGTTCAGCGGAAGCATAATGTAAAATGTTAACCAACTGTTTCAAAACAAGTGTTCAAAACCAACAAAACATGTATCCAAGAGTCTCGACCCATGACCACTCCAACACTCCCAGATAGCAAGTTCCATCCATAATCTAACGACCTGCAAGCATGCAGACAAGTGTGTCAGACGACGCTGGTGAGTTCAAAGTTTGTTAGCACGTTTTAGTTACCAGATATGAGTATAAAACATTTCAGAGATTAGATGTTGTTATTAACTCGATTACCGCAGATGGCTCCAGATTATTTGCCCAACCCCAATGCTCTATCATACATTGGTCAAGTGGTTAAGGTAATTAGTTCACGACCGTCCTCCCCGGTACGGTGTGAGGGTGCCAAACCTAATAGCGCTATCAACTAATAACCCCGTTGCCTCCCCGGCAACCAATCGGTATATGATGGGACTTGATGATAGAAATGAGTGTAATAACCAACATCCCAATAACCCGATATTCCTCCCCGGAATGATTACCAGATGCCCCACCCCGGGACGCATGCTTGGAAAAAGAGCAGTGAACTCACCTTGGTTTGCTCGGTTTGTTAAGTTACCTGTTTCCAAGTTAGTCAACCAACCCTACCGTGATTACCAATGAATATCAGTTTCTCAATTAAACAAGTCGTTATTTTCACACAGATTGCATTTCTCACAAGATCACAGTATATCAGGTAGCCAATACACCTTTCTAATGCCAGTTCACATCTCATGTGATTGTCACATGTAACACATAACATAACAGGTGGGTTTGTTATACCAACTAATCGAACCAAGTTTCTTATTATCATAAACATGTAACATGGATAGTGTACACACACAAGTATCTATCATTACTAACATTACAGGCACCTACTGTTCAATTCAGTGACTTACACGGCGAAACACCCCTTGTGACGAAAGATCATCTTTCGTCGGGATGCTTGCCGACGAAGGACCCTATGTTTCGTCGGAATGCTTTTCGATGAACAACCCAGGTTTCGTCGATATGTGATGTGACGAAAAACTATATGTTTCGTCGAGCAAACAGTTACAGATCCGATGGTTATAATTCGACATGTTCTAGAACCCTAATCATCATCAACAGTTACACCATGGTCATCGATCAATCATCCAGTTCCCAATTATCATCAACATGCAACAAGTGCCTTAACAATTCGCATACTCATATGATCAT
The DNA here is from genome assembly GCA_030545235.1 of Helianthus tuberosus. Taxonomy (NCBI): domain Eukaryota; kingdom Viridiplantae; phylum Streptophyta; class Magnoliopsida; order Asterales; family Asteraceae; genus Helianthus; species Helianthus tuberosus. Next base: position 65,274,462 of record CM060407.1, on the reverse strand, counting down.
TATTATCATAACAGTCATTCAAATAATACCTACTTATCATTCTAACCAAACAGTAATCATCAGGACATGCAAGAACCTTCAAGACTCCATCGAACTACCCTAACTACGTAATACGGTTAATGAACGATGAACAATACGCACACAAGATCCAACGTATTCACACATAATCATTACAACACAAATCCATGTATCGGATATAGATCCAATGAACAAAACAAAACACTAACCTTGATACAAGATGAAACAACAGTAGCTAGGGTAATTAGACCAAGAAGGTGATGCTTCGAGAGGGTTTGTTGCCGTTGTTAGGTTTAGAGGGAGTCTAGGGTTTGTAATGTGTCAATTACGTGGTATAATAGGACCCTCTATGCAATATATACTCAAGTCAGTGGATTGGGCCTCTCCTGGGCTTCGATGGCAACTGGGCCGGCAAAAGACCCAATGGCGGCGAAATCCATGTTTCGCCAAACAAGCCAATGACGAAACACTTCATGTTTCGTCGGACAGTTTTTCGTCGAGCAGTGTTGTGAAAAGAATTTTTGTCATTAAAGGTTTTTATTAAATAAACAATCATGTACAACGAAATATAAAACAGGTGACACGTAAGGGAAAGGTCTTGAAATCTCGGGTTGTTACATTCCCTAATTGGTTCTTAAGACTGAACTCAAACTAAGTATCGGATGACTGGTCTGAAGTTAGGTGCTCAAGTCAGAGACAGATAGCTTTGTTCGTTCTGATGTGATTCGGTGGTTCAGACATTGCCTCATCAGGAAGCAAATGTGATTAGTCTGTAGTCACTTGCTTAGAGTGATTCAGTCCTAGAGTTCCATTTGATGATTTGACATCCTATCTTCTTATTATTCTTCGGGGCAATCAGTCTGGTTGCATAGATTTTGTGTCAAGCTGTCACGGCCCCCGACCCGGTTTGACCCGTTTCAGGAGCCGCGGGACAGAAATACTGCGGTATTTATTTAATTGAGTTTAACAGCGGAAGTTTATTTAACAGGATCGTTTAAAGCTAAAATTTTCCCCGATTATTTTATTTCACAATTCGGGTTAAAACCCCGATAATTTACAATATTATGTTTTTACTATGAAATCGTGATATTACAAAATCATTTCTTTATTTTTATAATGAGCCACTATCTTAAGCTTGAAATGCTCCCCAGCACTTTTCCTGAATTACAACAGATCACCTGAAACATGTTTGAAAAAGGTTTTGTCAGCGGGAAATACTGAGTGAATCATTCTATTTACTAAAATGACACATTTTGTTATAATGTACAGTATTAAGAAAGATTACAATGTTTCTGATATCAAACCAACTACCCACAGTATTTTGTCACTTGACCCATTAGCCCTTCCGTCCAATGGTGTCCGTGACTATGGTCATATCACCCATTGGCTGCCCCAATGGTGAAGATTATCAAGTAATGTATACAAAACCCCACATACCGGCTGTAATATGGTGATTACATAAACTTAATCCCTGTAATTATAACTTTGAAATAAATAGGGTTTTGTAAATAGATTTGATAAAAAGAGAGAATGACTCACATTGCTGGTTTAATACGGATAGAGTCTAGTTTATGATTTATCCTGGTTAACCTAATTTAGATAACAATGCACACAAAACTGGGTTAGTAATCAATCCAGCAATTACGATAACTCACGAGATCAAATTCTCACAACGAACGACAAAGTGCAATACTTCATCCATCGAATTAACGATGATCCGTCAAATTAATGACGAACGATAAAGTACAATACTTTATCCATCGAATTAACGATGATCCGTCAAATTAATGACGAACGATAAAGTATAACCCTAATGTGGGCGGCACTTAAACATCCATTGAATATATTAATCGTCGGATACATGAATCGTAGCAGCGATTGTGCTAATACCCTGTTTTGCAGCAGAATTTCGAGACCCGGGGTGTAATTTGGAGTATCAGTTCGTATCTCAGCGTATTAGTGGGAATTATTTCGACGTTGTAAGTCCAAAATTCCAGTGCCAATGTCCTCTATTTATAGTCGAAATTTGGACAGGCTTACGGACCGTAAGCCTTAACCTTTACGGTCCGTAAAGGTCAGGGAATATTTATAGGTCTGCCACCTTAGGGACTAGCTTAGCTGACTTGACACTGCCTGCCCTTACGGTCCGTAAGGCTCAACCCTTACGGTCCGTAAAGGGACACGTAATCACTTATAGGGTTGCTGAATGTGGGAGTAGGCTTGCTGACTTACTGTTTTGTAAATTCTAATTTTGACAACGAATTTTTTTAGGATAATTATCAACTAGGTTTTATCCCCCTGAGTTTTAGGGGCCCTAATCCTGATTCTGATTATTCAGAAAATTTTAGGGTTTGTGCAGAATCACTTGGGTGTCTCAATTAGGGTTTCCTAATAATCAATTAAAGTAATAATTAAGACTTTTTAGTGAGAGTTGTTACATTCTCCCCACCTTAAGAAAAATCTCGTCCTCGAGATTTACTGAATAATTGAGGATACTTTCTCTTCATTTCTGATTCCAGCTCCCAAGTGTATTCAGCTCCTCTCTTTGAATCCCACTTTACTTTGACTAAAACTAGTCGTTTGTGTTTAAGAAACTTCACTTTTCTGTCTTCTATCTGAAGAGGTTTCTCCACAAATTTTAACTTTTCGTTTACCTCTATGTTTTGAAGAGGTACTACCAGAGATTCGTCTGTTAGACATTTCTTGAGATTGGATACATGAAATACATCATGTACTCCTGCTAATGCTTCTGGTAGTCGTAAACGATAAGCGACTGGTCCTATACGTTGGATCACTGAAAATGGTCCTACGTACCTTGGACTTAACTTTCCTTTCTTTCCGAATCTCACAACTCCTTTCCAAGGAGAAACTTTCAACAGTACTCTATCTCCAACTTGGAATTCTAACGGCTTGCATCTATTGTCTGCATAACTCTTCTGGCGATCTCGAGCCGTCTTCAGCCTTTCTTTGATTTGAGAAATTTTATCAGTCGTTTCTTGCACTATTTCAGGACCTGATAATTGACTTTCTCCTATTTCTGCCCAACAAACGGGAGTTCTGCATTTTCTTCCATACAGTGCCTCGAATGGGGCAGTATCAATGCTTGAGTGATAACTATTGTTATAGGAGAATTCAATTAATGGTAAATGATCATCCCAACTTCCACCAAAGTCTATTACACATGCTCGGAGCATGTCTTCTAGAGTTTGGATCGTCCTTTCACTTTGCCCATCTGTTTGAGGATGATATGCAGTGCTTAGGTTTAGTCGAGTTCCCATTGCTTGCTGAAAACTTTTCCAGAAATGGGAAGTAAAACGACTATCTCTATCCGAAACAATGGAGAGTGGAACTCCATGTAAAGATACAACTTCATCTACATACAATTTAGCCAGTCTTTCCATGCTAAAGGTTTCTTTCATTGGTAGAAAGTGAGCAGATTTGGTTAATCGATCCACAATTACCCAAATCGCATCATTACCTTTTCTGGTTTTGGGTAACTTAGTAACAAAATCCATTGTTATAAGTTCCCATTTCCATACTGGCATCTCTAACTGTTGTAGTAGTCCTGAAGGTTTTTGATGTTCTGCCTTAACTTGTGAACAAGTAAGACATTTAGAAACATATCTTGCTATGTCCTTTTTCATTCCTATCCACCAAAAGTTCTTTCTTAAATCTTGGTACATCTTATTGTTTCCTAGGTGCATGGTATACCTAGATTTATGAGCTTCTTCTAAAATCTTAGGTCTTAAGTCTCCCTGCTTAGGTACCCAAATTCTACTTTTGTGGAATCTCCAAATTCCATCAACTCCGTGTTCTAATTCCTTGATTCTTCCTTTCATTCCTTCAGCATCATCTTTGATTGCTGTAGTTTGAACATTCTTCAATTGTTCCATTAAATCTATTTGTAGATTTAATCTGAGAGCACGAACCCGTCGTTGTTTCTCATCATACTTACGACTTAAGGCATCTGCAACTACATTTGCCTTTCCTTCGTGATACTGAATATCACAGTCGTAATCGCTTAAGATTTCCATCCATCTCCTTTGCCTCATGTTTAACTCTTTTTGCCCAAATATGTATCTTAAACTCTTATGATCTGTATAGATAGTAAACTTACTTCCGTACAGATAATGTCTCTAAATTTTAAGGGCAAAAATTACGGCTCCTAATTCTAAATCATGAGTCGTATAGTTTTCTTCGTGCTTTTTCAATTGCCTTGATGCATACGCAATTACCTTCTTGCGTTGCATAAGCACACATCCAAATCCTAATTTTGAAGCATCACAATATACTTCAAAATCTTCAGTTCCTTCTGGTAAGGCTAAGATTGGTGCATTTGTTAATTTCTGCTTCAAGATTCTAAAAGCTTCTTCTTGTTTAGGTCCCCACTCAAACTTAGTGGCTTTACAGGTTAACTTAGTTAATGGTACGGCTATCTTGGAAAAATCATTAATAAACCGTCTATAATACCCAGCTAATCCTATAAAACTTCTAATTTCCATTGCTGTTTGTGGAACCTTCCACTTGGTAATTGCCTCTATCTTAGCAGGATCTACGTGAATACCTTCATGATTCACCATGTGTCCTAAAAATTGCACTTCCTTTAGCCAAAATTCACATTTCGAGAATTTGGCGTACAACTTTTCTTTTCTTAACAAAGTTAAGAGTGCGTGAAGATGTTCACAATGCTCTGTCTGACTTTTGGAATAAATAAGTATATCGTCTATGAAAACAATCACAAATTTATCCAAGTACGGTTTACAGATCCTATTCATCATGTCCATAAATGCTGCAGGTGCATTTGTTAATCCGAAGGGCATGACTGTAAACTCGTAATAACCATACCTAGTTCTGAAAGCAGTCTTAGGTATGTCTTCTTCTTGTACCTTTAATTGATGATATCCGGAGCGTAAATCTATCTTAGAAAAATATCTACCCCCCTGAAGTTGATCAAAAAGATCATCAATCCTAGGTAATGGATATCGATTCTTAATTGTAACCTTATTCAATTCTCTATAATCGATACACATTCTCATTGAACCATCCTTTTTCTTTACAAACAACACTGGCGCTCCCCAAGGGGATGAGCTAGGTTGTATGAATCCTTTACTTAATAATTCATCTAATTACTTTTTCAATTCTAACATTTCTGTGGGTGTTAACCGATAAGGTGCCTTGGCTATCGGTGTAGTTCCTGGAATTAGATGAATCCTAAATTCTACTTCCCTATCTGGAGGTAATCCCGGTAAATCTTCTGGAAATATATCAGAATATTCTGAGACTACTGGTATTTCCTTAAGATCTTTTCCCTTAGTGCTAATGATTACCGAAATCATATACACTACTCCTTGTTTTCGTTCATAATTAGCAACTTTCATTACTGATATGAACTTCATGGGTTTCTGTGGTTTATCTCCTGTAATCTTAATCACTTCTCCGGTAGGTGATTGAATTTCTATGGAATTCTGATCACAAAGGATTCTAGCATGGTTGGCTACTAACCAATCCATTCCTAATACAACATCAAATTCAGCTAAATTCATTGGCAATAGTTTTGCAGAGAATTTATGTCCTAAAAGTTCTATGTTTCCTTCTTGCAAAACTTTATCTATTTTAACTGAATTTCCGTCTGCTGTTTCAACTGTAAAAATCTGCCTAATATTGGTTAAAGGTAAACTAAGAGCTTGACAGAATGAAGTATTTATAAAACTTTGGTTTGCACCAGAGTCAAATAATACTTTTGCGTACACGTTGTGAACTAAGAACGTACCCGCTATCACATCCGGAATGAGTTCTGCTTCTTGAGTGGTCAGCTGAAATGCCCTGGCATTCTTCTTAGTAGTTCCTTCGGTCGCCTTGGGTTTGTTATCTACTGGTTTGACCAATTTAGGACATTCTGTTTTATAATGCCCTGCTTCTCCACAGTTAAAACAGATTACTGTTTTCTTTCTGCAGTTTTCTTCACGATGTCCTATACCCTTGCAAAGGTTGCAGGTTAAATTACATTTTCCGTAATGCTTCCTTTTGCAATTTCTACAGAAAGGTGGATTTGAATATTGCCCTGTTCCTCTTTTCTTGAAATTATTACTATTACCCGTCCGAAATCCTTGGGTAATCTTCTGAGCTAGTTCCTTTTTCCTATCTTCATCTCTTGTGCGCACCAGTTCATCGGTTAGAGTATTAGCTAATTCTACCGCATCATCAATAGTGCGAGGTCTCGCAGCTTTAACAATATTGCGGATTTCGCTAATTAGCCCCCAAATATAGCGAGAAATAAGTACCGGTTCTGGCGAAGCCAGTGTTGGTACCACTCTAGCATATTCAAAGAATGTCGAGGTATAACCACGACAATCCACACCCATCATCCGATGATTTAGAAACTTATTCGCCATCTGTTCCTTTTCATATTCGGGACAGAATTTTCTTTCCACCAAACCCTTAAATTCTTCCCAAGTCATAGCATAAGCTATTATTCTTCCTTTTGATTGTAACACAGTATTCCACCATTCGAGTGCTCCCTCTTTGAACAGATTGGATGCATACATGACCTGATCATCTTTACCACATTTACTTATTGCAATGACTGCTTCGGTTTTCTCTAACCAACGCAGTGATGCAGTTGCTCCTTCATTGCCTGCAAATTCAGTGGGTTTACAAGCAAGGAATTCTTTGAAAGTGCAACCAGGTGTTGCAGTTTTCATTTTCTTGGGTAATGGAGCTTGATGTGGTTCCCTATTATGATTAACATGATTATTGCCTCCATTTACACTATTACTGAAGTTATCTTCAGTAATCTGTTTACTAGGGACAATTTGTTGCGGTTCGATTGGATTCTTTATAGCAGCAACGAATGCTGGAATAGCATTGGCTATCCCTTGAGCAACAATGTTTTCGATATCTTGCCGAGTCATATATTGATCTCTTGAATGTTGTTCAGACTGATTAACTTCATTTATAGGTTCATTACCACTGTTTGCCATCAGATAATGTATATATATAAATTTTTATTAGTATTTGATAAATAACAATTATATACAAATAATCATAAAATTTTACAATACAGATATAGTCAAAACAATCGATTTCTCGATTTCATTTTATATCTAGTATAGTATGCATCAGTACACACCAATATCTTACAGAGTTTTATTTATTATTTACAGACTAACTTTACTAGTACTATTATACAACTACCATTTTACCATCCTACTATCTCTCGTCACTTGCTGTTTCTAAAAACGCAGTTCCCTCTCATCGTACTTCCAAGCAATTTGTCCCCCTATTTCCCTGATTCTAGTTCCAGCATCAAATAACTCTTCACCAAAGTGGCGAAGTTCAGCCATGTTTTCATTACTCATGGGTGGATTCGGTAAGGGTTCTGGATCGAATTGTGGAAGAAAAGAGTAAGGATCGTTGACAATATTTTGAAATTGCCAATCGTTCGTCCACCATTCGTCCATTCCTATGGGTTGGGAGTGGACTATTGGGTCTGGAATTGCTGGTTCCCAATTCATAGGGAGTTGGTTTTCAAGAGGATAATTAAAAATATTATTATTATTATTATTATTGACAGGCTGAATAGTTTCACAGCTTGCCAATAGGAAATCTATCTCATCTTGAAAAGTCCTTTCCTGGTTTGGATTGGAGCTCTCTCCGATTTCTATCTGAGTTGGTCTAGAGCCTTGCCCAACTTCCATTACTATTTCTTTAGTAACCTCCTCCATCTGTATTCCTATCTCCTCAATCTCTTCCTTGTTTTCAGTTTCCATTTCTTGCTGTTTAGAACTCTCTCCGGTTATAATTTCTTTTCCCTTTTTCAAAGGATTGTTTATTTTGGGCAGTTTTGTAGCTGGCTTTTTCTTACGTATTTTCCTCCATCCTACATAACTTCTTTTCTTTCGTTTTGGCTTGTTCACAGGTGGAACCTTGAATTCTACCGGTTGTTCTACATCGGGAAAGTAGCTAGTATATTCTTTGGAAGCTTCGATATTCACTGGGTAAAGATTAAGGTTCTGAAAAGCTTCAGATATCCCACTCATGCTGATGTAGCATATATGCAAAATGCATAAAATACTTAAGTTAAATAACCTTTTAATTTATTACATACTATGTACTAGTTGATTACAAAGATAACTGAAAAATACACTTAGGGTTTCGAATTTTATTTATTGCACAGGGTTTCTAGATTACAAGGGTAATGTGCTAAAACCTTAAAATATTTAAAGATTCATATTTTCTGCTACTGTGGCTAGCATATATAAATTTGCCCATTTCTCATCTAGCTTATCTTCCCAAGGTGATTTATCAATTAATTCCTGAGTTTCTCGTTTAATCCTCTTTTCTCAGATTTTCTCTTTACTTTTCTTAATAATCATCTCCCTCCTTCTAGGAGAAAGTGATTCCTCGTATTGTGCCTTTCGCACAAATATTCCTTCTTCAGGAATTTCAGCCTGATTCGAGGATTTGGTTCGGGATGAACTTCCCTTCTCGTTGGATGATCTGTCTAATTTAAGATAGATACTTGACAGCTTTTGCTTACCCATACTGTAACTAACAAATAGCCAGTTAATAAAACACATAATCACATAATAGTAATCAGGAAAAAATTTAAGTATTTCTAAATACTTAATTAGCTTAACCCAGTGGCTCTGATACCACCTTTTTCTGTCACGGCCCCCGACCCGGTTTGACCCGTTTCAGGAGCCGCGGGACAGAAATACTGCGGTATTTATTTAATTGAGTTTAACAGCGGAAGTTTATTTAACAGGATCGTTTAAAGCTAAAATTTTCCCCGATTATTTTATTTCACAATTCGGGTTAAAACCCCGATAATTTACAATATTATGTTTTTACTATGAAATCGTGATATTACAAAATCATTTCTTTATTTTTATAATGAGCCACTATCTTAAGCTTGAAATGCTCCCCAGCACTTTTCTTGAATTACAACAGATCACCTGAAACATGTTTGAAAAAGGTTTTGTCAGCGGGAAATACTGAGTGAATCATTCTATTTACTAAAATGACACATTTTGTTATAATGTACAGTATTAAGAAATATTACAATGTTTCTGATATCAAACCAACTACCCACAGTATTTTGTCACTCGACCCATTGGCCCTTCCGTCCAATGGTGTCTGTGACTATGGTCATATCACCCATTGGCTGCCCCAATGGTGAAGATTATCAAGTAATGTATACAAAACCCCACATACCGGCTGTAATATGGTGATTACATAAACTTAATCCCTGTAATTATAACTTTGAAATAAATAGGGTTTTGTAAATAGATTTGATAAAAAGAGAGAATGACTCACATTGCTGGTTTAATACGGATAGAGTCTAGTTTATGATTTATCCTGGTTAACCTAATTTAGATAACAATGCACACAAAACTGGGTTAGTAATCAATCCAGCAATTACGATAACTCACGAGATCAAATTCTCACAACGAACGACAAAGTGCAATACTTCATCCATCGAATTAACGATGATCCATCAAATTAACGACGAACGATAAAGTACAATACTTTATCCATCGAATTAACGATGATCCGTCAAATTAATGACGAACGATAAAGTATAACCCTAATGTGGGCGGCACTTAAACATCCATTGAATATATTAATCGTCGGATAAATGAATCGTAGCAGCGATTGTGCTAATACCCTGTTTTGCAGCAGAATTTCGAGACCCGGGGTGTAATTTGGAGTATCAGTTCGTATCTCAGCGTATTAGTGGGAATTATTTCGACGTTGTAAGTCCAGAATTCCAGTGCCAATGTCCTCTATTTATAGTCGAAATTTGGACAGGCTTACGGACCGTAAGCCTTAACCTTTACGGTCCGTAAAGGTCAGGGAATATTTATAGGTCTGCCACCTTAGGGACTAGCTTAGCTGACTTGACACTGCCTGCCCTTACGGTCCGTAAGGCTCAACCCTTACGGTCCGTAAAGGGACACGTAATCACTTATAGGGTTGCTGAATGTGGGAGTAGGCTTGCTGACTTACTGTTTTGTAAATTCTAATTTTGACAACGAATTTTTTTAGGATAATTATCAACTAGGTTTTATCCCCCTGAGTTTTAGGGGCCCTAATCCTGATTCTGGTTATTCAGAAAATTTTAGGGTTTGTGCAGAATCACTTGGGTGTCTCAATTAAGGTTTCCTAATAATTAATTAAAGTAATAATTAAGACTTTTTAGTGAGAGTTGTTACACAAGCCATGTCAGCTAATGATGGTGTATAAGTCGGTACAAACTTGGATCCTTTGTTCTTTGTTGGAAAGTTCATAAGTGGTTGAGTATAATAAGAACTAATAATATTGGTAACTCATTGCTGGCAAAACGGTGCACCTATGTATTTACATGATTAACTAATAAAGTACGAGAATTTATGGAAAGTATTGAAGATTCCCCTAATACTATTGTAGCACGATTGCTAGAGTTAAACTACTGATTAAGGCTGTAAACGAGCCGAGCTCGACCCAGCTCGAGCTCGGCTCGAACTCAATTCGAGCTGGCTCGACTCGAGCTCGAATTGCAAATCGAGCTGAGATTTGTGGCTCTAGCTCGACTCGATTAAAAATCGAGCTAGCTCGGCTCGGCTCGATCTAGCTCGAACTAACAAAGACCCGCAAAATTTACTACTTAAAAAGCCCTAAAAATGAATCTTTTGATAGACTAAGGGCAATAATTGCAATTTAATTTAACCAAATAGGTAAATACGCAAGTATAAACAGTTAGTTCAGTTTGTATATTTTCTTTACCTTTTTTTTATAAGGGAGATGCTTCCTTAGTTTTTGTCTTTTGAGTAATGTGGGATAAAAAAATGAAGGATGCAAACCTTATCAAGCCGGCTCACGAGCCGAGTCAGGCCAAGCTCGAGCTTGGCTCGTTTACAAACCGAGTCGATCCGAGCTGCCTCGTTTACAACCGAGCCAATTTCGAGCCAAGCTTTTTTTCGAGCGAGCTATGAGTCACGAGTTTTTTGAACACCCCTACTACTGATGATCACAAGAGCTGATAAAGATCAATTAATAGAAACATTTATTGAAATAAAGAACTACAAAAGAATTGTTGATAGAAGAATATGAAACTCAAGACAACAACTGATGACCAAACTATGGATTAGTTGCAATGACTATGCAACTAATGGCTCTATCAGTTGTTCTCAACCATCAATTGTTCTAACACAATTGATGGCTAAACAGGTAATAGATTACAATATGGAAGAACATAACCAAACAAGTAATAGGATACAAAAAATCTATCAATTCAATCGTGTAGTCAATGTTAATATTGTGTGTAGATCTAGTTTCCTTTTACACCTAGTATAGTGATATACAATTCATTTTTAACATTTCTTTAATTTCGTGTACTTTAGTACTACACTAGCACACTTTCTATCTCTATCTATACTTAAATTACAAAATTGTTTCATATCTCATTGTAAAACTATCAATTCAATTGTGTAGTCAATATTGTGTATGTTTTGTGTAAACCTATTTTCCTTTTACATTGGTTATACAAGCCATTTTTAATATTGCTTTAATTTCTTGTACTACACTACTACACTAGCACACTTTATATTTCTATCTATATTTAAATTATAAACCCTTTTCATCTCTTATATCTTTATGTTACCCCTGTAAGTGAAAACATTCACACAAAACTCTTTATCTCTCTCTCTCTTTCAAGTACATCGGAAATTAAAACAAGAAAGAAATGACTCGTAAGTTCCATTTTTTAGTTTCACGAGGGTTGGTGTAACAACTCCCAAAATACCTTAGAAAGAACCATAATCGAAACCCCGAACACGCACGACGAAACCCAGCGCGAAAAACGATAAATCCAAAACTTGGCATCCCATGCGCCACGCAGGGGATACCCCTGCATCTCCCGCGACGCACGAGGGAGTACCAGGCCACGTGGCACAGTTTCGCAACAAGTGGCAAGGTTACGCAGGTGACGAGGCTGACCTAGCCCTAATATATAGCTATCGTGATTATCGTTGAACTTTGAATTGGGTTAATACACTAATACGTGTTGCATTGCGTGTTTAATTAGGAACCCATGACTTAGACCAGGTGGCGGCGATTACTGAAAACACTAAAACAACATTGTGAGTCATTCTCTTTTTATCAAATGATTTCAAAACCCTAAAACTATGTTCCCGAGTCATTTAACAGGGGGAGGTGAGGGGAGGGGAGGGGAAGAAAAATTTTCTCTCTTAATCTCTCCAATTTGGGAGGATGAATATATGGTCATATTTGGTCATATTTTCTTCTCTTTTCCCTCCCCTCCCCCTGTTAAATGAAACTCGGGAACATGGTTTTTAATATTTTTATCTCTTTTCCTCCCCTCCCCCTGTTAAATAAGTCTCGGGAACAGAAATGCTTTCCAACTGTTACTTGTATTTATGGTGATTAAGTTTTTGTATTTTTAAATTACTGCCGATATGTGGTATTTTATATACACTACTTGAAAATGGCTCAAATCAGATAGACTGACATTTAACTCATATATTAAAAAATAAAATTATACACCAAACAACTTTAGTAAGACTCCAAATCCCAATCAAACATAATTCCTGCCCATCTCGGATTCGAACCCTAAACCTACCATCTAACCCCCAAATTCTCCACCAACGACCATCCAACATCCACCATCAACTACCAACGGTTGCATGCTCCGGCCACCCTCCAACCACCAATGGACGCCGTCGTCTACAAAGCACTCGAAGAAATATGCTCACAAGGACTTAACGGACTAACTCTCCGTGACCTCTGGCCCAAAATCAACCCTCACATCTCCTCTAACCTCAGCAGTGATGTCAAAAGGGCATTATGGTCCAATATTATTAACCTTCCGAGTCTCCGATTCGAATGTGAAGGAGTTAAGTACGATGCTAGAGACCCTAAGATCCAATCGGTTGAAGATTCGGAGGCTATGGAGTTGAGAATTATTGCGGCTGAGCATTTGCTTGATAGTTTTGTTGGAATTTATGATATTAAAGCTTCCGATGCCGCGGTTTCGAAGATTCAGCGGCGTGTTCTTGAGCGTCTTGCCATTGCAAGGTTTGTTTGTATTTACAATACATAAATAAAAGAGATGCTGCAAAATTGTGATTGAATATTGTTACTCAATAGAATAGTCGATGGATGGTGGGTGCTGGTTCAATTGGCAAAGTCATCGGAGTTAGAGTGTGCTCCTCTCGAGGTCAAGGGTTCGAGTCCGATTGAAAGCGGATTTAGTGTACTTTAAGCCGTTACAAAAGAAAATAACAATAATAATAGAATAGACTATGAAAATTATGATTTAGTCCTTCAAAATATGTAAACCATCTGGGACACGGCTGTAAATAATTTTGTTTGGTTTGGGAATCTGTATAATATTTTTTAATTTTTAGTACCGGCATAAAGGTTATTGATCTTGCTGTATCTTATACTGTTGCAGAACCGATGGAGTTGCCCAACATGACCTTTGCAAGGAAGTAGGCAAAAACAACAACGACATGTATTATGTACTAAGGCAGCTTGAAACCCGCGGGTTAATCGTGAGGCAGTCAGCAATGATAAGGAAGAAGGTAGCTGGCAACGAAGAACATAAAAACGGTTCAATAGTGAACACCAATATGGTGTATCTATACCGTTATGCAAAACATTTGGGTCGCTTACAAAGACTTGAAATTACCAAAGAGGACAAAGCTTTCACCGATAATGATGAAGAAGACAAAGAAGTTGCTACAGGAGATGGTGTTTCTGAACAACGCATAAACAACTATGTACCTGCTTTTAGAGCTATTTGCGATAGACTAGAAAAGGCCGATGGCAAGGTTCTCGTTGTTTCAGATATAAAAAGGGAATTAGGTTACCGCAAAACACAAGGACATAGGGCTTGGAGAAATGTAAGCAAGGGTTTAATGTATCCCTACATTTGCTTTTCATTAAGTTTTTCCTCACTGAATTAACTTTGTTGCGCAAATGTTCGTAGATCTTGAACAAGCTGAAAGATGCTAGTATAGTCGAGGAGTTTTTTGCTAAAGTGAACAATAAGGTAGTCTGGTTATAGTGTTTACATGTAAAAGTATTATGTCATCGTCATATGATTTATTCTCTGTCTTATATATATTGTTTGTGATTCAGGATGTTAACTGCCTACGGCTGCTAAAGAAATTTTCGCCTGAAACTTTTATGTCGAAAGGTCATGGCGGTGGAGATGATGATCATGTTAAACCGGTAAAAAGAGGCCAAATCACTGAACAGCTTTTTGAGCTTCCTATTGAGCAACAAATTTATGATATGATTGATGCCGAAGGTTCCAAAGGGTTGACTCTTAACGAGGTGTGTGCTAGTCAAAACCTTTCAAGTCAAGTATATATATTGAAAATGAGATTTTTTTTTTGTATATTCATTGGTGTAAACAGGTATTCAAAAGGCTTGGCATTAACAACAAACGATACTATCCTCGTGTTCTTGAAATGGTGTCTAGATTCAAGATGCATATAGATTCAGAAGGCCTTAATAGAGGTTCAGTCTACCGAGTTTGGACTTGTGGGAACTACAACGCTGGAGCTCCTAATACTCCACCGAGCAAATCAGAATATTCCATGATTGAGAAACCTCCGACTCATGCGCAAGCTGGACAGCTGATGCTGACTCACACTATGCAAAATGCAGATGATAAGACCACTAACGTAGATGCCGAGGCTGGTGAAGAACAGAGCAATAATCCAGTTCCCGATGATAAGCAAAATGCTGCTAATGATATAGTTCCTGATGCGGAACTTCAAATTGTAACTGTAAAGCCCCCACCGAATCCTGTTTCTTTAGAGATATCTTCATCTGATTCACCAGCAAACCGAAAGCGCCGCTCTTATATAGCCTATCCATGTATTGGTTTCAAATCAGTTAGCTCACTAAGGGAGCAGCGGATACTTGAAAAACTACAGGTATGTATGTATAATGCATGAGACAAGGGCATTTTAAGATAACCAAAAGTGAAGAACTTTTTTTTTTGCTTTAATGCATAAGGTACAACCTAAAATAGAGGTAAATTAGTCTTTCAAACACTGATTACACTTTAATCCTCTGATCTTAATTACACTTTAATTCCCTCATCTTTAACAAAATTATAGATAACTAGGGGGTTGTCCCTGCGCGTTGCGGCAAGCGGGATTCAGACGGTTTATTTCCTTGCACTCAATATAGTAAACCAAAAAATACAATCATAACATGTCGAAAGGCTATTGGCAAATGTTCGTTTGTTTAAGATTTCATTGAATCAGAGTTAGGAAAAACGTATCAAGAATTACTTAGTCAGATTTAGGTTAAATACCGAAAGAGAGGGAAAAACAATTTAAAAACCAAGTCCAAACTCAGTCGCTCAAGAAATGACTATCAATTATTTTTTATAAACATAAACCTATAGATTCAAGTCTAAAAAGAATATTACATATACACTCTTAAAAACATTTATATACATAGTAATATAATTCTATTATCATTATTATTATTATTATTATTATTATTATTTATAGTAAAAAAATCTTAAAGCGAATACAATTATAAAATATTTAAGTAATACAATAATGAATTAAATAAAATCAACGCCGATATAAGATTGTAAGTCATATTAAAAACAAATAAATTCTTAAACCTAAACTATTAAAGTGAATGAACTTATAAAATATTTAAGTAATATAATAATAATAAATTGAATAACATGTAAGCTCCATATTACCACAGGATTAAGTTGTATTAAAAACAAATCTTTCTCTTTAAACTTAAACTATTATTCTTATACACAATAGCAAATAGAAGTGGACCCCATGCTCCATGATGTTATGACATTTCTATCCTTCTCCATATAAATTCTCTATCCATAAAGCTTAATGGCATCTTTGTAATTAAACTTAAAAGTGAGGGCTTTATGTGCACTGTAGCTTGTGATGTTTTTTAATATATAATAAAATAAAATAAAATATAATATAATATAATATAATTTGTTAGTAGTTACGCTTTATCCTCTTTATAAAAACTAACTACCCCACAATTTTTAAACAACCGTAACTTTTTAGTACGTATATATTTAAAAAAAAAAAATTACACCATAAAAACAAGCATTTTATTTTCTTTAATTTGAGTATAGCATAACTATAGTTTTTTTTTGAGATATGCTACGTGATTAACGGTGTCTAGGGGTGAGCAATAACCGAATCGTTTGACAAAACCAAACCCGAATCAGACAAGACCAAACCAAAATCAACCAACAATTGAATCAACTGAAAATCGATTAACCAAAAATCGAATTACCAAAAACCGGTTATCAGTTTTTTTGTACCCTTGTTTAACCAAAATTAACCGAACCGAACCTAACTGTTCATATTTTCATATATTTCTAGCTTTATACCTCTTGTTCATGTAATGTACTTCAAATTTTATACCTCCATTTCATGTATTTATACCTCAACTCCATGTATTTTTAAATAAAAGTTTTAGCTCCAGTTTGGTTTTGGCTATTAACCAAAATTTAACGAACCAAACAAAAAACCGTCAATCTAACTGAATAAACCAAACTGATCAACCGAAAACCAATTGCAAAATAAAATAGACTAACTAATGACTTCGGTTTCAGCTTTAGTTGAGGATAATAACCGAACCAACTGAACCATGCACACCACAATGAAATGGACTAACCGATGGCTGCTTATGACGTATATACCGGTTCTCTGTGCGTATTTGTAAATACACACACACACACACACACTCACACACACACACGCATATATATATGTATGTATATTTGAGAGAGTTTTTATAAAAAATTGTTTTGTAATGTTCCATTTAAGCAGGAAGAAAAGTTCTTTATACAACCTGAGCTACAAAGGCTGCTGGATAGTGTTAATAATCTTGACAAGAAGCAGAGTACTACAATGGACAAGAAGACTCTAGATCGTAGCTTAAACAAACTTCAACAAGACGGACACTGCAAATGCATTACTTTTGGAGTCCCGTCTCTTACTAATATTGGCCGAAAGCGTACAGTTGAAGTAATTCTACACCCATCTGTATATGACGCAGAAGACCTCTCAGATCGGGTTCATGACAGACTAAGGTTATTTGAAAAACAACTGCGTGTTCAATCTTCTTTAAAACACAAAGTTGGAAAATGTAACAAATCAATCCCCGTATTAAACGTGGAGAGAATTAACACAGGGTCGAGAATAGATTATTCTCAAGCTGAGACGTGTGAAGCAATGAAAAACAACGGTTTTGTATTGGCAAAAATGGTTCGTGCGAAGTTGCTTCATGTGTTTCTATGGGGTTATCTCACTGGTTTACCCGGTTGGGATGATGCAATAAAAGACGGATATGAACAGAAGAACGTACATAGTAGTTGTAAATTGTTTGAAATAGGTGAAGCCGTTAAGGCTATGCCACTTGAGTTGTTCCTGCAGGTTGCGGGTTCCAGTTTACCGCTTGAGTCTTTGGTTGAGAAATGCAGGAAGGGTTTACTCCTTTCTGATCTTCCTGTAGATGAGTACAGGTGTCTCATGGATACTCGAGCAACTGGACGCATTTCAATTCTTATTGATATCTTAAGACGTCTCAAGGTATTAATTACTCTGAAATTTAGTTGGGCAAGTTTCATTATATATACTAAATTTCTATAAATATGCTATTTTTGTCACATCAATCAACTTTGGCATTAACCAACTTTAGCCACTCAACTTTAATAATGACATGTTTAACCCCTCACCTTTAATAATGACATGCTTAGCCCCTTAACTATTCGGAGCCGAGGGTCGCTTTGGAAGCAGTCTCTTTATCCTCAGGGATAGAGGTAAGGTTTGCCTAAATCTCACCCTCCCCAGATCCTTCCACTAGCTTTGCTATCTGGGGATTTATAGGGTATGGTTGTTGTGTTAGCCCCTTAACTAAAACAACTTTAGTCCCTCAACTTTAGTAATGACATGTTTAGCCCCTTAACTAAAACATCAAACAACTTTAACTCTCGCGATTTGCTTACTTTTATCTACGTTTCGAACCCGCTGCGGAGCGTGGGTGGTAACCAACTAGTTTGGATTATTGCTAGAGATAGGTCAGGCTGGGTAACCGGCCGGAATGAGTGATTCATAGAACGGTTCAAATATTTGGGTTCACTGAAAAGTTGTAGAAGTTTTGCAATATACTTCGTTTGTGTAGAATGTTTATTTTCCTCCCTGAATATTCTTTTGGATTTTTTGGCAGTTGATACGATTGATTGGTGGTGACATTCCTGTGGGCCCACATACTACTCTTAGCCATTCACTAGAATTAAAGCCGTACATTGAGGAACCTGTGGGAATGGTTTTGCCATATACAGGCGTCAATTCGTTCGATCTTCGACCGCAGGTCAGACATGATTTTGTTCTTGTAAGCAAGATAAGCGTCGATGAATATTGGAGCACCTTGGAGTATTGCTATGCTGCTTCTGATCCAAAAGCCGCTTTGCATGCGTTCCCTGGATCTACCGTACATGAGGTATATCATGCCCGTGCATGGGCCTCAGCCCGAGTTATGACAGCTCATCAACGTGCTGAGCTATTTAAACTTGTAGCAAATGAAGATTTAGATAAAAAGATATCCTTCAAAAAGTGTGAAAAGATCGCAGAGAATCTTCATTTGACCTTGGAGCAGGTTTGTTCAATTGTTTGTTCTTCTTTGTTACTCATATGATGAAATTATCTTTTCCGTCTTGTAAATCGATTAATGCTGAATTGAAGGTGTTGCGTGTATTCTACGATAAGCGACAAAAGTTTAAATCAAAGTTAGCACTAACGCATGCTTCATCACCTTCAAAAAGAAAAAAGTCTTCCAAACGAAAATCACCAGTAAATAATGATAATGATAATCCATTCGACGAAGAGTCGGGAAAAGTGAAGCAAGCCAAAATTGCAAATAATGCGACAAAAGAACAAAAATCTTTACAAAGGTTGATCGACGAAATCGATGAAGCAAATATGTTGATTAATGAAATCGATGGCCAAAACCAAAAAGACGCTGTAGATGATGATCTGGCACTGAATCAAGATGAAAATGGTGATCCTTGTTCTGCTATACATGATTGTGTCTTGTCAAAGCTGCAATCTTCACGGCAGAAACGGTTTGCATGGACAGAAGACAAAGATAGGTAATAATATGTAGTTATTTTGATTTTTTATTAACGTGAGCGATTTTTCTAATAACTTTTATACTTTATTTATGATTTTTTTTCAGGCAATTGGTGATTACATTTGCGAAACACCGTGTTGCTCTTGGAGCAAAATTTCACCGTGTTGAGTGGGCCGCACTTCCGAATCTACCGGGACCTCCTGATACATGCAGAAGAAGAATGGCGCTTCTCAACAGAAATACGCAGTTCAGAAAAGCTTTAATGAGACTCTGTAACATGCTTAGTGTGAGGTACGCAATACATCTAGATGCTTCCAAGAACAAATCACTTGGTGATAACTGTAAAGTGATTGTTAAGGATCATGCTCCTGTTGATCATACAAATGATATGAACACTGAAGAACGATGGGATGATTTTGATAACAAAGACATACAGACGGTCCTGAACGAGGTTCTAAAATACAAGCAGATTGCTAAACTCGAGGCCCCTAAAGGTGCTCGATATAACTCCACGTTTGGTCGGTCAGATGGTGGTGAATCACATGTAAGATTAGCCTAACCCCTTTCCATCTTGCATATCATACATTCATACTATTAGGCATACATCCTTTTTCAAGTAAAATGCCATTTTCGTCCCTGAGGTTTGACCAGTTTTGCTACTTTCGTCCAAAGGTTTGTTTTTCCGCATCTTGATCCAAAAGGTTTGAAATATTGCCATTTTCATCCGGCTCGTTAACTCCATCCATTTTTCTTCGTTAAATCGGGTATTTTCGTCTTTTTTGTTAACTTAAAGGCAATTCGGTCTTTTTAGGGGTATTCGGTCTTTTTACATAAATTGGAAAAGACCGAATTGCCCTTTAAGTTAACCAAAAAAAAGAAATACCACAGAGTTAACGGAGAAAAATGGATGGAGTTAACGAGCCGAATGAAAATTACAAGATTTTAAACCTTTTGTATCCAGATGCGGAAAAACAAACATTTGGAAGAAAGTCGCAAAACTGGCCAAACCTCAAGGACGAAAGTGGCATTTGACTCTCCTTTTTGTGTATGATAAACGTTCTTTTTCGCTCGTGTGCTTAGGAATTGGATGAAAACAACTTAAGTTCGTCATCTACACCTACCAATGAGTTAAAGAAGGATGGTGGAAAAAGACAAGTGTCCGCTCGAAGATCAAGGAGTCGTCTTTCGAAAAGCTATACTAAGCTTATGAATAAAGTAAAAGATTTTGGTACACAAGTGTACAAATCATTAGCAGTTTCTAATGCAATAGAGCTTTTCAAGCTTATATTTCTTAGCGCCTCAAAAGCTCCAGAGGGCTCCGTTTTTCTAGCGGAAACATTGCGCCGATATTCTGAGCATGATCTTTTTACCGCTTTCAACTACCTCAAAGACAAAAACTTTATGGTAACAACATTTCTATTATCGAGTAAATAACATTGTTGTTTTTCGTTCATTCGTTACTCTTTACTCTGTTGGCAGGTGAGGGGTAGTGACATTGGTGAGTTTGTACTCTCGCGGCAGTTTTTACGTAACATTTCTTCATCTCCGTTTCCCGAGGATACCGGGAAAGGAGTTGGTAAAATGTCCATGTGGCTTCACGAGAGAGAAAACGATTTACTAGACAATGGAGTAGATCTACCTGCTGACTTGCAGTGTGGAGAAGTCATCCAACTGTGTGTGCTGATGTGTACCGGAGAAATATCAATGTTCCCGTGTTTGCCTCACGAAGGTATTGGAGAAATTGAGGAATTAAAGAAACGTAAATGTGACAACAATGAAATTCGCAGTGCTGAACTAACGAAAAAGCCGAAATTATTAGACAATGAAACATTTACCCGTAAAGATAAAGGTTTCCCAGGTATTCAGTTATCTGTAAGCCGTCGGTTAATGTCACGAGTTGATGAAATCACATCGGTTTCCAATTTGGAGTGCGCTTCTTCATCATCTGGACGAATGGAAGGAGTCTTAAAGTCAAACGGTGCGTCTGAGTCAACATGGGAAGCGATGACTTGCTATGCAAGACATCTTGTATCTTCTGCGGAACTGTCTCCCGATCTGTTCAGTACGGTTTATTCAGCCATCCATAAGTCTGGTGACCAAGGCTTACGCATGGAAGAAATCTCCCGTATAATTGATGTGCAGGGTATGCATTTCGTTTCTTAGTTGTCCCATAGAGGTAGCGTAATGGCCTAATGGGTGGATCGGGTAATTTGTCGATCTGTAGTGCGAGATAAAACCAGCTGGGTTGACCCGCTAATAATTTACTATTTTTTAGAGTAAAATGCCATATTTGTCCCTGAGGTTTGGCCAGTTTTGTGACCTTCGTCCAAAGGTTTGTTTTTCCACATTTGGATCCAAAAGGTTTGAAATCTTGCCATTTTCATCCGGCTAGTTAACTCCATCCATTTTCTCCGTTAAGACAGGGGTATTTCGGTCTTTTTCACTCTATTTAAGTTAGTAAAAAAGACGGAAGTACCTCTGACTTAACAGAGAAAAATGGATGGAGTTAACGAGTCGGATGAAAATGGCAAGATCTCAAACCTTTTGGATCCTCATGCGGAAAAACAAACCTTTGGACGAAACTGGTCAAACAGGACGAAAATGGCATTTTACTCTTTTTTTTTATTTGTAAATGGTTGATGCATGGATGAAAATTATAATCTAAATATTTGAATAAAATGATTTCGGAGGTAGTATGCATTAAAATAGACGTTGGGTATTCAAATGATTTCGGAGGTAGTATGCATTAAATTAGACGTTGGGTTATTTTCAATAATCAATCATCCATTCCCCTTTTAGGATAAAACATAATCCAAATGGACCCATTCATAAATGGGCCAAATCCGCCACCTCTCTTTATCTTTTTCTCATGCATACAAATCTAACAATATTGCAAATGCTTTTAGGGGAAAACATGCCAGAACTTGTTGTCGAGGTGCTTGAGGTATTCGGGCGTGCTTTAAAGGTTAATGCTTACGATTCTGTTCATGTTGTTGACTCTCTGTACCGGTCAAAGTACATGTTAACCTCAATGCCATCTCATCAACATGATCTTCACCCCATGGCGCCAGAAAGTTATAATACTAGTGAGCCACCAAACTTGCGGCAAGAAAACCGAGAAAATATAAGCAAAAAATTAGTGGAAGTGATTTCCACAGACGTTGATGAGGTGCAACACAGAGTAACGATCCTAAACCATCTGGAAGAGGTTCTGGTTCCTCAACCTATGAGTGAAGTGAATAAAAGCAATGAAATCGAAACCGTAATGGGTTCAAGAAAGGGCACGCAGGATGAAAAGTGTGAGTTTAGGATGGATGATTCTTCTGGTTCTTATAAGCCGATATTGCCTTGGGTAAATGGAGATGGCACGGTTAACAAGATAGTTTACAAGGGACTTGTACGTCGTGTGCTTGGCATTGTGATGCAAAATCCTGGGATATTGGAGGTATCTGTACTTTATTAGTTATTGATATCTGATATATTTATATAAATACATATATATTGCATTTACAATTTACAAATTATGTCTGAAAGCAATCTGTTGGTTCTTTAGAATTGATAAGAGATAGACATTTACAATTTACAAATTATGTCTGAAAGCAATCTGTTGGTTCTTTAGACTAGAGGTATACCGTATACCTGCTCTCTGCAGCGGAATACAAAATTTATCTTTTCAAAAGTTTTAAAAACATTTTCATCATCTTTTAACTTTTTTTGCAGGAGCACATTATAAGCCAAATGAATGTATTAAATCCTCAGGTATGATACTGGAAACTTAAAGTGTATTATGATGCAGATAAAGTGGTGCGGTTTTCTATTGAAAATAAAGTAGTAATTTAGAGGTGGCAATTTCGACCTGTTTACCTATGAATGAGTCAACTTATGTTATTATTATTATCTCTAATTGGTCAAACGATACAAAAGACTTCAGTTTAGAAGAACGTGTATTTGAAACATTTAACTATTTAAAAAAAGTATGAAAATTTTGATTAAAACGTGTTTTGGGCCCCAACCCACCCTGTTAAAAAACCGCATGAAAGAGATGAGTAAGCATAAATCTAACAGTTAAGTTATACGTAACTGTTTGCATTGCAAAAGGGTATGATTGACTATTGGTGTATTATAATAAAGCATTAATTATACAATTTTAAAACTGTTTTCTTTACATGTGGACACTTGTTAATCCTTAAAATTGTACACATTTTCTTTTACAGAGCTGTAGAAAATTGTTGGAGCTGATGATTCTGGATAGTCATATCACGGTGAGGAAGATGTATCAGTCCATATCGAATGATCCCCCCACCATGTTACACCGCCTTCTTGGTTGCAGTAGCTCGAAGAAACCAAAGTTGATCTGCAGAGAACATTTGTTTGCAAACCCGAAGAGTATCAACTATTTGTAAATCAACGACATGCAGTTGTAATGATGCCATCGTCAGTTATTTCCATATGATGTTGAAGTTGTGTAATGTAATACTAGTAAATGGTGATCAACTGTTATTTGCTTTGATGATATAAATTAGGGGTGAGCAAATTAACTGCCATAACTGATAACCGACATAAACGATGGTTATGGTTATGAAACTTTGTATAACCGACTAATTGGTTATGGTTACGGTTACGAAGCTTTGGTTAACCGATATAACCAAAACTGAACCAAACATGTAATGTTAAGTCTATATAATGGATTTATATACATTAACTATATCGAGATTTTTACTAAGATAAAATTATGTTACTAGCAAAATGATCTTGATGCAGATGCCTTATTTTTATGAAGAATTGAGGTGTTATGATAATAATTTTTTGTTTTTGATGAGAATTACTTTATTAAAAGGAATCTCATGTTGATAGTTTAACAAAAAAGTAGTCTTTGTTATCGAATAAAAAATGCCTAAGCTAAGTCCAAACCATGCACGCCCCAAATCCACAACCATATTTATTTTAAACCTTGCTTGGTTAATTAACCGAAATTAACCAAAACCGAACCATAATCGATTAACCGTAACCAATGTTTGGTTATGGTCATGGTTAAGGATATTCCGTAATCGAAGCTAGCGGTTACGACTATGGTTAATACTAAAAACCGAACCAAACCGATCCATGCAATCCCCTAATATAAATAACCAATTTAGAAGACTCACTAAGGTTGGTGGGTGTCATCTCACTGTCTTAGTATGGCAGCGAGGTTTGTGGCGGGATGGTAAGGTGATTTGGCATAGCGTTAACGTCAGAACACCTTCCCTCACCTTCCGTACCACCCTAAAACCTTCGGGACCACTTAACCTTCAGGATGATTCCCCTATCTAAGTAAGCCATGTTGCATTCACACACACACTAGATGGGTGCCCGCATACTCAAAATATAATGCTTGTTTTTATGGTGTATTTTTTATTTTAAATATTAACTTATTAAAAGGTTATAGCTGTTTATAAATCATGGAAGAAGTTGGTTTAAAAGCCAACAATATTTTTTAAAGGATTGTACTATATGTTAAAAAGTTGTAATATTTGAACTTTTAAAAATTATGTAAGATTACCTTTTTGCTCTCATATGTAAAATAATATAGTAGAGAGTTGTTCGCAATGCAATGGAAACACAGACTTTAGTAATCACGTAACATGTTTTTCGTAATTAAAAAAACTATAGCAATATTATACTAAATTAAAACAAATAGATGTGTAATTTAATACACACACATATATGTATATAGGGTTCATACGAGAACCAACTTTAGGGCGAGAACCATGAGAACCAATGTGAACATAACCAAAATAAACCCAAAACAAACAATAAACCCCCACCCCCCGCCACCTAAAAATCTAAACTATACCCCACCAAAAAGTGAGGAATTGGGAACCATGTATTTCAGTATTAACATGTTAAAAAATCCAACTTAACATGTTAAAAATCAATTTTTAAATTTTTTTCGAAACTTTTGCATATAAATACATGAAGAAGCCTTTTCAATAAAAAAATTTAAAAACTAAAAAAATTTCTTAAAAAACAGTAAATAAAAGGTAAAAAAATTTACAATTTTTTGAATAGTTTCTACACATCTTTATATGCAAAAACTTCGAAAAATAATTTTTAGCATTTTAAGTTTATTTTTTTAATGTATATTTAACATGTTAAATACACTGTTCCCTGGTCCTCCACTTTTTTAGTGTTCTTCAATGAACCTCACACCATACATTTAGTGAAAAGTTTAAATAAAAAAGGCTCTTAGCGTGCAATGGTACGCGACCACCAATATAACATGCGTAATTATGCAAATAACGTGCGTAATTATGGTTAACCCAACCCATGCGTAATTATGCAAATTACATGCGTAATTAGGGTTTAGCCCAACCCATGCGTAATTATGTATTTTAACGTTGTTGTTGCTCTCAAGTGCCGTGGATTCAACAACAAATGCGGGATTACGGTTTGAATTTCACGCAAACTCCTATCTTGGTTGACAATAACTCTGCTATCTCTATAACTAACAATCCGGTAAATCATTCGCGAACTAAAGACATAGACGTTAGGTGATGCGTGTGAAGTGTGTATATAAGTTTAAGTATATTTTAAGCGCTTTTACACTTTCTTTAGCCAAGTTTTAAATTTATAAAACACGATATTTACTAACACTAAACACACATATGGGCAAGTGCACCCATCGTGAGCGTAGTATAGTGTTGGTAAGATACCGAGGTCGTCCAAGGACACAAGAGCTTTTAGTACCGGTTTATCCTCAACGTCTAATCAAATCAAAAGTTTAGAAAAATGTTTTAAACTAAAAAAATAAAATCTAATTAAAATGCAGAAAAATAAAAATAAAAGTAAAAACAGATAGACAAGATGAATCACTTGGTTCCGACTCGTGTTTAGTGTAACCTTTGATTATTTCCGCACTTTTACACTTTATTAAGAGATTATCTTAGTTATTGTAGTAGGCCCCTCTTTTGGAGGTGACGTTACCCTCAACCCAGTAGTTTGAGTCAACAAGGATACAATCCTAAAGGGTTGGATTATTGAAAGATAATTAATTAAGTTATTAATGCATATTGTGGTAGGCCCCTCTTTTGAAGGCTACGTTACCCTCGGCTAAGTAGTCTAAGTCAGCAGGGATACAGTCCTAAGTAGCCGGGTTAAAGTTTTAATAGTAGTTTAACTTATGAGGGGATCAAAGAGTTTGGACCCCCGCCATCCAATACCGTTAAGTATTGAAGGAGGTCCTACTTAATTTGACCCAGGTCCTTTGCAGGATCTATACACTGAACAATGGCAAGACTCTTACCAAACCGTTCCCTTAACCCCCGACCAGGTAGCCAACATACCTCCATATAGACCGTGGAGGTATGAATGGTGAAAATCTTTTATTTTATATAGACAGTAAAATAATGCCAAGACACCACGGACAAACGATAATGAAGAATCACCTTCAACATAAGAAACTAGTTATTAAAGTCATTAATACATAACCAATTAAAAAGTGTGAAAAGATTAAAAATAAAAAGTATTACACTAGACACTTTGTCTTCACCAAGTGATGTAAGAGACTTAGGCAAACATGGCCTTGATTGTCAAGAACTCTTACGATCAATCTTGGATCCCGAGACGACTCACACACTCTATGATGGACAATGGATGATGGTGGTGGATGATGGTGTTATGGTGGTGGTGGGTGGTGGGTGAAGTGTGAGAGAGGTGGTGTGCCAAGGGATGGTTTGAGCTTAAGCCAAGCACTCCTATTTATAGGCTGAACAGAAGCTCGGGCACGGCCCCGTGTCCGTTGGGCACGGCCCCGTGTCCATCCTCTTCTCTGTCTTCATTAATTGCTTTTGTCTGCATTAGTTGACCACGGCCCCGTGTCCGCTGGGCACGACCCCGTGTGCAGAAGCATATCTGTACTATCAAGATTTGCCTGGATGCTGCGAATCTTATAGTTGACCACGGCCCCGTGTCCGCTGAGCACGGCCCCGTGGTGGGCGATGGAAGCTTCTACAACTTTGTCTTTTATGCTGACACTTGGGCACGCCCCCGTGTTCATTGAGCACAGGGCGTGTTCAGCCTTCTGTTCTCTTGTTTTGCTTGGGAAGATGCTTTCGGGGAGGTCGGGCATGCCACGTTTGTTCCTTTTCTTGTATTTATGTTAGATTTAGCTGCCTTTTTGCTTCTTTTGTTAATTTGAACTCATTTAATCCTGAAAATACAAAAGGAAGACAAAAATACACTTTTTCCAACATTAGTACTAAAAAAGGGTTAGTTTTATGCCACAATTGATGTAATTTATATGTTGCATTTTGCACACATCAAATACCCCCACACTTGGATCTTTGCTTGTCCTCAAGCAAAACTCTTTATAATGTGGCTTTACACTCCCAAATGGAATGGGTAGAAGAGAAGGTTTTTTGGGCTTGTCATAGAGTGTCGGGATTTCCAAGATTCTTTATTACGTTTTATTTTTATTTATTTACAATCCTATTCGTCATGATTTATTTAAAACTTTTCATAAGATAAATTACTTATTAGGGCATAACATGCCTCTTTAAAATTCCATTTATATACAAGTTCACATACCTCACGGGGGATCACTCAACACTCGGCCGAAGATGTATTTTAGTGAATCACTCGAGAGCGGCATGGAACTTACTCCTACCATAGGCTTGCCAAGCAATTAATTATTTTGTATATTTGTGTCTTTGCAAACAATTATGTAATGTATGTGTGTAGATAGCATGACAACTCAGGAAACGGGGCATATATGTAATGTGTTGACTTTTGTTGACTGATGTCATCCGATCGGATTACCATCCGATCGGATAGCACTCATCCGACCGGACATCATGTTATCCGTTCGGACAGGATGTCATCCGATCGGATAGCTTGTTATCCGAGCGGACAACACTCACCACTTCCTGAGTTGCCTATAAATACCTCGTCAGGGTATTACTTTTGGGACTTTTGACTCTAGAGAGAAACTGATCAGTGTCTGTTTTTCTACCTGAGCTTTGTACTTTTAGAACAACTAATAGAAAGAACAGACTGTGTTTAATCGTTGAATTATGTGTTGATCATCTGTGATTTGTCATAATGGATTCCGCACATTAGACAAAGTCGATTCATCTTGTTCCTTACGATCAGATCCTGTGCAACGGGACCAACAAGTGGTATCAGAGCATCCAGGGAGCTGAATCGAGATCAACGACACCGAATTCACCGGAATTCGAGTTTCACTTGCCGATCAGAGTCAAATTTCACCGGAAATTTGACATTTCTTGCCGATCAGATTCAAATTTCACCGGAGATTTGACATATTTCTTCTCTTTCTACTCATTTCTTGCATTATCTCTCAGTTTGTTACCTTAAAATCAGAAAAAACTTAAAATTGAACGTGAATCTATGGTTAAAAATTGATAAAATCAATATCATTTGATTCGCAATCAATCAAAGTATAATCCTACTAAGTTTCATAATCAAATTCAACCTAAAACTAGATCAAATTCATCAAAAACCATGTTTAGCTGTTCATATGACGTCATCCACTCGCTCGGACAGCTGTCCGAACGGATTGGAATAGTTAGTATCTGCTAGTTGCTTGCTGACATCATCAGTGTTACTTGCTTGGATTACTATCCGAGTGGTGTGATTAAGTTTGATCAAGAACTTCAGCTTACGTCATCATCTCACCCGATCGGATAGCAATCCGATCGGATAGGATTTGGAAGTGCTAGTTTACCTGTTAACCTGTCATCCGGTCGGATCACCATCCGAGCGGTGAAAGGTTGAAAAGTCAACTTTCAAAGTCAAGCTTGTCACTCGAACGGATAACCATCCGAGCGGATCACCATCCGGTCGGATAGCCTGTGTCACTCGTTCGGATAGTGACTCGATCGGATCATCATTCGATCCAGGAGTTTTATTTTTGAAATTTTTGAAATTTGCAAAAATTTTCTAAGTGTTTGTTGACTATTTCAGGTACGTGAAAGATGGACGAATTCATGAATCCTTTCAGTGATATGTTTGCCTTTGCTGGAAACTCTGGAGATGATGGTACTTCTAGCAACACCAATGAGAACACGTCAAATGCAAAGAAAACTTTGACGGATGCTTTAGGCGTGGAAAGTGCATACGGAACATATAACAAACCCCCAAAGTTGATGGCGATCGAAGAGTAAAGTCGGTGGGCCAAGAAATTTGAAGAATGGCTAAAGGCTTTTGCGTATACCAGCTGGAAAAGTCTGAAGAATGGATACAGTGATGGAGGGAAAAATGGTGAAAATTTGACATCAACTGAAGAAATAGATGTTTTTGTTGCCGAGCAAAAGTGCATCGCGTTGCTATTTCAGTCTGTTCGAGAAGATATAATATCTTTGATCGAGTATACCAATGCTAAAGATCTGTGGAAAAAGTTAGAAGTAAAATGCTTGGGAAGTACAGAAATAGTGAAAAACAAAAGGAAACTACTAAGAAAAGAGTTTGATTTATTTGGTTGTTTAAAAAATGAATCAGTTTGTAAGATGATTGAGAGGTTTGGGCACTTGAAATTGGAACTGGCGAGACATGGAATTACCTACTCTCAAGAAGAGTTAGTCGACAAATTGTTTGACTCATTGCCAGATGAGATGGATTGGCAATACTTTGCCTTGATGTTGAAAAATACGATCAAGACTGAGAATCTTATAGTTGATTTGTTGATCGAAAGACTAGAGAGTCACGAGCTGGAAATAAAGAAAACAAACAAAGTGAATCACTCGTTATATCAGCAGAATTTGGAGTTGTATTATCCAAAAAGCATGATTCCCAAGAATACGTCTCCCAAGACAGCTTTTTCTGCTGAAAATTTCAACAAAATCCAAAATTCCAACACATCTAGCAAAGAGAGTGCAAGCAGTGGATTTCACAGTGGCTCTTCGTCTACTTCAAACCAATCAGATGAAAAGAACTTATTTCAATGCAACATCGCTGTAGATTTAAAGAACGCTCAAAACTTCAGCGAGGAGTCTGCAAAGCAACAAATGGTTTTCTTAGCTTCTGTGCTAGAGTCGTATGAAAGCCTTGTGGCAGGAAAGATTGGCAACACCAACCTAACAAAGGAAGATTACGATCAAATAGATCCTGAGGAGATGGAATTGATCGACATAAGGTGGTGTATGGCCAGTGCAGTGAGAAGGGCACAACGTTTTATGGAGATTACAGGAAGAAAGTCTATTGGTGGACCATCTACCAAGTTAGACTTTGACAAGTCAAAAGTGACCTGTTTCAAATGTAAACAGAAAGGTCATTTCAAAAGAGAGTTCCGAAATGCTTATGCTGATGATTCTGAAAATCCGTTCAAAGAAGATTACTACAAAAGAGCGATTTATCATCAGAATAAATCAGAACCGCCCAGAATGAAACAACTTGAGGACAATAAAGAAAAATCTAGAGCTCTCGCTGTGATTCATGACGATGAAGGGTTTGACTGGAGTGAGTTGTTACCAGAGGAGGATGCGGTTGGATATGCTTTTATGGCAAAGACTGTTGAACCTGTTCCTTTTAAAGACAACAGAAATGAAGAAGAAAAGTATGTCAACAGAAAGATGATAGCTCAAAACAGAATAATCAGAATATCTGATATATACACTGAAGCAAAAAGGGCAAAGAGATGGGATCCAGACATGTAACACCTCGAAAATTCGCGTCCTATAATGTGTTGACATGTGTCATAAGTTTGAACGTGTGGAAGAATGTTCTTGAAGGACTAAAGTTGACAATCATGGAAAGTATGTAAATATACGAGTTCTAAATATCAACAGTGAATAAATATATTGTACATTAACCCTACATGATGCTCATACCTTAAAACGAATAAATCATGGATCATACGAAGCTAAATATGAAAGAAAGTGAGAGATTACAAACTACAGGGGTTAAATGTGTCAACATGTTTAAGTTATACCTCTGAGTGACCTTTTAGCAAGCCCGAAGCTTTGTAACGATAAATTATGCTCACTAGAATACACGATAAAAATTTCATAAGGATTCGTCATCGTATGAGAAAGTTATAGTCAAATTCGTATGCGAAGGGTTAAAAGCGTCAACGATGAAGTTTAGGACCTTTCGGGTGACAATAAGGTTAACCGAGGACTAAACAAAGTAGGTAAATGTCTTAAAGCCCTTATAAGTCAATTTAGAGGGCTCATTGTGCAAAACAAGACGTGAAAGCGACCTTTAGAAGGACCGGGGACCAAAACTGCAATTAATGGAAAATTGTTTTGGCAGATCACACATGCTCGCATAGCGCGAGCACTAGCTCTTATGCCGTCGCGCTACGCGACGGCCCTATCTGATCAGAACTTTGATTTTTGTTGGATCTTGTTTGCCATAACCCTTGTAACCGCCTTTAACTCGATTTTCCTCATCTTGGGCGACCCCTAAACAACCCCTAGACACTTAGGGACACTTGTTAGTGATCAAACAACAATGGTAGACCTTGTTGTCAACAATCTATGAAGTTATGAACACTATATAAAGGCCTTGTTGCAACCATTGTGATCACACCTCATTTCTGCATTTCTGGAGCTTTTGGAAGTTCAAGAGTAGACCCTACGTCTTCCTAATCAAGCTTAGGACTTCAGTAAGTATGCTTAACCTTTCTTAGTTAAGTTTTTGCTTAGTTTTAGCTTAAAAGTCAAACCGTTGTAATTAACGGTTGACTTAGCGATTAATCACTAATGGTTCAGTGATTAGTCGAATTGAAAGTAGTTATAAGTTGGTAATTATGTGGGCAATAAACCCTTAAAAGGGCACCCTCTGATTCCCACTCTAACTAGGTCAAATGTCGGGTCAAACTTGTTATTAAAAAGTCAACAGGATACTTATTTTCTAATTTATGCATGATTAGCAATGTAGAACACATACAACCTGTTTGATCATTAATATAACTTGGTAATTAGTGTAAGAACATGTCTAAACATGTTCAACCCGACAATTTACTGTTTAGACCCGGTTCGGAACCGAAAGTCGCAAAGCTTTGACTTTTGCTTTTGCTTTGACTTCAGTTCTGACCCGTTTTGGTATGATTTAGAAATGCCTAAGAGCTCTATTTGGACCAGGTTACATGCTAGTATAACCCTCCGTGATTATACACCATGGTTCATTAGTTAACCAATTGATACGCATGATTCCGTTAATTGCCTATATGTTGACCATTATGCCCTTTTCACCTTAAAACGTGATTTTTGAAAATGTAAAAGAGTAGAAACCTTGGTTACTAATATATAAACTTGAACCCAAAGTTTGACATCAGTTTGAGGTGTAGTTTGAGAGTTATGCTCATTAGCGTAAATTGAAAACTTTATGTTAATTAAACGGCGTAATTAGCGTATAGCCTAGTTAAGCCTACTTTTTGATATCAAACTTATTACCCACTGATGTAATATATTATTTTGAGATTTTTGAAGATTTTTAATTAATTTTAGGCTGAGCATAACTAATAGTCGTAGGCTTAATCCGGTAATTGTCGGTTTTGCCCTTACGGGCTATAAAATGAGTTTTACATATCTAATTAACTTCAAACATTTTGCTACTGATTACATATGATAAATAAACTATTGTAAGCCTTCTGGAATAATAAAAATATCAGCTTTATGTATAGAACCCGGAAATGGCTTCTAATCGCCTTTTTAAGCGTTTTTTTTCTACGCATAGTATGTACTAGAACTATTTTAAACATACAAGGGTTGATAACTACTGATATTTTGGGTAAATTATAATATTTTAACAGTAAGCAAAAGTTGTTCAACTCAGACTTCAGTTTTGAGCTTTTCGGCTTATGTGAAATTACCAAAATGCCCCTACAGTGCATAGTTTGGTTATAATTGATAAATTTCACATATATACTTTACCCTACTGTTAAAACTTATTAAATTAAGTATCTTTGCTGATTATATCAGACCTGTAACTCAGGTTAACACTTAAACTCTTTTATAACATTGTAAATGACCAAATTACCCCTACGGGGCATAGTTTGTGTTTAAATTCGTTTTGGGCATAATGGAAGGTATCCTACTGATATCACAACATATTTGAGGCATATTAACTTAGGAAACCTGGTTAGGACCCTTATGATTACCCGTTACGCCTCTTGCGCGTTCGGTTCGGCTTATGTAACTAGTTTACATAAATTAGCCGAAACGGGTCAAACCTTATCGGTTTTACCCCAAAATTCAGAATGTGCCTATATTACCCATATAAGGCAAGTCTTCATTCTTGTCGGGTCTAAATCACATTCTAAAACGGTCTTCGCCCTATCGTGCGTTTGAACCGTATCTTTCTTCAAAACTAACCGGTCTAAGCATGCGCTTAATTAAAGACCCGTTAGCATTCTAATTGGTTATTTATACCATCATTCCAGACTAGAGCCTTTCGGTAAATTGTACCTACGCTTACTTAAGTGAATACGGCTGAGTTATTATAATTCTTGCTATTTAAGACAGGAGCTAGCTCAGGTAAATACTCTTAACTTATTTTCCCTATTACGGGCTTGGGATACGGTAATATAAATACCGCATGGTCAGGTATGGGATTCAAAGACCAATAAGTCGGGAAATCCAAATAACCTGTTTTAATTCGTATTGCTTGACTGAAACATTGGGGATTAATGCGACCGTGTCCTGGATATCCTTGACTCATTAAATGCAATGGCCACGACCTAAGCACGGGGTGTAGGCATACACCTGACAGATGCCATACGTTTATTAATTAATTATACCCAATAAGGGATTCCCAATAAGGGAATAGTGGTGTGTCGGTTAAATCTTGAACCGGCATAGAACCGGGCCCCGTATGTAGAGCAAGTCATGTAAAACTGATAACATGAAATATAGTTTGTCCCAAGTATAAAAGTTTAAATTTTTCCTTGTGCATTTTAATCAAAGTGTCAAAACATCTTCGTGCCTTGAGCACCTAAACCGATTTTCATAGACATTTTCAAATGAGTCGGTTGAGTGTATTTACCAGTGAAAACTGACGTATTTTAAAAAGTCTAAGTGACAGGTACAAGTACGTAATAGGCTGGAAGCTGCTCAGGACGTTAATAAGGAATCTTGCAAGTTCTAGGCGTCTAAAGTCTGTTGAACAATAATTATGTTTTAAGATCCGCCTGTGGATCCTTTACTTTCCGTTGTAATACTTGATATTACTTTATATTCGGATTGTAATATATTTATCTTTTGCTTCCGCTGTGAATTTATATATTGTGTTGTTTGACTATGATGATATCAACTACGTCACGATACTCCCCTACCGGGCCCACCGGTGACACGTGGAAATATCGGGGTGTGACAGGTTGGTATCAGAGCCAACACTGAGTGAATTAAACGCTAGCCTTTTGTGTTTAATCTCAGTTACACAGTTGCACATTCTTGAGTCTAGACAAGAACATAGGACACATTCTAATTCGTTTTATTTGTCCTTATTTGGTTCCTTTGTTATTTTCTGATTAGCTCTTGCATGGACAAGTCATTTTTGTAGAAGTCCCGTTTAGGGCAACCATATACTTGTTTAAATTTTAAAGGAACGATTATATTAAAAATATCATTCCTATATTATAAAATCTACCATTATAATAAAATGCCAATATCTAAAAAGGACAAGACCTAGCTCATGTGTCATTTTAAGACAGGGCCAAGACGGTAGTTCCACAATTAGATTCAGATCCTTGTTAACATTTCAATTTAGGATTGTTCTGCGTTAAATATTAAAGGAATCTTAAAGGTAAAACCTAGCCTAAATGTCAATGCAGACATGGCCAAGATGGTAAAACCTAGCCTAAATGTCAATGCAGACATGGCCAAGATGGTAAAACCTAGCCTAAATGTCATTTCAGACATGGCCAAGACGGTAAAACCTATCCAAAGGATTCCAATCCCTGTTAACATCTGTAAGTACGTTAACATTTTTGGTAAACTGTGAATCGTTAAAGTCACACAGGCCATCTTTTAAAAAGGGGGTTAATCTAAATTCCC
Organism: Helianthus tuberosus; assembly: GCA_030545235.1. Taxonomy (NCBI): domain Eukaryota; kingdom Viridiplantae; phylum Streptophyta; class Magnoliopsida; order Asterales; family Asteraceae; genus Helianthus; species Helianthus tuberosus. Next base: position 65,239,294 of record CM060407.1, on the reverse strand, counting down.
TTATTTGAAATAATCATCCATTAGTGATGAAATGCCTACGGGCCAAACTTGTTGTCCGATAAGACAACGACCATGGTGGTCTCTGACCCCCGTCTAAAGATGTTGGACTACGTCCAAGCATAATAGTTTGTATGATCAATGCGATCCTGACTAATATCATCAAATGAAGATGATCATATTATAAACATCCATGAGTGATGAAATGCCTACGGGCCATACTCATTGTCCTAAGGGACTAAAGACAGTAGTAGCCTTTGCCTCTCTGTCCAGAAAAGGGTAATGAACTTTGATTCAAACCTTAATGCCTCGATTCTCTGAAATCATGGCTTATATCATCCTATAAGATGATCATATTATAAACATCCCTTAGAAGGGAAGAGCCTGCGGGCTATAGTTAATTTCCTCTGAGACTAAAGACAGTGGTAGCCTACAACTCCATGTCAAGAAAAGGTAATGAACTATGATTCAAACCTCAATGCTTTGATTCTCTGAAATCATAGCTTATAATTTATAAATGTCCATGTGACTAGGCCTTTCGTGCCACTAGTAAAACTGTTATTGTTTTTATAATTAGGATAAGTTATAATATAAATCCTAAATAAATGTGAATGATAAATTAACCAGATATGGTCTATGTTTACCATGGTTAATGAATTGCCATAAAAGACAATTCCATAATAAACTCCCAAATAAACTATTGTCATTGTTTTATGCAACAGTTCAAATTAAAATGGCTAACTCGGATGAAATAAATAGTCACCCAAGGGAGAATAATGATAACGCCCGGATTAATTTAACGGGTGCTGAACTGAAGGCGTTAGTAGACGACGCTGTTACAAGGGCCTTAGAACGACAGTATGAAGAGTATAGTGGGACTCGAAGTAGGACCCTATCAACACCACATACAAAGCCACCCCCAAGAAGGATGAACCCAAGAAGGAAGATGACGAGCGTCACTCTTCTAATCATCACAGTGATCCGTCTCAACATATCATACTGAATCAAGGACCCTGTGATAAGGGTTGCTCCTACAAGTACTTTGTTTCATGTAAACCCCGGGATTTCACTGGGGAGGAAGGAGCTGTAGATTGTATGACATGGTTAGAGGAGATGGATACAGTTGTGGATATCAGCGGATGCGCTGAGAGGGATGTGGTCAAGTTTGTGTCGCAATCATTTAAGGGTGAGGCCTTAGCCTGGTGGAGATCGTTGATTCAAGCCACCGGGAAGATCCCTTTATACAACATGACTTGGGATCAGTTCGTTGCTCTTATCAAAGAAAATTACTGTCCTCATCATGAAGTTGAGAAGATTGAGACTGAATTCTTGACATTAGTCATGGAGAACTTAGATTGTCAAGCATACCTTACAAGTTTCAATACCAAGTCTCGATTGGTTCCTTATTTGATCACACCGGAACCAAAGCGAATAGCTCGCTTTATTGGGGGTCTAGCCCCAGAAATAAAGGCAAGTGTGAAAGCATCGAGACCTACTACATTCAGGTCAGCGGCAGATGTGTCGCTATCTCTCACACTCGATGTGGTTAGAAACAAGGCTGCCAAGGCCTCTGAAGATGGGAAGCGTAAAAGGGAGGAAGATAACTCCCAGAATCCTAAGAAGAGCAAATCCGAGTTCAAAAATAACGAACAGGATTCCAACAAGAAGCCTACATGCAAAACCTGCAAAAGAAGACACTGGCGACAGTGTCGATCAAACCAAAAGATAAAGCAATGTGGTATCTGTAAGAGAACTGGCCACCAGTCCCACGAATGTAGGGACATAAAGAATGCAAACTGTTTCAGCTGTGGCGAAAAGGGCCACATTAGTACTAATTGCCCTGAGGCTGCCAAGGAAGGAGCAGCTAAGTCTGGGATGGATAAGAAAGAAAACGCCTAAACTAACGGTTGAATGCCAGAGACAGTGCATCTTAATAATAGCATTAGGTGTAACACCCCGTGTTTTCACGAGTGAAAGTCAAAGTCAAGGTCAAAGTCAACGACCGATTTCGCGCGACTTGAATCGTAGAAATGTTTTTATTTTAATTATATTATGTGGAGTAAGTGTTGTTACTCACAATAATCGAATCGTGTTAATCGTATTTCAATCGACCTACGACTGTGAATCATAGGCAGTAACAATGCGATAAAGTTAAACAACTAATGATCAAGCAATGCTAATCGAATCGACATCGAATCGTAACTCGAGCTGTGTATTTTTACTTGCGTTTATACGTGTGTGTGTGCCTTACGTGTTACCTGTGCATGTTTATTTTATGTTATGTGGTGTTAATCAAGCGAACTCAATTGAAACTCGAAGTCTAACTCGAATACAATCGAACCCGAATCCGAATCCCGATCAAACCATGTCGTATACGAAGTAGTTGGGACTAAAAGTAATTTGAATAGGAAACCCTATCGAATCGTTCGCAATCGAAGCCGAAGCGTTATCGCACCGAACGCACCAAATCAGGCGACATCCGAACGGATGGTCAATCCGCACGGATTGCCAATCCGGACGGATGACCAATCCGGACGGATAGCCTATCCGGGTTACGTGCCATCCGCACGGCTCACCCTTTCCCCTTTTAGCATCCTATAAATACACGGGTCACTCTCCAACCTTTCCACTTTTGGCAAGTGACGTCCAAACCGCACGCATTCTTCACCTTTTCTCATATTTCTCTCAATCCAGGTAAGATCTCACTCTAATTCTTGTACATTCTTGATCACTACACAATTCTACACCTTTCTATCTTTCAAATCCCAACTTTTAACCGTGAAATCATCAAGATTTGAGGAATTCACGGGTGACGTCATCATGAAGTTCTCATGAACTTCAAATGTGACCTCATTCCACCAAGAATAACTCAGAATTGAACGATTTCCATAAGATTTCATAACAATATCACCCAAATCTAAACTTAAAAGAGTCGAAAGGAATGGACTCAAGTTTCTCCTCCTTTTACCCTTAAAATCGGTACGAATCTGACAGGTTCTAGTATTCTACTCGTTAATAGTGATGCACTAGTCCTAGATCTGGATTCTACCCACCAGACACCTGATTTCGGGGTCAACCGGAATGACCGTTCTGAGTCGCCGACAGGCCAAGTTAGGGTGGTTCCTGACCGGTCTAGTCATGCGGGTGAGAATACAATTCCAAGTGGTTGCCACGTAATCAGAACGTCTCGATAAAACGATAACAGCAACCAAGAGTAGACGGATGGAATAACCAGAACGAGAGGCTGTCCGCACGAACAAGCTGTCCGCACGGACGAGCTGTCCGCAGAGACAGGCTATCCGGACGGGTTGTCACCCGGACGAGCTACCCTTGGGACCCACTTTCCAAACAAGGTTTGAGTATCGACGAATGAGCAATCTGGACGGACGACCTCTGAATGGATTACCCTTCGGATCATGAGATACTAAGGCCTTAAAACAAATTCCAACATGTTCATCCGCACGGACAGGTTGCCCGTACGGACCGACTATCTGGATGGATCGTCACTGTCCGCACGAGTAAGCTATCCGGACGGATTGTCACTATCCGCACGGGTTACCATCCGGGCGGATTACCTAATCCACTTAGTGACTCAGCCTTAAAGACGTTATCCGCACGGACTGCCATCCGGACAGATTGTTGTCCGCGCGACCGGCTTGAAGGGTAGAGGTACTTAGGTGTTTTCTAAATGCTACAACGAAAACTTCAAAGCACAAGCCATCATACAAAAACACATCTCACACTTAGGAAGAATCAATCCACTCGAAAGGATATCCGCACGAGTAAGTTGTCCGTACGAATAAGTCATCCGCACGAGTAAGTAATCCGGACGGATTACCACTCGCACGGATAACCAATCCGGACAGACTCCCACTCGCACGGATAACTAATCCGCACGAGTAGCTAATCCGGACGGAATGCCAACCGGACGGATAACTCCCTCGCACGGATCACTAATCCGCACGAGCAGCCACCATACCCACTCTCATTCTGTATTGTTTACGTGCCACTTATCGTTATACTATCGAATCTATTCAGGCTAACCGTACTCGCTGAAAAACGCTCCCTTCAATCCATAATCGATGTGAGTATACTCGAACCCTTTTTGCTTTTAGCACTGTTGGGTGTTACATACGTTACGAATATTCAAACTACAATTATCACACTACTCAAGCTATTTCAACGCTAAACCATTAATGCATGTTATACGTGGCTTATGAATGCTTGTTTGTTATGTTTACACATGGAATGCTGTCTACCTGCCTTAGCAACGATAGTACTATAGTTTGGACTCAGCACCCGTTCACACGGGGGGTTGTTAAGGATCTTTTACTTGCATGGATTACGGTGGTAATCATGTATTGCGAACTGCCTTGGGCAGTCAACCCGCAGTCATTGGTATCGATGGATCTATGTGTACGTGCTGGTTATGCGTAAACGAATTCGAACTCTTTATGCTATTATCAAACTTGTATGCTCACCTTTACATTATATGTATTGACTTTATTTTAACGTATGTGACAGGTGCTTAGGTTGCTTTTATGCTCTTTGTGCTGTGATGAACTTGAAGCTAGGAACTGGAGTCCTAGAAACCAATAAATAAATTGTCATGTTTAAATCTGAGTTGTCGGAACAGAATATTTGTTTAGTTGTTGTCTGTAATGACTTGTTTGCTATTTGAGACATGGTATGGGACATGTTAACTTAAATTGAATGGTAATGATAGTTGTTATGGAAACTTCTGGACAATCTGTTTCACTCAGTGCCGCGCCCCGATGATTCCGCCATCGGTTGGGGTGTGACAGATTGGTATCAGAGCCATAACTATAGGGAATTAGGCAAGACTCGACCTAGTCCGGGTCGAAGTCTTAGAGACCTAGTCTATAGTCAGGAACCAACTGACCGACTCGAGTACATCCCTACTAGGTAGTGTACGAGCTCATTCCTCGCTATTTTCATTCACCTACACTATCACTGCACTCGAATTTTCAAATTATGAATAGGTAATGAGGCCGAGAATAGGTGTGAGAACCGCAAACTCTCGACTAAAGTCGCATATTCAGCTTGCATTTTAGCTACAAACGAGGAGAATCATACCAAATTAGGAGTGAAATCCATATTTTGATGAATAATCTCCTCAAATTTTATTAAGAACAAGGACGAAGTTGTAAGATAGGGGTGAAACCCTAACCTTGACGACTTGTCCTGCTTTTATACAAAAACTCCCACCAAAGTTTCGACGGACTCCAACGATCTAAAGACACAATATAACCAAAGGGAATTGCGCCAACGCCCAAGAATCGAGGCAAAGGCATAGTCCTGAAGGTAATTGTGCACGCAGGATCCTTGTGAATAGTCAAAACACTTTGGTTAGTCGAAGCCTAAATAGCCGCAGACAAGGCACATGTGTTTCTTGCTATTGTGCTTACGTATTTAGAAATGTTGAAACTATGTGCTCTATGTGTTTACGTGATTTTGTGTAATTATGTGAATTTGTGACTGTATGCGTCTACATGGTACGTGTTACTGAGCTTTAGTAGTAGTAGACGTGTGAGGTGAGATTCGAATACATGTGTTGAGTTCCATGGCGATGTCTATTGTAGACAATGTCGTCTGGATCTCGTCATACACTCATTCGTCAGGAAAAGAGGGACAGACGTCTTGCCTCTATTATCGCAAAAAGTGTGGCAAAAGCCGTGAGCGACGCCTACGAGAATGCCAGCAAATCATCCGAGGAGTCGAGGACTGAAGGTCCCAAAGCTGCAACGAGACCTTTCAGTTTCAAGCAATTCAAGTCGTGTGGGCCGAAAGAATTCACTGGCGAAGGAGGTCCGACTGCATTATTTCACTGGTTTGACTCTATCGAGGTTACTCTACGACAGAGCGGTTGCCCTGATGACCTCCGAACTCTAAATGCTACCGGTGTCTTTCAGTCCCGTGCTCTAGACTGGTGGACGGCCGAGAGAAATAAGAGAGGGAACGATGCAGCCTACGGTCTGTCGTGGGACGAACTCAAAGAAGTCATGCTGGAGGAATTCTACCCTCCTCACGAGCGTCAAAAGCTGGAAGATGAATTTTGGCACATACAGCAGAAGGATGGAGACAATGCTGGTCTCACTGCTCGTTTTAAACAGCTCATCATTATCTGTCCCGATCAAGTCAAGACCCCGGAAATCACCATCAAGAAGTACATCCGAGCTTTGCCCGACTGCGTCGCTGATTTCGTACAAGCGGCTAAGACTACCACGATTGAGGAAACCTATCTGTTGGCCGCTGAAATCAATGACAAAAGGGTTAAAGCTGGTGTCTGGGATAAGCCCTCCAAGCATCTGCATCAAGCTACCACTACCGCACCGACTGTTGAACCGACCTCGTCAAGCAACAAGAAGAAGAACAAGAGAAAGAACAGCTCCACCAACAAGAACTGTGCGATCACTGCTGCACCAGTTCAAGCTGCACCTGCTCAACAGCGTCAAGTAGCGGCGCCTGTGGCCAATGCACTGCCCGCGAAGTGTGCATATACTGGGCCGCACCCGCTCTGCCCTACTTGCACCTATCATCACCCGACAGCTATTCAATGCCGCTTTTGTGCTCACTGCAACGTATACGGCCACTTTACTGCCAACTGCCATATTCGTCAAGCTCCTGTCAATCAAGCTCTACTCACTGCCCCACAGGGTCAACAAGCTCCTCCGGCACCCGCAGTCAAAGCCAGAGCATGTTTCTCATGTGGCGACCCGAACCATTTCGCCAACGTGTGCCCAAACAGGGTTGTGAAACAAGAACCTCAGCAGCAACAGCCGCGGCAGCAACAACAACAACAACAACAGCAACAACAGGCAGCACGCGCCAGAACTTTCAATCTTAACGTGCGTCAAGCCCAGGCCGACAACAATGTGGTTAATGGTACGTTCCTCGTGAATGGTATTTATGCTTCATGTTTGTTTGATACTGGAGCGAATAATTGCTTTGTGTCGTTCGAATTTGAGAAACTCCTTAGTCGTAGACGTTCCAAACTCTCCTCGGCATTCGAAGTCGCTACCGGAAGAACCGTCGCTGTTAATTCCGTTATCCGTGATTGTACTCTTGAACTCAACAATCACATCTTCTCGATCAACCTTATTCCAATGCAACTCGGAAGCTTTGATATCATAGTAGGCATGGACTTTCTTCGAGAGAACCATGCCGAAGTTGTGTGCTTCGACAAGATGATTCGTTTCTCGCTCGCAAATGGTGATTTATTATGTGTTTATGGCGATACTACTTCAAAGGGGCTCAAGCTTATGTCCTGTCTGCAAGCTAGCAAGTATCTCCGCAAGGAATACAGGGCTTTCTTGGCTAACGTTGTAGCAGCGGAGAAAGAAAAGAAAGAGAAGAAGGAAGTGAAAGACGTTCCTGTGGTTCGAGAATTTCCTCGAGTTTTTCCAGAGGACCTTCCCGGACTACCTCCAAGACGTGATATTGACTTTTGTATTGATCTCATTCCTAGAGCTAATCCTATTGCCAAAGCTCCTTATCGACTCGCACCGTCCGAAATGCGCGAACTCTCAACCCAACTCCAGGAATTACTTGAGAAAGGCTTCATTCGCCCGAGCACCTCTCCTTGGGGCGCGCCAGTCCTTTTCGTCCAAAAGAAGGACGGGACGTTCCGGATGTGCATCGACTACCGGGAGTTGAATAAGTTGACTATCAAAAACCGCTATCCTCTGCCTCGCATCGATGATTTGTTTGATCAACTACAAGGTGCTACGTGTTTCTCGAAGATTGATCTACGTTCAGGATACCACCAGCTGCGTATTCAGGAGGAGGATATACCTAAAACCGCGTTTCGAACCCGTTACGGCCATTACGAATTCGTTTTCATGCCCTTTGGCCTAACCAATGCGCCAGCAGTTTTCATGGATCTGATGAATCGCGTGTGTAAACCATATCTCGACCGATTCGTCATCGTATTCATCGACGATGTCTTGATCTATTCCAAATCGAAAACCGAACATGCGCAACATCTACGTCTGGTTCTCGAGTTACTCCAGGGAAACCAACTCTATGCCAAGTTCTCCAAGTGCGAATTCTGGTTGGAGAAGGTCCAATTTCTGGGTCACATTGTTAATACTCAAGGTATTCACGTCGATCCTGCGAAGATTGAAGCTGTCAAGAGCTGGGTTACGCCTAAGAACCCGTCTGAAGTCCGCTCTTTTCTCGGGCTAGCGGGCTATTATCGATGATTTATCGAAGGATTCTCGAAGATTGCTGTACCACTTACCTCTCTTACGCATAAGGACCAGCCTTTTGTCTGGGGAACCAAGCAAGAGTCTGCCTTTCGAACCCTTAAACACATGCTTTGCAATGCTCCTGTTCTCACACTACCCGACAGAAACAATGATTTCATTGTCTACTGTGATGCTTCCAACCTTAGTCTTGGTTGTGTCCTTATGCAACGAGACAAGGTCATAGCTTACGCATCTCGTCAGCTCAAAATCCACGAGAAGAACTATACAACCCATGATCTCGAGCTAGGCGCGGTTGTTTTTGCATTAAAGATTTGGTGACACTACCTGTACGGTACAAAGTGTACGATCTTCACCGATCATAGGAGCCTACAACACATCTTTAATCAGAGGGAACTAAATATGCGTCAACGCCGATGGGTAGAACTTCTCAACGATTATGACTGTGAGATTCGTTATCACCCAGGCAAAGCAAATGTTGTAGCCGACGCACTTAGCAGACGGAGCTATCTGCTTAGCACCCGTAATGTTCAAGCCCAGCACAACCTCGAGACTCTCATCCGCGACGCCCAGCATGCATGCTTCAACGAACGCACTTTGAAGAAGGAACGAATCTACCACGATGGAGCCCAGCTGGTAAGCAAATCAAACGGGATATTCCACTTTTTAGACCGAATTTGGATTCCCAAGCGAACCAACTTACGACAGATTATCATGGACGAAGCCCATAAATCCCGCTATTCCATTCATCCCGGAGCTGACAAAATGTACCAGGATCTTCGCTATAGGTACTGGTGGCCGGGTATGAAAAGGGATATCGCCCTCTACGTCGGAAAATGCCTAACCTGTGCTAGAATCAAGGCTGAACATCAGAGGCCCTCTGGCTTATTCGAACAACCACCAATTCCTATGTGGAAATAGGAGAGCATAGCCATGGATTTCGTAACCAAGCTTCCAACCACGTCATCAGGTCACGACAACATTTGGGTTGTTGTTGACCGTTTGACCAAATCAGCTCACTTTCTGCCAATACGAGAAGACTACAAGGTGGAACGATTAGCCCGAATCTACACCGACGAGATCATTTGTAGACATGGGACGCCTCGTGACATCATCTCTGATCGTGATGCTCGGTTTACTTCACGATTGTGGGAAACGTTTCAAGCGGCACTCGGTACCACGCTTAATCTAAGTACCGCTTTCCACCCACAAACTGACGGTCAGACTGAAAGAACGATTCGTACTCTTGAAGACATGCTCCGTTCGTGTGTTCTAGACTTCGGCGGTAATTGGGACAGACACCTGCCATTGGTCGAATTCTCGTATAACAACAGCTACCAGGCTAGCATCAAAATGGCACCTTTCGAGGCTTTATACGAAAGAAGATGTCGATCGCCTATTGTGTGGCACGAGATCGGTCACTCGCAATTAACCGGTCCGGAGCTACTACAAGAAACGAAAGACAAAATTTTCCAAATTCGAGACAATCTAGCGAAAGCTCGGGATCGACAGAAAGTTTACGCCGATAAAAAGCGCAAGCCCCGTGAATTTGGCGTTGGTGACCACGTACTCCTAAAGGTATCACTTTGGAAGGGTGTGGTCCGATTCGGCAAGAAAGGGAAACTCGCGCCTCGATATGTTGGACCTTTTAAGATTCTGGAAAGGATCGGAAAAGTCGCCTATAGACTCGAATTACCGGAGGAACTTAGTAACATCCACCCGACTTTCCACGTATCAAACCTCCGAAAGTGCATCGCCGATCACGATTTACATGTTTCTCTAGACGATCTACATGTAAACGAAACATTACACTTCGTGGAAAATCCTGTCGAAATCATGGATCGCCAAACCAAAGAACTCAGGCGCTCACGCATTCCTATTGTGAAAGTCCGATGGGAAGGCAAACGAGGCGCGGAGTTCACCTGGGAACTCGAAAGCGACATGAAGGCAAAGTACCCACAGTTGTTTAATTAAGAAAATCTGTAGGCTTATAGATCAAGTGTTTTCGCACAACATATCCAAAAAATCAGCAATTTTTTTATCCGTAAAAAGTCGATTAATTTGACGATTTTCAGTGTTCCGAACAAAAAGTGCTCACGCGATTCAAGTTCTGTACGATTTTGGATCTAATTAATAATCACGATTATATTACATTCTAGTGTGTTTGAGCAGCGCAATCGAGCACCTGCTCAGATACCACTTGTAGGCCCGGTTTCGACTCCGTCGCGATTGTGGTCGGTCCAAACGAAGAACTCTCACACGTGATTCACGACCTTGTTACAGCTTTCAGCTTAATTTCGGGACGAAATTCCCTAAACAAGGGGAGGCTGTAACACCCCGTGTTTTCACGAGTGAAAGTCAAAGTCAAGGTCAAAGTCAACGACTGATTTCGCGCGACTTGAATCGTAGAAATGTTTTTATTTTAATTATATTATGTGGAGTAAGTGTTGTTACTCACAATAATCGAATCGTGTTAATCGTATTTCAATCGACCTACGACTGTGAATCATAGGCAGTAACAATGCGATAAAGTTAAACAACTAATGATCAAGCAATGCTAATCAAATCGACATCGAATCGTAACTCGAGCTGTGTATTTTTACTTGCGTTTATACGTGTGTGTGTGCCTTACGTGTTACCTGTGCATGTTTATTTTATGTTATGTGGTGTTAATCAAGCGAACTCAATCGAAACTCGAAGTCTAACTCGAATACAATCGAACCCGAATCCGAATCCCGATCAAACCATGTCGTATACGAAGTAGTTGGGACTAAAAGTAATTTGACTAGGAAACCCTATCGAATCGTTCGCAATCGAAGCCGAAGCGTCATCGCACCGAACGCACCAAATCAGGCGACATCCGAACGGATGGTCAATCCGCACGGATTGCCAATCCGCACGGATTGCCAATCCGGACGGATGACCAATCCGGACGGATAGCCTATCCGGGTTACGTGCCATCCGCACGGCTCACCCATTCCCCTTTTAGCATCCTATAAATACACGGGTCACTCTCCAACTTTTCCACTTTTGGCAAGTGACGTCCGAACCGCACGCATTCTTCACCTTTTCTCAGATTTCTCTCAATCCAGGTAAGATCTCACTCTAATTCTTGTACATTGTTGATCACTACACAATTCTACACCTTTCTATCTTTCAAATCCCAACTTTTAACCGTGAAATCATCAAGATTTGAGGAATTCACGGGTGACGTCATCATGAAGTTCTCATGAACTTCAAATGTGACCTCATTCCACCAAGAATAACTCAGAATTGAACGATTTCCATAAGATTTCATAACAATATCACCCAAATCTAAACTTAAAAGAGTCGAAAGGAATGAACTCAAGTTTCTCCTCCTTTTACCCTTAAAATCGGTACGAATCTGATCGGTTCTAGTATTCTACTCGTTAATAGTGATGCACTAGTCCTAGATCTGGATTCTACCAACCAGACACCTGATTTCGGGGTCAACCGGAATGACCGTTCTGAGTCGCCGACAGGCCAAGTTAGGGTGGTTCCTGACCGGTCTAGTCATGCGGGTGAGAATACAATTCCAAGTGGTTGCCACGTAATCAGAACGTCTCGATAAAACGATAATAGCAACCAAGAGTAGACGGATGGAACAACCAGAACGAGAGGCTGTCCGCACGAACAAGCTGTCCGCACGGACGAGCTGTCCGCACGGACAGGCTATCCGGACGGGTTGTCACCCGGACGAGCTACCCTTGGGACCCACTTTCCAAACAAGGTTTGAGTATCGACGAATGAGCAATCCGGACGGACGACCTCTGAATGGATTACTCTTCGGATCATGAGATACTAAGGCCTTAAAAGAAATTCCAACATGTTCATCCACACGGACAGGTTGCCCGTACGGACGGATCGTCACTGTCCGCACGAGTAAGCTATCCGGACGAATTGTCACTATCCGCACGGGTTACCATCCGGGCGGATTACCTAATCCACTTAGTGACTCAGGCTTAAAGTCGTTGTCCGCACGGACTGCCATCCGGACGGATTGTTGTCCGCGCGACCGGCTTGAAGGGTAGAGGTACTTAGGTGTTTTCTAAATGCTACAACGAAAACTTCAAAGCACAAGCCATCATACACAAACACATCTCACACTTAGGAAGAAACAATCCACTCGAAAGGATATCCGCACGAGTAAGTTGTCCGTACGAATAAGTCATCCACACGAGTAAGTAATCCGGACGGATTACCACTCGCACGGATAACCAATCCGGACAGAATCCCATTCGCACGGATAACTAATCCGCACGAGTAGCTAATCCGGACGGAATGCCAACCGGACGGATAACTCCCTCGCACGGATCACTAATCCGCACGAGCAACCACCATACCCACTCTCTTTCTGTATTGTTTACGTGCCACTTATCGTTATGCTATCGAATCTATTCAGGCTAACCGTACTCGCTGAAAAGCGCTCCCTTCAATCCATAATCGCTGTGAGTATACTCGAACCCTTTTTGCTTTTAGCACTGTTGGGTGTTACATACGTTACGAATATTCAAACTAGAATTATCACACTACTCAAGCTATTTCAACGCTAAACCATTAATGCATGTTATTCGTGGCTTATGAATGCTTGTTTGTTATGTTAACACATGGAATGCTGTCTACCTGCCTTAGCAACGATAGTACTATAGTTTGGACTCAGCACCCGTTCACACGGGGGTTGTTAAGGATCTTTTACTTTCATGGATTACGGTGGTAATCATGTATTGCGAACTGCCTCGGGCAGTCAACCCGCAGTCATTGGTATCGATGGATCTATGTCGATAACTAACGTGCTTCATTTCACTATGTGTACGTGCTGGTTATGCGTAAACGAATTCGAACTCTATATGCTATTATCAAACTTGTATGCTCACCTTTACATTATATGTATTGACTTTATTTTAACGTATGTGACAGGTGCTTAGGTTGCTTTTATGCTCTTTGTGCTGTGATGAACTTGAAGCTAGGAACTGGAGTCCTAGAAACCAATAAATAAATTGTCATGTTTAAATCTGAGTTGTCGGAACAGAATATTTGTTTAGTTGTTGTCTGTAATGACTTGTTTGCTATTTGAGACATGGTATGGGACATGTTAACTTAAATTGAATGGTAATGATAGTTGTTATGGAAACTTCTGGACAATCTGTTTCGCTCAGTGCCGCGCCCCGATGATTCCGCCATCGGTTGGGGTGTGACATTAGGTACGTCTTTACCTTTTAGCATCGATTGTATCTGCTCAGTATTTTACGTTAATGCAAGGGATAATAAACCTTTAGTAAACCATAAGCTTAGCAAGCTTTTGATTACATTCATAAGAACTTCAGATATTAAAAATAAGGTATAATTTACCAATGGAATCTTTAATGACACTCTCTCCCATCCTCGGAGATAATCCTTTCACAAAAATCTGGAGTACTCTTCCCCAAAAAGAGTACGACAATATATATTACTTTATTTTATTATTTTCTCATTATTTTATATCGCCTGCGAATGCCAAACTATGTTTGATAAGAGTACCATATGAGGATTGGCATATCCTAGTGTGTCCCATAGATTGCTTCCATGCCTGATCAGTATGGAGGTTTAATGCATGGAACCCCTGAGATATCCCAATGGTCATATTGTACTAAAGTCGACTAGTAGTATTCAAAGAAGATATCCAATATAAAATGTCCTTATAAGTATCTCTACTTAGGGCATCCTTGCATTTGTAAAGAGAATATGTCATATATCTGACACCGACATCGATAGATGAACCAAAGCCTGAGAATACAGACATCTCTAACATCTCTGTGTGTGTCATGATTATCTTCTTTATAAGAATTACCATGTTTACCTTCTGAGAGGCAAGTGAATGTTAGGACGAACATCCCGCTTAGGGCTACAATTATTGTAAAAGCCTTATATCTGTTAGTATCAACGGAATAGGAAGAACTAAGAGCCAAATCGATAAGCTTTTAGAGAAGATTTCATAAAGCCAAAATTCGAAGTCCTAAGAACTCCGATTTATATAAATAAGAAAGACGGATCATCTTGCTTATGCATTGATTACCGCAACCCTATATAGGCAACAATTAAGAATCGCTATTACCTGCCCAGGACCGTTGATTGGTTCGACTAGCTGTAAGGATTAGCTATTCTTTGAGATTAGTTAAGCAGTGGTTGGAATAACCATCTCACCATAAAATAAGTCTTTCTATAGCAATTATCATGTAAGTATCAAGGCTACTCCTTTGGAGACCTTGTATGGGTGGAATGTTAAACATCTATTGTTAAATAGAGAATTGGTAAGTCCAATTATCAGGATCTGAAAGTTGCCTAGGAAACAACGAATAAGATCATACAAATCCATAGTCGATTGTAAGTTGCCAGTATACGGCAGAAAATTAAGAATTAATGAAAATAGCAACCCTCCTAAGTTCTTGTTAAAAGATAAGGTTCAACAAAAGATAACACCCTAGTAGGGTGTGCCGAGTTGTAATTTCAGGTTAGTTAAGCTCGGAATATACAAAGTCATTCGAAGGATTCGAATGTATCAAGACTAAATAGCTTACGAGCTAAGACCTAATTAAGGGGCTTGGTGGAACGCGCAATATGACCCTCACTAATGATTTAAGGACGTGTTTCGCCAATAAGTCAAGAAACACTATCACATAATGATATACAGATTTATGATATGCAACCTACGTCGATTAAGGATCGACAGGATTAGAAGCTCCAAAAAGATACATGTACCTACTATAAAGGTCAATTGGAGTGCCTTAGAAGCTCAAAGGTACTGGGGAAGATTTAGCCCAATATAAGGTAGAAAATACTTCCTTTACTTTAACAAATCTCGAGGTCGAGATTTCTTTTAAGGGGGTGAGGATGTAACACCTCGAAAATTCGCGTCCTATAATGTGTTGACACGTGTCATAAGTTTGAACGTGTGGAAGAATGTTCTTGAAGGACTAAAGTTGACAATCATGGAAAGTATGTAAATATACGAGTTCTAAATATCAACAGTGAATAAATATATTGTACATTAACCCTACATGATGCTCATACCTTCAAACGAATAATCATGGATCATACGAAGCTAAATATGAAAGAAAGTGAGAGATTACAAACTACTGGGGTTAAATGTGTCAACATGTTTAAGTTATACCTCTGAGTGACCTTTTAGCAAACCCGAAGCTTTGTAACGATAAATTATGCTCACTAGAATACACGATAAAAATTTCATAAGGATTCGTCACCGTATGAGAAAGTTATAGTCAAATTCGTATGCGAAGGGTTAAAAGCGTCAACGATGAAGTTTAGGACCTTTCGGGTGACAATAAGGTTAACCGAGGACTAAACAAAGTAGGTAAATGTCTTAAAGCCCTTATAAGTCAATTTAGAGGGCTCATTGTGCAAAACAAGACGTGAAAGCGACCTTTAGAAGGACCGGGGACCAAAACTGCAATTAATGGAAAATTGTTTTGGCAAATCACACATGCTCGCGTAGCGCGAGCACTAGCTCTTATGCCGTCGCGCTACGCGACGGCCCTATCTGATCAGAACTTTGATTTTTGTTGGATCTTGTCTGCCATAGCCCTTGTAACCGCCTTTAACTCGATTTTCCTCATCTTGGGCGACCCCTAAACAACCCCTAGACACTTAGGGACACTTGTTAGTGATCAAACAACAATGGTAGACCTTGTTGTCAACAATCTATGAAGTTATGAACACTATATAAAGGCCTTGTTGCAACCATTGTGATCACACCTCATTTCTGCATTTCTGGAGCTTTTGGAAGTTCAAGAGCAGACCCTACGTCTTCCTAATCAAGCTTAGGACTTCAGTAAGTATGCTTAACCTTTCTTAGTTAAGTTTTTGCTTAGTTTTAGCTTAAAAGTCAAACCATCGTAATTAACGGTTGACTTAGCGATTAATCACTAATGGTCCAGTGATTAGTCGAATTGAAAGTAGTTATAAGTTGGTAATTATGTGGGCAATAAACCCTTAAAAGGGCACCCTCTGATTCCGACTCTAACTAGGTCAAATGTCGGGTCAAACTTGTTATTAAAAAGTCAACATGATACTTATTTTCTAATTTATGCATGATTAGCAATGTAGAACACATACAACCTGTTTGATCATTAATATAACTTGGTAATTAGTGTAAGAACATGTCTAAACATGTTCAACCCGACAATTTACTGTTTAGACCCGGTTCGGAACCGAAAGTCGCAAAGCTTTGACTTTTGCTTTGACTTCAGTTCTGACCCGTTTTGGTATGATTTAGAAATGCCTAAGAGATCTATTTGGACTAGGTTACATGCTAGTATAACCCTCTGTGATTATACACCATGGTTCATTAGTTAACCAATTGATACGCATGATTCCGTTAATTGCCTATATGTTGACCATTATGCCCTTTTCACCTTAAAACATGATTTTTGAAAATGTAAAAGAGTAGAAACCTTGGTTACTGATATATAAACTTGCACCCAAAGTTTGACATCAGTTTGAGGTGTAGTTTGAGAGTTATGCTCATTAGCGTAAATTGAAAGCTTTATGTTAATTAAACGGCGTAATTAGCGTATAGTCTAGTTAAGCCTACTTTTTGATATCAAACTTATTACCCACTGATGTAATATATTATTTTGAGATTTTTGAAGATTTTTAATTAATTTTCGGCTGAGCATAACTAATAGTCGTAGGCTTAATCCGGTAATTGTCGGTTTTGCCCTTACGGGCTATAAAATGAGTTTTACATATCTAATTAACTCCAAACCTTTTGCTATTGATTACATATGATAAATAAACTATTGTAAGCCTTCTGGAATAATAAAAATATCAGCTTTATGTATAGAACCCGGAAATGGCTTCTAATCGCCTTTTTAAGCGTTTTTTTTTTCTACGCATAGTATGTACTAGAACTATTTTAAACATAAAAGGGTTGATACCTACTGATATTTTGGGTAAATTATAATATTTTAACAGTAAGCAAAAGTTGTTCAACTCAGACTTCAGTTTTGAGCTTTTCGGCTTATGTGAAATTACCAAAATGCCCCTACGGTGCATAGTTTGGTTATAATTGATAAATTTCACATATATACTTTACCCTACTGTTAAAACTTATTAAATTAAGTATCTTTGCTGATTATATCAGACCTGTAACTCAGGTTAACACTTAAACTCTTTTATAACATTGTAAATGACCAAATTACCCCTACGGGGCATAGTTTGTGTTTAAATTCGTTTTGGGCATAATGGAAGGTATCCTACTGATATCACAACATATTTGAGGCATATTAACTTAGGAAACCTGGGTAGGACCCTTATGATTACCCGTTACGTCTCTTGCGCGTTCGGTTCGGCTTATGTAACTAGTTTACATAAATTAGCCGAAATGGGTCAAACCTTATCGGTTTTACCCCAAAATTCAGAATGTGCCTAGATTACCCATATAAGGCAAGTATTCATTCTTGTCGGGTCTAAATCACATTCTAAAACGGTCTTCGCCCTATCGTGCGTTTGAACCGTATCTTTCTTCAAAACTAACCGGTCTAAGCTTGTGCTTAATTAAAGACCCGTTAGCATTCTAATTGGTTATTTATACCATCATTCCAGACTAGAGCCTTTCGGTAAATTGTACCTACGCTTACTTAAGTGAATACGGCTGAGTTATTATAATTCTTGCTATTTAAGACAGGAGCTAGCTCAGGTAAATACTCTTAACTTATTTTCCCTATTACGGGCTTGGGATACGGTAATATAAATACCGCATGGTCAGGTATGGGATTAAAAGACCAATAAGTCAGGAAATCCAAATAACTTGTTTTAATTCGTATTGCTTGACTGAAACATTGGGGATTAATGCGACCGTGTCCTGGATATCCTTGACTCATTAAATGCAATGGCCACGACCTAAGCACGGGGTGTAGGCATACACCTGACAGATGCCATATGTTTATTAATTAATTATACCCAATAAGGGATTCCCAATAAGGGAATAGTGGTGTGTCGGTTAAATCTTGAACCGGCATAGAACTGGGCCCCGTATGTAGAGCAAGTCATGTAAAACTGATAACATGAAATATAGTTTGTCCCAAGTATAAAAGATTAAATTTTGCCTTGTGCATTTTAATCAAAGTGTCAAAACATCTTCGTGCCTTGAGCACCTAAACCAATTTTCATAGACATTTTCAAATGAGTCGGTTGAGTGTATTTACCAGTGAAAACTGACGTATTTTCAAAAGTCTAAGTGACAGGTACAAGTACGTAATAGGCTGGAAGCTGCTCAGGACGTTAATAAGGAATCTTGCAAGTTCTAGGCGTCTAAAGTCTGTTGAACAATATTTATGTTTTAAGATCCGCCTGTGGATCCTTTACTTTCCGTTGTAATACTTGATATTACTTTATATTCGGATTGTAATATATTTATCTTTTGCTTCCGCTGTGCATTTATATATTGTGTTGTTTGACTATGATGATATCAACTACGTCACAATACTCCCCTACCGGGCCCACCGGTGATACGTGGAAATATCGGGGTGTGACAAGACAGAGAATGTTATCTTGACACCATGGGAAACATTGCTATTGACTACAAAACCCTCGATCTTGACACTATAATTCAACAAATTGCTGAAGAAGAAGAAGGTTGGCAAAGAAAATGGTGGGGAAGTGGAGAAGAG
The DNA here is from genome assembly GCA_030545235.1 of Helianthus tuberosus. NCBI lineage: Eukaryota > Viridiplantae > Streptophyta > Magnoliopsida > Asterales > Asteraceae > Helianthus > Helianthus tuberosus. The sequence continues at coordinate 65,220,381 of CM060407.1, read as the reverse complement.
AAAGAAGAGAAAGAAAAAGAAATAGAAGAAAAGTCAAAGAAGATGGATGATGGGATCATTGATACTTCACAGGAGTTGACAGCTGAAAACCTGGAAAAGATGGCTGACAAAGTGCTGGCTGCTAAGGAACTTGAGGTAGACTCTAAATCCGTATCTGAGTCCAAAAGCCAGGTCAGTTCAAATGCATCAACGAGTGCGTCAGGTAAGAAAGTAAATGGTGACATTGACTGCAAAAATTGCATGAAAGAGTGCAAAGTTTGTAGTACAATCACTTATCTCAATGGTAAGAAAGTTGATGATCTGACTGCTAGAGTCCGAAATGTTGAGGATCAGATTCTTAACCGTGATAAAATGTTGAAAGCTTCGAACGACAGATTAAAAGAATTAACTGACAAAATCGAAACTGATAAAATTGACATAGAAAGAGTTAGGAAAGAAAATGAAAAATTAATTCTTGAAAATCGTCAAATTTCTGAAACTTTTGAAAAGCTAAAACACACGGTAAAAGATTCTAATGACAGAAACGGTAAAACATACAAAGAAAATTGTCAATTGCAAGGTGTTTTGAGGGTTAAAGAAGAATTAATCAACAAACAATTGGATGAGATTGCTAAATTGAAGCTTCAGTTTGAAGAAGCTAAGATTGAGAATGAGCGTATTAATTTGAAACTGAACAGTTACAACTCTGCAAGCTTTGTTTTGCAACACATTATTCCCAAACCAATTGGGAAAAACAAAGCAGGTGAAGATGTATACTGTGATGGAACTGGGGTCGGGTTTCATCAAGTTCCGCCACCAGTTCTAAACAATTTTTCAAAGAAACAATCAGGGTTGGTTAATGATGAAGTTGAAACGAATGAGATAAAACTTCTAGAGTCAATTGATGTGACATTTTCTTCATCATCATCTGATGATAGTTTTCAAACTGAGATTGTTAAAGGCATGGCTGAAAGTGTTTTGGATAGTGATTCAGCTGAGGATGAAGAGTGTTTTCTGAACAATTACATTCCGAAACCAAAATCCAAAAACAACTTAGGTGATGAACCGGGTCTTGTGATGTACAAGATGGCTGGATCTGATAAGTTGTATTCAGATTCTGAGTTTCCTCTGGAGAATGTTAATGTGAACAAATTGAAAAATGTTTTCAAACTGGTTGAAATTGATTTGTCTGAAGTAGAAGGTTTGAATCAGACAAAGAAGCAAATGAATTTTGAGAAAGATAAAGCTTACTATAAGAAACCTGTTGTTCCACCACATTTTTATAACAACAATCGAAACAAATGGTCAGGTGGATATCAGGGTGGTAAGAATTATCAGAAAAAGAATGTTCAGAACAAGAGGTTTACTGAAAAAAAGGTGTTTGTGAACAGTTCAAGTTCACTTACTGATGAGGAATCTGAAATTTTTTCAAAATCAAACAAAGAGTTCTTTGAAAAGAAGGCCTCACAGCCTCAGTCTGAAGGCACAAGTCGGGTAGTTAACACCCGAACATGCTTCAAATGCAATCAAGTTGGACATATTGCACGAAAGTGTACCAAGTTGAAGCCTAAGACTGAAGTTGTGATGAATTCAAGCAAGAAAGATGTTGTGAAGGGAAAAGCTCCATTGGTTGTTGAGAAAAAGGTTTTGAAAAATGACAACACCAAGATCAAAACTGAACCTGTTAAGAATTTGGTAACTAAAAATGACAAATTTTACAAACGGGTTGCATCACCTCAACAAACATGGAAGCCAAAAACTGTTGACAAGAAAGCAAATTCTCCAAAACCAAAGGTGTCTGAGATTGAAAAACCATCATCTTCAACCAAGAAGATGTATGTACCTTTGGATTTATATGAGAAACTAGAAAAACAAAAATCGACTTCTGAAAAGAAGTATGTGGTAAAGAAAGACCAATCATCTAGTCAACCTCCGAAAAATGATTTCTCTTTATTCAAAAAGGTTGAGGTTGGATCTGAGGAAAGCTTGAAGATAAATGATATGAATTTTCCGCCACTTTACACTGCTAAAACTCACATTAATGTCAAGTTACCCGAGTCAAAAGAGGCTTGGGTGGCAACAAAATCTCACTAAATATTTGTGATATGTGCAGGAGATTCCAAGATCCGTTTCGCGTTGGATTATGGATAGTGGAGCTTCTCGGCACATGACAGGGAAGACAGCGTTGCTGTATGATGTTAGAAATTCCAATGGAGGTTATGTAGGGTTTGCAGGTAACCAAGGTGGTAGAATTGTTGGTGAAGGAACGTTATCCAATGGGATCGTCACGTTTGAAAGAGTTAACTACATTGCTGAGCTGGAAAATAATCTGCTGAGTATCTCGCAAATTTGTGTCAGGATGTATACCACTCACTTCACAGACAAAGAATGTTTGATCTTGAAGCCAGGCTTGGTTATTCCTGAAGAATGGATTATCATGAGAGCACCTAGAGTGAATGATCTGTATGTATTGGACATGAGTGTAGCAACTACAACAACGGGTCAGACCCATTGTTTTGTGTCTAGAGCAACGGAGAAAGAATCGCAGTCGTGGCATCGCAAGATGGGCCACATTCACCTACGAAAAATGAATCACCTGGTGTATAATGATTTAGTTCTGGGTGTTCACATTAAAGGTTTTCATCTGGAAGGAGAGTGCATTAGTTGCATCAAAGGCAAGCAGAAGAAAAAATCACACCCTAAAAAGCAAGTCAATTCAGTCTCAAGACCTCTGGAGAGGCTTCACATGGATTTGTTTGGTCCTGTGAATGTCAAAAGTATTACAGGAGAACTTTATTGTCTTGTGGTTACTGATGATTATTCCATATTTTCGTGGGTATCATTCTTGAAGTCTAAAGATGAGACTTTTGAAAGTTTGATGGCGTTGTTCAGAAAAATTGAAAATTTGTACCAAGCTCGTATCAGAAGAATCAGAAGTGACAACGGTGTAGAGTTTAAGAACAACCGAATGGAAGAATTTTGTGATGAGAAAGGAATATTACATGAATTTAGTGCTCCTTATACTCCACAACAAAATGGAGTAGCAGAACGAAAGAACAGGACACTAATCGAAACAGCCAGAACAATGCTTGCTGATTCAAAGCTACCAATCAAATTTTGGGCAGAAGCAGTGTCAGCCGCTTGTTATACTCTTAATCGGGTTCTCACAGTAAAGAAATTCAACAAGACATGTTTTGAGCTGATAAATCTCCGCAAACCTAACCTGAAGTATCTGGAACCGTTTGGGTCTCCCTGCACAGTTTTAGAGCCTTTTGGGAAGTTTGGTCCAAAGAGCATTGAAGGAATATTCGTGGGTTATTCTAGTCCACAAAAACGAGTCTTTGTTCCAAGTTTAAAGCGGATTATTGAAGCATACAATGTTGAATGTCAGGGCTATACAATGCCACCGCAAAATCCCAGCGACTCATGGCGTTTCAATTATGATACTTTGTGGAATTCTTTCGACATGGAGGAAGAACCAGAGTTCTTTGACGAGTTGGATATTCTAAGAGAGTATGAAGAATCAGATGAAATATTTCCAGCAGAAACTTATCGCAAACAACAAGCTTCAAATGATGATGAAGCAGGACCAAGCAATGCTGGAGAACATGAGGATATTCAACAAAATGAAGTTGCTCAGGATAATTAGACGGTAGAGAATGATAATCAAGAATCTGAGAACAGACCAATATTTGATCGTGATAATTCAGATTCTGAGGGGGAGCAAATTCAGTTTTCAGATCAAACAATTAAAGTAAATGAACAAGATGCAAATCAAAATGTCACAAATTTGGAAGGCGAGGTAGATGTTTCAGGCGAGGCGATGCCAAGAACTCTGTCATATCATCCAGAGGAGTTGATAATTGGAGAACTGCAGTCAGGCGTCCGCACTCGAAGACAACTTGATCAAGGGCTTACATGTTTTTATTCAAAAGTTGCTTCATTACAAACTGATTTTTCACTAAGTTGTTTTATCTCGCAGATTGAACCAAGGACTTATAAAGAGGCGTTTACTAAAGATTCTTGGGTCAATGCGATGCAGGAGGAACTGAGCCAATTCGAGAAGTTAGGTGTGTTGAAGTTAGTGGATTTTCCTGAAGGTCATCGGAAGATCAACACCAAATGGGTGTTTAAATGTAAGAGGGATGATCGAGGAGTTATTATTCGCAACAAAGCTCGACTCGTTGTCCAAGGCTTCAGTCAGCAGGAGGGGATAGATTTCACCGAAGTATACGCCCCTGTTGCAAGACTTGAAGCGATCAAAATCTTCCTAGCATTTGCATCGTGGAAAGGATTTAAAGTTTTTCAGCTAGATGTGAAGTCGGCGTTTCTCTATGGCAAGGTGAAAGAGGAGGTTTATGTCGGACAGCCACCGGGCTTTACCGACCCAATTCACAAAGATAAAGTTTATCTCCTGGATAAGGCGTTATACGGCTTACATCAGGCCCCGAGAGCCTGGTATGAGACCTTGTCTCAACATCTGTTAGCCAACAAATTCATTCAAGGAAAGATAGACGCCACTCTGTTCACAAAAGAAGTCGATGGGCATCTTCTGATAGTCCAAATTTACGTGGATGACATAATTTTCGGGTCTTCAAATGAACAACTCTGCGAAGATTTTGAAAAGGTTATGAAGCAGAAGTTTGAAATGTCATCAATGGGTGAGATGAAGTTCTTCTTGGGGCTTCAGGTTGATCAACTACCCGAGGGAACGTTCATACATCAAACAAAGTACGTTCATGATATTCTGGAGAAATTCGGGATGTCAGGAATGTCACCTATGTCCACCCCATTAGCGACGAACCATGGGATAAACCCTGATCTCACCGGAGAGAAGGTGGATGAAACGCTGTATCGCTCCATGATCGGTTCGTTAATGTACTTGACGGCATCAAGACCGGATATTATGTATCCAACTTGCCTCGCAGCTCGGTTTCAGTCAAATCCTAGAGCCTCGCATTTGGTAATTGTGAAAAGGATTCTACGCTACCTGAAAGGAACTCCATCGCTGGGGTTGTGGTATCCAAAAGTAGGCGATTTCACGCTCGAAGGATATTCTGATTCCGATTTCGGATGTTGCAAAGTCAACGCTAAATCAACAACAGCGGGGTGCCAGTTTTTCGGACCACGATTGGTCACCTGGCAATGCAAGAAGCAGACCTCTGTAGCTTTATCCACATGTGAAGCCGAATATGTATCTGCTAGCAGCTGCTGCTCTCAGATCTTGTGGATCCAGCAACAGATGCGAGACTACGGTTTGCAATTTCTTAACTCCCCTATCTTTGTTGATAATGAGGCTGCAATAAACATAACAAAAAATCCTGTTCATCACACTAAAACAAAACACATTGAAATTCGTCATCACTTCATCCGAGACTGTTTCGAGAAGAAGTTGATACGAATAGAAAAAATCCACACAGATGAACAAAAAGCTGACTTACATACCAAAGCATTTGACAAAACACGTTTTCAATATCTTTTGAAACTTAATGGTATGAAGTTACTATCGGATGCGGAGGAAATCGTTGGCGTCGATGAAGGTACCACTGTAGATGATGTTGAAAAGCAATCTACAATGGTTTGTCGATTTTTTACTTGTTTTGGTCTTTAGGGGGAGATAGGTTATAATTTTAGAAAATACAAAAACAATAAAAAATTCCAAAACCCAAAAACATGATAAAATTCAAAAAGAGCTTGTGTAAAAAGGGAAAATGATAGTACATCAGCTAGACAGTTACGGTATGCCAAAGAAATGGAAAGTTTAAATGTATTAAATAGTCTCGCTGATGATGTGCCGATAGGTTTTTACACATTTAGTAGGTTTGTTCAGGATATAAACCTAAATCTTTACTTACTTATTTCGTGGGGAACACTACTTGGATATATAGGTAACCCCTGAAATCTTGTTTGAAAGATCCCTCTTTCTGAGATACTAGGTCTTTATACTCAGTGATATCTGGGGTATTATCCTGGGACTTCTGATTTTGCGGAAGCAATGGCCTAGTCCCTGGAGAATACTTTCCGCATGCTTGAAATATAGCGCTGCCCTCAGCATATATGATAAGACAATAAAATTGCTAATCAATGCTGTTGTATCAAAAGATCCTCTAAAGGGGACACACCCAAGTCGAATCGTCATCTCTCTGCTGAACGGAAGTTCTGACCTGAGCTCTCACGGTTTCGTACTATTTCATAATTTATTCCCCTTACAGATATCATCTGTGGTATACTCACCTGTAAGACTGAATATTGGGATCTGGATACGGGAGTATATTTAAGAAGTGGGACACATGATTAAGTTTAAGTCGCTAAAACACTAAATCAGTATCTTGGACAGATTGAAATGTGTGTGACAATTTAAGTGGATCAGTATATCGACAATCTAAGTGAATTGTTTAATGCTGTGTATGAAATCAAGCTTAACGGTACTTGTAATTTGTTGGTAGCTGATATGATTCCCTAACACGCTCGCCAAAAATATGTTTGTAAATAGTTTACTTTTACTGCATTTATTTCTGTATTTCATTTCTAGTTTAGAAACTTTATTAAAAAATCCAAAAAGATTTTACATTTCTGCGTTATTTTCCGACATACCAAAGTAGAGAGCTGATCTTCAGATTCATAGTTTAAGAAAGATGCAGGAAGTTACTGAGCTGGAAGATGAGTTTGGAGCTAATCATGCTTATCATGAAACTAAAAGTCAAACGAGTTCATTAAGTTGAATCTTGTAATTTTTTTTTGAAAATTGGTTGAACACAAATAAAGAAAATGTCAGTATGCTTTGAATCGGGTCAACCAAGGTCATTAAGTTGGACTTGGTCGGTAAATTAAGTACCTAGGGTCATTAACTTGGACCTAGATACCTAAGTGGATTTCTAAAAACTGATAAAATTTGAGAAAATGATAAATGGTCAAAAAGTCAAAGTTTTTTTAAAAGTCAAATAGTGTGCCTCACTCGGATAGCAATCCGTTCGGATGATAATCCGCTTGGATGGCAATCCGGTCGGATGACCATCCGACTCATGTGTCACTATATATAGGGGGTCAAAGGTCAGTCAAAGCTTACCCGCTCGGACAACCTTCTTTCTCTCTCACACACTTTGATTTTCTGATCTTATTTTCTTCGGATTTCTTTGCACAAATCTTTGGATCGTTGGTTTGCACAACTTTCACAATGGCAAAGGTATGTGTTTCTTACTCAAATCTGTTAAAATTCTTTGTTTGTTGACTGTTCTTGATGATGACGTCACTGTCGGAGGGTTTAGGACAGATCTAGAAAGTTTTGATCAGTTTTGTTGAGAAATAATCATAGGGTTGTGTTCGGAATGTTCAGATCTATAGTTTTACCGGTTTAATTTGTGTCATAACATGCTAAAATCAAGTAGATCTGATGTTAGGTCAATACGGCTATCGGTGCAGTTTTTGTCAAAATTAAACAATGTTTAGGACGAGTTAGACATCATTGAACATAGGGTTTTGATCGCGATAAGATTCTCTGTGTAGATTTGTGTTCAATTTGAGGATTTGCCTTAAAATTTTTTTGATGTTTCTAGAATGTTCTTGAACTGTTGTTTGAATCGGATGACAATCCAATCGGATGACAATCCGATCGGATGACAATCCGTTCCATCATGTATTTCTTGAAATTTGTGCCAATGTTTGGATAGGATGAGAATCAGTTCCATCACTTGATTCTTGAAGTTTGTGCATCTCATGTCATGACTTGGATGACAATCCGATCGGATGACCATCCGATCGGATAACATAGCACTCACATGATACGGATGACCATCCGATCGGACAGTCATTTCTTTCACAAGACTCGGATAACAATCCCGTCGGATAGCAATCTGACCGGACAGCAAAATCAAATTCATTTCAGAAGGAATGCGCTCGGATGACAATCCGATCGGATAACCATTCAAGCTATTCATAATGCAATCCGAACGGATGATCATCCGGTCGGATAGCCATCCGAGTCTCTGCACTAGGTAGAGTGAAATCTTCAGTGTTAGAAATTTTTTAATAAAATTCCAAGTATTCTTCTGCAGGACTGGGAGAAAACGCATAACATTTACTGCCTGTTAGAAAAAGAATATACAGAGAAATTAGTAATTGAAAAGGTTGCAAAATTCTTGAGAGAGAGCAGAATTGCTAAGGCATTAACTGATAAAACCATAGTTTACGAATCACATGTCAGACGTTTTTGGAATTCTGCACGATACGAAGAGAAAGGTAAAACGATCTACTCTGCAGTAACAAAGAGAGATGAGAAGGGAAAGAAAATAGATTTGGAAATTAAAATAACAGTTGGTGATGTAAGACGTGTGTTAGACTTACGTGATTCTGATGATGATCCAACCATTATCTCTGAACGTCTAACAAAAGGTTTGTGGTGCAGAATGGGGTTCACAGGAAGTGTAAATGGAAAAATATTGAAAACAAGTTTCAGTAATGCTTACAAGTTCTTGGTACACTGTGTTATTCATGCTTTATCACACAGGAAGGGTGCCTATGATGAAGCTTCAGACTATATCATGAACATTGTTACTTGCCTAGTTTTGAACATGCCATATAATGTTTCTCAAGTGATATTTGACTACATGACTGAAAATGCAAAGGCTAGAAACAAGAAGTACATCATGTATCCTCGCTTTGTACAGATGCTACTTGATGACCAGTTCAAAGATCTTGAGAAGAGTGATGATGATATTTTGGGACTAAGACACATGACAGCAGAAACAATAAGCAGACTTACAAAGGGTCCGAACACAGGAGCAAAAAGGATGATATGCAGAATTAGCAGTCCAGCTTATGTTGCTCCAGAGAATGATGCTTGGAGACATCAAAACAGTGATTCTGACAATGAAAATGAGAAAATGAGTTTGTTTTTTGAAAAGAATACTAGATGGTGGTGTGTAAAAGATGGGAAGAGAAAGAGAACTCCTAAGTCATCTCCTACAGTTCCGATTCCAAAGGAACCAGTTCCTAAGATTGTTATTAAGGGTACAGTGAAAGGGGGAGTAATAAGAGAAGTTAGAATTTTTAAATGTTATATTATTCTAATGACATCTTCTATGACTATTTTGCAGAACCACAGCAGAGATTGGTGGATGACATAGTATTGGAACCATCTGCAGTTATTCGAGAGGGAGCTGATTTGCTGTCACAATCTTTTGAAAGCTTTCTAAAAAGGAATGAAGATGTTGCTGCTCAGAAAGAGAAAAGTTCAAGTATTCAAGATAAAGGTTTCAAAGGCAAAGAACCTGAAGGTGTTGTTCAAGATGTCTCAAGTAATGAAGATTCTGAAGCTACAGAGTCAGAATCAGAACTTAATCCAACTACACTTGGAAGAGGCAAAGCACAACTGAAGAAAAAGCCTACAAAGAAACAAAAAGTATCAGATGAGGAAGATTCTTCTTTTGAACCGGATCAACCAAAGAAACAAATAAAGAAGCGCAAAGCTGTTCAAACTGGAGTTATTCCGAGAAGCGTGCGTGCAAAGAAAGGAGAAGCTAAAGCTCAAAAAGATCAAGGAGGCAAAAACAAAAAAGCATGCTGAATCATCTAAGGCTCAAGAACCAGAGGTTAAAAAGAAAGTTGGTCACGATGATTATGTTAAAGTGACTGAGGGTGGAGTATTTTCTTCAGAATTTCCACCAATTCCAGAAAATATTGAGATTCCAGAATCCTCACGTCCAAAAGTTACAGATGATTATTTTGGCAATCTTCCACCTGCAACTGGAGTTTTTAGTGAAGATATTCCAGAAGATGATTACGACATGTTCAATAATGAAGCTGTAAAAGAATTACTGAAGAAAGTTGCTGCTCTCGAAAAGGATAAAGACAAAGCTGAAGCAGAACGTGATGTTTTAAAGAAGCAAGTTAATCAGCTGATGAAAGCTCATGATCAAATAAGGATGGTGCTGATAGAAAAAGAGAAGATGATAAATGAATTGAAGGAAGACAACAGTGATAATACTAAAATGTTTGAATTATTGACAGCAGAAATTTCGTCATTAAATGTGAAGATAAAGAATCTTCAAGATGTGAATCATATGCTTAATCAGCTTCTCAGTGAAATGAGTGAAGCTTCATCAAATGAAATGAAGGCTATGAAGTTGGAGATGGAAGCAATGAAGGCTGATAAAGTAATGAAAGACAATCAGCTTAACATGTTATATGCGGTGATGGAGAGTCACTTGAAGATTGATATTCATGCTACTTTCAATGAGACTGAAGTAAGAAGAGTTGAGGAAAGAAGAATGGAAAGAGAACGACGACTAGCTGAAGATGCCATTCAAAAGAACAAAAGTGTTATTGTAGATACTCAAGAAGCTAGTGGTTCTTCAAGTCAAGTTGATGTTGAAATGGTTGATGCTGAAGTTGTTCAAGAACAAGTTGCTGAAGGTATTCAAGAACAAGATGTTCAAGAACAAGATGCTGAAGATGAACAAAATCAAGACTACATGTTGGTTGGTGAGTCTTCTTTATCCATTGATACTGATGAAGTTATTCGTAGAGTTGTTGCCATACAAAAGAAAAGAAAGGCCAAAGAAGTTTTGCTACTAGAATGGAAGACGCAACAGTTTGTACTTGTTGGTGGAGCTTCTACAAATCCTTACAGTATACCAGAAATTGCTCGCCAAATAAAGATTAAGGAAAGGCGAAGAAAGGCAAAGAAAGCACGTGGTGAAATCATTGATGAAGATTCTGATATAGAGTTGTTTGGAGATGAAGAGAATGAAGATGAAAATGATGATAAAGACGAGTCTGTTCAGAAAGATGATAAGAAAGATAATGATGACAAGAAAAACGATGATGATGATCAAGGGTCTTCTGGATTGTTAATCAATAATCCTAATTTTAAAGAAAGGATTGAAGAGTTGTTGAATGATGAATGTAACGCCCCGCTTATTTGCACTTTCCTTTTATAGCAAGTCTTGTTCGTGTTTCTATTTTTGGAAACCTCGTGTTCATGTAATTGTCCTTTCTTTGTAATCGTTGTAAAATCCGAGACTTGGATCATGAATGAAACTCGTGTTTTGTTAATTACATGTTACACATACTTGGTATATGCTCATACATTCAATTTCGTGGAACAATTGATACTTATTCGTAATTCTTGGGAACTATGTGCTAAACTTGTAAATACATGAAACATATGCATAAGACGTGTTTTGAACATGACGACACTTGATTTTGATGCTTACACGATTAATTATACTTAGTTTTGGAAACCTCGTGTTCATGTAATCGTCCTTTCTTTGTAATCGTTGTAAAATCCGAGACTTGGATCATGAATGAAACTCGTGTTTTGTTAATTACATGTTACACATACTTGGTATATGCTCATACATTCAATTTCGTGGAACAATTGATACTTATTCGTAATTCTTGGGAACTATGTGCTAAACTTGTAAATACATGAAACATATGAGTAAGACGTGTTTTGAACATGACGACACTTGATTTTGATGCTTACACGATTAATTATACTTAGTTTATACTCATCATGCTTGTATTACCCTTAAACTATGCTTAAATAGCAAAACTAGTCCCTAAAGCACATAAAAATGCCTAAATTACAAAGTGGAGGGGCCTGATTGTAATAAACTCAAAGTTCGGTTCCACCAGGCGCGCGGCCCGCGTGGACTTACCTTGGTCCCTTACGCGGCCCGCATGGCCATCAGATTCACAGAAAACACATCAGCTGCATATCTACGCGAATTTGGCACAAAATCCCAACATCTAAACTCACCCAATCACCTCTAATCCACCTCTAAACACCTCCAATCACCACCAACCTCTTCCACTATAAATACAACCCTTCTCCAAGCATTTCTACACTTTCAACACTTTCAAATCACTCCAAATTCACTCTCAAATCTGTTGCAAACTCAGAATTCGGGCAGATTCATACTCTTGTACTAAAGTGAGTATAACTTGCTCATTTCTTAACGAAATCACTTGGTTCTTCTTCCTACTTGCTTGGATAATCATGGGGTTCGATTCCTTGACTTCTCCTTGGAGAAATCAGACCTGGAATTGCTTCGAAATTGTCCACAAACTTTCTGTTTTGTTTCAAGTTCTTCAAAAGTTTGTTTAAACTCATCCAACTTGTGTCTAACACATCTCACACCTATGTCCTAATGCTTACAACCTCTCTTATGGTTGGTTAAGCTTAAAAACAAGGTTGAGACACTTGAAATCAGAGGATTAAACCTCAAATACTTTCTATTTTATTAGGGTATTTAACCCACAAATCATGTCAAGCTTAGATCTTGATGAATGAGTGATTATGGAACAACTTGGGTTGTCCTACATACAATCCTCACATGATTTAATGATTTCTCATAGATTAGATTATTTATATTATTGTACTAATCCTAGTTCGTGACCCTCCTTGGTTGTTTTTACATCAAGTGAAGTGGTGAACATTCAAGGGGTTCCTAAATGGAAGCATGTTCTTCCTACCCCATACATGACATTTATGATAACTCGAGGTGCCTAAATGAGGATTCTAATCTTCTACCTCCTACTTGAATTATTGGACTAAATAGCACGTAATACTTAACCTAAATATATGTATACACTCATTCGAACCTTTTAATGTTGAACTTGTATTTATATGTTAAGAGTAGTAGAATATCATCTAAGACTTTAAAACCATGATATGATTCTAATGGGTGTACTACCCATGAAATACAATATAACCCTAGTGGTTACATAGTGTCATACAAGGGTTACTAAGTTGAAGATGATTATTTTTCGTATCATATTTTATACTTTAAGCTTTACAAAACTCTGAACTTATAATCTTCCGTTAAGCGCCAAACTCACACACCTATGTTTCCTCGTGTAGAAGGACAAGGTGCTCCAAACTAATCCATCCACCAACTCACTCGCGGGATTTCAAGTAGGAAAGCTTGCAACCACCGTGAGTATACTCGTATTCCCCTCTTTACTTTTACCACTTTTGGGGTGTAACATGTTAACTTATCAAAACTTACACATGAACATTTTGCTTAAACACATGAACATTCCTATAACATGCTTGTATACGTGATTGCTTGATACTTTAAACTTGGGTGATTCTTATGTGTTGAACTTATCATTAACTTCGTACGAGCCTAACCGTGACATATGTAGCGCTATAGGATTAACGACCCGCCCGTAAACTTGTGGTTATGTCATGAGCATATTGCGTTTCATTTGGTTTGATATGTTAGACACATGCCATATTTATTGTTTATCTTGAATCACATGCTTGCTATGAGGAATTGTTTAAAACTTATCTTTTGCTATGTACGTACCAAACTTGTATACTCGTCTTTGCTTTTGCATTGAATTGTATTTTAAACATGTTACAGGTTGATGATGACGATGCTATGAAAAGAAGTAGCGTTGATGCCTAGATACACATTTAGACGTTTAGGTTTAATATGTTGTATCAATTTTGCTTATGTTGTTATGTATTACTTTTGGAACTTGTTGTTATTTGAGTTTATGTAATGTTGACAATTTGAAGTTATGAAATGAAATTGGGATTATTTAAATATTGTCACAAATAGTGTTATGATGTCTCTAGCAATCTTCACACTTCGTCTCATCCCGATGTTTCCGCCATTGGTTGGGGTGTGACAGATTGGTATCAGAGCCATAACTATAGGGAATTAGGAAAATTGCTATGCTTTTGCCCTAGTCTATAGTTTTAGGAACTTTGTCTCTTATTTGTTGTTTAAAACTTTTGTACTCTACCTTACATGCTTCCTAGCTACACTTCTTGTTGTTAAATTTACATGCCTTTCCTAAGGCTAACACAAACACACTTTTGTTTATTTGAAGATTCTTACAACATAAACGAGACGACTTTACCAAAATAGGCGTGAAACCCACAATTTGGTAAATGACTCTCATTCCGCTTGTACTTATTTTTGCACGAAATTTCGCCATTTAGCTAGGAGTGAAATCCACATCTAAATGGTAAATTTCCAATTCAACTCTAGTGGACCCTCGTCAAAGTGTTGAAATTATATTTTGACCCGACGAGTACCAACCACATTTAGGGTACGAAATCGCCAAGATAGGGGTGAAACCCGCAACTTGTCGATTAAGTCCCACTCCTCGATTTTCGATCTCGCCAAAGTCCCGATTGTTCGATCAATTAGAGACGTGTAGTAACTGGAAGGGTAAGATACCGTTAATCGCTTCTCGACGAGAGTATCTTACCTATAGGCTAAAGCACGTTTTCTCTAATTCGAAAGGACTTTCGACCCACTTTGGAATAGTCGACGTTTCTCTACCCGAAACAATCCCATGTTTTATGAGCCTCTCTTTTATGTACCTCAATTTATATGTGATTTTATACTTGAACGTTCTTCATTTCAATTTTTTTTTACTCATTTCGCACGTCATCGCAACCAAAAACAATAATAATTCTCGTAAACAAACTAAATTTATACGTCCTTTCATGCATTCATACGTGTTATACTTGTTGGATACTTGTTGAAATCATGCTAACTATGTGAATCTTACATGAAACATCATACCTACATGCTTAAAACTTGCAAACTTATTTTGAATTTATGATCAAGTCTCATCCATTCCTTCTCTTTACATCCTTAGATGTCGTCCAGCGGTGCATCAAAGAGAACCAAGTCAAAGAAGGGTTCGACTTCCAACACCATGTCACAAAAGGATTGCATGAGATTCATGGCCAAGCAATTTGCTAAGGTCCTACCCGACATTGTTAGCAAGATTCAGACAAACCCCGATTCACCGCATGGCTCTGTCGACTCAAAGGCAGACAAACCCAAATCGACCTTCCAGTTTAAGCAATTCATGGCTTGTAAACCCTTAGAGTTTACTGGCAAAAATGGCGCTACCGCCATGATGAACTGGATTGATGCAATCGAGCTTACTTTCCTGCAAAGTGGCTGCCCTGATGAACTAAGAACCTTGAATGCAACTGGGGTGTTTCGTGAAAAGGCACTCGAATGGTGGACGATAGAACGCAACAAGAGGGGAAACGAGGTTGCACATGCCATGCCTTGGGACGATTTCAAACAGCTTATGAAAGACCACTTCTGTCCTCCTCACGAACTCCAAAAATTGGAGAACGAATTTTGGAACCTTACTCAGAAAGGGAGTGACATGGATGGCCTGATTACGCGCTTTAAACAACTCAGTGTCCTATGTCCTGGACAAGTTGAGACCGTCCCCAAGACCATAGCCAAATTCGTTTGTTGTGTTGCACCTTCCCTGACAAACCGCCTTGCCTCGGCCAACCCCCAAACCATTGAAGATGCTTTTCGTATAGCCACCGAACTTAACAACAACTGCGTTCTCCATGGAACCTTTGACAAGGTTTCAATGAAGAATGCACGCCAAGCTACAATTGACACTACTACTGATGAGCCCTTACCCTCCCGACCGTCCAAGAAGAACCAGGGCAAGAAGCGGAAGGCTTCAAGCCAAAATTATGCGGTTGTCACTCCACCAAACCCATAACCCCTACAAGCCGTGCCTGCTTTTACCAACGATGAGACTCCACGCAAGGTTTATACTGGAATGCAACCTAAGTGTAGTAAATGCCAGTATCATCACCCTCCAAACGCTCATTGTCGAAAGTGCGACAAGTGCGGCCGAAATGGGCATACTTCTCCATACTGCCGCATCCACCCACAGGCCTGCCAAAACCAAGCCCTTTTAGCTCCAAATCAAGTCGCCCCTGTGCGAGCATGTTTCACGTGTGGTGATACCAACCATATGGCCAACTTGTGCCCTCAACGATACCAACTGCAACAGCCTCGACAGCAACAACCACAACCACAACCACAACCCCAGCCACAGCAACAACAGCAGCAACAGGCTCTACAACCCGCTCGAGGTCGAGCTTTTCTTCTCACTACTGCTCAGGCCCAAAACGCGAACGACGTCATTACTGGTACGTTTCTTGTTAACCATATTTATGCTTCATGCCTATTTGATACTGGCGCCGATAAAAGTTTTGTATCGTTAGAATTCGAGTCTTTGCTCAAGTGTAAACGCTCTAAGTTGCTAAAATCTTTCGCCGTCGAAGTCGCTAATGGTAAAACCGTCGCTGTTGATTCCGTTCTCTCCAAGTGTTCTTTAATCCTTAACGATCTTACGTTTTCAATCGACCTCATACCTATGCAAATGGGTAGTTTCGATGTCATAATAGGTATGGACTGGCTTAGGCGAGTTCGTGCTGAAGTTGTCTGTTCTGAGAAGTTTATTCGCCTACCTCTTCCAAACGGTGACTCCCTACACGTCTATGGTGAAAAGCCTTCTCAAGGCCTTAAGCTTATGTCGTGTATCAAAGCAAACAAATGCTTACGCAAGGGTACCTTCGCCTTTCTCGCCCACATTGTGGAAAAGAGGGACAAAGGCCCAAGCATAAGCGACGTTCCCGTTGTACGTGACTTTCTTGATGTTTTTCCCGACGATCTTCCTGGTCCGCCTCCTGCTCGTTCTGTCGACTTTTGAATCGATTTAGTGCCTGGCGCAACGCCTGTCGCTAAATCTCCTTACCGTTTAGCACCCTCTGAGATGCAAGAGCTCTCAAGCCAACTTCAAGAGCTTCTTGATAAAGGCTTTATACGCCCTAGTACTTCTCCTTGGGGCGCTCCCATTTTGTTCGTAAAAAAGAAAGATGGGTTATTCCGAATGTGTATTGACTATCGTGAGATCAACAAGCTTACCATCAAGAACCGATACCCTCTTCCGTGCATCGATGACCTCTTCGACCAGTTGCAAGGGGCGACCTGCTTTTCAAAAATCGATCTTCGTTCTGGATATCATCAACTTCGAGTTCTCGAGGAAGATGTGCCTAAAACCGCCTTCCGTACACGTTATGGTCATTATGAATTCGTAGTTATGCCCTTTGGTTTGACCAACGCACCTTCCGTATTCATGGACTTGATGAACCGCGTGTGCAAAGCATATTTGGACCGTTTCGTGATCGTTTTCATTGACGATATTCTCATCTATTCCAAGACACAAGAAGAGCATAAACAACACTTGCGTCTTATTCTCGAACTTCTTCGTGCTGAACGTCTATACGCCAAATTCTCCAAGTGTGAATTTTGGTTAAAAGAGGTTCAATTCCTTGGTCATACTGTCAACGAACTTGGTATTCACGTTGACCCCGCCAAAATCGAAGCCGTGAAGAATTGGATCACACCTAAATCTCCATCCGAAATTCGTTCGTTTCTTGGTCTTGCTGGTTACTACCGTCGTTTCATCTCCAACTTCTCGAAAATCGCCGTCCCTTTGACCTCCTTGACTCAAAAAGAGAAACCTTTTGTTTAGGGTCCCGAGCAAGAGGAGTCTTTTCAAACGCTCAAGGACATGCTATGCAATGCTCCTATCCTCACACTCCCTGATGGAAACGACGACTTCGTCGTATATTGCGATGCTTCCCGCCTTGGTCTTGGTTGTGTGCTTATGCAACGAGACAAGGTCATCGCTTATGCGTCAAGGCAACTCAAAATACATGAGAAAAACTATACTACTCACGACCTTGAACTTGGAGCAGTTGTTTTTGCATTGAAGATTTGGCGACACTACCTTTATGGTACTAAGTGTGTGGTCTTCACCGACCATAGGAGCCTTCAACACATCTTCGATCAAAAAGAACTGAACATGCATCAACGCCGTTGGGTGGAACTATTAAACGACTACGACTGCGAAATCAAATACCACCCAGGTAAAGCGAACGTAGTAGCAGACGCCCTCAGTCGTAAAACTCATGTCAAAAGTATCCGTTGTTTCCAACTCGTCCACGATCTTCAGAATCACATACGTGAAGCCCAATATTCATCCGTTAATGAGGGTAACCTCTACAACAAGATGCAATGTGGTGCTGAAAACAGTCTCGTGTCCAAACCTGATGGTATTTTGTACTATCTCAATCGTATCTGGATTCCTAATCGCAACAACCTTCGCAAGTTCCTGATGAAAGAGGCACATAATACGAAGTATTCTATTCACCCTGGTGCCGACAAGATGTACCATGATATGCGTACGTCCTATTGGTGGCCTGGAATGAAGAAGGATATAGCCACTTTCGTCTTGAAATGTCTCACGTGTTCGAAGGTGAAAGCTGAACATCAACGTGCCTCTGGCTTACTTGAACAACCAAGGATTCCTATCTGGAAATGGGAGAGCATCTCCATGGATTTTATCACTAAGCTCCCCCGCACTTCTTCTGGCCATGACAGTATTTGGGTGATCGTTGATCGATTAACCAAGTCAGCTCACTTTCTTCCCATCCGTGAAGATTTCAAAGTCGCGAAATTGGCTAAAATCTACACTGATGAGATCATCTGTCGCCATGGTATTCCCGTTGACATCATTTCCGATCGTGACGCTCGTTTTACGTCTCGCCTTTGGCAAACTTTTCAGTCTGCTATGGGTACTGAACTTAACCTTAGCACTGCCTTCCATCCTCAGACAGACGGTCAAACCGAGCGTACTATCCAAACCTTAGAGGATATGCTTCGTTCATGCGTAATAGATTTTGGTGGCAACTGGGATACACACTTGCCCTTGGTCGAATTCTCGTACAATAACAGTTATCACACGAGTATTAAAATGGCACCTTTTGAAGCATTGTATGGTCGCAAGTGCCGTTCGCCTATTTGTTGGCACGAGATTGGTGACGCTCAAATCACTGGTCCCGAGCTCATACAAGAGACGACGGACAGGATTTTACAGGTCCGAGACAATTTACTGAAAGCCAGGCATCGACAAAAGATCTACGCCGATGAGGATCGCAAACCGATGGAATTCGAGACAGGTGACTTCGTGCTTCTCAAGGTATCCCCTTGGAAGGGCGTGGTTCGATTTGGCAAGAAAGGGAAACTCGCACCTCGCTACGTTGGTCCTTTCAAGATACTCGAAAGGATTCGCAAGGTTGCGTATAAACTGGACCTGCCTGAAGAACTCAACAATGTGCACCCTGTCTTCCACGTATCCAACTTGAAGAAGTGTCTAGCTGACGAAGGACTACACGTCCCTCTTGAAGACTTACAAGTCAACGAAACACTTCATTTTGTGGAAAAACCGGTCGAAATCATGGACCGAGGAGCCAAGCAATTGAGGCGTAGTCGAATTCCTATCGTCAAGGTTCGATGGGAAGGAAAACGTGGCGCTGAATTTACTTGGGAACTCGAGAGTGATATGAAGGCGAAATATCCACATCTGTTCCCTAAGTCTTCCTCAATTTCGGGACGAAATTCCCTAAAGGAGGGGAGACTGTAACGCCCCGCTTATTTGCACTTTCCTTTTATAGCAAGTCTTGTTCGTGTTTCGATTTTTGGAAACCTCGTGTTCATGTAATCGTCCTTTCTTTGTAATCGTTGTAAAATCCGAGACTTGGATCATGAATGAAACTCGTGTTTTGTTAATTACATGTTACACATACTTGGTATATGCTCATACATTCAATTTCGTGGAACAATTGATACTTATTCGTAATTCTTGGGAACTATGTGCTAAACTTGTAAATACATGAAACATATGCATAAGACGTGTTTTGAACGTGACGACACTTGATTTTGATGCTTACACGATTAATTATACTTAGTTTATACTCATCATGCTTGTATTACCCTTAAACCATGCTTAAATAGCAAAACTAGTCCCTAAAGCACATAAAAATGCCTAAATTACAAAGTGGAGGGGCCTGATTGCAATAAACTCAAAGTTCGGTTCCACCAGGCGCCCGGCCCGCGTGGACTTACCTTGGTCCCTTACGCGGCCCGCATGGCCATCAGATTCGCAGAAAACACATCAGCTGCATATCTACATGAATTTGGCACAAAATCCCAACATCTAAACTCACCCAATCACCTCTAAACACCTCCAATCACCACCAACCTCTTCCACTATAAATACAACCCTTCTCCAAGCATTTCTACACTTTCAACACTATCAAATCACTCCAAATTCACTCTCAAATCTGTTGCAAACTCAGAATTCGGGCAGATTCATACTCTTGTACTAAAGTGAGTATAACTTGCTCATTTCTTAACGAAATCACTTGGTTCTTCTTCCTACTTGCTTGGATAATCATGGGGTTCGATTCCTTGACTTCTCCTTGGAGAAATTAGACCTGGAATTGCTCCGAAATTGTCCACAAACTTTCTGTTTTGTTTCAAGTTCTTCAAAACTTTGTTTAAACTCATCCAACTTGTGTCTAACACATCTCACACCTATGTCCTAATGCTTACAACCTCTCTTATGGTTGGCTAAGCTTAAAAACAAGGTTGAGACACTTGAAATCAGAGGATTAAACCTCAAATACTTTCTATTTTATTAGGGTATTTAACCCACAAATCATGTCAAGCTTAGATCTTGATGAATGAGTGATTATGGAACAACTTGGGTTGCCCTACATACAATTCTCACATGATTTGATGATTTCTCATAGATTAGATTATTTATATTATTGTACTAATCCTAGTTCGTGACCCTCCTTGGTTGTTTTTACATCAAGTGAAGTGGTGAACATTCAAGGGGTTCCTAAATGGAAGCATGTTCTTCCTACCCCATACATGATATTTATGATAACTCGAGGTGCCTAAATGAGGATTCTAATCTTCTACCTCCTACTTGAATTATTGGACTAAATAGCACGTAATACTTAACCTAAATATATGTATACACTCATTCGAACCTTTTAATGTTGAACTTGTGTTTATATGTTAAGAGTAGTAGAATATCATCTAAGACTTTAAAACCATGATATGATTCTAATGGGTGTACTACCCATGAAATACAATATAACCCTAGTGGTTACATAGTGTCATACAAGGGTTACTAAGTTGAAGATGATTATTTTTCGTATCATATTTTATACTTTATGCTTTACAAAACTCCGAACTTATAATCTTCCGTTAAGCGCCAAACTCACACACCTATGTTTCCTCGTGTAGAAGGACAAGGTGCTCCAAACTAATCCATCCACCAACTCACTCGCGGGATTTCAAGTAGGAAAGCTTGCAACCACCGTGAGTATACTAGTATTCCCCTCTTTACTTTTACCACTTTTGGGGTGTAACATGTTTACTTATCAAAACTTACACATGAACATTTTGCTTAAACACATGAACATTCCTATAACATGCTTGTATACGTGATTGCTTGATACTTTAAACTTGGGTGATTCTTATGTGTTGAACTTATCATTAACTTCGTACGAGCCTAACCGTGACATATGTAGCGCTATAGGATTAACGACCCGCCCATAAACTTGTGGTTATGTCATGAGCATATTGCGTTTCATTTGGTTTGATATGTTAGACACATGCCATATTTATTGTTTATCTTGAATCACATGCTTGCTATGAGGAATTGTTTAAAACTTATCTTTTGCTATGTACGTACCAAACTTGTATACTCGCCTTTGCTTTTGCATTGAATTGTATTTTAAACATGTTACAGGTTGATGATGACGATGCTATGAAAAGAAGTAGCGTTGATGCCTAGATACACATTTAGACGTTTAGGTTTAATGTGTTGTATCAATTTTGCTTATGTTGTTATGTATTACTTTTGGAACTTGTTGTTATTTGAGTTTATTTAATGTTGACAATTTGAAGTTATGAAATGAAATTGGGATTATTTAAATATTGTCACAAATAGCGTTATGATGTCTCTAGCAATCTTCACACTTCGTCTCATCCTGATGTTTCCGTCATTGGTTGGGGTGTGACAATGAAATTAACGAACAGGAAGATGATACTCAACATGAAGCCTCATCATCAGGAAAACAACATGCAGACCAGGTATTCCTAACAAACCCTACTGTTATCTACCTACATGAGAAATATGAAGGTGAAATCGAGGTTCAGAGAACTAGAGCTGAAATGTTAGAAGAGTTGGGTTTGGAAGATGGAAAGTTCAAATTTGATATTGAGGATGAGATTCCTCAGTCTCCAGAGAAAGATTTTGAGCCAAGATATGCTCATGAAGCTGATCATTATGATGATGTCATTGTTGAAGATGCTTCAGATTCATCCGATGAAGATACTGATTTTCATTATGCTGGAATTGATGAAACATTTCCGTCACTTGCTGAAATGTTCAAAGATAGAAATGAAGATGAAATCAGAAGGAAAATTGTTGAAAAAGTTTCTACCGAAGGTATTCCAGAAACAATTCCCAGAGAAATTCTTGCTGAAGAACGAAAAAGGTGGTTCAAAGTTATGCCCAAAGAAAGAAAAACTCTTAGAGCTCTTCAGTATTTCACACATGACAAAAATCTTTCATGGGGAGATATTTTATCATGGGGCTATCTTGAAGATCTTAAAGTCTATGCTATCAGACGGAAAGAAGGTGTTCAGTACTTCGAATTTCTGTCAGATATCAGTTCTTTACCGTGGTGGGATGTGGATGAATTGGTGAAAACAAAGCATATCAAGCAGTTTTTCTATGGTCCAGAAGTTAGACAACATGATCAAGATTTGTGGAACTACATCAAATTACAAGCAAAGAATGGTTATCCTGATTGGAAGCCACAATATCCAAAGCAGATTGTCACATATCTAGAGAATGGTAGAAAAGATATATCTTTGGATGTAAAGCCGCCTAGATGCTTGAAGAATATGCCTCTCAGAGCCATTGAGCAAGACTTTCATGATTTATTTCAAGGTTGGTTGTATAACGAAACGACGGCTGAGGCAGTTATCTCTCTGTTTGACAAGTCCACGGGAAAGTCTCGAAGAATCAGTATTCTGGATCCAATGTGGCTTGTTAACTGTTCAAAGAAGGATATCGACTGCTTGTTCTACAACAAGATCGTTTATGAAAAGAGAGACAAAGCTCAAGCACAGCAATACCAAATAGTTGTAGATGTATGTTTTGCAGAAGATATCAATTCAGGAAGATACTGGAAGACAAAATGGAGAGATCTAGAGATTGATGAATTCCTGAAAAAGTATAAGCGTGAACAAAGATCTAAAAAGATTGCTGAAAGAGCTGCTGAATTGGGCAAACGAAAATTGGGAAAAGTGCCTCCAACAGATCAAACACCTATTGAATCAGAAGAGAACAAGATTCCCAAATGGGATCGTAAACGTGATGGTGATCCAGTTTATAGAAACTGGTGGTTAACTGAAGGAAGGCATAAAAGACGTATAATGTTAGAAGAAAAGGCAGAAAAGAGAAGACAGAAAGCGAGAGAACGAAGACGCAACAGGAAGAATTAAAGACTATGCAGGAAGGAACTATAGCTACATCCGAGGGGGAGTCTGTTAGTACATACGTCTGTAGCTTCCGTCAGCATGTAGTCATATTTTGTATATTTGTGTCTTTGTAAACAATTATGTAATGTATGTGTGTAGATAGCATGACAACTCAGGAAACGGGGCATATATGTAATGTGTTGACTTTTGTTGACTGATGTCATCCGATCGGATTATCATCCGATCGGATAGCACTCATACGACCGGACAGCATGTTATCCGTTCGGACAGGATGTCATCCGATCGGATAGCTTGTTATCCGAGCGGACAACACTCACCACTTCCTGAGTTGCCTATAAATACCTCGTCAGGGTATTACTTTTGGGACTTTTGACTCTAGAGAGAAACTGAACAGTGTCTGTTTTTCTACCGGAGCTTTGTACTTTCAGAACAACTAATAGAAAGAACAGACTGTGTTTAATCGTTGAATTCTGTGTTGATCATCTGTGATTTGTCATAATGGATTCCGCACATTAGACAAAGTCGATTCATCTTGTTCCTTACGATCAGATCCTGTGCAACGGGACCAACAATCCTTTTCCTTTTTAACTATATACCTTTGTAAATATCAAGAGGACTTTTTGGGTGAAGGGTTAGGCTTGGGTTAAAGGTAGGTGGTTGGGTTAGTGGTTAGTGAAAGGGCGAAAAGCGCAACAAGCGTCGGTTTTCGTAAGACTTTCTCTATTTTTTTTTTCAACTTTTTATTTTTGATGAAGCCATAATTCAAACAAAGTTATTTTTGATGAACTTGCTTGTTTATTTCTTTTGCTTCCTCATCAACAATTTTTTTTTTAAAGTCATACGAAAAACCGAGCTTGTTACTAAAACAAAGGGTTAAAAATAAAAAGGTTTTGGTGGGTGAAAGGGTGTTTGGTTTGGGTTAAGAAATGAAAAGGTTTAGGCTCAAAGGGGTTAACTAGGGGGATTTTGGGTAGGTGGTAAAAAAAAGAAAAATAATGGTGTAGAAATAAAAAGGGTTAGTCCTAATGCCTCCATCATTTACTTACTCGGGTTTAAGTTGGTAAGGACCGGGAATGTATCGTCGTGGCAAGTTCTAGAGTTGTAAGAACCAAGCGGCTATTCACACAAGAAACGAAAAATGAGCATTTAATTTAAAGATATGTATTTGTATGCTCAATAAAGGCTCAAAACTCACTTTTGTGGGAATGGGTTTTTATGTGATCAAGTATATATAATTAAATTTTAACTAAGCTTGTCATGCCTTTTCATAATTTTCTTATGTTGGTTATTTTTATCACGACGCTATCGGTTGTAAATTTGTAAAAATATAACCTTTTTAGAATTTTGAAATTCCCAAATTAAACTTAGACAAGTAAAAAAATGAAAATTTTTGAAAAAAATTGGGGTGATTAGCGGTTCCAATAGAGTTTTGTGTAAGACTTGTATTTAGGACTTGCAAGATTCAAGGTTTTAGCATCCCCCCACACTTAAATTACACATTGTCCTCAATGTGTCCCAAAATAAGTTTTTAGGTTGATTAAATGTGTAAAAGGTGTGAAAAAGCCCAAAATTTGTGTTACTGGGCGCTTGGACACGACCCCGTGTTCAGGTGCCAGTAACGAAAACTTACAGAAGGTGGACACGGGGGCGTGTCAGCTGGACACGACCCCGTGTCTGTCAAAAGTCTACAGATTAAGACAAACAGCAGGTCTGGGGAAGTGGGCACGGGGGCGTGTCGGCTGAACACGACCCTGTGTAGACAATCTGCAGGGTTGAAAAACATGTTTCTGGCTCTAGTTTTCCTGTCCCGGCTTTAGTAGCACTAAGGTTTAGTGCTGTAAGCCTCGTATGTACCTGTTTTAGCAATAAACACTACACCAAACCATAGCAAACATCCTAAATTACCAAGTTCAACATCCATGTCACAAAGTTAAAAAGAAAAAAAAAAGAAATGCAGAAAATAAAAAGAGTTAAAAGAAAGTAAATTGTTCAACACACGGCACGCAGGCCGGAAATTGTTCAAGATAAAAGGGGGTTAACCTGTGGGATCACCAACCAACCGCTTCCGCTCCTCCCGCCTAGTCCATGTCCTCGTCCTCATCATCTCTACCATGCCCCACAATGTACTCCCGGATATTTCCAATATCATCTTGGATATCGGATATGTTTCTCTCGATTGCTCCAACCCGGTTGTACGTGTTGCTCGCCATATTATAGGTGTTCCTGGTGCACATAAGCTTTTCCTGCAACAAATCATGTAAACTTTGGAAGTTAGGAAAACCACCTCCTGAGGAGGATTGGCCTGGATCACCGTGGGGCTGGTACTGGTACTGATGATGTTGTGGAGCGTGAAGGACAAGTGCCTCTTGCGGGTTCCATGCATGCCCCTGCATCCTTTGGAAGCTAACCGTCCCGTCTTCAGCCTCATAAATTAGGTTCATTGAGCGGCAAATGTGTATGTCTACCCTTCCCGACCATGGGCTCCTTTCGAATGACCTAGGTATGTTGGTGAAGTGCTTGAAGAGACGGTATACCCATCCTCCAAAGAAGATAGGGGTTGGTGAAGTAGCAAGTCGGTTCAAATGCATGTTTCGGAGCAGGAGGAATGGAACATCAAGGTGTCTGCGTTTATGGATGCAGTAGAGGACAACCAAATCTCTTAACCCAACAACGCCACCGCTATCATGCCTTTGGCTAAGAGAGTAGCCGAGGAGCCTATGGATGTATCGGTAGAGTGGATCCCTCAACTTAGTGCTCTTAGTGCTGCTCGGATTGTAGTGCCCTTCACCAATCTGAGCCCACGCGGCTTGGAGATCGTTCTCATCTATCTCTCGCATCCCTCCAGTATTTTCCTCGTTACCCGCATCTTCCTCCGCATACAACCCGACAATCAACCCAAATTGTGCCATTGAAATCGACTACCTAGTTCCACCACATCGGAATGCTACCCCATCGTTGTCAAATGGGTCGCACCTTGAATTGAACGTGAAGGTGCTATAGAATTCCAAAGTGCACTCGTGGACGGAACGAAGTCGAGTGGTTAAAGCGACTCTTAATGGGCCGGTGACAAGGTTGTTGAAACGGTTAAGTTGGTTCACCAATGCTAACAAATCCATACATGCTTGTCTTGGGTATTCCTTCGGTCTTGTTTGAAGTACTTCATATCTAGCCCTAGCATCGAGCTCATTTGCGTTAAACCTCGTGAACTTCCTAGACATCTGAAAGAATACACCAAAAGTTAGCACGAAAAAGTGGAATTTTCGGACAAAACTGCAAACAAATTGCTGGACACGACCCCGTGTTAGCGGACACGGCCCCGTGTCCAGGCGTCTGTTACTCAAAAACATCATTTTTCGACCCGGTTTCGAAAACTTGAAAATTTTTGGTTCAACAGGTGCGGTTTCCCCCGAAAATGAAACCCCAAGTGCCGTTTTTCCCAAAACAACCCGTTTACCCATTCAATTTTATCTTTTTCGGTTCAAAAACAAGGATTTGTGGTTTTTGTGAGAAATCGGGCGAATCTATGAACAATACAAGTGGGTTTACTTCCTATAACACTAATCTAACTAAATGCTAACAGATTTAGGCAAAAATTCTAAGTTCAATCCGGATGGAGTTAATGAACCCTAGATTTTTCCCCAAATTTTTGGAGTTTTAACTACATGCAAATGCTTAATCTAACTAATAATAGTAATAGAATCATACCTTGATGTTGTTAGAATGATAGGAGACGTCGAAAATCTGCGGAAAATCGCCTGAACCAGAGCGTTTTCGGGGAAACGGGGCGTGTGGAATGAAGTAACTGTTATGAAAAGGGGAATATATCCCGACAGTAGCGCGGACACGACACGGCCTCGTACCGAGCAAAGTTTTTTTTTTTTAAAGTGCTCGTGTGAGTGCCCTTTGTTTCCCAAAAACTTGGTTGGAAGACTTACCGATTAAGATGTCATCCCGTTGGTTCGTAACTTACCAGGTATGATGTTGTTGCCTTTACTCATCGACCGTTTGAAGCGAGATTTCTTCCTCTTCATCCTCAATAAATCCTTGATAGAGTTTCAGCCGTTGGCCATAGACTTTGAATGGAGGTCCATTCCGAGATTTAATTTCTACTGCACCGTGTGGGAAAATATGGGTGATGGAAAAAGGTCCTGACCACCTAGACTTTAATTTACCAGGAAACAATCGAAGTCGTGAATTAAACAAAAGAACTAGATCTCCCACTCGAAATTCATTAGGTTTAATATGTTTGTCATGCAAGTTTTTCATTCTTTCCTTGTAAATTTCTGAGTTTGAGTATGCATAATTCCTAAGCTCGTCTAATTCATTTAATTGGCAAAATCGATTTTTACCAGCAAATTCTAAATCTAAGTTTACATTTTTAATTGCCCAGTAGGCTTTGTGTGCAATTTCTACTGGCAAGTGACAACTTTTTCCATAGACAAGCTTATATGGGGTTGTACCTATTGTTGTTTTATAAGCAGTTCGAAAAGCCCATAAAGCATCATCTAATTTATCTGCCCATTCTTTTCTATTTAACCCTACGGTTTTTTCGAGTATTCGTTTTAAACCTCTATTAGTCACTTCGGCTTGTCCGTTTGTTTGAGGGTGATATGCTGTTGAGACCCGCTGATAGACCCCATATCTTGTTAATTTTTTTTCAAGTTGATGGTTGCAAAAATGGGTACCTCTATCACTTAATAATGCTTTAGGTGTGCCAAAACGAGAGAATAATTTCTTCAGAAATCTTACCACGACTCTTCCATCATTTGTTGGAAGTGCCTCGGCCTCGGCCCATTTAGACAAGTAGTCTACTGCCACAAGTATATATTTGTTTCCTTTCGACGGTGGGAAAGGTCCCATAAAGTCGAGTCCCCACACATCAAAAATTTCACAAACAAGAATGCCATTTTGTGGCATTTCGTTTTTGGAAGAAATATTACCTATTCTTTGGCAAGCATCACATGTCTTAACAAGACTTTGAGCGTCTTTGTAAATGGTTGGCCAATAAAATCCTGAATCAAATACCTTTCGTGCGGTACTTGCGGCACCATGATGTACTCCATATGGACCTTCGTGACAATGGCAGAGAATTCTTCGTGCTTCACTACCATGTACGCATCGTCTGATGAGTTGGTCGGCACACATTTTGAAAAGATATGGATCTTCCCAAAAATAGTGTTTCACATTGACAAAGAATTTTTTTCTTTGATGATGTGGCCAACCCTTAGCGACTATACCGCTAGCTAGGTAGTTAGCATAGTCGGCGTACCATGGTTCTTCCTTGTATTCCACCATTTCTAGGGACTCCGTTGGAAATTTTTCGTTGATTTGCTCGTCCCTGGTTGCCTCCAAAGCTGGGTCTTCTAAGCGTGAAAGATGATCTGCTGCGGTGTTTTCTGCTCCTCTTTTATCTTTGATTTAAATATCAAGTTCTTGGAGGAGTAGAATCCACCGAATCAAACGTGGTTTTGCGTCCTGCTTTTTGAAGAGATATTGAATGGAAGCATGATCTGTATAGACTATAGTTTTAGAAAGAACAAGATAAGAACGAAATTTATCAAAAGCAAATACCACAGCTAGTAATTCTTTTTCAGTAGTTGTGTTATTTTCTTGTGCATCGTTAAGTGTTTTACTAGCATAATAAATTGGGTGGAAATGCTTTTCTTTTCTTTGTCCCAAGACAGCTCCAACTGCAAAGTCAATAGCATCACACATGATTTCGAAAGGAAATTTCCAATCAGGCGCTATCATGATAGATGCATTGACTAGCATTTACTTTAAGGTTAGAAATGCTTGATTGCAATCCTTGTCAAAGATGAAAGGAGCATCTTTTTCAAGTAATTTTGTTAGAGGCCTTGAGATTTTAGAAAAGTCTTTGATAAACCTCCTATAAAATCCGGCATGCCCTAGGAAACTTCTGATAGCTCTAACAGAGGATGGGGGCGGTAGTCGAGAAATGGTATCTATTTTGGCTCGATCCACCTCCATTCCTTTGCTTGAGATTTTGTGACCGAGTACTATTCCCTCCGTTACCATGAAATGACATTTTTCCTAGTTAAGGGCGAGGTTAGTTTCCTCACATCGGGATAGCATTCGTTCAAGGTTATCGAGGCATTGGTCGTATGAATCCCCAAAGATAGAAAAGTCGTCCATGAAGACTTCCATTGTCTTTTCTATCATGTCGTGGAAGATGGCTACCATGCAACGTTGGAATGTTGCGGGGGCATTACATAGACCAAACGGCATGCGTCGATAGGCAAAAGTTCCATAGGGGCATGTGAAGGTTGTCTTTTCTTGGTCTTCGGGTGCTATCGGGATTTGAAAATAACCTGAAAAACCATCCAAGAAACAATAAAATTTATGACCGGATAATCTTTCTAACATTTGATCAATGAAGGGTAAAGGAAAGTGATATTTTCTTGTCGCTTCATTTAATCGTCTATAATCTAAACATACTCTCCATCCTGTGACGGTTCTCGTTGGTATTAGTTCATTCTTTTCATTAGTTATTACCGTCATACCTCCTTTCTTTGGAACAACTTGGACGGGACTTACCTAAGGACTATCGGAGATAGGATAAATAAGTCCGGCGTCAAGTAATTTGATGACTTCGTTTTTAACCACTTCTTGAACATTTGGATTTACTCGACGTTGTGGTTGTATTACCGATTTGTAATCATCATTCATTAAAATTTTGTGCGTGCACATGGAAGGACTTATTCCTTTTTTGTCTACAAGTTTCCAAGCGATCGCATTTTTATGTTTTTTCAAAAGACTAATTAATTTTTCTTTTTCTAAACTATCTAATTTAGATGAAATAATTACAGGTAATTTACCATCTTTGTCTAGAAAAGCATATTCCAAACCTTTTGGAAGTTCTTTGAGCTCAAGAGGTGGGTCTTTTGGAGACTCCTTATTTGATTGCTAAATTTGATCAAGAACCTTAAAAGTTTGTTCTATGGCGACCTCTTCTTCAACAAAGTGGTCAAACTTTTCACTTGTATCAGGTGGTTCATCTTCATCTTCAATTAGGGGGTCATTATTGCCGAATGGATACTTCATTGACCGCTCAAGATCGACACTCTTTTTAAATGCCCCTAATTGAAGAGGTAGATTGTTGAACTTCCGGTTTTTCAAAGCTTCGTGAGTTTTTACAAAGGGTCGTTCCAACACTAAAGGAGCGTCATCGAGGATTACAAAGTCGGTGGGGACTACCATTTGATTTGTTTGAACCAAGACATCCTCAACTACACCGATTGATTTTATTACCTTCCGATTGGATAGGAAAATGGGTATTTGAAGTGGAGAAAAATCACTGATACTTAATTTTTCGAAAATGTAGTTAGGCATTATGTTAACACAAAGATCTTTATCGATTGTGACGTTACTAATAAATGAATTTTGAAAGAAACATGGAACCGGTGTAATGTTAATTTCAAATGGGTCTTCTTTTATTAGTGAGGTTTGATCATTAGTTAACTTAACACTTACCGTTTCGTCAATTTTAGTGTTAGTGTTTAATTCTTTTAAAAACTTAGCATGAGTTGGAACTAAACAATGATTTTCAAAAGAAGTTGACAAGAGATTAATTTCTTCAAAATTAGACTCTTCTTGTATTTTAGCGTTGTCGGACTCACCTTTTTCGTTGTTTAACTCATGTGTCGGTTCTTCACTTATTTGTTCTTCCATTTTTACACTTTCAGTTATCTCTTCTTTATTTAATTGTTCTCTTGCGCGGGACTCCTCTTCCCTTGCACGAGATTCTTTTATATAGCGATCGATAACTTTAAGGTGTTCTAATATCCTATCGGTCACTTCGGTGATAGAGTAAGGATCGGGATTTTCAAAGCTTGAATCCGGTTGTTCGATCCTTTGTTCCTCATAATACCCATATGAAGTAGATGGTTCACACCATTGTTCTTCATTGTAAGTATATGATGGATAAGGGTCGTAATTTTGTTCTTCATAATACTCATATGAGGTGGGTTGTTCACGCCATGGTTCCTCATAATAAGCATACGAAGGTGGTGGCTCATATCTTGGTTCCTCAAAGTATGAGTAAGAAGGCTCATACCTTGGTTCATCAAAATATGAGTATGAGGGAGGAGGTTCATACCTTTGGTCTTCATAGGATGTGTATGAAGTTGATGGCTCGTACCTGGGCTCCTCATAGTAGGTGTATGAATTGGATGGTTGATATAAGTGACAAAATTGAACCGAGTGCGGGTCACCACAATTAGTGCAATAGTTACTCCTATAATCATCCTCCTCATAGGTGTAGATGTAACCTCCTGAGTATTGATCCATAAGAATCACTCAGCAGACCACAACCAAGTCTCGAGATCAGAAACAAAAATAAAAACGGAAACAGAGGCTGGACACGGCCCCGTGTTCAGTGGACACGGCCCCGTGTACAGAATCTGTATCTGGGCGTTTTAATTAAAGTTACTAATTTCGTTGAGCACGGGGCGTGTTCAGTGAGCACGACCCGTGTTCAAGCTACTGTTACTGGGTGTTTTATGAAAAATGTGCAGCACGGCCCCGTGTTCAGTGAGCACGGCCCGTGTTCAGGTTACTGTAAATGCAAAACTAAACTAAAATGCAGAAACATATTGTAACACCTCGAAAATTTACGTCCTATAATGTCTTGACACGTGTCATAACCTTTGAACGTGTGAAAGAATGTCCTTGAAGGACTAAAGTTGACAAACAATGAAACTGTGTAAATATAAGGGTTCAAAGTGTCAACAATGAATACATATACATTACAATAACCCTACATGATGTTTATAACCTTAAACGAATGGATCATGGATCATACGAAGCGAATTGTGAAAGAAAGTGAGAGATTACAAACTACAGGGGTTAAATGTGTCAACATGATTAAAGATATACCTCTGAGTGACCTTTTAGTAAACCCGAAGCCTTGTAAAGATTAAATATGCTCACTAGAATGTACCGTAAAAATTTCACTAAGTTTCGTTACCGTATGAGAAAGTTATGATAAAATTCGTGTGTGAGGGTTAGAATCGTCAACATTGAAATTTAGGGCTTTTCGGGTGATCACAAAGTTACCCGAGGACTTGACAAAGTGGGTATAAGTCTTAAAGCCCCTATATGTCAATATTAAAGCCCCTTAATGCAAGAAACCAAGTGAAAGCGATGCTTATAAGGATCAGGGACTGAAATGCAAATGATTGAAACTTGTTGAGCTGGTCATCTACACGCTCGCGTAGCGCGAGCATGAGACACCCCGGCAGTCGCGCTACGCGACTGCCTTGTCTGATCAGAATACATGTGCAGGTGTCCTGCATATCCCTTAACCGACTCAAATGCCATTCCTTGATACCTTGGGCTGCCCTAAGGTGGTTTTTAGCTGGTAGGACACTTGTTGATGATATGGTAACATTCCTAGACTTATGTGTTGATGATCCAAGTGTGTTTGAACACCATAAAAAGACCCACATTCTTTGCAACTTTGATCATTCATCTTGCATTCACCTCTGGTCATTTTGAGGAGCACAAGAACTGATACAAGACTTCCTAATCATCCACTAGACAAGTGTAAGTACTCTTGACCCTTCTCGATTGGGTTATGCTTAGTTTATAGCCTAGAAGTCAAACCGTCGTAATTACGGTTTGACTTGGCGATAAAACACAAACGGTCCAGGGGTTTGTCGAATCGAAAGTTGTTATAAGTTGGTAATCATGTGGGCTTTAAACCCTTAAAAGGGCACCCACTGATTCCAATCTTAACTAGGTCGTTTGTCGAGTCAAACGTTATCCGAAAAAGTCAACAGAAATGGTATTTTCGATTTAACGCATGATTAACGATGTAAAAGGCGTATCACCTATTTTACCATTCTTATAAACTGATAATAAGTATAAAAACTTGTCTACGCTTGTTTGATTCGACAACTTTCTGTTTTGAACCGATTCGGAGCCGAAAGACGCAAAAGTTTGACTTTTGCTTTGACCTCAGTTCTGACCCGGTTTAGATAGTTTTAGACATGCCTTAAAGTTCCATTAGGACCTTGTTACATGTTAGTATAATCCTCTGCGTTTATACTACCCGAATCCTTAACTATCCGACGTTTCCGTTAAATGCCTAAATAATGACCATAATGCCCTTATGACCGTAGAACGAGATTTTTGAAGATGTGAAAGTACAAAAGTCTTTGTTGCTGATTATTGAACATGTCTGTAAATTTTCACGTCAATCGGAAGTCTAGATTAGGAGTTATGCTTAATGACGTAATTATAAACACTTTTATTAATTAAACGACGTCATTAGCATAAAGCCTATCTAAACCAAATTTTTGACACCAAACCTTTTACCCACTGATGTTAAATAATATTTTAGGATTTTTAATTATTTTTAAACTGATCATAAGCTAGGTTTATCGCCTTAATTCGGTAAATACTGAATATGCCCTTTTCGGGTATAAAATGAGTTTTACAAGTTCTTTTGCTACAAATCCAATTGCTACTGATTTTAAATAATAAATGAAGTGTTTTGAGCCTGTTTAAATGATCAGAAAACTTAGAATCCTATTTTAAACCGTACGTCGCTTAAAACGGCTTTATACGCGTATTATACGCGTAGTTTGAGTTTAAAACCATTTTGTTTCATAAGACTTAACATCAAATGTTATAACCTGTTAAAATAAATTATTTTCCTGATTTATTCAGACCCGAATCACAGGAGTTGAATTAATCCCTGGCATCATTTTACGAAATGGCCACGACCTTAGCACACAGGTGTAGGCGTACACCTGTCAGTGTCTCATAATTAAAGTGGTGTGTCCATTAATCTTTAACCCGGCTCGATCCGGGCTACTGAACGCATAAGAAACATGTAAATCCTGTACAAGTTTATATATTTAAATAAGTAACCCAAGTTATAAAATATTATTTGTGCCATGTGCATTCAAATCAATTTTTTTAAAAACCTTTTCAAATG
This sequence comes from Helianthus tuberosus, assembly GCA_030545235.1. Lineage (NCBI taxonomy): Eukaryota > Viridiplantae > Streptophyta > Magnoliopsida > Asterales > Asteraceae > Helianthus > Helianthus tuberosus. The sequence goes on along the minus strand of CM060407.1, from coordinate 65,186,202 downwards.
AGTCGGTTGATTGTATTTACCAGTGTAAACTGACGTATTTTCCCAAAAAGGCTAAGTGCAGGTACTAATCGGAATTGGCTGGCTACTCCTAGCATCAATAAAGAGTTTCGCAAGCTTAGATGCCTAAAGTCTGTTGAACAGTGTTATTTTATTTTCGATCCGCCTGTGGATCCTTTACTTCCGTTGTAATACTTTGATGTTACACTATTACGGATTGTAATATATTTATCCTTTTGCTTCCGCTGTGCATTTATATATTGTGTTGTTTGACTATGATGTTGCCAACCACGTCACGTTACTCCCCTACCGGGCCCACCGGTAACACGTGAAATTTGGGGTGTGACAAATATGCGCGCGTTTTAAAAAGGTTTTGAAAAACTGATTAGGCCGTCGATTTTAAGCTTTCTTAAAATCCTTGTGTCCCCGGAAACGGCGCCAAAAACTTGATCCGTGTGAAGTGTGTATATAAGTTTAAGTATATTTTAAGCCCTTTTACACTTTCTTTAGCCAAGTTTTAAATTTATAAAACATGATATTTACTAACACTAAACACACATATGGGCAAGTGCACCCATCGTGAGCGTAGTATAGTGTTGGTAAGATACCGAGGTCGTCCAAGGACATAAGAGCTTTTAGTACCGGTTTATCCTCAACGTCTAATCAAATCAAAAGTTTAGAAAAATGTTTTAAACTAAGAAAATAAAATCTAACTAAAATGCTGAAAAAATAAAAATAAAAGTAAAAACAGATAGACAAGATGAATTACTTGGTTCCGACTCGTGTTTAGTGTAACCTTTGATTATTTCCGCACTTATGCACTTTATTAAGAGATTATCTTAGTTATTGTAGTAGGCCCCTCTTTTGGAGGTGACGTTACCCTCAACCCAGTAGTTTGAGTCAGCAGGGATACAATCCTAAAGGGTTGGATTATTGAAAGATAATTAATTAAGTTATTAATGCATATTGTGGTAGGCCCCTCTTTTGAAGGCGACGTTACCCTCGGCTAAGTAGTCTGAGTCAGCAGGGATACAGTCCTAAGTAGCCGGGTTAAAGTTTTAATAGTAGTTTAACTTATGAGGGGATCAAAGAGTTAGGACCCCCGCCATCCAATACCGTTAAGTATTGAAGGAGGTCCTACTAAATTTGACCCAGGTCCTTTGCAGGATCTATACACTGAACACTGGCAAGACTCTTACCAAACCGTTCCCTTAACCCCCCGACCAGGTAGCCAACATACCTCCATATAGACCGTGGAGGTATGAATGGTGAAAATCTTTTATTTTATATAGACAGTAAAATAATGCCAAGACACCACAGACAAACGATAAGGAAGAATCACCTTCAACATAAGAAACTAGTTTTCAAAGTCATTAATACATAACCAATTAAAAAGTGCAAAAAGATTAAAAATAAAAAGTATTACACTAGACACTTTGTCTTCACCAAGTGATGTAAGAGACTTAGGCAAACATGGCCTTGATTGTCAAGAACTCTTACGATCAATCTTGGATCCCGAGACGACTCACACACTCTATGATGGACAATGGATGATGGTGGTGGATGATGGTGTTGTGGTGGTGGTGGGTGGTGGGTGAAGTGTGAGAGAGGTGGTGTGCCAAGGGATGGTTTGAGCTTATGTCACACCCTGGCTTTGCGGAAGCGTGGTTAATTTTGGTGTGACTTCTTAATACCATAGCTTAATCATAACAAGCTATATGAATTTAAAAACCATGCAAGTCATCCATTAAGTTTTAAAAATCAAAATACAGTACCATTGTTTTTAACCAACAACCATGACCTTGTTCAACAACATTACAAACTGAAACATAACATAAACGTGATTTAGAGACTGTGTCTTGTCCAGGTAAGAGACACATCCCCTAAACCCTGATGACTTCATGAAAAAATGCAGCGGAAAACGTTCCATACCGTGCCAGATCCGTTTAATTTCCTGAAATACATGTGAGTTGAAAAATCAACAATAATGTTGAGCGAGTTCATGTGCAAGTGAGTAAGTAAAACACTTGTAAGTATAAAAGTTTCCTGGTATGTAGCAGTGTAAGAGGACTTGTGATCACCAATGGTTTGCAAGGCCATTAGCATGTTGTGAAATGCAAGTAGGAAAGACACACCCTAGCCGATTTTGCGTTGGGTACCAAGTCACTCCAGGTCCGTTCTGTTAGTCCTCCGAGAGGCCTGTTCTGTTGGGCCGGGAGCTGGGCTCGCTACACCCAGATAGATCTACCTCTCGAGTCCCTCGGTGTTCTAACTACCCATTCACATGATCTAAACCTCCTTACGTTATTCATACCGTGTATAAAGTACTTGTAAACAAAGTAACATGTATTTCACCCCCGCGGTTAAGTAAACTGAAAACAGTTAGAGAAAAGGGGGACATGAACTCACTGTGAATGCGCGTCTCTACCAAGTGTCTCCAATACAGTAAGCTGTGCAACGACCTACAAGTGCTAATTCTATTAGACGGACGGCCGTGCTTTAGCTTTATAGTTTAAGTCTTTGGGAAATAGTTAGACAACTATTTTGTGTTTATGTTCCGTATACACTTGGTAGTTATTCTTCTTCCCAAGGATGGGGGATACAATACATGTGCGTAAGTTACGTTTTATCAAACTTGTGGTAATGTAATTACCGGTGTAACTTATATGTTTGTGGAAGAGTTCGCAAAGTTTTGGAATCATTAACGCTTGTAAATATTATTTTCACTCTAAAATAATATTTATGTATTTCACAAAATAATCATAAACAGTGTTGTGACAAATATATTTATCACGTTAATCTTTGTGAAAATCCCACCTCCGAATATTTAGTAAAATATAGTGCTGGCGAAATTTATGTTTCGAAAGTATGTCCAAAAATAGTTCTAACACTTGTTGTGTAAAATTCTAAGTGTTAGGTTTTTAGAAAATTTCGCCAGAGTTTCCTCTGTAACTGGAGGTGGCCACGCTTTCAAGCGTATCATTTTCTTTTAACAAATCAATTCAACAATCCTCTTTATTCAATCAAACAATTTCCGACACATCAAACTAGTCGACAAGTATGTAAATCGCATAATCGCATGAACTTGCAGTTTTTCCGAATCTATAGTGTAAACACCCTTTATATATGTAGATCTTCATATAAAGTAACTTTAATCTCATAAAAACCTTGTGTTTAGAGAAATCTGTCTTTACAACTTCTAGTAACAAGTGACAAATATACTTCTTTGTCGGATCTCTTTGTTTCACAAGTGTTTACACACTTGTGGTTTATAAAATCATATTTATTAGTGTAAGATCCATCTTTAGAAAAACATGATTTCTTTAAAGTGTGGTCTTTCAAAAATACCACTTGCGGATACGTAGATCCGCTAGTTTTAAACACCATTTTACTGGTTAAATCACTTTTACACAAGTAAAATATTTCTACACAAGTTCATGTATCTTGTGTGGTAGAGTTTCACCTTTAACCCTTGTATTTAGTCAAAAACGAGCTTATGTGAAGATACATGATCTTACAAAGTCGGGTTAAACGATGTTCCGAGCTACCACATCATAGATCGGGTCTCAATAAACACATATTTTAAGTCCTACGACTTTTACACAAGTTATATGCTATTAACCACCATTTTAAGTATTTTACTAGACTTTAATGCATCACAACTTATGTTTTCGATATTTAACCGACGAAAGTTCTTTTAACCACTTTAGATAAGTGTAAAAACAAGTTTTAAATGGTATACCTCTAGCTCGGGGCTAGGGAAGAATCGTGATGAAAAACGCGTGGATAAAAGCTAACGGTTGAGGTCCTTCGTGTTCCGCTTGCTCCGAGGCTCCTAATATGCGACTTGTGAAGTGCGTATGATGATGGAATGGCAAGAACATGAACCGAAAATATGATGGTGTGTGGGTTGGGGTTCGGCCGTGAGCCACAAAGGAAGAGAGAGTGGGTTTTTGTTGGTGAATATATGATGGTTAACTCATGTAGATTAGTGTTATATATAGGAAGATTAGGAGGGTATTACCCATGGGTTTTCATGTCCTCAAGATACTAAGCACCACTTATTAAAATAATCATTCTAGTACTCTTGTGTGTTCCCCAAGTTTGGGGCCGGTTATGGGATGGGGGGTGGGTTAGTTCGATTTTAAGTAGGTTAGTTAGGGCTTAGTTAGGTTAACTAAGTTAGTCTAGGTGTTTAACTTAGTTAGTAAAATAAAGCGTGTTATGCCGGGTGTTAGGGTAATCAGGGACCCTAACTAGCTCAGAAAAAAATATATTTAGTGAAAATATAAATATTTTCGTGTTCCGGGTATAATCCGGTTGTTCGGTTGGATAGAAATCCGTTAAAGTCTTTTGTAACGCTTTAAAGTGTCGTTATTACATTTTTAGTGACACATTTTGTTTCCAACACTTTAGAAAGTGTCTAGTGTTATTTTCTCATGTTCTGGCACTTTATTAGTCAGCTAGAAGCTGGTTTATTTATTAAAGTGTTGTGTTTGGTACTTAAAGTACGTTCTTGGCACATCCGAATCAGTGTATCTTATTCCTAGAGACGCGGTACCACAACCCTTATATTCCTACACTCACTACCAGTGTAGCCAAAGTATATGAGGCTCTTAACAGGCCTTAGAGGCAGTGTCTGCCTGGTGCTGGTTATATCAGCATGTTCACTGTGTATCCGTTTAGTGCTACTGTGCTTTTTGTGCATCAAGTTTGTCACTAGGGTTCAGTGTGTAATTAATGTAGTGACAGCAAATAAAGTATGATGCGAGTAAGTGCATGTATCAATATGCAGGTAGCAGTTTATCAGCTAGTTCAAACAAGCACAGTAATCAAGTAGTAATTAATCATTAATTAAGTTGTACGGATACCTGGTTTACTGCGGGTTGTCACAGCTTAAGCCAAGCACTCCTATTTATAGGCTGAACAGAAGCTCGGGCACGGCCCCGTGTCCATCCTCTTCTCTGTCTTCATTAATTGCTTCTGTCTGCATTAGTTGACCACGGCCCCGTGTCCGCTGGGCACGACCCCGTGTGCAGAAGCATATCTGTACTATCAAGATTTGCCTGGATTCTGCGAATCTTATAGTTGACCACGACCCCGTGTCCGCTGAGCACGGCCCCATGGTGGGCGATGGAAGCTTCTACAACTTTGTCTTTTATGCTGACACTTGGGCACGCCCCCGTGCTCATTGAGCACGGGGCGTGTGCAGCCTTCTGTTCTCTTGTTTTGCTTGGGAAGATGCTTTCGGGGAGGTCGGGCATGCCACGTTTGTTCCTTTTCTTGTATTTATGTTAGATTTAGCTGCCTTTTTGCTTCTTTTGTTAATTTGAGCTCATTTAATCCTGAAAATACAAAAGGAAGACAAAAACACACTTTTTCCAACATTAGTACTAAAAAAGGGTTAGTTTTATGCCACAATTGATGTAATTTATATGTTGCATTTTGCACACATCATTAGGCATCACTTTATTCGTGATTGTGTGGAGAAAGGGTTAATTGAGGTGGTTAGGGTTGACACGCTTGACAATTATGCTGACCTTTTTACAAAGACATTTGATCGGACTAGATTCGAAGATCTAGTCCGCATAAGTGGTATAATTAACCCGGAGTAGGGTTCTCAAAAGCCCACATGGAAGCTTTAGTTTTAATTTTAGTTTGAGTTTGTATGTTGGATAGCAAGCGAGGAATGTCAAGTTAATGCTATTGTATCTCAGGTTCTTAATGATAATATTCAGGCACCTGATCCATGATCTACCTCTTCATGAGGATATGGATCCTATCGATAAGATGAAATGACGTGACGTATTTTCATGGATTGTAAGAAAGCTACTCCATCCGTTCATGCTAATGCTCTTCCGACGGATACTTCTTTGCTTGGTGCAATTGTTCAAGAGGAGAATTATGATCCAACAACTGAATCAACTTAGATTGAAATTTTTGAACTGAGTAGTACAGTTGTTTGAGGCGGTAGAAGATGAGGATGCTCCAGTTCATGTTCACCAAACGGTGCCTGTTCAACCTCCGGTTGATCTTCAACAGCCACTGGTTTTCATAGATGAACCAGTTGCGGAAAAACCAGTTGTATATGAGCATGTAGTCGGGGAACATGTTGTCATGGAACCTGTACAAGAACAAATTCATGAACCAGTTGAAGAAGGTCGTGTAGATGCTGATGAGGCTAGTAATGTTCAAGAGGTTGTTGAAATGGAAAATGTTTAAGAAGATGTTGAAGTTGAACTTTTGGATCCAAACTTCGGCATAAATTTGGATAAAATTTCTGAAGACATTGATGCTACATTGGAGTCTAATGCTCCTACTTCGAGTTCATTGAAGGGCAAAGGAAAGAATGATGATGTTGATGATACTACGATGTTAAGCGAAAAAAGAGTATCGAAAGTTGGTGAAAATGGATTTGAGCGGGAAATTGTCTTAGGAATGTCAAGAAAAACTTTTTATGTTTAGAAGCAAAGTCGAATCATTCAGTCCCTCTTCTGAGTGCGCTATGCGCTTGGCTATTTGGAATGATAAATTAACGGATCTTAGTACTTTGCCTTCTGACTCATCCGACAGTGATGATGAAAGTGGCCGGATGTTGCTGCTGTTAGTCAAAAGAAGCAGATAAAGACTTATAAGCGTCGGAGAGTTGGTGAAGGCTCGAGTGCTTCTGCTAATCCTAGAAGTTCAAGTGCAGATTTATGTCTGATATAGTGGTGTGTGCGAAGCGTAATATGTTTTTATTGATATTTTAAGCCCATTTTACACATTAGTCAAGTTTTAAATTTATAAAACACGATATTCTACTAACACTAAACACACACATGGGCAAGTGCACCCATCGTGAGCATAGTATATCGTTGGTAAGATACCGAGGTCGTCCAAGGACACAAGAGCTTTTAGTACCGGTTTATCCTCAACGTCTAATCAAACTAAAATTTTTGAGAAAAGATTTTTAAACATGAAAAACAAAACTAAAAATGCTGAAATAAAAATAAAATAAAAATAAATAGACAAGATGATTCACTTGGATCCGACTCGCCTTTAATGTATCCTTTGATGATTTTCGCACTTTTGCACTTTTTAAGAGATTATCTTGGTTATAGTAGTAGGCCCCTCTTTCGAAGGTGACGTTACCCTCAACACAGTGGTTTGAGTCAGCAAGGATACAATCCCAAAGGGTCGGAATATTGAAAGATAATTAACTAAGTTATTAATGAGAAAAGTGGTAGGCCCCTCTTTTGAAGGTGACGTTACCCTCGGCTAAGTGGTTTGAGTCAGCAGGGATACAATCCCAAGTAGCCGGTTTAATGTACTAATAGGAGTTTACATATGAGGGGATCAAGCCATTCGCACCCCCGCCATCCAATACCAGTGGGTATTGAAGGAGGTCCTAGTAAGCTTGGCCCAGGTCCTTGCAGGATCTATACACTGAACAAGGCAAGAACCTTACTAAACCATTCCCTTAACCCCCGACCAGGTAGCCAACATATCTCTATATAGATCGTAGAGATATGAAGTAACCGACCAGAGTAGGGTACCAAGGAGTTTTTGGTAGATTCGGGAATTGGCGGAGGAGTTGTTTCCTTTTGGGTCGTCGGTGAGGTCGTGGTTTGAATGGTGGATTTTTGTCGGAAGGAGGTAGCGGAGCCTCCTCGGGACCTACGGTACGGTTTCTCAATGTTATGAGATGCACTTGCGCCTTTAGGTTGGGCTCGGTATTGCTGGGTAACGCGCCTTGTGGTCTCTCGGAGAAATTTTGAGCTAGTTGATTTAATTGTCTTTCAATGTTTTGAATACTGGCTTGTTGATTTCTAAAGTTTGATTCCATTTGTTGGAATCGATTCGAGTTTTTCTTTTCGGTGTCGATGATGAGGCGTGAGATAGTATCTTCAAGCCTCTCTCGTCCCCCTTGTTGTTGTTGAGAGAAATTTTGTGACTCATTTCTTTGTTGTTGAAAGTTTGTTCGTTGGTTTTGGTTTTGTTGGTTACTACTATTGCCGGGTTCTCTCCAACCAAGGTTAGGGTGGTTACGCCATCCTTGGTTGTAGGTACCCGTTGGAGGACCCGACTGCCTAGGTCTATTATCAATGTAGTTTACCATTTCCGTTTGATATCCATTTCTTTCATACAACTACAATTTTCATGTGGCCCACCACACCCTTCGTAAGCCATAACTGAGGCCGTTTTTGCCATTTCTAACTTTTTTATTTTTGAAGAGAGGGCCTCTATTTCTGCTTGTAAAGAAGTGCTTTCATCTATCTTATGGGCGCCCGAGGCAATAGATTTTGTGACTCGGGGAGTGTGCCATTGAAAATTGTTTTGAGCAATTTCCTCAATTTGATTATAAATTTCATTTGGGCGACGATTACCTAGAAGTCCCCGGGAGCTAGAGTCAAGTGTTTGTCTTGTGTGTGGCAACAACCCATTATAGAAAGTGGATACATGCTGCCATACTACAAGACCATGATGATGGCATTTTCTCAATAGCTTCTTGAACCTTTCCCAAGTCTCATATAAGGATTCCCCATCCTCTTGTGAGTGTGTATTAATTTCAGTCATTAATTTAGCCGTTTTAGAAGGAGGGGCATTCTTATACAGAAATTTTTGGGCTGGTTCATCCCAAGTGTTTACCGAACCACTTGGGAGGGTGTTAAGCCAAGCCTTAGCTCAGTCTTTTAGTGAAAATGGAAACATCCGGAGGCGGATGGCGTCGTTTGATGCCCCATTGATCCGAAAAGTATCACATATTTCCAAAACGTTGGTAATATGTAAATGGGGATCTTCGTCCGCTAGACCATGGAATGTTGCGGAATTTTGGAGCATTTGGATCAAATGCGGCTGAAGTTAAAAGTTATTGGCATCAACATTCGGTGCACTGATAGTGGCGCCGAGATTACCTACCATGGGTCGCAGGTAATCCATTAGGGTACGCTAATCCGCCATTGGAAGTTGGACCCCCGAAACTTTCTCTTGGATTTTAGCCTTAAGTCTTTTTCTTAGAAAGCGTTTGGGTTCGTCTAGAGGTTCTTTTATGTTTATTGGAACTGGAGCTCATGCACTGCGTAGAAAGTTCAGGAGCTGCGCCTGGGTTCCAAGTCCTACGATAAAAACAAAAAAGATTGTTGGTCAAAATTCTCACCACGGCCCCGTGGTCACTGTCCACGGCTCGTGGTCGTGGTTTCAGTGATTGTTTTCTGTATCCCAGTTACTGGAGGGTTCAACATGACCCCGTGCTGCACCACCACGGCCCCGTGGTCACCCTTCTGTAACTCAGAGAACAAAAACTGCAGTAAGGATGCTGGGCACGGCCCGTGTCCGACCAGGCACGGCCCCATGCTAACGTCTGCAGAAGCTGAAAAATCTAGAAAAATCCTAAAAAAATAGAAAAACAAGAAAAATGATTAGGCCGTTGATTCCTAACTTTCTTAAAATCCTTGTGTCCCCGGCAACGACGCCAAAAACTTGGTGTGTGCGAAGCGTAATATGTTTTTATTGATATTTTAAGCCCAATTTACACATTAGTCAAGTTTTAAAATTATAAAACACAATATTCTACTAACACTAAACACACACATGGGCAAGTGCACCCATCGTGAGCGTAGTATAGCGTTGGTAAGATACCGAGGTCGTGCAAGGACACAAGAGCTTTTAGTACCGGTTTATCCTCAATGTCTAATCAATCTAAAATTTTTGAGAAAAGATTTTTAAACATGAAAAACAAAACTAAAAATGGTGAAATAAAAATAAAATAAAAATAGATAGACAAGTTGAATCACTTGGATCCGACTCGCATTTAATGTATCCTTTGATAATTTCCGCATTTTTGCACTTTTTAAGAGATTATCTTAGTTATAGTAGTAGGCCCCTCTTTTGAAGGTGACGTTACTCTCAACCCAGTGGTTTGAGTCAGCAAGGATACAATCCCAAAGGGTCGGAATATTGAAAGATAATTAATTAAGTTATTAATGCGAAAAGTGGTAGGCCCCTCTTTTGAAGGTGACGTTACCCTCGGCTAAGTGGTTTGAGTCAACAGAGTTACAATCCCAAGTAGCCGGTTTAATGTATTAATAGTAGTTTACATATGAGGGGATCAAGCCATTCGCACCCCCGCCATCCAATACCAGTGGGTATTGAAAGAGGTCCTAGTAAGCTTGACCCAGGTCCTTGCAGGATCTATACACTGAACAAGGCAAGAACCTTACTAAACCATTCCCTTAACCCCCGACCAGGTAGCCAACATATCTCTATATAGACCATAGAGATATGAATGGTGTAGATCTTTTACTTTATATAGACAGTAAAGTAATGCCAAGACACCACGGACAAATGATAAAGAAGTTTCACCTTCAACATAAGAAACTAGTTATTAAAGTCATTAATACAAAACCAAATAAAAAGTGAGAAAATATTAAAAATCAAAAGTAATACATTAAATGCTTGTCTTCACCAAGTGATGTTTGAGACTTAGCCAAACATGGCCTTTGATTGACAAGAACTCTTACTATCAATCTTGGATCCCGAGACTACTACACACACTCTAAGGTGGATGATGGTGGTTGATGTGGGTGTTGTAGTGGTGGTGGAGTGGTGGCAAAGTGGGAGAGAAGTGGTTTGCCAAGGGATGCCTTTGAAGTGAGCCAAGCACACCTATTTATAGCATGAACAGAAGCCCGGCCCCGGCCCCGTGTCCAGTGGACACGCCCCCGTGGCCATCCTTTTTCAATTCCTTCATTAATTGCATTTGTCAGCATTGGGCTCCACACGGCCCGTGTTCGCTGGGCACGGTCCCGTGTGCAGAAGCATATCTGTACTACCAAGATGTGCAAGATTATGCGAAACTTAGCGTTGACCACACCCCGTGCTGAGCTGGGCACGCCCCCGTGGTGGGCGTAGAAGCTTCCACAACTTTGTCCATTTCTGCTGACATTTGACCACGCCCCCGTGTCCAGTGGGCACGGGCCGTGGTCAGCCTTCTGTTTTTTGTTTTTGCTCTTGGGGATGCTACCGAGGGGTCAGACATGTCACGTTTATTCATTTTCTTTGTATTTATGTTAGTTTTTGCTGCATATGTGTTCCTTTTGTTCCTTTAAGCTCATTTGATCCTGAAAATACAAAAGGAAGACAAAAGCACACTTTTTCCAACATTAGTACTAAAAAAGTGTTAGTTTTATGCCTCATTTGATGTAATTTATATGTTGCATTTTACACACATCAAATACCCCCACACTTGAATCTTTGCTTGTACTCAAGCGAAACTCTTTATTATGTGGCTTACACACCCAAATGGAATAGGTAGGAGAGAAGTTTTGGGCTTGTCTTGAGTGTCGAGAATCCAAGATCTTTATTGGGTTTTATTTTTATACTATTTACAATCCTATTCGTTATGATTTATTTAAAATGTTTCATAAGAGAAATTACTTATTTGGGCATACCATGCCTCTTTAAAATTCCATTTATATACAAGTTCACATACCTCACGGGAGATCACTCAACACTCGACCGAAGATGTATTTTTGTGAAACACTCGAGACTGGCATTTAACTTACTTTTACCATATGCTTGCCAAGCAATCAATTCTCCTCCTTTTTAACTATAAACCTTCATAAATATCAAGAGGACTTGGGAAAGGGTTAGGCTTGGCTAAAGGTAGGTGGTTTTGGTTAGTGGTTAGTAAAAAGGGCTAAAAGCGTAAAAAGTGTCGGTCGTCGTAAAACTTTTTGTTTTTGTGACTTTTATTCAAACTACGCATCTTCAAACAAAGTTTCTTTGAGGAACTTGTTTGTTTATTGCTAGACTTTCATTTTTTTTGATAAAGAAATGTCACAGGAAAACCGAGCTTTTTACTAAAATAAAGGGTTGAAAAGAAAAAGGTTTTGGTGGGTAAAGGGTGTTTGTTTTGTGGGTTTAGAAATGAAAAGGTTTAGGCTCAAAGGGGTTAACTAGGGGGATTTTTTGGTAGGTGATTAAAAAAATGAAAAATAATGGTGTTGAAAGGAAAATGGGTTAGTCCTAATGCCTCCATCATTTACTTACTTGGGTCTAAGTTGGTAAGGACCGGGAATGTATCGTTGTGGCAAGTTCTAGAGTCATAAGAACCAAGCGGTTATTCACACAAGAAACGAAAAATGAGCATTTAGTTTAAAGATGTATGCTTATATGCTCAATAAAGGCTCAAAACTCACTTATTGTGGGAATGGGTTTGTAATGTGATCAAGTATATATAATCAAATTTTAATTAGATTTATCATGTCGTTTCATAATTTTCTTATGTTGGTTCTTTTTATCACGACGCTATGGGTTGTAAATTTGTAAAAATATAACCTTTTTAGAACTTGTTATTCCCAAATTAAACCAAGACAAATAAAAAAAATGAATTTTTTTATAAAATTTGGGGTGATTAGTGATGCGTGTGTAGCGTTATATGTTTTTGTTTATAATTTAAGCCATTTTTAACACTTTAGTCAAGTTTTAAATTTATAAAACACGATATTTTACTAACACTAAACACACATATGGGCAAGTGCACCCATCGTGAGCGTAATATAGCGTTGGTAAGATACCGAGGTCGTCCAAGGACACAAGAGCTTTTAGTACCGGTTTATCCTCAACGTCTAATCAAATCAAAAGTTTTAGAAAATGTTTTCAACATGAAAATAAAAACAAAAAATGCTGAAAATAAAAATAAAAATAAAATAGATAGACAAGATGAATCACTTGGATCCGACTCGCCTTTAATGTAACCTTTGATGATTTCCGCACTTTTGCACTTTTTAAGAGATTATCTTAGTTATAGTAGTAGGCCCCACTTTTGAAGGTGATGCGCCTGGGTTCCAAGTCCTGCGATAAAAACAAAAAAGATTGTTGGTCAGAAGTCTCACCACGGCCCCGTGGTCACTGACCACGGCCCGTGGTCGTGGTTTCAGTGATTGTTTTCTGGATCCCAGTTACTGAAGGGTTCAACACGACCCCGTGCTGCACCACCATGGCCCCGTGGTCACCCTTCAGTAACTCAGAAAACAAAAATTGCCAGTAAGGATGCTAGGCACGGCCCGTGTCCGACCAGGCACGACCCCGTGTTGAAGTCTGCAGAAGCTGAAAAATCTAGAAAAATCCTAAAAAATAGAAAAACAAGAAAAATGATTAGGCCGTTGATTCCTACCTTTCTTAAAATCCTTGTGTCCCCAGCAACGACGCCAAATACTTGGTGTGTGCGAAGCGTAATATGTTTTTATTGATATTTTAAGCCCATTTTATACATTAGTCAAGTTTTAAATTTATAAAACACGATATTCTACTAACACTAAACACACACATGGGCAAGTGCACCCATTGTGAGCGTTGTATAGCGTTGGTAAGATACCGAGGTCGTCCAAGGACACAAGAGCTTTTAGTATCGGTTTATCCTCAACGTCTAATCAATCTAAAATTTTTGAGAAAAGATATTTAAACCTGAAAATCAAAACTAAAAATGCTGAAATAAAAATAAAATAAAAATAGATAGACAAGATGAATCACTTGGATCCGACTCGCCTTTAATGTATCCTTTGTTGATTTCCGCACTTTTGCAATTTTTAAGAGATTATCTTAGTTATAGTAGTAGGCCCCTCTTTTGAAGGTGACGTTACCCTCAACCCAGTTGTTTGAGTCAGCAAGGATACAATCCCAAAGGGTCGGAATATTGAAAGATAATTAATTAAGGTATTAATGCGAAAAGTGGTAGGCCCCTCTTTTGAAGGTGACGTTACCCTCGGCTAAGTGGTTTGAGTCAGCAGGGATACAATCCCAAGTAGCCGGTTTATTGTATTAATAGTAGTTTACATATGAGGGGATCAAGCCATTCACACCCCCGCCATCCAATACCAGTGGGTATTGAAGGAGGTCCTAGTAAGCTTGACCCAGGTCCTTGCAGGATCAATACACTAAACAAGGCAAGAACCTTACTAAACCATTCCCTTAACCCCCGACAGGTAGCCAACATATCTCTATATAGACCGTAGAGATATGAATGGTGTAAATCTTTTACTTTATGTAGACAGTAAAGTAATGCCAAGACACCACGGACAAATGATAAAGAAGTTTCACCTTCAACATAGAAACTAGTTATTAAAGTCATTAATACAAAACCAAATAAAAAGTGCGAAAAGATTAAAAATCCAAAGTAATACATTAAATGCTTGTCTTCACCAAGTGATGTAAGAGACTTAGCCAAACATCGCCTTTGTTTGACAAGAACTCTTACTATCAATCTTGGATCCCGAGACTACTACACGCACTCTAAGGTGGATGATGGATGATGGTGGTGGATGTGGGTGTCGTAGTGGTGGTGGAGTGGTGGCAAAGTGGGAGAGAAGTGGTTTGCCAAGGGATGCCTTTGAAGTGAGCCAAGCACCCCTATTTATAGCCTGAACAGAAGCCCGGCCATGGCCCCGTGTCCAGTGGACACGCCCCCGTGGCCATCCTTTTTCTCTTCCTTCATTAATTGCATTTGTCAGCATTGGGCTCCACATGGCCCGTGTTCGCTAGGCACGGCCCCGTGTGCAGAAGCGTATCTGTACTACCAAGATTTGCAAGATTCTGCGAATCTTAGCATCGACCACGCCCCGTGCTGAGCTGGGCACGCCCCCGTGGTGGGCGTAGAAGCTTCCATAACTTTGTCCATTTCTGCAGACATCTGACCACGCCCCCGTGTCCAGTGGGCACGAGCCGTGGTTAGTTTTTTGTTTCTTGTTTTTGCTCTTGGGGATGCTGCCGAGGGGTCGGGCATGTCACGTTTATTCCTTTTCTTTGTATTTATGTTAGTTTTTGCTGCATTTTTGTTCCTTTTGTTCGTTTAATCTCATTTGGTCCTGAAAATACAAAAGGAAGACAAAAGCACACTTTTTCCAACATTAGTACTAAAAAGGGTTAGTTTTATGTCTCATTTGATGTAATTTATATGTTGCATTTTACACACATCATATAGCTTCTACAACTGCGGTAGTTATTGTTTCCATCATTGGATTTCTACTTCTCCCATCACTGTTGCGATTCCTATTCCAAGCTCAGTGGAATCTGTTTTAGTTACAAGTGTTGTCAGTCAGTCACCCCCTACTGTAAGTGTAAGGACCTTCAAAAATTTCCCTAAACGACCCATAAGTGAAAACCCGGACCCCTGAAACCCTAATCCATATCAAAAATCAAGAAAAATCAATTTTCTGGTTTCACGCGGGCCGCGTAAACCTTAAGGAAAGTTTACACGGGCCGCGTCAACTTAAAATTGTTCTAGATAGATGTTCAAGCCATGTGTCGTCCACCTGGCAAGCCTACTCGTGACACATCAAACCTACACGTAGACTAGGGCTCTCGCGGGCCGCGTAAAAGCCTGTTAACGCTTACGCGGGCCGCTTAAGACTGAAAACCAGGCTATAAGTAGCCTGTGCATGGGGCATTCATCTGCACTCGAAATTTTCACTTCAAAACGACCAAATTCTGCAGAAAACAAGCTTTTAGGGATCACGACGCTGCTACGATACATGGTATTAACTCGATCCCTGCTACGATTCAATGTCCGATCGATTGAAATCAATCCAATGGATGTTTAAGTGGTGCCCACATTAGGGCTATACTTTGTCATTCGTCGTGAATTCGACGGATGTTTAAGTATTGCACTTTGTCATTCGTTGTGAGGATTTTAATCTCGTGAGTTATCGTAAATGCTGTATTAGTTATTGACCTAGTTCGTGTGCATTGTTATTTAAATTAGGTTACAAGGCTAATCAGTAGGCTAAACTCTGCCCGTTTAAATCTGCAATGTGAGTCATTCTCTTTTTATCAAATTGCTTTACCAAACCCTAAATGTTTTCAAGGTTATAATTACAGGGATTAAGTCTTTTTAATCTTCAATTACTGCCGGTATGTGGGGTTTTGTATACATTACTTTTTCCCGTCACCATTGGACAACGAGTTAGCCAATGGGTGATCTGACCATAGTCATAGATACAGTCGAGTGACAAATACCGATTTGGGGTAATTGGTTGATAAAAACAATGTAATCACCCTTAATACTGTATATTATAACAATGTGTCGTTTTGTGCAACTTGAATGACTCGCCAGTATTTCTCTGCTGATAAAACCTTTTTAAAACATGTTTCAGGTGATCTGTTATGATCCAGGAAAAAGTGCAGTGTAGCACTACAAGCTTGAAGAAGTGGCTTAATAAAAATAAGGAAACATGTTTTTGGTAAAATAGGGGTTTCCCAGTGAAATTCCCTTATTGTAAATTACGGGGTTTATCCCTAATTATGAAATAAAATAATCGGGCATTTTCAAGTTTTAAACAATCCTGTTAATTATTCCGCTGCCAAATTAAATAAATACCACGGGGTTTCTGTCCCGCGGCTTCTGGACTGGATCAAACCGGGCCGGGGGCCGTGACAGAAAAAGGTGGTATCAGAGCCACTGATTTAAGCCAATTAAGTATTTAGAAATACTTAATTTTCTGATTTTCATTTTGTGATTATGTGTTTTTTTTTGTTATTTGACTATTTGTTAGTTTACAGTATGGGTAAGCAAAGAATTTCGGACATCTATCGTCAATTAGATAGTTCACCAAAAGATAAGGGAACCCCATTCCAATCAAATTCCTCAAGATACTCAGCAGATACTGAGGAAGGAATATTTATTCGTGAGGCACAGTTTGAAAAACCACTTACCATTAAGAAAAAAAGTTGGATTATTAGAAAAAGTCAAGAGAAAATAAGGAAGTCACAAACAAAAGAAATGATAATTAATAAGGAGACTCAGGAAACAGGTAATAACCCACCATGGGAAGATGAATTAGACGAACAATGGGAAAATCTCTACATGTTAGCCACTACAACAGTAAATGTTAACTTATAGTTGAATCGCCAAACCAATACCAGCACCTATGTCTCATACGAGCCAGAAACTTTAAAAGAACTTCATCCGTTAGATAACAACCTAGTAGAAGATAAACTTTACATAAACGCATGTTGAGAATAATACTCCTATAACCTAGCTAGACTAAAATAATTTACGGATGTATAACCACTAGTATATTTCAAATTTTAGTTGTAAATTGTAATAGATATATATATAAATCGCAATATTTCATTTTAATAATTGTATCAGATATTCGTAATTAATACTTAATTTTTCTGATTGCCATTCTGTGATTCTGTGAAAATTTAATTTACCAAATTTTAACTTAGAATTTTGTATGTTTCTTCATGTATGTTAACAGCATGAATGAACTATCAGAAGCACTTCAAAACTTTTCTATTCATAGTTCAAATATGGATATCACCAATACCTTTACGGACTATCAGGCTGACACTGAAGAGCCAATGGTATTCCAAGCCCAACCTTAGGAAAAACCTAAACCAAAGAAAAGAAGAAGACTTGTAGGCTGGAGGCGTGTGCGTAGGAAGAGGCCAGCAACACAAAAAGTAAAGACCGAGAATCCCAAAGATAAGGGCAAAGGAATAGAGATTGGAGAGAGTTCAGGGCAAGCTCAAGAAATGCCACCCCGGGAAGAGCTGGACCGCCAACTAGCAAATAGCGACCTCATCAGACCTGCCGATGAGACTCTTTTCAATTACCCAGCTGAAGCCCAACTTCCAGTCAATCTGGAACCTGCTATTCCCGATCCCCTTGTCAACCCTCAACCTCTAGGAGAGCTGGAGGAATGGTGGACCACTGACTGGCAGTTTCAAAATCTCCTGAATAACCCTAATACCTTTTCCCCCCAATTTGATACGGAGCCTCCACTCCACCCACCTATGAGCTCCGAGAATTTGGCTGAACTCCGCCATTATGGCGAGGAGCTGATTGATGCAGGGAACCGAATTAGGGATATAGGAGAAAGGATATCCTAGAAGTACGACGAGAGAGAACATCGTTTCTGAAGTGCCATTTAACAGGGATCATATGTGGTTGTGGGAATGTGTGTTTAATAATAATATAATAATTAAAATATAATTATGTGAAATAACTTAAAAATAAAACTTTTGTAAAATAACTTGTGTGTATGGATGCCTATTATAATATATAAAATATCGAACGTCGAAAAATCGAACAATTTTGGCTATACATGTTGATGGGATTATGTGCGATTGTTTTGTTATGTTTGGTTGTTAATTATTTTCTGCTAATCACTTCTATATACTAATTACCAGATGGAACACGCTGGTAATGAACCCGTTAACGAAGTTAACCAATCCGAACAAAACCATGAAGATCAATTTCTGAATAGGCAAGATATCGAGAATATAGTAGCTCAGGGAATAGCCAATGCTATTCCAGCAATTCTTGCTGCTGCTCGAAATCTAGTTGAACCTCAACAAATTATTCCTAGTAAACGTACTCATGAAGACAACTTCAGTAATAGCATAAATGGAGGCGGTAACATTAATAATAATGATAATGATGTGCTACAAGCCCCAATTCTCAAAAGAATGAAAGCTGCAATGCCTGGTTGCACTTACAAGGAATTCCTTGCCTGTAAACCTGTTGAGTTCGCAGGCAATGAAGGGGCGACTGCGGTGCTGCGTTTATTGGAGAAAACCGAGGCAGTAATCAAAATAAGTAAATGTGCCGAGGAGGATAAAGTCATGTATGCTTCTCACCTTTTTAAGGAAGAAGCATTAGAATGGTGGAATACGGTATTACAAGCCAAGGGAAGTGACATGGCCTATGCCATGAATTGGGAGGAGTTTAAGCGTCTGGTGGAAAGAAAATTCTGCCCAGAATATGAAAAAGAGCAGATGGCGAATAAATTCCTGAGCCACCGAATGGTGGATGTTAATTGCCGAGGGTATACTTCGAAGTTTTTCGAATATGCTCGAATTGTGCCTACTCTGGCTTCACCAGAGCCGGTACTTATTTCTCGCTACATCTGGGGTTTAATTAGCGAAATCCGCGATACTGTCAAAGCTGCAAGGCCCCGCACGATCGATGATGCGGTGGAATTAGCCAACACTTTGACAGACGGATTGGTGCGTACGTGCGAAGAAAATAGGAAGAAGGAATTGGCTCAGAAAATTACCCAAGGAATTCGTGTGGGTAATAATAGCAATCTCAAGAAAAGAGGAACTGGGCAATCTTCCTCTCCGCCGTTCTGCAGGAACTGTAAAAAGAAACATTTTGGAAAATGTAATGAACCCTGCAACTTCTGCAAAGCTATAGGACATCGTGAAGAAGATTGCAGAAAGAAAACAAGGGTCTGTTATAACTGTGGAGAAGCTGGGCATTTCAAACCAGAATGCCCTAAGTTGATCAAACTAGCAGATAATAAGGCTAAACCTGCAGAATGAACTACCAAGAGAAACGCAAGAGCCTTCCAGTTGACTACTCAGGAAGCAGAGCTAATCCCTGACGTGATAGCTGGTACGTTCTTAGTTCACGATGTTTATGCAAAAGTATTATTTGACTCTGGTGCAAACCAAAGTTTTATAAATACTTCATTCTGCCAAGCTCTTAACCTACCCTTAACCAACCTTAGACAAATTTTTACGGTAGAAACGGCAGATGGGAATTCTGTTAACATAAATAAGGTTTTGCGAGAAGGAAAGATAGAACTCTTAGGTCATAATTTTTTTGCAAACCTGTTACCTATGAATTTAGCTGGATTTGATGTTGTATTAGGAATGGATTGGTTAGTAGCCAACCATGCTCGAATTCTTTGTGATAAAAATTCCATAGAAATTCATACACCCACTAGAGAATTAGTGGTGATTACAGGAGATAAGCCACGTAAGCCACTGAAATTCATTTCAGTAATGAAGTTGGCCAGTTATTTAAGAAAACAAGAAGTAATATATATGGTTTCAGTAATCATTAACACGAAAGGTAAGGAACTTAAATAAATTCCAGTAGTATCAGAATACCCGGATGTATTCCCAGAAGAACTACCGGGATTACCACCCAATAGGGAAGTAGAATTTAGAATTCATCTAATTCCTGGAACTACACCGATAGCCAAGGCACCTTATCGGTTAGCACCCACCGAAATGTTAGAACTGAAAAAGCAGTTAGATGAATTATTAAGCAAAGGATTTATACAACCTAGTTCATCCCCGTGGGGAGCTCCAGTGTTGTTTGTAAAGAAGAAAGATGGGTCAATGCGAATGTGTATCGATTATAGGGAATTGAATAAGGTTACAATTAAGAATCGATTCCCATTACCTAGGATTGATGATCTTTTCGATCAAAATCAAGGAGCTAGGTATTTTTCTAAGATAGATTTACGCTCAGGATACCATCAGTTAAAAGTACAAGAAGAAGACATACCTAAAACTGCTTTCAGAACTAGGTATGGTCACTACGAGTTTACAGTCATGCCCTTCGGACTAACAAACGCTCCAGCAGCATTTATGGACATGATGAATAGGATATGTAAACCGTACTTGGATAAATTTGTAATTGTCTTCATCGACGATATACTCATTTATTCCAAAAATCAGGACGAGCATTGTCAGCACCTGCATGCACTCTTAACTCTGTTAAGAAAGGAAAAGTTTTACGCCAAATTCTCGAAGTGTGAATTTTGGCTACAGGAGGTGCAATTTTTAGGACACCTGGTAAATCACGAAGGTATTCATGTAGATCCTTCCAAAATAGAAGCGATAACCAAATGGAAGGTCCCACAATTAGCTATAGAAATTAGGAGTTTTCTAGGGTTAGCCAGATACTATAGACGATTCATTAAGGATTTTTCTAAAATAGCTGTGCCATTAACTAAGTTAACCTGTAAAGCAGTGAAGTTTGAATGGGGACCTAGGCAAGAGGAAGCTTTTAAGATCTTAAAGCATAAATTAACAAAAGCTCCAATTTTAGCCTTACCAGAAGGAACAGAGGATTTTGAAGTTTACTGTGATGCTTCTAAGCTAGGATTGGGATGTGTGCTAATGCAACACAAGAAGGTAATTGCATACGCTTCAAGGCAATTGAAAAAGCATGAGGAAAACTATACAACGCATGACTTAGAATTAGGGTCAATAATTTTTGCCCTTAAGATTTGGAGACACTATCTGTATGGAAGTAAGTTTACTGTCTATACAGACCATAAAAGCTTAAGATACATATTTGGGCAAAAAGAATTGAACATGAGGCAAAGGAGATGGATGGAAATCCTAAGTGACTACGACTGTGATATTCAATATCACGAAGGAAAAGCAAACGTAGTTGCTGATGCCTTAAGTCGTAAGCATCATGAGAAACAACGACGAGTTCGTGCTCTTAGATTAAGTCTACAATTAGACTTAATGGAACAACTGAAAAACATTCAAGAAACAGCAATCAAGGATTATGCTGAAGGAATGAAAGGACGAATAAAGGAATTAGAGCAAGGAAGTGATGGAATTTGGAGATTCCACAAAAGAAGGATTTGGGTACCTAAGGAGGGAGAATTAAGAAATAAGATTTTAGAGGAAGCCCATAAATCTAGGTATACCATGCATCCTGGTAATAATAAGATGTACCAAGATTTAAGAAATAATTTCTGGTGGATAGGTATGAAAAAGGACATAGCAAGATATGTATCTAAGTGTCTAACTTGTTCACAAGTTAAGGCAGAACACCAGAAACCTTCAGGGCTACTTCAACAATTAGAAATGCCTGTATGGAAATGGGAGCTCATCACAATGGATTTTGTTACTAAGTTGCCCAAAACCAGAAAAGGTAATGACGCAATTTGGGTAATTGTGGAACGATTAACCAAATCAGCTCATTTCCTACCCATGAAAGAAACCTTTAGCATGGAAAGGTTAGCAAAATTGTACGTAGATGAAGTAGTATCCTTACATGGAGTCCCACTCTCCATTGTATCGGATAGAGATAGTCGTTTCACTTCCCACTTCTGGACAAGTTTCCAGGAAGCAATGGGAACCCGACTAAATTTAAGCACTGCATACCATCCTCAAACAGACGGACAAAGTGAAAGGACGATCCAAACCTTGGAGGACATGCTTAGGGCATGTGTGATAGATTTTGGTGGAAACTGGGATGACCACCTACCCTTAATTGAATTCTCCTATAACAATAGTTATCACTCAAGCATTGAAGCTGCCCCGTTCGAAGCACTATATGGACGAAAGTGTAGAACTCCAGTTTATTGGGCAGAAATAGGAGAAAGTCAATTATCCGGTCCTGAAATAGTACAAGAAACCACCGACAAGATCACTCAAATCAAAGAAAGGTTGAAAACGGCTCGAGATCGTCAAAAGAGTTATGCAGACAATAGACGCCATCCGCTAGAATTTCTAGTTGGAGACAAGGTACTCTTGAAAGTTTCTTCTTGGAAAGGAGTAGTTCGGTTCGGTAAGAAAGGAAAGCTAAGACCAAGATACATAGGACCATTTCTAGTAATCCAACGCATAGGACCAGTTGCCTATCGTTTACAACTACCAGAAGAGTTAGTCGGGGTACATGACGTATTTCCTGTATCCAACCTCAAGAAATGTCTATCTGACGAATCCCTGGTAGTACCTCTTCAAGACATAGAGGTAAATGAAAAGTTGAAGTTCGTGGAGAAACCACTTCAAATAGAAGACAGAAAGATCAAGTTCCTCAAACACAAATGACTAGTACTGGTTAAGGTCAAGTGGGATTCAAAAAGAGGACCCGAATACACCTGGGAGCTGGAGTCGGAAATGAAGTGAAAATATCCTCACTTATTTCATTAAATCTCGAGGACGAGATTTTAAATAAGGTGGGGAGGATGTAAGGACTTTCAAAAATGTCCCTAAACGACCCATAAGTGAAAACCCGGACCCCTGAAACCCTAATCCATATAAAAAATCAAGAAAAATCAATTTTCTGGTTTCACGCGGGCCGTGTAAACCTTAAGGAAAGTTTACGCGGGCCGCGTCAACTTAAAATTGTTCCAGATAGATGTTCAAGCCACGTTTCGTCCACCTGGCAAGCCTACTCGTGACACATCAAACCTACACGTAGACTAGGGGATCTCGCGGGCCGCGTAAAAGCCTGTTAAGGCTTACGCGGGCTGCGTAAGACTGGAAATCAGGCTATAAGTAGCCTGTGCATGGGGCATTCATCTGTACTCGAAATTTTCACTTCAAAATGACCAAATTCTGCAGAAAACAAGCTTTTAGGGATCACGATGCTGCTACGATACAGGGTATTAACTCAAGCGCTGCTACGATTCAATGTCCGATCGATTGAAATCAATCCAATGGATGTTTAAGTGCTGCCCTCATTAGGGCTATACTTTGTCATTCGTCGTGAATTCGATGGATGTTTAAGTATTGCACTTTGTCATTCGTTGTGAGGATTTTAATCTCGTGAGTTATCGTAAATGCTGTATTAGTTACTGACCTAGTTCGAGTGCATTGTTATTTAAATTAGGTTACAAGGCTAATCAGTAGGCTAAACTCTGCCCGTTTAAATCTACAATGTGAGTCATTCTCTTTTTATCAAATTTCTTTCCAATACCCTAAATGTTTTCAAGGTTATAATTACAGGGATTAAGTCTTTGTAATCTTCAATTACTGCCGGTATATGGGGTTTTGTATACATTACTTGTTTCCTGTCACCATTGGACAACGAGTTAGCCAATTGGTGATCTGACCATAGTCACAGATACAATTTAGTGACAAATACCGATTTGGGGTAATTGGTTGATAAAAACAATGTAATCACCCTTAATACTGTATATTATAACAATGTGTCGTTTTGTGCAACTTGAATGACTCGCCAGTATTTCTCTGTTGATAAAACCTTTTTAAAACATGTTTCAGGTGATCTGGTATGATCCAGGAAAAAGTGCAGTGTAGCACTACAAGCTTGAAGAAGTGGCTTAATAAAAATAAGGAAACATGTTTTTGGTAAAATAGGGGTTTCCTAGTGAAATTCCCTTATTGTAAATTACGGGGTTTATCCATAATTATGAAATAAAATAATCGGGCATTTTCAAGTTTTAAACAATCCTGTTAATTATTCCGCTGCCAAATTAAATAAATACCACGGGGTTTCTATCCCGCGGCTTCTGGACCGGATCAAACCGGGCCGGGGGCCGTGACAGTAAGTACTACTTGTCATGTGATTACATCTGCTATTCCTACCGTACAGTTGTTCAGTTGATTTCTAGCTTTATCGAGTTCTGAAAATTTGTTTGCTACCTCGTCTAGCTCTAGAGTTAGCATGACTTCTGCTCCACTAGTATTTGTTGGAATGCCGCCAGGTTCTCTTCAATGCTTTATGCGTCCAAGAGATCAGAGACTGTCTGACCCTAGGTTAAAGACACCAGCTGCTCAAAAGCCACATGGTGTACGCTCTAAAATTGATGTGGGTCCAAGAATTCCAATTGCAAGGCCTGAGGGTCCAAGACCTACATCAATGCCACCAAGACCTCGTGCTATAGCTGAACCTAGTAATATTGAATGTCCAACTTTTCCTGTCTACATGCATAATAAGTTTGCAGAAGTTCACAAGTTCTTGGCTGAACAAACAAAGACTATTCGTGCCAATCAATATTTGATCAAAGCACAACAGAAAACCATTGATTAGCTACGAAAGAAATCTGAAGCTCATGAAAAACATCTTATTGGGATGACTGCTACTTTGAATCATCAAGCTCACCAGTTGTCTATTCTCATTAAGCACGATGTCGCTTCTTTTGCAAGACATCAAGAACTTGTTGTTGCAAATGAACAAATTCAAAGAATAGTTTCTGAGCTTGTGGAGCTATTTGCTCCTCAGGGGGAGAGTAACGCCAATAGGCAACTGCAAGCGCAAGCTTAGTGCAAACTTAATGAGCTTAAGAAGATACAAGATGATCTTGACCATGACAAGGATCCTAACGCTTCACAGCTGAGGGAGTAGCCATGTAGCACACAAGCTACAAAAACTGCAACCGATGTTGCAGTTGAGGGGAGTCCGGTAGTGGAGCTGGTGGGGGATAAAGGCAAAAGTCCAGTTCAGGCTGAGACGAGTTTGTCAAGCCTGTCTGATGAATCTGGCGATGAAGATATAACTGTTGAGCATTATCTGACAAATGAAGATCTTGATAAGGAAGATGTGGTTGAAGGAAATGTAGAGGATTGGAATTCTGATGACGATGTGTCACACCCCGATATTTCCACGTATTACCAGTGGGCCCGGTGGGGAGTATCGTGACGTAGCTAATATCATCATAGTCAAACAACACAATTTAAATGCACAGCGGAAGCAAAAGATGAATCACATTACAAACCGAATAAAAAGTAATATCAAAGTATTACAACCGGACTGTAAAGGATCCACAGGCGGATCAAAATATAAAAGATCATTGTTCAACAGACTTTAACATCTAAAGCTTGCAAGACTTGGTTAATGATGCCAGGAGTAGCCAGCCTATTTCTTCTAGTACCTGCACTTAGCTTTTTGGAAAATACGTCAGTTTACACTGGTAAATACAATTAACTGACTCATTTTGAAAAGAGTTTAAGAAAATTAGTTTGTATGCACACGGCACAAAATATCATTTATAACTTGGGACCATTATTTAAAAATAATCTTGTATACAGTTTTACTTATTTGTCGTCCGTCAGTGCCGGTTAGAAGAGCTGGTCAAGATTAATTGACACGCCACAGGTATAATGCCCACAAGGTTGATTCCTTTAAGTGGATTACCAGTTTTTACATATGCAACTGTCAGGTGTATGCCTACACCCCGTGCTTAGGTCGTGGCCATTTCTTTGAATGATGCCAAGGATATCCAGGACATGGTCATTTAACCCCCAAAGGCCATACACCAAATAATACAGATTAAAACGAGTTATGTAAATACATTAATCAAAATCCGATTTAAATGACTACACACCCGACCAAGCGGTATTATTATAATATCGTATCCTAAGCCCGTATAGGGAAAATAAGTTAAGAGTATTTACCTGAGCAAATATTCAAATTTATCTCAACCGTATTCAATCAGCAAGTGCAAGTAGCTTTTACCGGTCTCCTAATCTGGAACGAAGGTTTTAATAACCTATTAGATTCCTAACGGGTCTTAATTAAGCCTAAACTTAGACCGGTTAGTTTTAAAAGAAGATACGGTTCAAAACACACGATTAGGCGAAGACTGGATTAGAGTGTGTTTTAGACCCGAAAAGTCTAAATACTTGTATAATATGGGTAAACTAAACACATTCTGGATTTTGAGATAAAAATGATAAGGTTTGACCCGTTTCGGCTAATTTATGCAAACTAGTTACATAAACCGATCCGAACGCGAAAAGTGCGTAACGGGTAACCAAGTGAATCATGAACATGTTTCCTAAGTTAATATGCCTTAAATATGCCGTGATATCAGTAGGATACCTTCCATTATGCCAAAAACGAAATTGAACTCAAATTATGCCCCGTATGGGTATTTTGGTCATTTTAAAGCTTTAAAAGAGTTTAAATATAAATCTGAGTTTCAGGTCTGATATAATCAGAAAAAATACTTACTTTAATAAGTTATATCAGTGTGGTATTGCATATATGTGAAATTTATTAATTATAACCAAACTATGCACCGAAGGGGCATTTTGGTAATTTCACATAAGCTTTAAAGGTCAAAATTAGAATTATGAGTTTAAAACTTTTGCCTACTATTTAATTATGAAAATTTACTAAAAATATCAGTAGGTGTCAAGTCTTATATATTTAAAATAGTTTTAATACATACTATGCGTTTAAAACGCGTAAAAAGACGATTTTAAGCGATTTCCGGGTTTTATAATGAAAGCTGATAATTTTATTATTCCAGAAGGCTTAAATTATTTTATTTATCATATAAGATCAGTAGAAAAAGGTTTGGTATCAAAATGATTTGTAAAACTCATTTTATAGGCCAAAAGGGCAAAACCGACAATTACCGAATCAAAGGTATAACTCTATGTTATGCTCATCCTAAAAATAAATAAAAATATTCAAAAATCCCAAAATATTATTTTACATCAGTGGGTAAAAAGTTTGGTATCAAAAATTGGGTTTAGATAGGCTATATGCTAATTAAGCCGTTTAATTAATAAAAAACTTTTCATTTACGCTAATGAGCATAACTCCTAATCTAGACCTCAAACTGATGTCAAATTTTAGGAACAAGTTTATAATTCAGTAATAAAGGTTTCTATCCTCTCACATTTTCAAAAATCTCGTTTTAAGGTCAAAAGGGCATAATGGTCAACATTTAAGCATATAACGGAAACATGCAAATGAATAGGATAACTAAGGATCCAAGTTGTATAACCTCAGAGGGTTACACTAAGCTATAACCTGGTCCTAATAGAATCCTAAGGCATGTCTAAACTAAGCTAAATCAGGTCAGAACTGAAAGTCAAAGTAAAAGTCTACTTTTGCGACTTTCGGTTCCGAACCGAGCCTATACTTAGAATTGTCGGGTTGAACATGCTTAAACATGTTCTTAAATTAATTACTAAGTTATTTAAGTGTTAAAATATGTTCCATAACTTCTGTATTATTAGTTATGAATTTATTAGTAAAAACCGACTCGTTTGACTTTTTATTAAGAAGTTTGACCCGACAATTGACTGAGTAAACGTGGTAATTAGGAGGTGCCCTTTTGAGGGTTTAACACCTACCTAATTACGGTCACGTAACCATGCTCGTTGCGAACAATGGCTCAACCTTTTAAAAGTCAAAGCGTTTATCGAAAATGCTTAACTTTTCGGCTATAAACGCTAAATAAAACGAACAAGTCACAAAAGGACACTTATAAGAGGTCCTATGGACAGAAGGAGGTTCTCAAGAAGCTCAAGATCCTCCAAGAATTCAGAGAGCAAGCATAAATGAAATGTAGTGCAAATGAAAACCAAATTCAATGGGGGTATTTATAGGATTTAGAGGACCGTTAGGATCGTTCCTCGATAAACGTGATTAAATATGGACCGTACACATCCTACCCATTGTTTTTTCAATACTATGGGCGCCCACAACAGCCCCTAGATTGTTAATTGTGAGTATGGAAACCAGTTTTCATCAAAACCAACAACCAGAACCTGTTTTCTGCTTTTGATCACCTCACGCAGCCTGCGTAGGGGACCTAGGCAGCTTACGCGGCCCACCTGCAAGTCCAAACCAGCAAACATAGTTCCAGAAATTACAGAATTGGTCCCTGTGAGCAATTAAGGTCATTTTAGGCACGTTTAAGGCCCGTTTATCCATTCCCAAGGCTCTACAATGATGCCTAGATATGAGGGACATGAACATGCTCAAAAACATGTCGGATGTCAGTTCGTTTGGCCGTACGGTCACGTTGTTCGTCTAATTACGACGAAACATGAACGGACGCGAAAAACGACCCAAATTACGCGAAGAATGGAATTTTTTTATGCCGAACACTAAAATAAAATATTTTAGTGGTTACATAAATTTTTGGATACCCGGATACATTCAGAACGTAAGATATGCGCGAAAATGCAAACTTGTGCACTTTTTGACACTTTTAGTCCATGTTTGACTTAAAAGTTTATTTTTGCGCACGAAACACCTCTAAGCCTATTTCTAAGCTATGTAAGGGATATTTAGGGTACGTTTAAGTTACGATCATATTATGGAAGGTTCGATACCATACGAATCGACATACTTTTGCAGTTTGACGCAAATAGTCCTTTAATCGCACAAAGTAGCGCGAAATGTCATTTAATGATATCCAAGCCTTCCATGGCCCATAATGTTCATTCCCAAGCATGGGTTTAATTATTGCTACGCTCTCGATCGCTTAAATGGTCACCAAAAGGCGTAGATTCAAAAGTTGACGCTTTAGGTCCCTCTAATGCGCAAACTTGCGCATATCATCGTTTAATAGCATTGAAGCCTCATCTAATCCATATTAGGAATTCTTGAGAGTATTATTAAACATCACGATGCTTCGGGTTCTCTAAAAGGTTATTCAGAGGTATAATTAAACATATTGACACTTTTAGCCCCTCTAACTTGCAAAGTTGCGCGTAACTTTACTTATAGGCATAAAAACCTTAGATGGCCAATAATTGGCATTACCGAGAGTATAATCAACTATCATGAAGCTCCCAGTGCGTTAAGTGGTCACTCGGAGGTAAGAATTAACATGTTGACGCTTTTAACCCTTCATTGCGCAAACTTTCAATTAATTACGCAAACGGCTACACTCGATCATCAAGTGGCTCATTTGTGAATATAATTATCGTAAGAGGTTATTTAGAAACTTATTTTAGGTATGCTAACACTTCCAATCCTTTCATAATCAAGGTTTTCGATTTTTCAAGAAATTAGTCCCTTAAATTCAATATTTGACTTCATTAGGGTTTATTACACGTGTCAATACATCATTGGACGTGATTTTACGAGGTGTTATATCCTCACCCCTTAAAAGAAATCTCGACCTCGAGATTTGCTAAAATGCTGGAAGTACTTTTCATCGCATAATGGACTTAACTTCTATAGCATATCTGGAGCCTCTCCAAGCTCCCAAGTTGACTTCTATAATAGGTACATGTATCCTTTTTTGAGCTTCTTAACCTGTCGATCCTCAATCGATACAGGTTTCTCATCACATCACAAGTCTGTATATCATTATGTGATAATGCTTCTCGACTTACTGTCGGAACACATCCTTAAATCATTAGTGTGTAATGCATTGCGAGCTCCGCCAAGCTCCTTAAATAGGTTTTAGCTTATAAGCTATTTGATCTTGATACATTCGATTCCCCTAATGTTCCTATATATCCAGGGCTTAACTTACCCTGATAAATTAAAATTTATCACACCCCTCTTAGGGCGATACCTTCGATTGAACCTTATTCCTTATTAAGGACTTAAGAGGGTTGCGACTTACATCAATCCTAAATTTTTCTGCCGATTCCTGGCAACTTACAGATGATTATGGATTTGTATGATCTTATTCGTTGTTTCCAAGGCAACTTTCAGATCCTGATAATTGGACTTACTAATCTTCTGTCTAACAATAGATGTTTAATCATTCCATCTATGCAAGGTCTCCAAAGAAGCAGCCTTGATATTTATATAACATCTATTATAAAAATGCATATTTATGGTGGGATGGTTACTCCAACTATAGCTTAAAACCAATCTTAAGGGATAGCTAATCCTTACAGTTAGTCGAATAAATCGACGATCCTGGGCAGCTGATGGCGATTCTTAATTGTTGCCTAAATAGGGTTACGGTAATCATTGCATAAGCAAAATGAACCGTTTTTCTTAATTAACAATACCGAACTTCCCAGAATAATGAATTAGGCTTTATGAACCTCTATCTTAAAACTCACTTAATCAAGGATTCAATTATTCGATAATCAACATGGAGTCTTTACAATACTGCAGCCCTAAGCGGGATGTTAATCTTAACTCTACTTGCCTCTCAGAAGGTAAACAGGGTAATCTTTGGAGAAGATAACCAAGGTACAAGGAGGTTACAGACATTTTCCAATTCTCAGGCTCCAGTTCATTTATCCTAGTCTGTGTCAGATAAGTGACACATTTATGTTACGAGTCCACGAATTCCTTAATCGGAGACATTTACTTGGACAATTCCATTCTGGATATCTTCTTTGAATACCATTAGCTGACTTTAGTACCATATGACCATTGGAATATCCTTGCAGTTCCATGCATTAGACCTCCATACTGATCAGGCATGGAAGCAATCTATGGAACTTATTAAGATACATCAATACTCATGTGGTGATTTTGTCATACCATCTGGTATTCGCAATCGATTGGGATCGAGAGATATCAATTACATATGCTGACGTACTACACCTAGAGAGAGGATGCTTCTAGAATTCTACGACCGAAGGTTTCTGACAGGAACAGAAGAAATGGTTCTTATGATTTCTCCTGTAAGTATTACCTTACACTTAATCTCTGGGGTTCTTACGGAAAAATTTCTAAAAGTTTGCTAAGCTTATGGTCTTATGAGAGACTCAGCAGCACCTGAAACCAAACGTATCTCCTAGCAATAAAATCACAATAAGGGATTTATTCGGTGTCATTATTAACGTGAATTGCCTCTAATCATTCATCAGGAGGGTTAAACGCCACCATTCTTAATCCTTTTAAACTTAGCTGCAAAATCTTTGGAAAATTTTAGGGCAGTCTCATCTTTAACTGGTTATGTCTTAATCTATATAACGTGAGTAACTGAGGTAGATCCGTAATGGATTTATAATGAGCAGGCTTTGAAACCTTAATGTGTCCTTTTATTGCCGTTGCTAACCACCAATAATTATTTGCATTAAGCTTAGATTTTGGGTAAATGGAATAGGGTACTATCTCAGCCAATGAATTAAAATTTGTAGCATACTGTCGACAGTCTAGAACTTTTATGGTGAGAGTCAGAAAATTCTTATTCCCTCTTTTTCTATTTCGTGATGCGGATAAAAGGTTTTTCTAATAAGGTCCTTAAAACTTGGACCATCCCATATTGTATAAGAGGATCTTTCTTGTGGACTTCATTGATGTCCTCACTAATTAAGGGTATTGCCATCGAATGACTGTGATGCATACCTCACCGTGTCCTTTCCAGCATAACTGCTGATACACCTAATGGTTTCTACTTCATCCAACAATTTCCCGCAATCGATGGCCCCCTTTTTTACTATTGAAGTCTCTTGACTTCCAAGAGACGAAGTACTTTTAAGTACATCCTAGAAAGGAATGGGGCTCCTTGCCATATATGATTTTGTTTAGTTTATTCTTTGCATATGAAGTCTGAGTAAAGCTCTTCTCATGAGCAGCGACATGTGTTTTAGAGCAAGCAGCATTCGGCATCTTGAACCTTTTCATGACTTTTCTCATAGCCTCCCTAACAGCTGTGTTAATTACAGTTTTGGAGGTTAACTCCATTAACATTGAGGTTCACATTTGATGCACCATTAACACTTGTCGCATCTCTAGCATCGCGACTGTTGTTTGTCTCTTCTGAGTTTTTCCATACTCGAAGCTTTGGTATTAAATACCAAATTCAACAAGTGCTTAGGCAATCCATACCATGTGTCTCCTTGAATTGTCAAAAGGCTCACCATAAGGAGTTTTGATAATTACTTGCTTCTTATCACACACAATATGGGCTTGGTTATAAGACGACCAATCCATTCCTATCACTATATCGAGTCCCTCTAATTTTAACGGAACAAGGACAACGGAGAAAAATGATTTCTAATGGATATAAAACATCCATCTAATACTGCTGAAGCAGTCTTTGAGGTACCATCAGCCAATTCTACTTCATACTTAACGCTGTTGTGACATTGTCATCCTGAACGGCCTCTTGAGCATTCATTTGAGAGCCCCCAGCTTTGGTCTTCTTAGCCTCTCTAGGCTTCTTGGTTTTATTTGGGCAATTAGTCTTGATATGCCCCTTCTCGTTGCAACCATAACAGGTCGCATCTTTCAACTTCTTGCAATCCAAGGTCTTATGCTCCTTGGACTTGCAGATTCCACAGGGTAGAGGCCGAGATTCAAATCTGCATTTCCCGAGGTGGTATTTCCTACAGGTTTTGCATCTGGTCTTTTCACCTGACTGCTGGTTGTCCTTCAAGTCCTTGCATTCATGAGTATTGTGATCCATTTCCTTATAGATGCCACATCCCCTGGTCTGTTCACGGAAACATTTTCTGAAGTGCTGCTTCCCGCAGGTTTTACATTTGGGTTTCGCCTCATTTGGCTTGGACTGGTTTGAACCGGCCTTAACCTTTTTGTAATCCTTATTTGGGGTATTATCGCACTTTCGCTTATGATTCTTTAATACTCTGTCCACGACTGTATCTAACATAGCTTGTAACTCGTTGCCCGTTAAGTTCAGTCTTGCATTATCACTCCGATCAACTGGATGATTGTGAGCTTCAGATGAGTCAGCCATGGCGAAGCTTTGAAGGCTACAGACCAAGTAGTAATAATTTTTTAATTATATAACGCATCGTCGAGTTTGATGATTAAATAGCCATGGTGTAATTAAACCATATAGGCCAATAGATAGTATTAAATTTATTTGATTATGTTTTGCCTAGGTTTTTAAATAAACCATCTTTGGCGTTTAAACGGAATATAATCCTTCATATTTATTAGACAGGGGACATAAGTCACGACTGTCGATGTCGTACCGACATTTTATATAGCACAAGGGCTTATTCCAAAGGACTTTTTGATGGCACAGATGCCTTGTCACTAGGGAAATTTTAAAACATAATCAATGATCCTTTGGATCGGAGAATTTCATAGTTCATTGTCTTGACAAGAAGTTATGAAATAAAAGTATCTTTTCTATGTACATATCTCTGCCCGTAGGCATACATTCCAAATGAATGTTTTGATGTATGCATCATGTTCGACGTTTATTAACCATGATTCCTATTGATCATTGATGCTAAATAAGGGGTTTGGAAAATTCCTAATATAAAGATGACAAGTGTGATTTTATCGCATCACTGTTGTCGGGAGTGTTAACATGTTTTCAGATGTTAACAAGGATCTGAATCTCTTTTTAAACAGGTTTTACCATCATAGCTAGGTCTTTAATGACATTCGAGCTAGGTTATACTTTTTAAGATTCTTTTTAATATATATACTGGCAGAAAAGGAATGATATTTATTTTATTCAGGAATTTCATTATAATTATCCTAAATTTAATTAAAATATAATTATGGCACAAAAGGCCAAGTCACAAGGACAACTTTAAATTATAAACCATGATTTTATAGAATCAAGGTATTTAGGCTTGAACGTAGTTCATTGCCTTTTCTTGACAGGGAGTTGTAGGCTACGACTGTCTTTTGCCTTATATGACAATGAATATGGCCCGTAAGCATTACATCCCTAATGGATGCTTAATTCACAAAATAAGAAAGGATTTCGGGAGAATCCAGTATAAGGATGATTTATACGATCTTATCGAATCACATTTTCCAGGAATGTTAACATGTTTACAGATGTTAACAAGGACTTGAATCTTTTGAATAGGTTTTACCATCTTGGCCTTGTCTGAAATGACATATAGGCTAGGTCATACCTTTAAGATTCTTTTTTAATATTTTACGCAGAGCAATCATAAACTGAAATGGTTTTAGGACATATTGCATAAGTTAAAATCTCTAAAAGGGACTTCTCATAAAAGCCCTAAAATTACAACAATGCCCTAAACGGGTCTGGAAAGAAATCATGTTGTCCGCGAAGGGAATGAAGGATTAATATGTCCTTATAAGGACTACTAAGGAAACGAACTTCAGCAAAAAGGAGTCTCTTCTTCACTTTACCTCTGAATGTTTTCTCCTTGATTGCACATTTCATCCTATCCGCGGTACGAAGCTCTGCATTTCAAGGCTTCGGATGTGGAGAATTTCCATTACGGCTTCTTTGCTTGGCGATATATTTAAAATATATAAAATTGAAAGCAATAGTTTACAGGATAGGGATGAGAGTATTCCTATGTTAAGTCTAGACTCAGAAGGTCAAGGAATGTACTACTGTGTTATTGAGATTAAACATAAAGGCTAGTGTTTAATTCACTCAATGTTGGCTCTGATACCAACCTGTCACACCCCGATATTTCCACGTATTACCAGTGGGCCCGGTGGGGAGTATCGTGACGTAGCTGATATCATCATAGTCAAACAACACAATTTAAATGCACAGCGGAAGCAAAAGATGAATCACATTACAAACTGAATAAAAAGTAATATCAAAGTATTACAACCGGACTGTAAAGGATCCACAGGCGGATCAAAATATAAAAGATCATTGTTCAACAGACTTTAACATCTAAAGCTTGCAAGACTTGGTTAATGATGCCAGGAGTAGCCAGCCTATTTCGTCTAGTACCTGCACTTAGCCTTTTTGGAAAATACGTCAGTTTACACTGGTAAATACAATTAACTGACTCATTTTGAAAAGAGTTTAAGAAAATTAGTTTGTATGCACACGGCACAAAATATCTTTTATAACTTGAGACAATTATTTAAAAATAATCTTGTATACAGTTTTACTTATTTGTCGTCCGTCAGTGCCGGTTAGAAGAGCCGGTCAAGATTAATTGACATGCCACAGGTATAATGCCCACAAGGTTGATTCCTTTAAGTGGATTACCAGTTTTTACATATGCAACTGTCAGGTGTATGCCTACACCCCATGCTTAGGTCGTGGTCATTTCTTTGAATGATGCCAAGGACATCCGAGACATGGTCATTTAACCCCCAAAGGCCATACACCAAATAATACGGATTAAAACGAGTTATGTAAATACATTAATCACAATCCGATTTAAATGACTACACACCCGACCAAGCGGTATTATTATAATACCGTATCCCAAGCCCGTATAGGGAAAATAAGTTAAGAGTATTTACCTGAGCAAATATTCAAATTTATCTCAACCGTATTCAATCAGCAAGTGCAAGTAGCTTTTACCGGTATCCTAATCTGGAACGAAGGTTTTAATAACCTATTAGATTCCTAACGGGTTTTAATTAAGCCTAAACTTAGACCAGTTAGTTTTAAAAGAAGAGACGGTTCAAAACGCACGATTAGGCGAAGACCGGATTAGAGTGTGTTTTAGACCCGACAAGTCTAAAGACTTGTATAATATGGGTAAACTAAACACATTCTTGATTTTGAGATAAAAATGATAAGGTTTGACCCGTTTCGGCTAATTTATGCAAACTAGTTACATAAACCGATCTGAACGCGAAAAGTGCGTAACGGGTAACCAAATGAATCATGAACAGGTTTCCAAAGTTAATATGCCTTAGATATGTCGTGATATCGGTAGGATACCTTCCATTATGCCCAAAACGAAATTAAACTCAAATTATGCCCCGTAGGGGTATTTTGGTCATTTTAAAGCTTTAAAAGAGTTTAAATATAAATCTGAGTTTCAGGTCTGATATAATCAGCAAAAATACTTACTTTAATAAGTTATATCAGTGTGGTATTGCATATATGTGAAATTTATTAATTATAACCAAACTATGCACCGAAGGGGCATTATGGTAATTTCACATAAGCTTTAAAGGTCAAAATTAGAATTATGAGTTTAAAAATTTTGCCTACTGTTTAATTATGAAAATTTACTAAAAATATCAGTAGGTGTCAAGTCTTATATATTTAAAATAGTTTTAATGCATACTACGCGTTTAAAACGCGTAAAAAGGGGATTTTAAGCGATTTCCGGGTTTTATAATGAAAGCTGATAATTTTATTATTCCAGAAGGCTTAAATTATTTTATTTACCATATAAGATCAGTAGAAAAGGTTTGGTATCAAAATGATTTGTAAAACTCATTTTATAGGCCAAAAGGGCAAAACCGATAATTACCGAATCAAAGGTATAACTCTATGTTATGCTCATCCTAAAAATAAATAAAAATCTTCAAAAATCCCAAAATATTATTTTACATCAGTGGGTAAAAATTTTGGTATCAAAAATTGGGTTTAGATAGGCTATATGCTAATTACGCCGTTTAATTAATAAAAAAACTTTTCATTTACGCTAATGAGCATAACTCCTAATCTAGACCTCAAACTGATGTCAAATTTTAGGAACAAGTTTATAATTCAGTAATAAAGGTTTCTATCCTCTCACATTTTCAAAAATCTCGTTTTAAGGTCAAAAGGGCATAATGGTCAACATTTAAGCATATAACGGAAACATGCAAATGAATAGGATAACTAAGGATCCAAGTTGTATAACCTCAGAGGGTTACACTAAGCTATAACCTGGTCCTAATAGAATCCTAAGGAATGTCTAAGCTAAGCTAAATCGGGTCAGAACTGAAAGTCAAAAGAAAAGTCTACTTTTGCGACTTTCGGTTCCGAACCGAGCCTATACTTAGAATTGTCGGGTTGAACATGCTTAAACATGTTCTTATATTAATTACTAAGTTATTTAAGTGTTAAAACATGGTACATAACTTCTGTATTATTAGTTATGAATTTATTAGTAAAAACCGACTCGTTTGACTTTTTATTAAGAAGTTTGACCCGACAATTGACTGAGTAAACGTGGTAATTAGGAGGTGCCCTTTTGAGGGTTTAACACCTACCTAATTACGGTCAAGTAGCCATGCTCGTTGCGAACAATGGCTCAACCTTTTAAAAGTCAAAGCGTTTATCGAAAACGCTTAACTTTTCGGCTATAAACGCTAAATAAAACGAACAAGTCACGAAAGGACACTTATAAGAGGTCCTATGGACAGAAGGAGGTTCTCAAGAAGCTCAAGATCCTCCAAGAATTCAGAGAGCAAGCATAAATGAAATGTAGTGCAAATGAAAACCAAATTCAATGGGGGTATTTATAGGATTTAGAGGACCGTTAGGATCGTTCCTCGATAAACGTGATTAAATCTGGACCGTACACATCCTACCCATTGTTTTTTCAATACCATGGGCGCCCATAACACCCCCTAGATTGTTAATTGTGAGTATGGAAACCAGTTTTCATAAAAACTAACAACCAGAACCTGTTTTCTACTTCTAATCACCTCACGCAGCCCACGTAGGGGACCTAGGCAGCTTACGCGACCCGCCTGCAAGTCCAAACCAGCAAACATAGTTCCAGAAATTACAGAATTGGTCCCTGTGAGCAATTAAGGTCATTTTAGGCATGTTTAAGGCCCGTTAAGCCATTCCCAAGGCTCTACAATGATGCCTAGATATGAGGGACATGAACATGCTCAAAAACATGTCGGATGTCGGTTCGTTTGGCCGTACGGTCACGTTGTTCATCTAATTACGACAAAACACGAACGGACGCGAAAAACGACCCAAATTACGCGACGAATGGAGTTTTATCATGTAGAACACTAAAATAAAATATTTTAGTGGTTATATAAATTTTTGGATGCCCGGATACATTCAGAACGTAAGATATGCGTGAAAATGCAAACTTGTGCACTTTTTGACACTTTTAGTCCTTGTTTGATTTAAACGTTTATTTTTGCGCACGAAACACCTCTAAGCCTATTTCTAAGCTATGTAAGGGATATTTAGGGTATGTTTAAGTTACAATCATATTATGGAAGGTTCGATACCATACGAATCAACATACTTTTGCAGTTTGACGCAAATAGTCCTTTAATCGCACAAAGTAGCGCGAAATGTCATTTAATGATATCCAAGCCTTCCATGGCCCATAATGGGCATTCCCAAGCATGGGTTTAATTATTTATACGCTCTCGATCGCTTAAATGGTCACCAAAAGGCGTAGATTCAAAAGTTGACGCTTTAGGTCCCTCTAATGCGCAAACTTGCGCATATTGTCGTTTAATAGCATCGAAGCCTCATCTAATCCATATTAGGCATTCTTGAGAGTATTATTAAACATCATGATGCTTCGGGTTCGCTAAAAGGTCATTCAGAGGTATAATTAAACATATTGACACTTTTAGCCCCTCTAACTTGCAAAGTTGCGCGTAACTTTACTTATAGGCATAAAAACCTTAGATGGCCAATAATTGGCATTCCTGAGAGTATAATCAAATATCATGAAGCTCCCGGTGCGTTAAGAGGTCACTCAGAGGTAAGAATTAACATGTTGACGCTTTTAACCCTTCATTGCGCAAACTTTCAATTAATTACGCAAACGGCTACACTCGATCATCAAGTGGCTCATTTGTGAATATAATTATCGTAAGAGGTTATTTAGAAATTTATTTTAGGTATGCTAACACTTCCAGTCCTTTCATAATAAAGGTTTTCGATTTTTCAAAAAATTAGTCCCTTAAATTCAATATTTGACTTCATTAGGGTTTATTACACGTGTCAATACATCATTGGACGTGATTTTACGAGGTTTTACACGATTTCGTTGGAAGTATTGACCACGTGGAGATTGTGAAGATATTGTGTACACCATGGAAAATGTCGACATAGTTGAATTTTCCGATGTCGACTTCGAAGAGTTCAGAGAACATATTTATAATAATAAACCCGTTGAAGAGGTTTCCAACCCTGAAGATGTCCTAGAGTAAGCCAGAACAGTTTTACACAAGTGGCTAAAGGCGCTTCCACCAGATCTTTCACAAAAGAAAAGATACATTAAAACAAGGGGTGGGTATTCTGGTCAGGTAAGAAGTTGGGACTTCGATGAACCACATAGGTTGATAATGATAAAAAGAACCGATGGTGTGTAATACTTCTGAAGACTCTTCCTACTCATGATTTACATCATCTAGCTCAGCTAGATCAAAATAATCCGCCCACTAATGCTAACATGAATGGTTTAAAGAACAATCTTGTGGCTGAAAGTCGGAATAGCAGGTGGAATATGTTCACGCCAGGTGTCGGTAGGCGTGTGAAAAGAAAAGATAAGATTACGTGAAAACGTATTTACAAGATGGTGTACAATCCTGCAAGATGCGTGAGGAAGATTCCAATGCGTCAGTTCAACCTTGACCGTTTGGCAGGAATCAAGTATTGGTATGTTGATGGGAAGACGGGTGAAGAGGTGATTACCAAGAAGAAAGTCACGGATGAAATTATCAAGATTTTTGATCCGGTGTGGCTTGTTAACTTTAAGTTGGAAGATTTAAGGAAGCTTAAAAGGCATTCTCTATAGTATCTTGAAGAAGATCGGGAGCTGGCTCTTCAATACATCAGAGTTGTACAATTTTGTGTGAAGAATTAGGTCTGTGCAGGAAGATCGTGCTCAAAGCAAAATTGAAGATTATTACAAGTTGTTGAAGATCCACGCACTCATCAAGGGGGAGTCTGTAAATGCACTGAAGTATGATGAAGTGCTGTATTTACCATGTTGAAGAGTTCTGAGGTTCTTATTGTAAGCTTGTAAAAGTTGGTTAAATTAGACAGTCCGAAATTGTTAAGGCATGTAATGATTCCAACTTTGTGATCCATGTATTGGTTATTACACCCAACCGATGGCAGAAACATCGGAGTGAGACGATCACAAGATTGCTCATAGCTTCATAACACTAATTTGTGACAATAATAATTAATCAAGATTTCGTAAATACTAAAATGGCATCCATTGTTCCAAAAACCAAATACAATCAAATTGTAGCAACATAAAAACATGAGAAATTGTTTATTAAGGTGTGTATCTAAGTACATCCTAATCTTGTTTCTTCATCTCATCGTCTATCAACCTGCAACATGTATTAAAATAATGATCAAAAAATATGTTGGCGAGTATACAAGTTTGATACATAGCATAATCATGAAAATGTTTTAAGTGTACTCATATCCAACATGATAAATGTATACTAGTTACGAATATGCTGAACGCGTGTAAACTATATGTCAAACCAGAGTTTAACGCAATCGTGATTATCAAACATCGTCGAACGAAGAGGGTGTAATGTGTTTTACTTAACAATACCTCAAGAATACGGGCGGGGCGTTAATCCTATAGCATTATAATTGTTAAGGTAGGCTTGCAAAGTTAATGAGCATATAGACACAATGTATATAGAGCAAAAGAGTCTAACAAGTATAACATGTTTTCATGTTTAATTGTGGATAGAGTGTGATTGAATAAACAAGTTTCATAGTGTTGCGTGTTTTTGTATAATGTACATGTTGCACCCAAAGTGATAAAAATGAAAATGGGATCGAGTATACTCACAGTTTTGCATAGGGTCCCACAAAAACCGAGAGTTAAGATGATGAAGTTTGGGACACTGAAGTTACCCTGAAATGGTTAAACATAAGTGTAAGTATTCTGTTGTAGAAAAGATTCAGATCAGATTGTAAAACAAAAGAAAATATAGAACAAAATGGTTAACAGACCCTTTTCGGACAAAAGGGCCTTTCGTACGAAAGGGCATGTGCCTTTCGTACGAATGGGTGTCCCCTTTGGGACGAATGGGCTGTTTAAAACACGTAAAACTTATTTTGTACACAGGTTTAAACGTAAATAGTAAGTAGCTGTTAGTTAAATCGAAAACAAAAAGTAGAATGGTCAAACAATTAAGTGATGTCAACCCAGGTGTGCCAACACGACATGGAAAGAGTGAACTAAGTGTCGGAGGCTGGACGGGGTTTACTCACTTTGTGACTAGTAAACTGTTTGGGGTTCATCGCTGATGAACTGGTGTAAAACAGAAATGAAATCGACAACAAATTATCTGTAAACTGTCACTTTTGTACGAATGGGCAATGCCCTTTCGTACGAATGGGCATGCTTACTCGGACGAATTTGACTGTTTTGTCAAAAAACATATGTTAGATCCATCCAAAACATATTATTTCTTGGTGTAAATTAACCGTGATGCAAACCCTTAACTATAGAATGAGTTGAGGGTCTGATGGGTTCCAGATTCCATCAAGATCGTACAATAATCAAAATGAAAGTTATGAACAAGTTGTAAAATGTTTAAAATTTATGAATCTTGATTCGAATCTCGTATATGTGATGCTCCAACAGCAGTTTGCCCAGGTAAACTAGTAGAAACCATCTTTGAGATAGGTTGAATCAAGAAGATTTTTCAAAAGTGTTTCAAGAAATCAAACAATGATGTAAGAATTATGTTAAAGTAATGAGAAAGATGAAAGAATCATACAAAATGCTTCTGATCGAGAGCAAGAAGGTTTAGAGTGTTCTGAAAAGAGTTGGTGAAATGTATGAAGAAGGAGTGAAGTAGTACACCTATTTATAGGTGTAGGGTGAAATTAGGGTTTTCGACAAGTACATACGAGTGTGCATTATTGGACGAGAGTGCCCGCTTCGTACGAATGGGTCACTTCGTATGAGTGGGCTTCCCCTTTCCCTTCGAGGTTCAAGTTCGATCATATTATATGTTTTAACTGGTTTTACGTGTAAGGAGCCTAACGTGTATTGTGCAATTATGAAATATATATAATATAGAGTTTAATATGGCGATTGTGAGTATAACGTGAATAACATGAATATGAATAAAATACATGCATTTTCATTATGATCAGTTGTCTCGGATTACAAAGTGAAACGAGATAGAATACAATAAGAGTACAAGTGTCTAAAAATAGAATGTACAATAATACTTGCTAAATCGGGAAAGTACAAAAGTGCGAAGCGTTATAGTCTCCCCTACTTTAGGAGATTTCATCCTCAAAATCTAAGAGGAAGGCTAAACGAAGAGATGTGGATGCTTGGTCTTCATCTTGCTCTCAAGTTCCCAAGTGAATTCGGCACCATGCTTTCCTTCCTATCGAACCTTGACTATGAGAATTCTGTTACGCCTAAGCTGCTTGGTTCCTCGATCTATGATTTCGACCGGTTTTTCCACAAAGTGAAGAGTCTCGTTGATTTTCAAGTCATCGATAGGAACTTGAAGTCCTTCTTCAGCTAAGCACTTCTTGATATTCGAGACGTGAAATGTTGGATGAACGTTGCTGAGTTCTTGAGGTAAGTCGAGTCGATATGCCACTTTGCCAATCCTCTCGAGTATCTTGAAAGGACCAACAAAGCGCGGAGCAAGTTTTCCCTTTCTACCAAAATGGATTACTCCTTTCCAAGGAGATATCTTGAGTAGTACGTCTTTTATCTCAAGATACTCGAGAGGATTGGCAAAGTGGACATCTTGAGTAGTACGCAAACCATTAGACGCAAAACAAAATGGATTACTCCTTTCCAAGGAGATATCTTGAACTCTAATGGTTTGCGTCTTTTATCTATGTAGCTCTTTTGTCTGCTTCTAGCCTTAAGGAGGTTGTCACGGATTTGAAGAATCTTATCCATCGTTTCTTGAATAAGCTCAGGGCCAGTAATTTGAGCGTCGCCAATCTCGTGCCAACAAATCAGAGATCGGCACTTGTGACTATATAATGCCTCAAAATGAGCCATTTGAATACTGGAGTGATAGCTGTTGTTGTATGAGGAACTCAATCAAAGGTAAATGTACATTCCAGTTACCATCGAAGTCGATAACACAAGAGCGAAGCATGTCCTCTAGGGTTTGGATAGTACATTCAGTCTGTCCATCCG
The DNA here is from genome assembly GCA_030545235.1 of Helianthus tuberosus. Classification (NCBI taxonomy): domain Eukaryota; kingdom Viridiplantae; phylum Streptophyta; class Magnoliopsida; order Asterales; family Asteraceae; genus Helianthus; species Helianthus tuberosus. The sequence goes on along the minus strand of CM060407.1, from coordinate 65,143,287 downwards.
TTTGAGGATGAAAAGCTATACTGAGATTCAAGTGAGTACCCATAGCGGTGTGGAATGTTTGCCAAAGACGTGAGGTGAAATTACCATCGCGGTCTGAGATAATGTCAATGGGTATACCATGACGACATATGACCTCATCCGTGTAGATCCGAGCTAGTTTCTCAACTTTGAAATACTCGCGAATGGGGAGGAAGTGAGCGGATTTGGTCAGACGGTCAATGATAACCCAGATGCTATCGTGACCAGAAGGTGTGCGAGGAAGTTTGGTTATGAAGTTAATAACAATGCTATCCTATTTTCAAACTGGGATTTCTGGTTGTTCGAGTAGACCAGAAGGACGCTGATGCTCAGCCTTGACTTTCGAGCAAGTGAGACATTTTGAAACAAAGGTGGCGATGTCTTTCTTCATACCAGACCACTAATAGGATGTAAGAAGATCGTGGTACATCTTATCAGCACCAGGATGAATCGAGTATCATGATTTATGTGCCTCCTTCATTATAAGTTCACGAAGTTCATCACGATTTGGCACCCAAACGCAATCAAGATAGTATTGGAGTCCGTCGGATTTCGTCATGAGTTGGTTTTCAGCACCATAATTCATCTCTTTAGACAAATTTTCCTCGTTGACTGATAAATCTTGAGCTTCACGAATGCGAGTATGAAGATCGCTAACAATTTGAGAAAAACATATGCTACTAAAACGAGTCTTGCGACTGAGAGTGTCGGCCACGACATTCGCTTTGCCAGGGTAATAGCGAATTTCGCAGTCGTTATATCGTTGCATGAGAACATAACCAAGACCATGGTTTGATGCATCACAATATACAACGAAATCATCGTTTCCATCAGAAGAGCAAGAACAGGAGCATTGCAAAGTAAGTCCTTAAGCGTTTGAAAGGATTCTTATTGTTCGGGACCCCAAATAAAAGGTTTCTCTTTCTGAGTCAGCAAGGTGATGGGAACGAAGATTTTTGAAAAAATCGAGATGAATCAACGGTAGTAACCTGCCAATCCTAGGAAAGAACGAATTTCTGACAGAGATTTAGGTGCGATCTAATTTTTCAAATGTGATATTTGAGGGGTCAACATGAATTCCTTTTTCACTTACGACGTGTCTAAGGAATTGAACTTCTTTGATCCAAAACTCACACTTAGAAAACTTTGCGTATAGATGTTTGCCATGTAGGAGTTCAAGAATGAGGTGCAAATAACGTTCGTGTTCAGCTTGAGTTTTCGAATAAATGAGAATGGCGTCAATGAAAACGATTACAAAACGATCTAAATAAGGTTTATACACATGATTCATTAGATCCATGAAGACTGCAGGTGTGTTGGTCAAGCCAAAGGGCATAACCACGAACTCGTAGTGACCATATCGAGTGCAAAACACGGTTTTAGGGATGTCCTATTCGAGAACATGAAGTTGGTGATAGCCTGAACGAAGATCGATCTTAGAAAAGCACATTGCGTCTTGGAGTTGATCGAAAAGATTGTCGATGCGAGGGAGAGGGTAACGGTTTTTTACAGTGAGTTTGTTAAGCTCACGATAATCGATACACATGCGAAACGAACCATCCTTCTTCTTGACGAAAAGCATAGGAGCTCCCCAAGGAGAAGTACTTGGGCGTATGAAACCTTTATCAAGCAACTCTTGAAGTTGACTTGACAATTCTTGCATCTCAAAGGGAGCAAGACGATAGGGGGCTTTAGCGACAAGAGTTGAACCAGGAATGAGATCAATGCGAAAATCAACAGAACGTGAGGGAGGAGGACCAGACAGATCTTCAGGAAAGATGTCAGGGAAATCATGAACAACTGGAACATCACTTATGCTCTTTCCCTTGCCCTTTTCTTCCACAGTGTGGGTTAAAAAGGCAAAGTACTGTTTACTAAGCACTTGTTCGCTTGTGTGCATGACATAAGCTTTAGTCCCTTTGAAGGTCCATCTCCATAGATGTGTAAAGTATCGCCAGAAGGAAGAGGTAAACGAACGTATTTTTTGTGACAAGCGATTTCAGCATGGTTCTTACGAAGCCAATCCATGCCTACTATGATGTCAAAACTACCCAATTGCATGGGATAATATCGATAGGGAAAACATGATCATTGAGAGTGAGAAAACAATCGCGAAGAACGGAGTCAATTGTGATAGATTTTCCATTGGCGACTTCGACTGTGAATGACTTGGGGAGTTTTGAGCGTGTACAATTTAACATAGATTCGAATTCAATGGGCACAAAGCTTTTGTCCTCACCAGTATCAAATAGTATAGAAGCATAAATGTTGTTGATGAGAAACGTACCATTCACGACTTCATTGTCGTTCTGAGCTTGATTTGCATTGATGTTGAAAGCAGGTCCATGATTTGCTTTGAGGTTAAATTTCGTGCAAAATATCAAGTACACGGATTGAAAGTCATCACCAAATGTGGGAATCACCCCTATTTTGATGAGTCGTTTCAATTGTGTTATAAGAGGGTCTTCAGCAAGCTTTCAAGTGTGTATTGTGTTAGCCTTAGGAAAGACATGTTTATTAAAGACCAAAGAAATAGAGAGAAGCAATTAAGATAGAATGCAAGTAGTTTTAAAGAACACATAAGAATAATGTTCCAAAACTATAGACTAGGTAAAAGCATTCTTACTTTTCCTAATTTCCTATAGTTATGGCTCTGATACCAATCTGTCACACCTTAACCAATGGCGGAAACATCAGAGTGAGACGATCATAAGATTGCTCATAGCTTCATAACACTAATTTGTGACAATAATAATCAATCAAGATTTTGTAAATACTAAAATGGAATACATTATTCCAAAAACCAAATACAATCAAATTGTAGCAACATAAAACATGAGAAATTGTTTATTAAGGTGTGTATCTAAGTACATCCTAATCTTGTTTCTTCATCTCATCGTCTATTGTCGCAACCCCCGTCCCCTATCTGTCCCGGGAACGGGCGGCCGCGAGACCAGTTGTGGTGGTATCATTTTGTTTATCACTAATATTATTTTGGCAGCGGAAATTTCATCAGGACCGTAGTTAGGAAATGTTTTATCAGAGTAAAACCACCATATTTATAAACACATGGGTAAAACCCAAGTTTCTTATTACAACACGTTTATAGGGATAAACCCTATTTTATTGAATTTAAAACATCGTCTTTTAGCTAACTTTTATAGCCACATTTTTCCAAGTCGTCAGTGCTCTCCAGTTGGCTTTCTTCTAATTGGCTTTTACATTTTGTTACCTGAAACGCGTTTTAAAAACATTTGTCAGTGGGAAATACTGGTGAGTGAATCCCAGTTTAATCAAGAAACATTTTATTCTTAACAGTATTGAGAGCAATCACATTGTTTATTTCTACACAATTACTCATTCAGTATTGTCAATCCTGACTAGTGGGTCATATTACACATTGGCTAACTCGTTGTCCAATGGTAACGTGTTCCACATTTTGTATACAAAACCCCAACATACCGGCAGTAATTGAAGAACTACAAAGACTCAATCACTGCTTAATTGCATTGTAAAACATTTAAGGTTTTGTAAAAAAATTTACAAAATTACTCACATTGCTGTCTTAGGTTTTCTGTAAGGGTTTCCTGGTGATAATCTATAATTTACACAATGTACACGCGTTAGTATAATAACCCTTTATATTTACATTAGTTATACCCTCCCCGAGACGGCATTCCAACGACTACGTCGGGCAGAACCCTGACAGCCGTTACGGAACCCTGGATCGATCGGGCAGCGTATCTAATACGTAACCGGGGTTATGATACTTACATCGGGGCAGAACTTCGTTAATTAGGGGGTATTATACCCGACTATAGTGTCTACTATCAGAAATTCGAGATTGAGAAAAGGAAATGAGCGAGTTTCAACTGAAGGCCCGATGCCCTCTTATATAGGGCCTGATTTTGGGTCTTACGCGGTCCGCGTAAGATGTAGCAAAGGGCTACGCGGCCCGCGTAGTAGGGGGTCTACGGCGTAGCTGATCCGGGTCACAAATATAGGTTCAACACGTTGATGACACGTGTCGGCTCAGGGTTTCACCGCGTTGACGGGCTGTCGCGCCCCGCGTAGACCCTTATGTGGTCTTACGCTGCCCGCGAGCGATATAAAAATTTTGTTTTTATTTTATTTTTAATGCTATATCATATTTTGGGCTCGGTTTTCACATACGGGGTATATTTAGAGACATATTAGGGTGTCGAAAAATATTCAGGAGGGTTGTTATATCCTCCCCACCTTATTTTAGAGCTCGTCCTCGAGGTCTACTGGAACAGGTGTGGGTATTTCCTTTGCATTTTTTATTCAAGCTCCCATGTATATTCTGGTCCTCTTTTGGAGTCCCACTTCACTTTGACTAGAACTAATATCTTGTGCTTGAGGTTCTTAACTTTCCTGTCTTCAATCTGTAGAGGTCTTTCTACAAACTTAAGTTGTTCATTTACCTCTATATCCTTAAGAGGTACTACGAGTGATTCATCAGCTAAACACTTTTTGAGATTAGATACATGAAATACATCATGTATTCCTGCCATTTCCTCTGGCAGTTGTAGCTGATAGGCTACAGGTCCTATTCTTTTAATAATCTCAAAAGGTCCAACATACTTGGGGCTTAGCTTTCCCCTTTTGATGAATCTTACCACTCCTTTCCAGGGAGAGACTTTCAATAACAATTTATCTCCTACTTGAAATTCCAGTGGCTTTCGTCGGTTATCAGCATAACTCTTTTGTCGATCACGTGCTGCTTTCAGTCGTTCCTTGACTTGAATGATCTTGTTCTTTGTTTCTTGTACTATCTCAGGTCCAGATAGTTGCTTTTCTCCAATTTCTGCCCAACAGACTGGCGTTCGGCACTTTCGTCCGTAAAGTGCTTCGAATGGTGCAGCATTGATACTTGTGTGATAGCTGTTATTATAAGAAAATTCTATCAATGGTAAGTGATAATCCCAATTACCTCAGAAATCAATTACACAAGCTCTAAGCATATCTTCCATTATCTGAATCGTCCTTTCACTTTGTCCATCCATTTGAGGATGATAAGCGGTGCTTAGATTCAACTTGGTTCCCTTTGCTTTTTGGAAACTTGTCCAAAAATGAGAGGTAAAACGACTATCTCTGTCAGAAACAATTGATAGAGGAATTCCATGTAATGAAACTATTTCATTTACATATAATTTAGCTAACTGTTCCATACTGAAAGTTTCTTTCATTGGTAGGAAATGAGCTGACTTGGTTAGCCTGTCTACAATCACCCAGATTGTATCATTACCTTTCCTTGTTTTGGGTAATTTAGTAACAAAATCCATTGTTATTAATTCCCATTTCCAAACAGGCATATCTAATTGTTGCAATAAACCTGAGGGTTTCTGATGTTCAGCTTTAACTTGTGAAGAAGTTAAACACTTTGCGACATATGCTGCTATATCCTTTTTCATTCCTATCCACCAAAAATTTTCCCTTAAATCCTGATACATCTTATCATTTCCAGGATGCATCGTATACTTAGACTTATGGGCTTCTTCTAATATACGGTGACGTAGGTTTCCTAATTTAGGTATCCATATTCTTTTCTTATGGAATCTCCAAATTCCATCTGTTCCTTGTTCTAATTCCTTAATCATTCCTTTTAACTTTTCAGTATCATCCTTGATTACTGATTCTTGTGCTTTTCTAATCTGATCAATTAAATTTACTTGCAGATTTAATTTAAGAGAACGTACTCTTTTTGGCTTTTCATGATACTTCCGACTTAAAGCATCAGCTACTACATTTGCCTTTCCTGTATGATACTGGATATCACAGTCAAAATCACTAAGTATCTCCATCCAGCGTCTTTGTCTCATATTCAATTCCTTTTTCCCAAAAAGATACCTTAAACTCTTATGGTCGGTGAATATGGTAAACTTGCTACCGTAAAGGTAATGTCTCCAAATTTTAAGGGCAAAAATTATAGCTCCTAACTCTAGATCATCGGTTGAATAATTCTCTTCATGATTCTTAAGTTGTCTAGAGGAGTAAGCTATAACATTTTGACGTTGCATTAATACACATCCATAACCTAACTTAGAAGCGTCACAATAGATTACAAAATCTTCAGTTCCTTATGGTAACACTAGTATGGGTGTATGGGTTAATCTTTGCTTAAGAATTCTAAAGGCTTCTTCTTGTTTTGGTCCCCATTCAAACTTAATGGATTTACAGGTTAACTTAGTTAAGGGAATGGCTATTCTAGAAAAATCTCGAATAAATCTTCTATAATAACCGGCTAATCCTAAGAAACTTCTAACCTTAGTTGGTGACTCAGGGGTTTTCCACTTGGTAATCGCCTCGATCTTGGTGGGATCTACATGAATTCCTTCATGATTGACTAGATGTCCAAGAAATTGTACCTGTTCTAACCAGAACTTACACTTCGAAAACTTAGCATAAAGCTTTTCTTTTCTCAATAAACTTAGAAGAGTGTGCAGATGCGCTGCATGATCTTCCTTGTTTTTAGAATAAATAAGAATATCATCTATAAAGACAGTTATGAATTTATCCAAATATGGCTTACATATTCGGTTCATCATGTCCATAAATGCAGTTGGGGCATTGGTTAAACCAAATGGCATGACAGTAAATTCATAATGGCCATACCTTGTTCTGAAAGCGGTCTTAGGAATGTCTTCTTCTTGTACCTTTAATTGATGATATCCTGACCTTAAATCTATTTTTGAGAAAAGTCGTGCTCCTTGCAATTGATCAAACAGATCATCGATTCTTGGTAATGGATACCGATTCTTAATCGTAACTTTGTTTAATTCACGGTAGTCAATGCACATACGCATTGATCCGTCTTTCTTTTTAACGAATAAAATCGGTGCTCCCCAAGGTGATGAACTTGGCTGTATGAATCCTTTCTCTAACAATTCATCTAACTGTTTCTTTAGTTCCTGCATTTTTACGGGTGCCAAACGGTAAGGTGCTTTGGCAATTCGTGCGGTTCCTGGTATCAAATGGATTCTGAATTCAACTTCTCTATCTGGAGGTTGCCCTGGTAGCTCTTCTGGAAATACATCTGAAAACTGGGATACTATGGGAATATCCTTCAATTCTTTTCCTTTAGTGTTAGTGATTATAGAAATCAAATACACTAATGATCCTTTCCTTATATAACTTGCAGTTTTCATCACAGAGATGAATTTTTTGGATTTAGAGAACTTCTTTCCTTTAATTGTGATCTTTTCACCCCTTAGTGAATTTACTTGAATTGACTTTTGATCACATAAAATAATGGCTTTATTGGCTATTAACCAATCCATTCCTAATACAACATCAAATCCTGCCAGATTCATGGGGTAAAGATTTGCAATAAATTTCTGATTTAAAATTTCTATTCTTGCTCCCTGCAAGATTTCAGAAATCTTAATGGTTTCCCCATTTGTTGTCTCTACTAGACATTCTTGTGGGAGTTTAGTTAATGATTGATTAAGAAGTTTGCAAAATGAAGTATTAATAAAACTTTGGTTCACACCAGAGTCAAATAATACTTTATTAAAAACATCATTAACTAAAAACATACCAGTGATCACATCCGGGATCATCTTTGCTTCTTCTGCAGTCAGAACAAATGCTCTAGCATTTTTAGTATTCTTGGTATTCGCGGCTGGAGCTAACTTTGGACAGTTAGGCTTGATATGACCTTGTTCTCCGCAGTTGTAGCATATCCTGTTGCTAATCTTTTTCCTGCAGTCTTCCTCCTTGTGTCCAGATATTTTGCAAAAGTTACAGTATATGGAGCATCTTCCTGAATGCTTCCTTTTGCAATACTTACAGTAGAGTGCAGAGGTAGAACCTACATTTCTCCCACGGTTAGAATTTCCAGAACGGAATTCTTGAGTAAGCTTCTAGGTTAGGTTCCTCCTTTGATCCTCTTCTTGAGTACGGACTAATTCATCTGTCAAGGTGTTTGCTAGTTCTACAGCTTCTTCTATAGTTTGAGGTCTAGCTACCTTGACTACATGTCTAATCTCCCCAATTAATCCCCAAATGTAACGGGAGATTAAAACGGGTTCAGGTGAAGCAGGGGTTGGTACTATTCTGGCATATTCAAAGAATAATGTAGTATAACCCTTACTATCTACTCCAATCATCCTAAGGTTTAGGAATTTGTTTGCTATCTGTTCTTTTTCATTAGGAGTGCAGAATTTTCTTTCTACCATGTTTTTAAACTCCTCCCATCCCATATTGTAAGTTCTATCACTTCCTCTAGACTGGAGGATAGTGTTCCACCATTCTAGTGCTAAATTCTTAAACATATTTGAAGCAAACATTATCTTATCCTCTTCAGCACATTTACTTATTCTTAAGACCGCCTTAGTCTTTTCTATCCAGCGTAGAGATGCAACGGCCCCTTCATTGCCCGAGAATTCCATTGGTTTACAAGACCAAAATTCTTTATAAGAACAACCGTAAGACACAGTTCTTCTTCCTTTGGGAATGGGCACTTGAAGTACGGGTCCATTGTTCACGTTGTTTTCAGGTTCAGAGGGTCGCATACTATCATGTTTACTTTTATTTTCGGCTTCCCTAACTGTTTTGATAATATATGTCATTGCATCTATTATCCCTTGTGCCACTATATGCTGCATGGCACTGTTATCCACTTGGTTTCCATTATTGTTGTTGTTTGGGTTCTCATTAACCAAGTTAATGTTACTCTGGTTATCGTTATTCTGGTTTTCCTGGTTTACTTTGTCGTCCACCTGGATTTTAAACATTTACCAATTATTAATATCACAAAATAATTAACAATTTGAGTAACAACCACACAACACACATATTAACCAAAAGCGTCGAGCATTGCGACTTTACTCTTTCTATTATAGTATGCGTCAAATAAACACTAATACTAGAAATTAAAAATTACAATACAATACTATTATGCATTGCTAACCACAAAGTGGTCTATACTATAATATTTATTATTATTATTATTATTATTATTATTATTATTATTATATTATTATTATTATTATTATTACCAACTTCACTACCTCCTTTACTGGTCTGGGTTCATCCAGTAATCCATATTGCGCTCATCGTACTTCCAGACGAGTCACTCTCCTACCTGCCTCATCCTCTCACTACTCTCCAAGATCTCTTCTCCGAAAGTTCGGAGCTCATGCACATTATCTGCACTCATTGGGGGTGCAGGTGCTGGTACTGGGGCATGGGATTCTCCTGAGGGTAAGGATTCTCTAAAATCTCCCTAATGTATTCATCGTTATCGTAGTAGTAGGGATCTAGAGGGTCCAGACTTGGATAGGCTGCTAAGTACGGCATGGGTTCGTCGTTTAAGTGGTAGCGCAGCACATAATCCCTATGATCATCGAACCATGGATCATAATCCGGGTCTAAGGGATTAGGGGATGGTATCCTAGGTATCTCCTCAGGGTTGAAATCATGCATTTCTACCTGATTTTCAAGGTTATTCTCTATCTCCATCGGCTGAGTGGTGAATAAAGGTAAGGGTTGTGGGGCTACTAGTTGTTCCAGGTTTGGGTCGGTAGCAGTTGTTGCTAGGATATGAAAATTGGCTAAGCTCCTATTAAGCATATCCTGTGTATGGGCATCTGACTCTCGATTAGCGGCTGCTAGGACTCTCTGTTGTTGCAACTTTCGCATTCTTTTCCTACGCTCGAATGCTCCCTTACTGAACCATCCTCTCTTTTTCTGAGGGAATGGCTCTTCAGACTGAGCCTTAAAGACAAACATTCCTTCTTCATTATCAGCGGCATACCCAGAGAGGGCAGGCTGTGAAGAGGTACCTTCACTCCTAGGTGAATCGGACAATTGACGATACACGTCTAAGGGTCCTTGATCACTCAGACTGAAAACTAACAAATAGCCAAATAACACACAACAATAAAATACTGATATACACGTATTTCCATAATTAATTTCCTAACAATTTAAATATTATATTGATATCAGCAGAACACTTCTGTGGCTGAATCAGTGGCTTAGCTCTGATACCACCTTCTATCGCAACCCCCGTCCCCTATCTTTCCCGGGAACGAGCGGCCGCGAGACCAGTTGTGGTGGTATCATTTTGTTTATTACTAATATTATTTTGGCAGCGGAAATTTCATCAGGACCGTAGTTAGGAAATGTTTTATCAGAGTAAAACCATAATATTTATAAACACATGGGTAAAACCCAAGTTTCTTATTACAACACGTTTATATGGATAAACCCTATTTTATTGAATTTAAAACATCGTCTTTTAGGTAACTTTTATACCCACATTTTTCCAAGCCGTCAGTGCTCTCCAGCTGGCTTTCTTCTAATTGGCTTTTACATTTTGTTACCTGAAACGCGTTTTAAAAACATTTGTCAGTGGGAAATACTGGTGAGTGAATCCCAGTTTAATCAAGAAACATTTTATTCTTAACAGTATTGAGAGCAATCACATTGTTTATTTCTACACAATTACTCATTCAGTATTGTCAATCCTGACTGGTGGGTCATATTACACATTGGCTAACTCGTTGTCCAATGGTAACGTGATCCACATTTTGTATACAAAACCCCAAGGCAAAATTGCACTTTTCGTCCTTTATGTTTCAGGGTTTCTGCAGGCGCTGTCCTTTAAGTTTAAAAATTACACTCTAAGTCCTTTATGTTTGCAACCTGTTACAGGTGGTGTCCTTTCTCATCAACCCAGTTAACTTTTGATGTTAAAACCTGAGGGACCTGAAATGAGGGACCTTTTATGTAAAAAAGTGAAACATGAGGGACCTGAAATATACACTCTTCTTCTCTCTTAAAAAAACTTTTCACTACACCAGCCTTAACAAAATCAGTTCACTCTTATTCTTTGTTTCAACAGATCGAAAACCTTCAAAATTACAACATCATCCAATCAAGTAAAGTATAAAACAACCGATCAAAATTAAAAAATCATCCAACAAACTTTCAAATTTTAATTGATTTTTAACAAACTTTGACTCGGATCTACCACCCTCACTCAGCGTTCCCTCCGGCCCCCAGTTTAAATTTCCGGCAAGGTTAGGGCTTACTCCGCCCTCATGTCACCAACCTCTACGGCAGTCGTCTACGACCACCACGGTCCTCCAGATACTGTCACCATGTCATAACCCACCAAAAAATTCATGAAAATAACTCAAAATTCCAACCAAAATTCACAAAATTAAACCAAAAAAATTCAAAAACACTCTTACCTTAACCTGAATCGGCACACACAATAATGTTTTGTGATTCCACAGTTTTGATCTGACAAAAAAGGGTGAAGTCTATTACAAACACCTTACACTACGAGAACCATCATCATCACAGCTTTGTCGAACTCCCACCGGCGACCACCTACAAACATCATCATCACCATCGTTCAACATCACCTTCACCGTCGGACCTCCATAACCACCACCTGCAACTGCCGTGTTTTCGAGTTTATACCTTCATCACCGTGTTATCTACAGTACCTGAACCACCTTCGTCGTCCAACACCTCTTCATCTTCTCCGTCGCCTTCAACCGAGCTCCTCGTTCCACCATAATACCAACTTCTTCGTCGCGGAGATGATGAATAATAATGAACCCTAAAATTTGGGGGTTTTTGAAATGGAGGTTATAATGTGGAAAGGAAACATGAGATGGATTGCTGTGTCGTGAAGGGGATAAGGGAGGAAACGTTGATTGGAATGATGGTATGATTTTAGAGGTTTAATGGAGGTTTAATGGTATGATTTGGGGGGTTTTCGTTGTCTGCAGATCTGTGGGAGGAAAGGAAGAAGGGTTTTAAAATAAAAAATTAACACATATGGTCCCTGTTGTTAAGAGTTTTACAAAGAGGGGATTTAACATCAAAAGTTAACTGGGTTGATGAGAAAGGACACCGCCTGTAACAGGTTGCAAACATAAAGGACATAGAGTGTAATTTTTAAACTTAAAGGACAGCGCCTGCAGAAACCCTGAAACATAAAGGACGAAAAGTGCAATTTTGCCAAACCCCAACATACCGGCAGTAATTGAAGAACTACAAAGACTCAATCACTGCTTAATTGCATTATAAAACATTTAAGGTTTTGTAAAACAATTTACAAAAAGGAGATTACTCACATTGCTGTCTTAAGTTTTCTGTAAGGGTTTCCTGGTGATAATCTATAATTTGCACAATGTACACGCGTTAGTATAATAACCCTTTATATTTACATTAGTTATACCCTCCCCGAGACGACATTCCAACGACTACGTCGAGCAGAACCCTGACAGCCGTTACGGAACCCTGGATCGATCGGGCAGCGTATCTAATACGTAACCGGGGTTATGATACTTACATCGGGGCAAAACTTTGTTAATTAGGGGGGTATTATACCCGACTATAGTGTCTACTATCAGAAATTCGAGATTGAGAAAAGGAAATGAGCAAGTTTCAACTGTAGGCCCGATGCCCTCTTATATAGGGCCTGATTTTGGGTCTTACGCGGTCCGCGTAAGATGTAGCAAAGGGCTACGCGGCCCGCGTAGTAGGGGGTCTATGGCGTAGCTGATCCGGGTCACAAATATAGGTTCAACACGTTGATGACACGTGTCGGCTCAGGGTTTCGCCGCGTTGACGGGCTGTCGCGCCCCGCTTAGACCCTTATGTGGTCTTACGCGGCCCGCGAGCGATATAAAAATTTTGTTTTTATTTTATTTTTAATGCTATATCATATTTTGGGCTCGGTTTTCACATACGGGGTATATTTAGAGACATATTAGGGAGTCAAAAAATATTCAGGAGGGTTGTTATATCTATCCACCTGCAACATGTATTAAAATAATGATCAACAAATATGTTGGCGAGTATACAAGTTTGATACATAGCATAATGATGAAAATGTTTTAAGTGTACTCATATCCAACGTGATAAATGTATAGTAGTTACTAATATGTTGAACGGGTGTAAACTATATGTCAAACCAGAGTTTAACGTAATCATGATTACCAAACATCGTCGAATGTAGAGGGTGTAATGTATTCAACTTAACAATACCTCAAGAATACGGGCGAGGCGTTAATCCTATAACGTTATAATTGTTAAGGTAGGCTTGCAAAGTTAATGAGCATATAGATACAATGTATACAGAGCATAAGAGTCTAACAAGTATAACAAGTTTTCATGTTTAATTGTGGATAGAGTGTAATTGAATAAACAAGTTTCATAGTGTTGCGTGTTTTTGTATAATGTACATGTTGCACCCAAAGTGATAAAAATGAAAATGGGATCGAGTATACTCACAGTTTTGCGTAGAGTCCCACGAAAACCAAGAGTTGAGTTGATGCATTTTGGGACACGAAGTTACCCTGAAATGGGTAAACAGAAGTGTAAGTATTCTATTGTAGAAAAGATTCGGATTAGATTGTAAAACATAACAAAAAACGGAACAAAATGGTTAACAGACCCTTTTCGGACGAAAGGGCCTTTCATACGAAAGGGCATGTGCCTTTCGTACGAATGGGTGTCCCCTTTCGGATGAATGGGTTGTTTAAAACGTGTAAAACCTATTTTGTACACAGGTTTAAACGTAAACAGTAAGTAGTTGTTAGTCAAATCGAATACAGAAAGTAGAATGGTTAAACAGTTAAGTGATGTTAACCCAGGTGTGCCAACACGACATGGAAAGAGTGAACTATGTGTCTGAGGCTGGACGGGGTTTACTCACTTTGTGACTAGTAAATTGTTTGGGGTTCATCGATGATGAACTGATGTAAAACAGAAATGAAATCGAAAATAGATTATGTGTAAACTGTCACTTTCGTACGAATGGGCATGCTTACTCGGACGAATGTGACTGTTTTGTCGAAAAACATATGTTAGATCCATCCAAAACAGATCATTTCTTGGTGGAAATTAACCCTGATGTAAACCCTTAACTATAGAATGAGTTGAGGGTCTGATGATTTCTAGATTCCATCAAGATCGTACAATAATCAAAACGAAAGTTATAAACAAGTTGTAAATTGTTTAAAATTTATGAATCTTGAATCGAATCTGGTATATGTGATGCTCCAACAGCAATTTGCTCAGGAAAACTAGTGGAAACCATCTTTAAGATAGGTTGAATCAAGAAGATTTTGCAAAAGTGTTTTAAGAAATCAAACAATGATGTAAGAATTATGTTAGAGTAATGAGAAAGATGAAAGAATCATACCAAATGCTTCTGATCGCGAACAAGAAGGTCCAGAGCGTTCTGAAAAGACTTGGTGAAATGTGCGGAGAAGGAGTGAAGTAGTACACCTATTTATAGGTGTAGGGTGAAATTAGGGTTTCCGACAAGTTCGGACGAGTGTGCATTTTGGGATGAGAGTGCCCACTTCGTACAAATGGGTCACTTCGTATGAGAGGGGCTTCCCCTTTCCCTTTAAGGTTCAAGTTCGATTAAATTATATGTTTTAACTGGTTTTACGTGTAACGAGAATAACGTGTATTGTGCAATTATGAAATATGTATAATATAGTGTTTAATATGGCGATTGTGAGTATAAATATGCACACAAGTTTAACGTGAATAACATGAATATGAATAAAATACTTGCGTTTTCATTATGATCAATTGTCTCGGATTACAAAGTGAAACGAGATAGAATATAACAAGAGTAAGTGTCTAAAAATAGAATGTACAACAATACTTGCTAAATCAGGAAAGTACAAAAGTGTGAAGCGTTACATTGGTTCTGAGTTTGTTGATAAAGTCGAAACATAATGTAACTTCCTCAGTGTCCGAGTTTGTCAGTGACATTGTTATCTGTCGAGTTTGTAGTTATGTAATCCGAAACTCATGTGTTTCGGATTTTGATCATTGTATATATATGGAATGATGATGCAATGATAAGCAGACTTGTTGGGAAACATTCATGTGCAAGAAACCTAGAGAGAGAAACCCTATTTCCCACTGTGTGTTGGCAACATATCTGAGAACACTATGTGTATTCTCATATTATGTTCATCTCTATATTCTACTCCTTTTTCTTTACCTACGCGGTGTGTGCGTTGTGGTTTCCGCACATCACGCGTGTGTGTTCGAGTGAAAGATCCACGTTCGGGAGGCCTAAGTGACCTTACAGGAGATTTGAGAATCAAAAGAACCAATTTTGACCACACATCTCCCCTTTTCATTTATTTAACATCCTCAAAATTAAGTCAAATTAACATCCTCAAAATTAGGTTATCAACTCCCCCTCTCAATTCACTCCACTTCTTTTCATTAAATCATCTCCTCAACTCCACCATATAATCAGCAACAATGAATTCACACAACAACACTAGATTCTTTCATTACCTTCTAACAACAATAGCACAATCAGATTCATCGCTGTTTGTCGTTCGTTTCCAAACAATTTTAGGGTTAAGCAACGAAACAGAGATATTCATGTATTGGATAAACAAGTAACTTGCACTCGTGTGATGCCTTGGAAAAATTTATACTTGAAAATGAAAAATATATTTACAAAAAGTATTAGATTTAATTACATATATGACACTCTCGTTAACCAAAATATAAAACTAAAAAAAGATAGTCGTGATTTGCCCAAAAGAATATCGACACGTGTTGTATATCGATAAAAAACTATAAAAACGAATGTAGATACCAATTCCAATAATATCGATGCCATTATCCATGGCAATTGGTCGTTATAGGTTCTATCTGTTATGGTACCGATTGAAAACCGTCAAAACGAATACCAATACAGGCTTCGATAATGCAGATGCTAGTATCGATGTTGTTCGGTCAACGTCGGTTTGTTACGGTAGCTGTACTCGATATAGTTTACAACACCAAAAAGTACTTTATTTTGAGTATAACTTCGTTTTCAATAAAATTTAGACCAAAATGTTAAAAAAGAAAAAAAAAACACAACCACGTATCTAGTTTCTTTCTAAAGGTAAACAAAAATAAGTTATTAGAGAAATATATATATATATATATATATATATATATATAGGGGGCGCTAAAATGAAAACCACCTCCAGTTGTAAGAACCGCGAGAACCACTCTCAACCAATCACAAAAAAGGGTAGTTTGGTCATTTCCTTTAAATGTCTAATCTCTCATCTCTCTCCTCTCTCCTCTTTTAAAGTTGCAGACTTTCTTCTCTCATCTCTCCTCTCTCATTAGTCTTCATCTTCAAACACCCCCACAAACAAACATCATCCTGCTCCGATCTCAACCCACCACCACATCGCAACCACCGTCCTCCGATCTCTGTCTCTCTGCTTGTACGAGGTCTCGATGACACCACAATGCCACCGCCGCCTACGGTGGTCTCATCTCCGTCTGTCAATGTTGCAGCTGCCAAACACCGCCGCTAAGACACCGTGCCGTCGTCATCACCAACACTACCGCCGCTAACGGCGGCTCCGCTACAGGAGGGTATGAGGAGGAATCGAGAGAAGGGGGATTTGTGAGTCATCTGATTGTGAAGATGAGGCTCGTTCTTGTTTCTCTCTCCCCCCTCGTTCATCCCTGTTTCTCTCTCTCCGGCCTCCCTTCCTCTCTGCCCTCGTTCATCGGAGATAAAACATTGGTCGTCGCCGCCGCCGTCTCCTCCGCCACCGTTCATCGGAGATAAAACATTGGAGTGTCGATGTCGGAGGTGGTGGGTGCTAGATGGCAGGTGGTGGGTGTTCGATGACGGTGGTGTAGTGCCGATGTCGGAGGTGGTGGGTGCTCGAGATGATGGTTTGAGCTGGGTCAGTGAAGGTGGATTTTTAATTTTGTTGAATCTGGGTTTGAATCTTGTGGGTTTGTCTTGTGGGTTTGAATCTTGTGGGTTTGATTCTGTTGAATCTGGGGTTAAAACATCGAAGATAAAACTCTGTTTTTGATGCAGGGTTGATTCTGTTGAATCTGGGTTTGAATCTTGTGGGTTTGTCTTTCTTGATGGTTTGTTTTATCTGCTTCAATCTGGGGGTTGATTCTATTGAATCTGTTGAATTTTTTTTGAAACTGTTTGAATATGTTTGAATGATGTTCTGTTTGTGACAACCCTCATAATTCCATGTATCCGTACAATTTATTAATGATAATTAAAGTGCTTGACGACTGTGTGGAATTACTTAACTGCTTTCTGATTAGTGTGTTATACTTACATGTGCTTGTTAACATATTAGTAGTATACAGAAAAGTTACTAAATAGTCCGGTATGCTTTCCTAAGTGTTAAGAATAAAAACGTTACAAAAATATATATGAAGGACACTTTACTGATTAATTAAGCACTTTAACGGAACAGTATCAAACCGAACAACCGGACTTTACCCAGAACACAAAAATATTGTCAAACACATTGTTTTTATTTTTCTGAGCTAGTTAGGGTCCCCTAACACCCTAACACACTATATATTTAATAACACACCTTAACACACTAATTTAACCTTTACATTCTAACTAGAATTAGTAACCAACATTGAAACCCAACCCCATACCCCCCCCCCCCATTCGAACCGGTTGTGTGAGAGTGGGGACACCCCCCATGATATTTTATTATTTTATTGATCTTGTTGTTGGTTAATGAAACATAATGTATGATGGTTAATGGTGAAAGTTGGATTATAAATAAACACACGAGTTACACATTTCATTTCACAAACTCAAACACTTGCAAGCTCTCCTCCTCTCTTCTCTCTTGTGTTCGGCCGCCACCCCCATAACCACCATCATCACCTTCAAGTTTTTCTTTGAGCAATCTACACATATCCAAAGGTGCAAGAGACCCTACAAGTAAGCTTGGTGCACTCGGAAGCTCAAGGACCGCTCTCGTTTTCTTTTATCCATCACTATTACACACTTGAACTCCCCTAGCCTTGTGCTAGTAGTAAGTGCCTTAGATCTTCATACTCTTCATATTTTTGTTGGTTAATAGTAAAAAGAATGGTGAAATCTCAAGAACTCTAAAGAACATAAACAAAGTCTTGAAGTATAAACTAACAAAGTGATGAGGTAGTGTTAAAATGAAGATGAAATCATGTTGTTCTTATGTTGTTATGATTGTTGATTGTTGGTTACTAGATAAAATGATATGGTTCATCTTATAGACTTGCTAGATCATGTTTTAGAACATGAACTAGCAAGATGTGAAAGATAGAAATGTTGTGGATGATGGAATCATCCACACATAAACTATGAACTTGAATAAATACATGTTTTCTTGAAAAATAAAGAACAAAGTAGGTTATAATCATGTAGATCTAAAGATCCATGAGTGGTTTTTCAAAAGAACCAAGTTAAAAATATGAGTTTCACTAAAACTTGGATCTTACATAAACTAATCACATTCTTGGTAAACAAACAAGTGTAGAAACACTTGTGTAATAAGAAAGATTCACAAAGAAATATTTCTAGAAAATATGGTGGAAGTTGTAAACACTTAACGTCTTTAAAAATAAAGTTTTTAAAGAACTAATCACATTTTGGAAGGTAACAAGACTTACTAAGTGTGCTAGTAAGTTACTACATGTTTTCATAGATCTTCAAGTTCATGAGTTTATGGTTTATGTTTATTTTTGACAAGTTTGATAAATAGAGATTGTATGTTGTTGATTGAGAATTGTTTGAATAGATTTTTGAAAAGAAAATGATATGCTAGTAAGCATGGACACCTCCATTTACAAAGGAAACTCTGGCGAAATTTTTCTAAAAATCCAACACTTAGAAAATATTTTTCTAGCAAGTGTTACAATTATATTTTTAACCTTGTTTTCAAAATAAACTTCGCCATGATTTTATTTACAAAAAATACAAAGTGCCGGAGGTTGATTTTGCAAATAAAATGGTTAAATATATATTTTATACTAGGACACTTGTATGAATACTTGTCTATTTGTGTGATAGTTATATTACCTTAGGGCAAAATAATATAACTTAACTAAGTACCTTGATGTTTGAATTATGTGGTATGTGATAGAAGTAATGAGTAGATAAACCGTACGTAGGATACGTGTCGTGCATGAGAAACTGATTGTTATCTGCACCTTATTAGGACGTGCTTGATTTCCTGATTTCTAGAGTAATAAATCTAACCGAGCAAACCGAGGTGAGTTCACACACTTTCTAAGGCATGGGATTCCCGGTGGTTGGGAATGGGTTAAAGAAATTAAAACGGGATCTACATATCCTCCTTGGGTAGGATATGTACGGCCATCCTCCATAGGTAGGATGCCAATAATAAATTCTGCGCATTCTCCTTGGGTAGAATACGTACGTTCGTCCTCCTTGGGTAGGACAACAACCTTAAAACTTACTAGACAAAACTCTATCATGAAGTCCCTCATTTTATATCGACTTAATCGCCGAGGCCAATGGCGAGCGGGTCATTAGTTAATAGCGCTATTAGGTTTAACAAACCTCACACCGTGCCGTTTGGATGGGCGTGTACTAATGGACTATGGCAAACTGTCAGTGATGATAGACACTGATGTAGGGCACAACTATTGTTCGTCAGTTGTCGATATGTATGGTCTAGTAGTTCACATGGGGAAACCCCCACTGATTATGGATATGGTTTGGGTAATAAAAGGAACTGGTTAAACATACTTTCAACTATGGGGTAACCCCCACGGCACATAAGCCAACGAAAGTCAAACCACGTTTTTCATAAACAACTTAAAACTAAACAACCAAACGTGAACTCACTCAACTTTGTTGTTGACTCGTTGTTTCATGCCTTACAGGTCGCTAGATGCTTATGGAGCTTGCATGAGGAGGAGGTTGTTGTGGGATGCGAACTGTTATGTCCCATGCTTATTAATTAAACGTTATAAACTTATGGAACTTATGTTTTGGGTCTTGAAACTTATGAACTATGAACTTATGTTTTGAACTTACGTTTTATGCTTCCGCTGTTAACATTAAGTCGGTTACTTTCTTTTGGTCACCAATCGTATTGTGGTTGGTTTTATTTACTTAATTATGTTTTTCAATATGATTGGTGGCTCGATCCTGGTCACGTCACGCCTCCAAACGGTGATACTCCGCGTGGTGGATTTTGGGGGTGTGACAGATTGGTATCAGAGCCATTGGTTATAGTGAACTTGGTTTTTAAGAAGGGGAAAAACTTTTTGATAAAACCAGACTATAACCTGTATAGTGCTCAACGATCCACAACGACGCTTCGCTCCACGTGCAAGACTTGACACAATAGGTGGTATGACTTATGTTTATATTGTCGGTTAGATAGTTCACACTGTGCACTAGTTAACGTGATAACTGCTATTTGAACCTTGTGTGCTTACTCTCTCCTGTTATCCCACGCTTACGCACTTTCGCGACACTTTTCTCACTTACGTTGCTTCGTTGTGAAGATCATGAACGGACGCGGAGGACGTATCAACCTAACTCAAGCCCAGTTGACGGCTTTGATCAATGAATGAGTTGCGGAGGCACTCGCAGCTATCCCTGCAGGAGGTATAACCTGCCACCTCAACCCATCTTAGGACATTTAGATCCTAACTTCGCAAACCAACCCTCGTGCTTAACCTTGTCTTTTATTCTCGCGCAACAGATCAACATGCTCAGCCTCCTGTGTGCACGTTCAAAACGTTCATGGATTGTCGACCTAGTACTTTCAGCGGCACAGAAGGAGCTGTAGGCCTTCTTCACTGGTTCAAGAAGCTTGAGTCTGTTTTTGAGATGTGCGAATGCCCCGAAGATCATAGGGTGAAATATGCCACGGGAACACTCGAAGGTGCTGCGTTAACCTGGTGGAAAGCGCAGGTTCAACTATTAGGGCTGGCGGTTGCTAATGCCACCCCATGGAATGGTTTCAAAGAACTGATCAAAGAAGAGTACTGTAGTCATGACGACATCCACAAGCTAGAGGTGGAATTTTTCAATCTGAAGATGACGGGGTCTGAGATTGAGGCGTATACGAAGAGGTCAAACGAGCTGGCCATCTTGTGCCCTACTATGGTGGACCCTCCCATCAAACGTATTGAGCTGTACCTTAAGGGTCTTGTACCAGAGATTCAGAGTCACGTGACTTCAGCTAACCTGGGTACCATTCAGCAAATCATTAAATTGGCCCATCATCTCACTGATCAAGCAGTTGAACAAAACAAACTGCCCAAGCGTATTAGTGCAACTACTACTGACGCTCCCAATGATAACAAGCGAAAATGGGATGGGAACTCCAGTAAGGGTTCTACTTCAGTTCAGTCTCAGCAGCGAAAGACTGATGACTACCAGAGTCCTGGTCAGCAATCTTCCGGTAGTCAAGGACAGGGTGGATACCGAGGGAACCACCCCAAGTGCAACCGGTACCACAAGCATCATAGCGGGCAGTGCAACAAGGGTCGTTGTCTGAGATGTAACAAGTTTGGTCATGAAGCAAAGGATTGCAGGAGCGCACGACCAGCGAATCAGAATCGCCAACAACAACAAGCTCCACAAAACCACCAGCAGCAGCAACAGCAGGGCAATAAAGGATGCTTTCAGTGTGGCGCTGAAGGCCACTTTAAGAGGAACTGTCCTCAACTGAACCAGAATCAGAACCACAACAACCAAGGAAATGGGAACCACAATGGGAACAACAATGGAGGCAACAACGGGGGTAACAATAACAGCAATGGTGCCAGGGGACGTGTCTTTGTGCTGGGTCAGGGTGATGCAAGGAACGATCCCAACGTTGTGATGGGTAAGTTTCTTCTGGATGAATTCTTTGTTACTGTTTTATTTTATTCGGGTGCCGATACTAGTTATGTGTCTTTAAAAGTTAGTCAAATGCTTAAGCGCACTCCAACACTTTTGAACACCAAACACACGGTAGAGCTAGCAAACGGTAAAACTCTCGAGGCCACACACATAGTTAAAGGTTGTAACCTCGTCTTAGCTGGTCTGACCTTCTCTATCAATCTTATTCCTATCGTTCTGGGTAGTTTCGACGTTGTTATTGGGATGGATTGGTTATCTCAACACCAAGCGGAGATTATTTGCAAGGAGAAAATCGTCCGTATCCCTCGTTCTGGTAAAGAACCCCTCACGATTCATGGCGACAAGAGTGGTGCTGTCGTAGGCATTATTTCTTTCCTTAAGGCCCAGAAGTGTTTGCGAAAGGGCCACACCGCCATTCTAGCACTCGTTACTGATGCATCAATGGAAGAAAAGAAGATAGAAGACATTCCTATTGTGCGCAACTTTCCTGAGGTATTTCCTGAGGAATTACCTGGTCTTCCGCCCCATCGTCAAGTTGAGTTTCAAATCGAGCTCGCTCCTGGAGCAGCGCCCATAGCTCGAGCACCTTATCATCTAGCTCCATCAGAACTAGAAGAACTGTCCACGCAATTACAAGAACTCTTGGAAAAGGGTTTTATACGTCCTAGCTCTTCGCCCTGGGGAGCTCCAGTACAATTCGTGAAGAAGAAAGATGGAACTTTCAGAATGTGTATTGACTATCGTGAACTTAACAAGGTGACCGTGAAGAATCGTTATCCTCTTCCACGTATTGACGACTTGTTCGACCAGTTGCAAGGGTTGAGCTATTACTTTAAAATTGATTTGAGATTGGGATACCATCAGCTGAGAGTCCGAGAGGAGGACATCTCCAAAACAGCATTCAGAACTCGTTACGGCCATTACGAGTTTCTAGTTATGCCTTTCGGATTGACAAATGCACCTGCAGTCTTCATGGATCTCATGAACCGAGTGTGCAAGCCTTACCTGGATAAGTTTGTCATTGTATTCATCGACGATATCCTGATCTATTCGAAGAGTCTGGAGGAACACGAGCAGCATCTACGACTTATGCTGGAACTTCTTCGAGCAGAGCAGTTGTATGCCAAGTTTTCGAAATGTGACTTCTGGCTTCGCGAAGTCCACTTTCTAGGCCATGTGGTAAACAAGGATGTAATTCATGTGGATCCATCTAAGGTTGAATCGATCAAGAACTGGCCTGCACCCCGTACACCAACGGAAATCCGCCAATTCTTGGGTTTGGCAAGATATTACAGAAGGTTTATTAAGGACTTCTCAAAGGTTGCGCAACCTCTCACTTCACTGACTCAGAAGGGTGTCACCTATCGTTGGGGTGATGCACAGGAGTCCGCATTCCAGCACTTAAAAGATAGACTTTGTAGCGCACCTATTCTCTTATTGCCTGAGGGCACAGATGATTTTGTGGTTTATTGTACGCTTCCATCCAAGGACTTGGTTGCGTGTTGATGCAACACGACAAGGTCATTGCCTATGCATCGCGCCAACTTAAGGTTCACGAAAGGAACTACACTACGCACGACTTGGAATTGGGAGCAGTTGTGTTCGCACTTAAGATATGGAGACATTACCTGTACGGTACCAAGTGCACCATTTACACCGATCACAGGAGTCTCGAGCATATCTTCAAGCAAAAGGAATTAAACATGCGACAACGCTGATGGGTCGAACTCTTGAATGATTATGAATGAACAATCAAGTATCATCCGGGCAAGGCCAATGTTGTGGCCGACGCCCTCAGCCGAAAGGATACTATACCTAAGCGTGTACGTGCGTTACAGCTTACCATTCACTCTAGCCTTCCCGCTCAAATTTGTGATGCTCAGGTTGAAGCATTAAAAGCAGAGAACATCAGGGCTGAGTCCCTACGAGGATCGAGACAACGGCTAGAACAAAAGGAAAACGGCGCCTACAATGTAAACGGACGCATCTGGGTTCCACTGTATGGAGACCTACGCGAGCTTGTGATGAATGAAGCACATAAGTCTCGTTATTCGGTACATCCGGGTTCGGATAAGATGTACCACGACCTAAAGGCTACGTATTGGTGGCCTGGCATGAAAGCCCACATAGCAACCTACGTTAGCAAATGTTTGACTTGTGCGAGAGTCAAGACCGAATATCAGAAACCATCAGGCCTACTTGAACAACCAGAGATCCCGAAATGGAAGTGGGAGCAAATTTCCATGGATTTCGTTACTGGCCTGCCTAGATCTCAACGCGGAAATGATACCATTTGGGTGATCGTGGATCGACTGACCAAGTCTGCACATTTTCTGGCCATCAAGGAAACGGATAAGTTTTCTACTCTAGCAGACATTTACCTAAAGGAAGTAGTATCAAGGCACGGAGTGCCAACCTCCATCATCTCTGATCGAGACTCACGTTTTACATCTGAATTGTGGCAAGCTATGCACAAATCCTTTGGTTCTCGATTAGACATGAGCACAGCATATCATCCACAGACGGATGGGCAATCTGAACGCACCATCCAGACTCTTGAAGACATGCTTAGGGCATGTGTAATCGATTTTGGTAACGGCTGGGAAAAGCACCTCCCGCTAGTGGAGTTTTCGTATAACAATAGCTACCACACCTGCATCCAGGCCGCTCCGTTCGAGGCATTGTACGGACGGAAGTGCCGATCACCTCTTTGTTGGGCAGAAGTTGGTGACAGTCAAATCACTGGCCCAGAACTTGTAGTAGATACAACCGAGAAGATTGGTCAAATACGACAATGAATGGCGGCAGCTCGTGACCGTCAGAAAAGCTATGTTGATAAGCGAAGGAAACCACTCGAGTTCCAGGGTGGGGATCGAGTGCTACTTAAAGTCTCACCTTGGAAAGGTGTGGTTCGTTTTTGCAAACGAGGCAAGCTCAATCCGCGTTATGTCGGGCCATTCGAGATCATTGAGAAAATTGGCAAAGTCGCTTACAAGCTGAATCTACCGGCAGAACACAGCGGAGTTCACAACGTATTCCACGTGTCAAATCTGAGAAAGTGTCTGTCAGATGAGACCCTCATAGTTCCCTTAAAGGAGCTCACTATCGACGACCAGCTGCGATTCATCGAGGAACTAGTAGAGCTTACGGATCGAGATGTTAAGATTCTCAAGCGTACCAGAATACCTCTCGTCCGAGTCCGTTGGGATTCCCGTCGTGGCCCGGAGTATACCTGGGAACGAGAAGACCAAATGAAACTCAAGTACCCCCAGCTGTTTAAGAAAAACGCAACCACTACTTAGGCTGAAGCTACTGTAGAATTTCGGGACGAAATTCCAAATCAACGGGGGGATGATGTGACACCCCAGGAAAACCAGGAAACCAACGCAACATAACTAGCTTCCTCAGTAACCACGAGCTAAATTTCGGGACGAAATTTTCTTAACAGGGGGAGAATGTGACAACCCTCATAATTCCATGTATCCGTACAATTTATTAATGATAATTAAAGTGCTTGACGACTGTGTGGAATTACTTAACTGCTTTCTGATTACTGTGTTATACTTACATGTGCTTGTTAACATACTAGTAGTATACATAAAAGTTACTAAATAGTCTGGTATGCTTTCCTAAGTGTTAAGAATTAAAACGTTACAAAAATATATATGAAGGACACTTTACTGATTAATTAAGCACTTTAACGGAACACTATCAAACCGAACAACCGGACTTTACCCGGAACACAAAAATATTGTCAAACACATTGTTTTTATTTTTTTAAGCTAGTTAGGGTCCCCGAACACCCTAACACACTATATATTTAATAACACACCTTAACACACTAATTTAACCTTTACATTCTAACTAGAATTAGTAACCAACTTTGAAACCCAACCCCATACCCCCCCCCCCCCCCATTCGAACCGGTTGTGTGAGAGTCGGGACACCCCCATGATATTTTATTATTTTATTGATCTTGTTGTTGGTTAATGAAACATAATGTATGATGGTTAATGGTGAAAGTTGGATTATAAATAAACACAAGAGTTACACATTTCATTTCATAAACTCAAACACTTGCAAGCTCTCCTCCTCTCTTCTCTCTTGTGTTCGGCCGCCACCCCCATAACCACCATCATCACCTTCAAGTTTTTCTTTGAGCAATCTACACATATCCAAAGGTGCAAGAGACTCTACAAGTAAGCTTGGTGCACTCGGAAGCTCAAGGACCGCTCTCGTTTTCTTTTATCCATCACTTTTACACACTTGAACTCCCCTAGCCTTGTGCTAGTAGTAAGTGCCTTAGATCTTCATACTCTTCATATTTTTGTTGGTTAATAGTAAAAAGAATGGTGAAATCTCAAGAACTCTAAAGAACATAAACAAAGTATTGAAGTATAAACTAACAAAGTGATGAAGTAGTGTTAAAATGAAGATGAAATCATGTTGTTCTTATGTTGTTATGATTGTTGATTGTTGGTTACTTGATAAAATGATATGGTTCATCATATAGACTTGCTAGATCATGTTTTAGAACATGAACTAGCAAGATGTGAAAGATAGAAATGTTGTGGATGATGGAATCATCCACACATAAACTATGAACTTGAATAAATACATGTTTTCTTGAAAAATAAAGAACAAAGTAGGTTATAATCATGTAGATCTAAAGATCCATGAGTGGTTTTTCAAAAGAACCAAGTTAAAAATATGAGTTTCACTAAGACTTGGATCTTACATAAACTAATCACATTCTTGGTAAACAAACAAGTGTAGAAACACTTGTGTAATAAGAAAGATTCACAAAGAAATATTTCTAGAAAATATGGTGGAAGTTGTAAACACTTAAAGTCTTTAAAAATAAAGTTTTTAAAGAACTAATCACATTTTGGAAGGTAACAAGACTTACTAAGTGTGCTAGTAAGTTACTACATGTTTTCATAGGTCTTCAAGTTCATGAGTTTATGGTTTATGTTTATTTTTGACAAGTTTGATAAATAGAGATTGTATGTTGTTGATTGAGAATTGTTTGAATAGATTTTTGAAAAGAAAATGATACGCTAGTAAGCATGGACACCTCCATTTACAAAGGAAACTCTGGCGAAATTTTTCTAAAAATCCAACACTTAGAAAATATTTTTCTAGCAAGTGTTACAATTATATTTTTAACCTTGTTTTCAAAATAAACTTCGCCATGATTTTATTTACAAAAAATACAAAGTGCCGGAGGTTGATTTTGCAAATAAAATGGTTAAATATATATTTTATACTAGGACACTTGTATAAATACTTGTCTGTTTGTGTGATAGTTATATTACCTTAGGGCAAAATAATATAACTTAACAAAGTACCTTGACGTTTGAATTATGTGGTATGTGATAGAAGTAATGAGTAGATAAACCGTACGTAGGATACGTGTCGTGCATGAGAAACTGATTGTTATCTGCACCTTATTAGGACGTGCTTGATTTCCTGATTTCTAGAGTAATAAATCTAACCGAGCAAACCGAGGTGAGTTCACACACTTTCTAAGGCATGGGATTCCCGGTGGTTGGGAATGGGTTAAAGAAATTAAAACGGGATCTACATATCCTCCTTGGGTAGGATATGTACGGCCATCCTCCATAGGTAGGATGCCAATAATAAATTCTGCGTATTCTCCTTGGGTAGAATACGTACGTTCGTCCTCCTTGGGTAGGACAACAACCTTAAAACTTACTAGACAAAACTCTATCATGAAGTCCCTCATTTTATATTGACTTAATCGCCGAGGACAATGGCGAGCGGGTCATTAGTTAATAGCGCTATTAGGTTTAACAAACCTCACACCGTGCCGTTCGGACGGGCGTGTACTAATGGACTATGGCAAACTGTCAGTGATGATAGACACTGATGTAGGGCACAACTATTGTTCGTCAGTTGTCGATATGTATGGTCTAGTAGTTCACATGGGGAAACCCCCACTGATTATGGATATGGTTTGGGTAATAAAAGGAACTGGTTAAACATACTTTCAACTATGGGGTAACCCCCACGGCACATAAGCCAACGAAAGTCAAACCACGTTTTTCAGAAACAACTTAAAACTAAACAACCAAACGTGAACTCACTCAACTTTGTTGTTGACTCGTTGTTACATGCCTTACATGTCGCTAGATGCTTATGGAGCTTGCACGAGGAGGAGGTTGTTGTGGGATGCGGACTGTTATGCCCCATGCTTATTAATTAAACGTTATAAACTTATGGAACTTATGTTTTGGGTCTTAAAACTTATGAACTATGAACTTATGTTTTGAACTTAAGTTTTATGCTTCCGCTGTTAACATTAAGTTGGTTACTTTCTTTTGGTCACCAATCTTATTATGGTTGGCTTTATTTACTTAATTATGTTGTTCAATATGATTGGTGGCTCGATCCTGGTCACGTCACGCCTCCAAACGGTGATACTCCGCGTGGTGGATTTTGGGGGTGTGACATTGTTCCTTTTGAATGTTTAAATCGGTTGAATATGGTGCCTTATTGAATCGGCTGTGATGATGCAAAAAAAAACTTACGATGGCGCGGCAAGGATGACGGAGGGTAGGGTTTTGAACCTCCAACCCCACTTTGCAGCCTCTGATTATCGGAAAATCTGAGCCAAAACTTCGTTTTTTTTCAAGAATCCTCTCGTTCTTTTGATTTTTTTGAGGCGTCGATGATGATAACAAAGTATCTGAGACACATCCCGAGTGTGCGATTTTCTGGGTGCGTTCGTTTTTGCGTAAAAACGTTTTTGTAAAAAAAAAAGTTAAACCGTAAACTTTTTAACGTAAAACGTAAAAACGTAAAACGTAAAAAGTTTTTACGTAAAACGTAAAAATTTTTCCGTAAAACGTTAAAAGTTTTAGGTAAATCGTAAAACGTAATTTTTTTTAGTAAAACGTAAAAAACCTTAACGTAAAAAAACCGGCGCGTAAAACGTAAAAAAAAAACGTTAACGTAAAAAACCGGCGCGTAAAACGTAAATAACGTTTACGTAAAAAACCGGCGCGTAAAACGTAAAAAAACGTTAACGTAAAAAATCGGGGCGTAAAACGTAAAAAACCGACACGTAAAACGTAAAATACCGGGGCGTAAAACGTAAAAAACCGACGCGTAAAACGTAAAATAACGTTAACGTAAAAAACCGGCGCGTAAAACGTAAAAAAACGTTAACGTAAAAGACCGGGGCGTAAAACGTAAAAACCCGGGGCGTAAAACGTAAAAACGGCGCGTTGAAAAAAATGACGCGTGAAAAAGCCGGGCATAAAAACGGCGCGTCAAAAAACGAGGCGTGAAAAGGCTGGGCGTAAAAACGTAAAACGTTAAACGTAAAAATCTGTAAATAAATCTGAATTTGATAATGCTTAATAAAAAAACTATGTTTAAAAAATAAAAATCTAATATAATAATACCAAAAGGTAATAAAAAAACAATAAAGACAAAAAGACAAAATAGAGTAATTTACTTAAATACCCTTTTGGATTAAAATATTAAAGACATAATAAGACAAAAAATACTTAATATTATTTTTAAATACTTTTAATCTCATCCATCCATCTTCTTGATCTAATGGCCAGAAAGTGATTCTCGCGGTTCTTACAACTGGAGGTGGTTTTCATTCTAACGGTCTCATATATATTAAAATTAAATAGGATAAATGAGTATACTTTTAGAGAATTAATTACATGATTAGTTGGTCTGGCTTATCCATATTATTAAGTTTGATACATATTTTCCAGAAATTACACATTTGGACAAATTTATATATTTCGACAAAATGCACTTTACATCAATATCGCAGGTAAGCGAGCAACAAGCTGCGCCGCTACCCCTTTCTGGATAGCAAACCCTAGCCTATTAAAGACAAACCCCTGCCCCCTGTTGATGAGCCACTGCTGTGGACAACCTGTTGAACCCTAGTCAGCAAACAGATAGCTTCTGGAGCCAGGGATTCAAAGGTGTCGAAGGCGAAGGGGACAAATGCATGTTGGTTATCAGCACATGCTTTAGCGTGTTTGTCCACCTTTTTAGATTCGGCTTTCTTTACCGCTTGTCCTGCTACAAACCCATTTTCCCTTAACCCAGCTAAGGGAGAGACTCCTGTGAGATCTACACAAGCATGTTTCCCTCCCGCCCAGCCAAAGACGAGCAGGTCCGCTGGTCTCAATGTAGATCTCCCTTCCATGGGGTCTGTAAGGAAATTCACAGGGGCCTCCTTCTTGGAAGAAATCCCCGCTCTCCTCAAGATGTCCCCCAAAACATCCCTCACCCAGTCATGCCGGTATTTGAAACCAGGGAGCTCCTTGCAATGAACAGCATGCTCCCCGTATTTATCCATGCAGGCTTTACGGCAGATTGGGCAGGTTTCATCTTCTGGATACATAGGGATCACCAGCCGGTATTTGAGGATAGCCCTGTACTCAACAGCCGACATGCATTGCCCCAGCCCCTCGATCGGGATAACAGTCAAAAAGTCTTGCGCATGGGGGCCTTTCAAGCACTCAATCACCGCCTTTTGGCGGGGAGACAGATCAAGTGTTTCTCCCAGATTCCGAGCGATTTTCTCAAATAGAGCATTCGCCAAAGTTTTTTGTGGCTTTAGGGGGGCGGTGTCCATATTAGAGAAACCGCCAATGTCAAAGTCTGGAAGAGAGACACTTAAATACTCGAGGGCCTATGGTAGTCTACGTCAAGCTTGGACAAATGAGTATGAAAAAAATGACTCATTAGTGCCTAGCTAGACAGCTACAAATAAGGTTATCTTTTTCCAGTTAAGTAGTGTGAAAATTAGTGCCTGGTTAGACGGCTACAAATGTAGTTATCTTTTTCCAGTTAAGTGGTGTGAAATGATAAAAAATTTAATAGTTAGAAATTATAAAAATATAAAGAATTAAGAGTTAAATACTATTTTAGTATTTTAGTTCTTTTGGTTTGCTCAAAATATCTATTTCAGTCTAAAAGAATTTTTCTGACTTTTTTTAATCCAATAATTTGATTTTTATATGAACTTTATTCAATTCTTATATTAATTTCTTATGAAAAGACTAAAAAATCCTTAGCCCATTTTTTAAACTAGTTTTTAATTTTTATATACTAATAAATGAAATTGTTTTAGATATGTGTGTCTTCTCACTTTTAAATAATAATATGATAATTTTTCATACATGTTATTATACACATACTCTTCTATTAAATAATAATTTACTTGAATTTAATTTAGATTATTACACAAATGTATATGACACTAACGTATATGTTATTTGATACTGTATTAGTAATTATAGTTTATATCCATATAATATATTTATACTATGAAGTTGGTATGACTGAGTCAAATTATCGGTGTTTCTTTTGGTCGAGTTTTTTTTAACCATCTTGATAAAATGTATAAATAAAATAATATTATTTAATACTATTTCATAGTGTCATATACATAATAATCTTAATTATATTTAATTAAATTATTATTTGATAGAAGAGAGAAGATAATGTTTATACATTATATATAGAGTTAATCACATAGTTAGTCCCTGTGGTTTGCACAAAATAACATACTTAGGTACTAATAGTTTAAAATCACCTTCTAAGGTATTAACTTTTTATTTTGTAACGTTTGGAGGTATTAACTTCTAGGGTATTAACATAGTTAGTCCCTGTGGTTTGCACAAAATAACATACTTAGGTACTAATAGAATGTGTTATTAAACCTACAAATAACATTAATACCTCCAAACGTTACAAAATGAAAAGTTAATACCCTAGAATGTGATTTTAAACTATTAGTACCTAAGTATGTTACTTTGGACAAACCACCGGGACTAACTATGTAATTAACTCTTATATATAATATAACATGCATAAAAATTATTGTATTATTGTTTAAAAGTGAGGATACATTAGAGAGTGATACGTGTTCAAAATGATTTTCGTTTATTAGTAAAGAAAGAAATAATGTTAGTCTAAAAATTGGCTAAGGGTATGTTGGTCTTTTCATGAGAATTTTAAAAAAAATTGGATGGAGTTAATGGATTGGATCTAAATTGATATAAAACCAAACTATTAGGTCAAAAAAGTAAAAAAAAAAAACCTTTTAGACTAAAATAGATATATTGAGCAAACCACAATGAATATAATAGTATTTAACTCAAGAATTAATTACACGAGTCCAAATGGTGAAATTTAAACTAAATTGATGATCAAATTGAAATTTTGTGTAATATAAATCTTTCTTCCATTTTTCATGTGGTTAAATTACCCAAGAGACAAAATCTTTGAAGGTTAAACTTGCGGTGCGAAAACCCTTGTATGAATAAACAATTTAAATGGCATCATGATTTTGTGTGTGTATGTGTTTGAATCGATCCATGAACTAAATATAACAAAACTATTATGCATTTATGAAGTGATGCGCAGTTTATGTTTGTTATAGTTTGTAGGAAAAAGACATCAACCAGCACCCGTGGCCTAATGGATAAGGTGTCTGACTTCTAAGCAGGCGATTGTGGGTTCGAGTGACATCAATCCTATTCCAAAAGGCCACTTGAGGACACAGTGAAATCAATTTGAACTTTGCCAAGTCGACGAAAAGTACAAACTTTAATTCATGTGTTTGGGTGTATTAAAACCGACCATGGCCAATGATTTGTTGTGCTATCAAATCATAAGTTCTTTTATGTGTCATTGATACGAAAAGTTCTTTTATCTGTCTTAGATTAATATGACTTGTGGATAAGGCTAAAATTCGTTCTTCGTTCCATTTAGGTATTTTCGTTGTAGTTAGAATGTACAAGAAAGAAGGAAAGGTCCGAAAAGGACAAGAGAGAGTCGAACTCACTCAAAAAGTGTATGCCATGTTTACGTGTGAGAGAGGGAGGCTTGACATGGAGTTTATTTGTTAAGGTAATAATTCACATTACTACTTTCTATACATTTCATATGCGCATGCATGTATATATCTATTTTAATGTGCTCATGGGCATCTTATCTAAATGCAAAATGATCACACACAGCGTAAACATTAATTGGTGACTTTTGACCAGTTTTGCTTGTATATAAGTTTTAAAAAGTTAAATTTTCAGATCTATTAGATATAAAATCCTAACTCAAATCAACTCGTTCTAAACGGATGATACGCCTGTCAAATTTATTATATAACTATTAAAATGAAATGTCGGTGACACAAGACGACAAGACCATGCATATATCACGTGACTGCATGGAATTTTAAACCAAAGGTCATAGTTTGACGCATGTCCCTGTGCTTAATTTTGTAACTGCATTTTGTTATATACTTTTGACAAAAGATCCAAGCTTTTAAGGATATTACAATAATCCCCCCTCACTTCTCTAAAGTTTGATTTTTTTCATTTCAATCAGTAATAATCAAATCAATTAAACATATTATTTTTGTTATTATTTAACTTAAATTAAATTTACGATCAAGATATAGTCTTTTTTATATTATATATATCTAATAACATTAAGGTCACGACCGTAACGTGTTTAAGAAAGTTAAAAACACGTAATATCACGTACGGACACCACACGTTAATGTCTTCATCATACACTGTAACCGAAATGCATATATAAGTTACACTGAGTTAGATCGAATACGTCGAAACATGTGTTTTCATATGGTTAATGTATCACATAATGCGTCGTGTCGCTAGCTATATATATTCAAATTAAAATTTGTTGAAAGGTTCATTTGACAAAAAAATGATTCTTAGATTATCGATACATTGACCCGTAGCTTTTGATATTTAACAACTTTGGCCCCTCATTTATTTCTACTTGATAACTTCACATCTCATCTTTTTTAACACTTCAATTCTTTTGATTAAATCACTTAACGACTTTACACTACAACATGCGAGACATTATACTCCTTTTATCTATGTCTAATCACATTAATGTCACTAACATAGCGTGTGTAATAAAGTCAAAATCACGTTATGTCACACGTACGTGGGCACATCATCTTCTCTAACGCTTCAATTCTTTTGATTAAATTACTTTTACAACTTTACACTGCAACGTGCGATACATTATACTCATTTTTACCTAACCATGTTAATGTTACTAACGTAACGTGTGTGATAAAGTAAAAAAACGTGCCGCATCACGCGTGAGCACCACATGTTAATATCATCATCGTAACGCGTATAACGAAGTAACAAACATGATGTTGCCGTCGCAACGCACGGTATGGGTAAAATCTAGTATAGTATTAAAGTGAAATGTCGGTGGCATATGCCACCAACAACACAGCCACTCAAGTTTCCAGAAATTACAATATTGCCATTAGCCTCTTGAATAGCTTATAGTATTTATTTCTTTGTCTCTTCCGCTACGGATAATCAAGATACATCAAAATCGGATCTACCGGCTTTCTCTTCCCCTTCCCAACTTCATTCGCCGGTGTTTCGCCGGAAGCCGGATGGCTAACGAAGCATTCTAACAATCAATACATAACACACAATCACATGGCAATCAATACATCACCTACAATCACATTAACATTCAACTGAATCTAGAGAGAGAAACAAAAAGGGGTGACCTTCCTTACAACCGGTAGAAAACCCTAAGCCTTCCAACAACATATCCATAGCAGTGGCTCACGTAACTGGCGTGCTTATTGGGGAGACGATGGTGATATGAAAGAACATATCGCTTTTGCATCATGGGGTTGAACTGGAAGGTAGGTGGGGATGGACATCCAAAGATTGGGGATGGAGTTTTTGATGGGAGCCATGCGACTGTTTTGGGGAATGTGAAGATGGTGGAATAAGCAAAATTTATTATGTACTTAATTTCCATTCCATTTCCAATGCTTCATCATTTTATTTGCTGCCAAATAATTTGTCATTTTTTTAAAAACAAAATTACTATTGGCTTTGTTTGTCTTTTTACAATCATTTTTTAATAATATATATGATAAGGAAGCAGGTTTCTCTTGGTATATTACGTTTGCCAACATATTACATATCACATGGGAGGAAGTTCGATTAAGTTTATGAAATATTGAAAATGGGCCAAGATCAATGAAAATCATACACATATATAAATACAATAAAAGGAACCGATTGAATTCAACAATGGAGGATTGAGTGGTATTAATGATCTCATCTTATGGGAAATAAGTAATCTGATTTAAAAAGATGAGAAAACTTATTCCAAATCTTACTAAAGTAATTAGATATTAGAATTAATTATGTAAATATTAGGTGCTATTGTGTAAATGTGACGTCTATAAATACTTCTCCTCTTTTTTCTTGCACATGTTTATTTTATGTATGTTTTAAGTTGGTCTACGTTTCGACGTAAATTTTGTTGGAAAACAAATTCGGTCAAATATAAGACATTTTCATTCAACGGTATGAATTTGGATTATACATTTCAACGTAAATTTAGTTAGGAAACGGGTCGGATTGATTGTAGTCAATAACTAATGATGTCGTGTACGACGCCGCCGCAACGCGCGGCGGGTAAAAAAAACTAGTTTGATAAGGTTAGAAAACAATCGAAGGGTAAGTTTTTTGCTTTCAATTGAAAAAGGTTAGAAAACAATCTAAGGGCCAACGAGGTAGTGGTGGAGTGATTAGGAAAAAAATTGGTGTTTTTTGTGATCCAGGTTCGACTCTCACTTTCCCCATTATTTTCTGTGGCATCCAGGTGGCCACCATTCGTCTTGGATGGGAGGCGAGGTTTTGCCGAATATTCCACTGTCGTGCCTTCGGACGGGTGGAGGTCGGGTTTCCGCGCATCTGGGAGAGCCAAGGGGCTGGCGGCGGTCGAGTAGTCGACCTTGACTACAGCGCCCGGTGTCACGGTGGTTGACATGTCGTTACTTGCCCTTAAAAAAAGGAAAACAATCTAAGGGTAAGTTTTATGCTTTCAAAATTCTGCTCAATGAAATAATAATTTAACAAAAGTAGAAAGGAAAACGGGATGAATCCAACTTTTTTTTTTAAATAATAAGTAAAAAAATAAAATGTAACAAATTTCACACAAATTATTATTTTCATTTAATAAAGGCCCATTCTATACACACCCCCCTCTATTACTAACCACACCCCCCCTTGTGAGAGGAAACTGTCGGTCCCACGCAGGCCCCACTTGTAAGTTATGTGAGAGGAGGGGGGGTGTAATTAGTAATAGGGGGTGCGTATAGTAGTGCCCTTAATAAATTATAAAACGCACACTTTGAGATTGATTTTTTTAATATATTGTCTTGTCGGAGAAAATAAACCATCTTGACCAGAAATCTGGTGCGCCAAAACGTCACATGAAAAATCTTTGGATATGACAATCATTAAAATCAACTTTTTAGTCTAAGAATTTTTTCATTTGTAAAGCTTTAAACATTACATGTTATTGATACTTTGAATCTTTGATGGATAGTGGTGTACGAGGACTAGGAGTAGAGTTGATGCCACCGATGCGGCCTCAAGAGTGATTTAGGTTCTGTTTGTTTTTGCTTAAAATGTCTGTAAAGAGCTTATGTCAGCGGGCGAGCAGACATAAGCCCTTGAAGACTGTTTGTTTAAAAAAAAGATCTTAAAATAGCTTTTAATAGCTTTAAAAAAAGCTATGTATAATAGCTTCATGAATCAGATCAGATCTTCACACAGACACCCACCCTTCTTCTTCTTCCTCTTCTCCCCTGCCACCGCCACCACCTCCCCTGCCGACATCACCTCCACCTCCCCTGCCGACATCACCTCCAACACCACCTCCACCTCCGCCACCACCTCCACCTGCCACCACATCTCCGCCACCACCTCCTACATCTCAGCCACCACCTCCACCACCACCATCGTCAAAACCCACCACCACCAAACCCATCAATTTAGGGAGACCGTAGAGAGAGAGAGAGATCTGTGAGAGAGAGAGAGAGATCGGTGAGAGAGAGAGAGAGACCGTAGAGAGAGAGATCGGTGAGAGAGAGAGAGAGATCGGTGAGAGAGAGAGACCGTAGAGAGAGAAGCGGAGGTGTGATGGCGGAGGTGGTGCGGTGGTGGTGGTGGTGCGGTGGTGGTGGTTGTAGAGAGAGAGAGTTTGTAGAGAGAGAGAGAGCAGAGCAGAGAGAGAACTGTTGTGTGTGTGTTGTGTGTGTGAAGTTGTTTTTCAAGAAAAAAAACAAACCCTCTTCTTCTTGCAGACTGCAGACATTTGGTCCACATCTTCTCTTGCAGATGCCTGCAGATGTGGTCCGCATACTACAAACATTTTACATCTGAAAAAACAAACAGCACCTTACACTCTAGATATATGTGTAGTGGGTGTTACCACACTATCACATCATCACATGGGGCACTATACATCATTACATGTAGTTAGATTACACAGAGTAATGAGCAAAAGTAAGGGTGTAAAGCCCTGTCACGTAGGTGTCACTTAGATGTTGGGGGGGGGGGGGGGGGGGGGTTGTCTTCCACATGACAAAAGAAAAGGGGTGGTGTTGTGAGCATAGAGGCAAGGGCAAAACTTGCTAATTGTGACAATAATTAAGTAATTCAAATTTCCTTGATACTAAAATGGAAATACACCGTTTTGGAAAGGAAAGTACAACATGGAGCAAGTAAACATAACATCATGAAACAAATACATAAGTTTAAAATCTAGTTGTGTTTCTAATCCACCCTAAGTACGTTATTCGTTCGTCATCAACTAGTTTCCTACAACATGTATTAAAATAAAATCAACAAAAGTTGGCGAGTATACAAGTTTGAATACATAACATAATAGTGTCTAAAAATTGTCTCACATCCAACATGGTAATTTGTATACATTGTTATTTAGCATACTAGCATGTGTTAACTATAAGTCAAACCAAAGTATACCACAATCGTGCATATCCTTGTCGCCTAAACGAAAAGGCCGTAAAATAGTTTACTTAACAATACCTAAAGAATACGGGGGGTGCGTTAATCCTATAGCGCTATAATTGTTAAGGTAGGCTTATAAAGTTAATGAGCATATTGAACACAAGTATAACATAGCATGTGATAACAAGAATATAACAAGTATCATGATTTTAACGGATAGAATGTGTATGTAAACAAGTTTAATCGTGATAGGTGATTTGTAATAATGTGTACATGTTGCACCCAAAGTGTGTAAAATGGAAAATAGGATCGAGTATACTCACGGTTTGCGTAATAAATCCACGTGCGTGAGTTGATGCGTTTGAGTGTTGAGAACCGTCTAGTTATCCTACAAGGATAAACGAGACGTATGAGTTTGATGGAGTTTGGATTCGGAATGCAAAATGCAAGATGAGTATTTAGTAGCAAAATACATAAAAGCTTATCTTGACGAAATACCCGAATTTGGACACCATAATGTAGTGTTCTTCATAGGCACAAGTTTGCCTATTGGAAGTCCAAAATTACGAGGAGTTCATATCAAGATATTTTAACCATGTTCCTCCTGACATCAAATCATGGATTGGTTAGTGTCTGAGGTTCGGTTAAGATATGTGTATATTTATATATGTATTTATATAGTTTATTAGTAGTCCAAGTGTTAGTTAGTCAAGTATGATCATGCTTGGGTTGGATGAATCCATTAACCTGAATGTTCACCAATATACAAATCATCACGAGGATGATTCGGATAGTCATGGAACATAATAACAAAAACGACTATATCTAAAAACAGCCAAGTGAGCTAACTAGATGCGTGCATCCCAAACATGGAGAGTGTTTGAGGACATGAAGTAGTCTTGTCCCTTTGTTTGGAAATTGTTTTGAGATTTAGTAATATGAAAATAATCTAACAAATCTATCAAGTGAGGTAGTGGAACATAGTTGGAAAACCAAGGATTTCATGGTTCACCCTTTCACTAAAACACAAGTTTCACCATATTGAAGATGATGAACTTAAATGGTCTCGACACTTGTAGGTTGTTTAAAACCTTGTTAAACCATAAATTTTGGGACTTGTTTAGACCTCTAAACTTATGAGAGTCAACCATACTCAAGCCCCATAACCATACGTTTGATTAGAATCATGGTAGGTGCAAGATTCTCACAAGATGAATGAGTTTATGAAAAGTTGGTGAAGGATAACACCAAAACAGAAAGTTGGACCTCAAAATGGTGATGCTCCACCTTAGTTTACCATGGTAAACTTGTGGAAAACATTCATATAGGTGTTCCAAGCTTTCAAGAAGAAGAAAAGATGAAGAAACACGAAGAAAAGTGAGGTGGAAGCTCACTTTTGAACTTAAGTAGAATATGCCCAAACTTGTGATTTCAGCTGATTTGAGAGTGTTTGAGGGTTTGGAAAAGTGAAATGGAGGTGTGGGGGGCTTGCTTATATAGTGGTTGATTATGGTTAAGTTTAAATGAAGTTGGAAGGTGATTGGGGAAGAAAGGATGTGAGAAAGGTGACCAACCCGTAGCCAAAAAAAAACTTGTTGCGGATTAAGCCAGCTCGCGCCCCGCGCGAGCAAGGGGTTACTTGCCCGTGGGATGCGACGTGTTCCTTTCACCACCTAAGTTTGGTTTTTCACACTTTGGCCCCTAAACTTCTATATGTTTATCATTATATGCCCAAAGTTTTGATGTTTTAACATGTTTTCGAGTATGAAACGTGTTTGCAAGTTTGTGGCGAGTATCGTGCACGTATAAATGATAACTCAAGCGTATAATAAGTCTTGGTTTACATGTAAATGTGTATCAAAAATTGATCGTGTATAAGCATAGGTGCAACAAGCATAAGTATAAAAGTAAATTTCTATTATGATCGAAGTCTCGGATTACAAGTTTGGAACTGAAATACGAATACATTATGAATACAAGTTTCCAAAAATATAAATGTGAGTACAAGTTTTTAAATAAGGAAAGTACAAAAATGCGAAGTGTTACATTGCACTCGTGTGATGCCTTGGAAAATTTTATACTTGAAAATGAAAAATATATTTACAACAAGTATTAATTTAATTACATATATGACGCTCTCGTGTAACCAAAAGATAAAACTAAAAAATATAGTCGTGATTTTCCCAAAAGAATATCGACATGTGTTTTACATCGATAAAAAACCATAACAACAAATGTAGATACCGATTCCAACAATATCGATACCGGTATTGATGGTAATTGGTCGTTATAGGTTCTATCCGTTATGGAACCGATTGAAAATTGTAAAAACGAATACCAATATAGGCTTCGATAATGCAGATGCTAGAATCGATGTTGTTACATCAATGTCGGTTTGTTACGATAGCGGTACTTGGTATAGTGTATGATACCAAAAAGTACTTTATTTTAATAATAACTTTGCTTTCAATAAAACTTAGACCAAAATGTTAAAAAGAAAAAACACAACTGAGTATCTAGTTTTTTTTTAAGGTAAATAAAAAGAAGTTGGTTATTAGAGAAATATATATTTTTTTAAATTAAATAGGATAAATGTGTATAATTTTATAGAATTAATTACATGTTTGGTTGGTCTGGTTTATCTATATTATTAGTTTGATACATATTTTCCAAAAATTACACATTTCCACCAATGAGTATGGCAAAAGTGACTCATTAGTGTCTAGCGTCTAGCTAGACGGCTACAAATAAGGTTATCTTTTTCTAGTTAAGTAGTGTGAAAATTAGTGCCTGGGCAGACGACTACAAATGTGGTTATCTTTTTTAGTTAAGTAGTGTGAAATGAGAAAAAAAATTAATGGTTAAAAAACAAAAATATAAAGAATTAAGAGTTAAATATTATTTTAGTTCTTGTGGTTTGCTCAATATATCTATTTCAATCCAAAAGAATTTATCTGACTTTTTTTAATCCAATAGTTTGGTTTTCAATCAATTTTAGTCCAGTTCACCAACTTTATCCAATTTTTATGTTAATTTCTCATGAAAAGACCAAAATACACTTAGCCCATTTTTAAACTAATATTTAATTTTTCTATACGCATCGCTTGCGGTATGCGCATATAATGTATATATGTGTGGGCATAGGGGGAAGTGAAAGTGCACTAATTTTAATGTTATTTTACTAATTTTGAAAATAACGTTAAAAGCTGAGGACGGTTAATCATGCATCATGTGGTGGCGTTGATAGCTGAAAGACAAAAGGGTACATGTACTAATCGGTCTTTGTCCCGATTGCCGAGTGCTATGTGCCTTATGTCCAAGGTTTGATGCAAAACTACTATTGAGCCGGGGGTCTCACTTGGAAGCAGCCTCTCTATTCATACGAGGTAGAGGTAAGGCTGTCTACATCTTACCCTTCTCAGACCCTACCTTTGTTTTGCTAGTGGTAGGATTTACTGAGTATGATGATGATGATGATGATGATGATGATGATGATGATGATGTTTTAGGTATGTGTCACTCTCTAATGTGTTCTCACTTTTAAATAATAATACAATAATTTTTCATACATGTTATTAAATACATGTACACACACTCTTCTATTAAATAATAATTTACTTAAATCTAGTTTAGATTATTACACAAATGTACATGACACTAACGTACATGTTATTTGATATTGTATGATGTTGGGTCAAAACACGTTGTATTTTGTATTAGTTCGTGTTGATTTTTAGTGTTTTAACATGTTTGTTCATATGGGTTTATATATTTATCGTGTGTTTGGTGTTTTGGCTTAATAGATGTTAAAAAGGATAAACAAGAGAAATCGAGCTGAAAAACAGGTTTAACGGGTCAATACGGGAGCTGTAGCGGAAAAAGCCCACCCGGGTATCCCAGGCAACACGCGAAAGAACCTCCATACTCTCCCGCGACGCGCAGGAGAGTCTAATTACGGGAAAAGGTATAAAATTGACCTAATTCGCGTTTTAGGTTATCAATCATCTTTCAGCCGTTCCAGACGAACTCAGAGGCGAATTCCTACACTTTTGACCATAACTTTCATCCGTTTAAGTTGTTCTTTATGTCTAATCCGTCCCCGATCAAGATTGAAGCTGTGATGACAACCATGAGCGGCTAAACGCGTTGTGACTTCCACTCGGATGAACAATTGCTTTGTTTTAACACGAATACTTTGTTTCTGATTCTTGTAAACTGGTAAAGCTTAACCACTAGTGTTGATTTTGTGCAACGTTGATTATATTTGAATTATTTGTCGTTTATTAAGTGTATTGGCGATATACTTGCATCGTTAGCGGGTTAATAAATTGGTGGGTAATTGGTATAATTAAACAGGTTATTAGGTTGTATAGTGATGTGTGTAAAATGCAACATATAAATTACATCAAATGAGGCATAAAACTAACCCTTTTTAAGTGCTAATATTGGAAAAAGAGTGTTTTTGTCTTCCTTTTGTATTTTCAGGATTAAATGAGCTCAAAAACACAAAAGAAGAAAAAAGACAGCTAAATCCAACATAAATACAAGAAAAGGAACATAAGTGGATTGCCCGACCCCTCAACGGCATCCTCCCAAGCAAAATAGAGAAGGCAGAAGACTGAACACGCCCCGTGCTCAGCCAGCACGGGGCCGTGCCCAAGAAGCAGCAGAAAAGACAAACCTATAGAAGCTTCTATTGCCCACCACGGGGCCGTGCCCAGTGAACACGGGGGCGTGGCGAAAGTACAGCAGGCGCATTAATTGTAATTGCGAATTACAATTAATGAGGAGAGAGAGTGTCAGACAGGCACGGGGCCGTGCCCAGCCCTCTGTTCAGCCTATAAATAGGAGTGCTTGGTTTCATTTCAACTCATCCCTTGGCACACCACCTCTCTCACACTTCATCCACCACCCACCACCATCACAACACCATCATCCACCACCATCATCCATTGTCCATCGTAGAGTGTGTGAGTCGTCTCGGGATCCAAGATTGATCGTAAGAGTTCTTGACAATCAAGGCCATGTTTGCCTAAGTCTCTTACATCACTTGGTGAAGACAAAGTGTCTAGTATAATACTTTTTATTTCTAATCTTTTGCACTTTTTATTTGGTTTTGTATTAATGACTTTAATAACTAGTTACTTATGTTGAAGGTGATCTTTCCTTATCGTTTGTCCGTGGTGTCTTGGCATTATTTTACTGTCTATATAAAATAAAAGATTTTCACCATTCATATCTCCACGGTCTATATGGAGGTATCTTGGCTACCTGGTCGGGGGTTAAGGGAACGGTTTGGTAAAGGTCTTGCCATTGTTCAGCGTTTAGAGGTCCTGCAATGGACCTGGGTCAAATTTAGTAGGACCTCCTTCAATGCTTCACGGTATTGGATGGCGGGGGTCCAAACTCTTTGATCCCCTCATAAGTTAACTACTATTAATACTATAACCCGGCTATTTAGGACTGTATCCCTGCTGACTCAGACTACTTAGCCGAGGGTAACGTCACCGCCAAAAGCGGGGCCTACCATAATACTGCATTAATAACTTAATTCATTATCTTCCAATAATCCACCATTTTAGGATTGTATCCTTGCTGACTCAAAGCTCTTAGTTAGTTTTTATTTTTTTAGTTTAAAACATTTTTCTAAACTTTTTATTTTGATTAGACGTTGAGGATAAACCGGTACTAAAAGCTCTTGTGTCCTTGGACGACCTCGGTATCTTACCAACGCTATACTACGCTCACGATGGGTGCACTTGCCCATATGTGTGTTTAGTGTTAGTAAAATATCGTGTTTTATAAATTTTAAACTTGGCTAAAAATAAGTGTTAAAGGGGCTTAAAATATACACCTAATATATATAACACTTTATCGCACATCAAGTTTTTGGCGCCGTTGCCGGGGACACAAGGATTTTAAGAAAGTTAGGAATCAACGGCCTAATCATTTTTTTTTATTTTTTTAGGATTTTCGTAGTTTTTCAGCTTCTGCAGAGCTCAGCACGGGCCGTGCCCGCTGAACACGCCCCCGTGCTAAATCATTGGAACTGGCAATCCTGTTTTATGTCAGACAGTAAGCTGAACACGGGGCCGTGCTCACCCAACACGCCCCCGTGCCCAAGATTCACTTACTGAAAACAGAACCGTTAGATCCCGGCGGTTGGTAATTTCTGACATAAACATGAGTGATAGTAATTGTTTTTACTTTCGGCACTCTTATGGTACGTGATGTCAATTATGTGGTGGCAAACATAAAGAAGTAGAATGCTACTTTCTAAATTATAGGCCCCACTACATGGACCCACCGACTTCTTATAACCTTAAGAGGGGCGAAAGTAAAAATAAGCACTATTTCTCCCTCGAATGCGCCCAGCCAGATATTCTAGGGGAAATGCTCCTTGACGAGTTATTTCAACTAGAAGAGCTAATTCTGAATTGGTTAAAAGAGCTTAGGAAGGATTTTATTAATCCACCCCAAGACGATGACCATGACGAAATGCTGGAATCGCATTCCGACAACCTCGTTGCTCCCGAAGATACCTTCGTACCTAGCAAAGAATTGGACGATAGTCGTCCCTGTGTCGATTGTGCCGTGAAGGACTCTCCATCGACTTCGTTCGATGCATACATAGACCTGAGCGATTCGGCATACACCTTCTTTAACGAGAGCCCGGGAAAGGGTTGGACTTGTCCACCTAGAATAAAAATAGGAATTACCCTCACCGACAACCTCTTGCGTTCTCGCCTTAGTCTAGGACAATTAAGGTATCTTAGGCACTTTGGGGTTGTTCCAACCAATCAGGAGCCACCCGATACTAGTGAGTTCCTTAAAAAAACTAGACAACTTCATAAAACAGTCCTTCGACACGGGGCCGTGTCCAGCCAACACGCCCCCGTGTCCATCAAAAGATTCCCTTCTGATCAGTACGTCAGAATACGGACAAACTGTGTCAGAACTCCACCTGCACACGGGGACGTGTCCAATGGACACGGGGCCGTGTCCAGGATGCTGTCGTTTTCTATAAATGCAGCCAAGAATTCTGCACATTTGGACCAACTTGGGACAGAGATTTGAAGGAATCTTCTCTCAACTATCCTAGGTAAGTCTAAAAGAAGGTTCCAACAACCCATCTTGTCCTTTCCTCTTTTAGCCATTTCCTTCTTCTCCATCTTTCTCCAAGAA
Organism: Helianthus tuberosus; assembly: GCA_030545235.1. Classification (NCBI taxonomy): domain Eukaryota; kingdom Viridiplantae; phylum Streptophyta; class Magnoliopsida; order Asterales; family Asteraceae; genus Helianthus; species Helianthus tuberosus. The sequence goes on along the minus strand of CM060407.1, from coordinate 65,098,542 downwards.
CTACCATTAAAAGTTTGAATTCTTCCAACTTTGTGGTAAGGATTAATGAGTTTTGTTCAAGGAATCTTGGTAAAAACATGTTATGTAACATTGTTTTAAGTTATTAGAGACTAAAAAGACCCCACAAGTTCAGAAAATAACTTAAAAATCCAAGTTTCCTTGCTCCAAAATTCTGCAGAAAGATGAACACGGGGCCGTGCTCAATGAGCACGGGGCCGTGTCCGGTCACTGTTTCATTAAATAAACTATTTTCAGTTTATTTTTCGTAGGATGTCGAGTGAAAACAGCGAAACATCTTCTGTGCATTCGTCAAATAGCCGAAGAGGAAGGAGACCCTCCATTGAAGCTACACTTGTGCACTATGTGATAGCATTAAGGGAGGCTCTCGACGAAATGACATCAGTAGAGGAGGTCCTAATCGACCGTATTAACGATCTTACGATGGGACTTGAAAGCAGCTTCCAAGAAATTAACCTCTTGCACCAGAGGTTAAATATTCTTGTAGCACCCCCGATGGAACCAGTCCTCCCTCAACAGGATTGGAACCTGGCACTCGGAATTAACAACCCTACCGGGTGGGAAGACTTTCCGGCGGAACCTCCCGTGGAACACCAACAAGAGATCCCGGTGGAAATCGAAACTCCTCAAACTGATGCCAATGAGCCTTCTTTTCTCCTTCCAATGGAGGTGGAAGAATGGCTCGCCGACATATGAGGAGAACCGCACCCGGAAGAAGGAGTTCAAAAAGGCCTTGTCTAACCAAGATTAGTTACTTCTTGGAAATTTTGCTAATTAAAATAAAGTAGAGGCTAGAACTCCATGGTTTATTATTTCTTTGTTTTATCTAGTTTAATCTTAATTTAGGACTATGTAAGGTCTCTCTATGATTGCAATGAAATGATGATTTTTAAAGTTTGGATGGTTTTTAATAAATAAAACACACTCATGGTGGTAAGGGATGAAAAGGGGAACGAGAAAAATGACCCCATGCACAAGAACAAGGCAACCCGACAGTTCTCTCCATTACAGAAGGTTCAACACGGGCCGTGTCCAACCAACACGACCCCGTGCTGAACCACCTGCAGAAAAACGCCCAGTTCAGGTAACTGGACACGGGCCGTGTTCACCCGACACGCCCCCGTGTCCAGACTTCTGCTTCTCTTGTTTTAATTTTGTTACTGGCACTTGAACACGGGGCCGTGCCCGGACAACACGGGGCCGTGTTCAGCGCCCAGTAACACAAAATTTTTTGTTCTTTAACACCATTTTACACATCTAATCAACCTAAAAATTTATTTTTGGGACACATTGAGGACAATGTGTAATTTAAGTGTGGGGGGGATGCTAAAACCTTGAATTTTGCAAAGTCTTAAATACAAGCCTTACACAAAACTCTATTGGAACCGCTAATCACCCCAAATTTTTTTTCAAAAATTTCATTTTTTTTCTTGTCTAGGTTTAACTCGGGAAATTCAAGTTCTCAAAAAGGTTATATTTTTACAAATTTACAACCGATAGCGTAGTGATAAAAAGAACCAACATAAGAAAATTGTGAAAAGGCATGACAAACTTAGTTAAAATTTGATTATATATACTTGATCACATAAAAACCCATTCCCACAAAAGTGAGTTTTAAGCCTTTATTGAGCATGCAAATTTACATCTTTAGACTAAATGCTCATTTTTCGTTTCTTGTGTGAATAGCCGCTTGGTTCTTACAACTCTAGAACTTGCCATGACGATACATTCCCGGTCCTTATCAACTTAAACCCGAGTAAGTAAATGATGGAGGCATTAGGACTAACTTTTTTTTTTACACCATTATTTTTCTTTTTCTTTTACCACCTACCCAAAAATCTCCCTAGTTAGCCCCTTTGAGCCTAAACCTTTTCATTTCATCACCCAAACCAAAAAACCTTTTTACCCACCAAAACCTTTTTTATTTTTAACCCTTTGTTTTAGTAACAAGTTCGGTTTTTTTTCGTATGATCATTCAAAAAAAAAATTTGTGTTGATGATGAAGCAAAAAGAAAATAAACAAACAAGTTCATCAAAAATAACTTTGTTTGAATAAAAACTTCATCAAAATAAAAAGATACAAAAATAGAAAGTCTTACGAAAACCGACACTTGTTACGCTTTTCGTTTTTTTTTTACTAACCACTAACCAATATCCCAACCACCTACCTTTAACCCAAGCCTAACCCTTAACCCACAAAGTCCTCTTGATATTTACAAAGGTATAAAAGTTAAAAAGGAGGAGGATTGATTGCTTGGCAAGCTTATGGTAGGAATAAGTTCCATGCCGCTCCCGAGTGATTCACTAAAAATACACCTTCGGCCGAGTGTGAGTGATTTCTCCCGTGAGGTATGTGAACTTGTATATAAATGGAATTTTAAAAAGGCATGTTATGCCCAAATAAGTAATTTTTCCTATGAAATGTTCTAAATAAATCATTACGAATAGGATTGTAAATAGATAAAAATAAAAACCAAAAAGATCTTGGATTCCCAACACTCTACGACAAGCCAAAAACCTTCTCTTCTACCTATTCCATTTGGGAGTGTAAGCCACATATTAAAGAGTTTTGCTTGAGGACAAGCAAAAGTTCAAGTGTGGGGGTATTTGATGTGTGTAAAATGCAACATATAAATTACATCAAATGAGGCATAAAACTAACCCTTTTTAAGTGCTAATATTGGAAAAAGAGTGTTTTTGTCTTCCTTTTGTATTTTCAGGATTAAATGAGCTCAAAAACACAAAAGAAGAAAAAAGACAGCTAAATCCAACATAAATACAAGAAAAGGAACATAAGTGGATTGCCCGACCCCTCAACGGCATCCTCCCAAGCAAAATAGAGAAGGCAGAAGACTAAACACGCCCCGTGCTCAGCCAGCACGGGGCCGTGCCCAAGAAGCAGCAGAAAAGACAAACCTATAGAAGCTTCTATTGCCCACCACGGGGCCGTGCCCAGTGAACACGGGGGCGTGGCGAAAGTACAGCAGGCGCATTAATTGTAATTGCGAATTACAATTAATGAGGAGAGAGAGTGTCAGACAGGCACGGGGCCGTGCCCAGCGGACACGGGGCCGTGCCCAGCCCTCTGTTCAGCCTATAAATAGGAGTGCTTGGTTTCATTTCAACTCATCCCTTGGCACACCACCTCTCTCACACTTCATCCACCACCCACCACCATCACAACACCATCATCCACCACCATCATCCATTGTCCATCGTAGAGTGTGTGAGTCGTCTCGGGATCCAAGATTGATCGTAAGAGTTCTTGACAATCAAGGCCATGTTTGCCTAAGTCTCTTACATCACTTGGTGAAGACAAAGTGTCTAGTATAATACTTTTTATTTCTAATCTTTTGCACTTTTTATTTGGTTTTGTATTAATGACTTTAATAACTAGTTACTTATGTTGAAGGTGATCTTTCCTTATCGTTTGTCCGTGGTGTCTTGGCATTATTTTACTGTCTATATAAAATAAAAGATTTTCACCATTCATATCTCCACGGTCTATATGGAGGTATGTTGGCTACCTGGTCAGGGGTTAAGGGAACGGTTTGGTAAAGGTCTTGCCATTGTTCAGCGTTTAGAGGTCCTGCAATGGACCTGGGTCAAATTTAGTAGGACCTCCTTCAATGCTTCACGGTATTGGATGGCGGGGGTCCAAACTCTTTGATCCCCTCATAAGTTAACTACTATTAATACTATAACCCGGCTATTTAGGACTGTATCCCTGCTGACTCAGACTACTTAGCCGAGGGTAACGTCACCGCCAAAAGCGGGGCCTACCATAATACTGCATTAATAACTTAATTCATTATCTTCCAATAATCCACCCTTTTAGGATTGTATCCTTGCTGACTCAAACTACTGAGGTGAGGGTAACGTCACCTTCAAAAGAGGGGCCTACTACAATAACTAAGATAATCTCTTAATTATGTGCAAAAGTGCGGAAATAATCAAAGGTTATACTAGATACGAGTCGGAACCAAGTGATTCATCTTGTCTATCTGTTTTTCTTTTATTTTTCTTTTCAGCATTTTAGTTAGTTTTTATTTTTTTAGTTTAAAACATTTTTCTAAACTTTTTATTTTGATTAGACGTTGAGGATAAACCGGTACTAAAAACTCTTGTGTCCTTGGACGACCTCGGTATCTTACCAACGCTATACTACGCTCACGATGGGTGCACTTGCCCATATGTGTGTTTAGTGTTAGTAAAATATCGTGTTTTATAAATTTAAAACTTGGCTAAAAATAAGTGTTAAAGGGGCTTAAAATATACACCTAATATATATAACACTTTATCGCACATCATATAGTGAGTCTTAAAAACTATCCCTAACAATTAATCAAAGTCATTAATTCCAAGACCATGTCTATGTGGTGTTTTGAATCAGTAAACAAGTGTTTATGTTAAAAACAGGTAATTAGGATTGCGGGTGGAGGTTACCTTTTCTCATCTTGATCACAACGTTCTTAACTAGTTTTCTTGTTTTTTTGAAATCAATTAATCAAACCCCCAAATTAGATAACTTGAGTTTTTAGTTAAAATCTCTACACTGACCATAAATTTCTCGTGGATACAGAGGCGGAACCAGAGGGGGGTCAAGAGGGTCCATTGACCCTCCGATCACCAGAACTTTTTTAATTTTTATTTATAAATTTTGAGTTTTTGAAGAACAAATTTAAAGATGGACCCCATAATTTGAACCGGTATAGAATATAAGCTTATGATGACCCCCTAACTAAATCGTTCTGGTTCCGCCACTGCGTGGATACGATACCCTACTTATGCTATCTACGTAGTTTATTTAGGTTTTTGATTGACCCTTACGCCAGTCATCACTGTATTAGTAATCATAGTTTATATTCATATAATATATTTATATTATCAAATTGGTATGATTGAGTCAGATTGTCGGTGTTCTTTTTGCTCGAGTTATTTTTTAACAAACTTGATAACATGTATAAATAAAAAAAATTATTTAATATTATTTGATAGTATCATATACATATAACATTAACGTTATAATCTTAATTATATTTAATTAAATCATTATTTAATAGAAGAGAGAAGATAATGTATATACGTTACATATAATATAACATGCATAAAAAGTATTGGATTATTGTTTAAAAGTGAGGATACATCAAAGAGTGACATATGTTCAAAATGATTTTCGTTTATTTGTATAGAAAGAAATAATGTTAGTCTAAAAATTGGCTAAGGGCTTGTTGGCCTTTTCATGAGAAGTTTAAAAAAAATTGAATAGAGTTAGTGGATTGAACCTAATTTTTATAATTCTTAAATTGTAAAGTCGGTGCTTTTTTCTATGCTACATCCCTCCTTATTCTTGGTTTGATATTTTTATCCTTATCTTTTGTTTCTTTACACTTCTCTGTATATGCATGCAAAGTTACCATTCACTTGTTTGTAGTATGAATTGTAAAGTCGGTGCTTTTTTCTATGCTACATCCCTCCTTATTCTTGGTTTGATATTTTTATCCTTGTCTTTTGTTTCTTTACACTTCTCTGTATATGCATGCAAAGTTACCATTCACTTGTAGTATGAACAAAACAATTCAAACTTTGATTTAGACAAATAATTTGATAGGATTTTTTTTCTTAATATTACTTAAAATATTTATTACATACAAAAAAAAAAAATATTTAAGATACATATCTTATAGAGTAAGTAATTCATAAATAAGGTTAATATGTTAAAAAGACTATCTAATGCCATTTTCACAATTCGACGTAAGCGGTGTAAATTCACGTTTTGACCTAAAGTTTTTAGAAACGAATCGGTCAAATATAATACGTTTTCATACTTATTTTTATGTACTTTTTCGGTTGTTCTATGTTTTAACGTAAGTTAAAAAAAACGCTATTTACTCATGTGTTTATTTTTATGTACATGTCAGTATGAATTCACATTTCAATGCAAACAACATAAATTCATGTTTCGAGGTAAAAAAATTTAGAAACGAGTCGGATCAAATGTGATACGTTTTGATGCTTATTTTTATGTGCGGTTTCAGTTGGTCTACGTTTTGACGTACGAGTAACTGCAGATTTTGACGCTGCTAAGTTTTGATGCAAAGGTAAGGGTAGTGTAGTGGTTAGATGGAACTCCACTAAACGAACCAACCCAGGTTCGATTCCGTTTCTTTTATATAGTACAAATTCAATGTACTTTACTTTTTGATCCAACCGCAATGCTTATAGGTTGAGACACGTTGGTTGACACATGATATAACGTCTGGACTAATCCATTCGATGTTTGCAACGGGCCCGCGACGCATCGCCCGCGGGTCATATTACTAGTTTGATATGAAAACCAAACTATTAAATAAAAAAAATTAAAAAAAAATCTTTTAGACTAAAATAGATATTATACTACATATACAATTACAGGTTGGGGGGAATAGTGTCAGGCAACATACTACATATACAATTACAAGTTGGGGGGAATAGTGCCAGGCAGCTGCCTGGCACTTCCCCATTGGACCAACCTTTTTTTAATTTAATTTTATTCCCAGTTTAAAATTACGCTTTCGTCCTTCGTTTAAAATTACGTTTTTGCCCCCAGCTCAAAATAAAATTATAATTTTGCCCCTAGCTCAAAATTACGCTTTTGCCCTAGGTTCAAAAACTCATTTTTAATTTTGTTCTCAGTTTAAAATTACGGTTTTGCCCCCAGTTCAAAATAAAATGTTGGTTTTCCCTCTACCTTAAAATTACGAGTCTGCCCTCAGCTCAAAATTACGTTTTTGCCCACAATTCAAAATAAAATTATGATCCCCCCCCCCCCGAAGCTCAAAATTATGATTTTGCTCTCAGTTTAAAATTACGATTTCGCCTCCAGCTCAAAATATAATTACGATTTTGCCCTCTATATAGACATACATGTTATAAGAGAGAAATATTCGGTTTATCGCCCCTCAATGCGGGCGGGGCAAAAACTAGTTACCTACATATAGGGCTGTAAACGAACTGAACGTTCAACGAAAAGTTCATGAACCGTTCGGCGGGAAGTTCGTTCATGTTCGTTCGATAAGCTTAGCGGACGAACATGAACAAAAATTTTCGTCCGATAAGCTTAGCGGACGAACATGAACAAAGGTCTCGTTCGTTCATTTATGTTCGTGAACGTTCGATAATGTGTCCGCGAACGTTCGTTTGATTATGTTCGTTTATGTTCGTTCGTTTACGTTCGTCCATGTTTGTTTGTTTATATTATTCATTAAACAATAATTTTTTTTATATATTCTATTTAAATTATATTATCTTTTCTTTTTATATTTGTCATATTCATATATATGTATTAAAAATTTAAAAGACAATATTTTTTTTTTATATATTCTATTTAAATTATATTATCTTTTCTTTTTATATTTGTCATATTCATATATATGTATTAAAAGACAATATATAATATATAATTACATTAATATTTGTTTGTTTTGTGTTCATGAACCGTTCGTTTATGTTCATAAACTGTTCGTTTATGTTCATAAACTGTTCGTTTGTTAACGTCCGTGAACCAGTTCGTTTGTGTCCGTTAAGGATCTTAACGAACGAACACAAACGGACATGAACAAATTCATATCCTTAATGAACGAACACGAACAAGAAAACTCGTTCGGTCCTCTGTCCGCGAACCGTCCGTTTTTCCGGTAAAACCTTAGCGGACGAACATGAACATGGTCCCGTCCGGTCCGGTCCGGTCCGTTTACACCCCTACTACATATACAAAAGAAAGTTTGAGGGAATAGTGCCACGCAGCTGCGTGGCACTTCCTTATTCGACCAACCATTTTATTGTTTTATATTCGTTTTAAAATTACGGTTTCGTCCTTAATTTAAAATATAATTACGTTTTTGCCCCCACTTCAAAATAAAATTATGTTTTTGTCCCTCGCTCAAAATTACGATTTTGCCCTCGGTTCAAAATTATGATTTTATCCCCATATTACAATTACATTCTTGGCCCCAGTTCAAAATAAAATTTTGCTTTTGCCCGAAACTAAAAATGACGATTTCGCATTTTCACCTCGTTTTAAAAATTATGATTTCGCCTTCAGTTTAAAATTATGTTTTTGCCCGATTCGAAATAAAAGTATGCTTTTGCCCCCCAACTCAAAATTACGATTTTGCTCTCAGTTTAAAATTTTGATTTTGTCCCAGTTCAAATAAAAAATATAGTTTTGTCCTTAGTGCAAAGTTATATTACGATTTTGTCTCTGGTTCAAATTTATGGTATTGCCATCACTTTAACTTTTGGCAAATTACGATTTTACCAAAGTCAACAAATACAACTTTGCCCTCTGTTCAAATTACAGTATTGCTATCGTTTTAGTTTTTTTAGCAAAACTATAAAAGTGTTTTTTATTAGTTGACTGGATTTAATTTTTTTTCCATGTCAAGGAGCTGCCTAACACTCGCTCATTAATCCTGACAAACTACAGTTTTGCCCTGAGCTCAGAACTACGGTCTTGTCATTGTTTTAGTTTTTTTTTTCTAACAAAACTATAATAGTGTTTTTTTTAATTGATTGAGAATTATTTGGCCATCGCCCCGCAACGCGGGCGAGACATTAACTAGTTTTAAACAAACCACAAGGACTAAAATAGTATTTAACTTAAGAATTAATTACCATAAGTACTAAAATAGATATTTTAAAATTTAAACAAACCATGATGAAATTGAAATTGTGTGTATAATATAAATCTTTACAGTCTCTTTCTTTTTTAACCCATTTTTCATGTGGTTAAGTTACCCAGAAGACAAAATCTTTGAAAGTTAAACTTGCGGTGCGAAAACCCTTTTATGAATAAAATTTAAATGGAATCAAGTTTTTTTTTTTTTGTGTGTGTTTGCATCGATCCATGAACTGCTCATGGCCCGGTGTGTTTACCTTTTTAATTTACCCAGCAATTTAATAATTTTTTTAGATTAAATGATTAAGAAGTTTTTATGCATCGTAAAAGCCCTTCTGATGACGTCAATCCTGTTCCAAAAGGCCACTCAGCTCATTGATGAATAAAAGGAGAATATTGTGAAACAAAATCAGTCTCATCACTATTTATCAGTGATTACTTGATGACACAAAGTGAAATCAATTTGAACTTTGCCAATGATTTGTTGTGCTACTAAATCATGAGTTCTTTTATGTGTCATTAATGCGAAAAAGTTCTTTTATCTGTCTTAGATTAATATAAGACTTGTGGATAAGGCTGAAATTCGTTCTTCGCTCCATTTAGGTATATTCGTTGTACTTAGAATGTTCAGAAAGAAGGAAAAAGGTCCGAAAAGGACAAGAGAGAGTCGAACTCGCTCGAAAAGTGTATGCCATGTTTACGTGTGAGAGAGGGAGGTTTGAAATGGAGTTTATTTGTTAAGGTAATATTTTCTTCCTCCAATTATTATAGTAATTCACATTACTACTTTCTATACATTTCATATGCGCATGCATGTATATATGCATTTTAATGTGCTCATGGGCATCTTATCTAAATGCAAAATGGCCACACACAGCGTAAACATTAATTGGTGACTTTTGACCAGTTTTGCTTGTATATAAGATTTAAAAAGTTAAATTTTCAGATCCATTAGATATAAAATACTAACTCAAATCAACTCGTTCTAAACGGATGATACACCTGTCAACAGTGACGGATCTAGAAAACCCTTATAGGGGCAACATTTCAAAGAAAAAACGGTAACGAAATCGAAAAAAACGTCAAAATTTTTTAAAATTTACACTGCCGTCGGAGCGTTAAGGGGCAATTGTAACACCCCAAAAGCTCGAATTTTTCAGTTATTAGTATGTTACCATGTTCAAAAGAAAGAAATGAAATAACTAGGTTATTAAACCTAGTTAAATGTCTAACAAAACAACCAAAGGAAGGAATTTGCTACAATTGTGATCAAGTAATAACTAGAGAGGCCAAGGTTGTCAAAAAGGGGAAAAGGTTATGTTTAATTAAAGAAAATAAAATTAAAACCCAAAAACACAAACTGAGTGTGTTTTGGGCGTCGATGTGCGACCAGGAGAGGAGAAGAAAGGGGGTCAAACCCTAGATCACAAAATCCATTAAATTGAAAGGGAATTTAAGGGCTAAACGAATGCATGAACCAAGAAAGTCGAATTTGGTGTTTTGATGATGTTTGATTAAGTGGGTTTTGTGTAATCCGAAAAATATAGTGTAAGATTGAATATGAATGTTTGTTACAATGAATGTGTAGATGCTAAAATATGTTTAATTTTGACTATGATGATGATTTGGGAAAAACCCACTTGTAGTAGTAGTGAAGATGATGATAAAGATGATCATTCATGTTCAATAGATGTGTATCATTGATGAATGATGATGTATTTTATGTTAATTTGATGATACTTGATGTTTATGACAATGAATGTTATAGGTTATTGATTTGAATCTAAATTAAAGTGAAAATTATGTGAAGGATTAGTAGGAATAATGCTTTAAAAGCTTGTAAATAATGTCTTACAAATGCGAAACCCGCCAAGTGTTCGATGAAATGACTAAGAGAGCAAATATGTGGAATTGTATGCAAGTTGTAAGTTTATATGTATAGAAAGTGATTGTGATGAAATTGTTAGCAAACTAACACGTGGAGTGTGTTTTAGATGGAGTTTATGTGGATTTCTAGTAAGAATCATGTCCGGTTCTAGGATAGTGACAAATTATATAATCTTGAATGATGATGTTGTTAGTTATGAAATTATGAGAATCCTAGTATGAATGGAATGGAATGCGAGTATATAATCAAACGATCTTGTAAGTTTACTTATTGTACAATATGAGCATGAAATGCGAATGATATTTATATTATTGTCTCCTACATTAAGACGAATTCATATCCTTAATTTGAATGAAATTATATAAGCTGAATATTCGACTATTGAAAGTCAACTATGTATTAATGCCATGAATGAGTTTGTGGACATAGTTGAATGGGTGTATGTATGCTAATTATGTTGTGAATGTGACTGCGTGTACGGATAGGAGCCATGTTATCATGGATACAAGTGTAACACCCTTAATAGTTTAAACAGAATTTAAGTAATATTTATAAAAACTTATAAATATCAGAGTATACAAAAACATTTCATATTTAAAACTATACACACTAGTGAAAGTACCAAGCATATCCAAGATAATGCATAGTCAGTTTAAAGTCAACCCCTACTAGTCAACTAACAACTAGTTTAAAGGATTTAAAACACTATTAACAAAAGTATTTACAACATGTTTAAATTTTAGACAAGATTATATTTAGTGCGGAAGCTTCAAAATGCGTGTTCGGTTCTTGACAAAGTGCTTGATCACCATCCGGGAGAAACTCATCCATACCTAGGGTCAAACACTAAAAAACATTAGTTTTGACATCAATACATTACGTATAAACGAATTTTAACATTTAAAAATAATAAACAAAATACAAGTTTTCAGGGTTCCACCGTAACTTACGGTGTCACCGTAAGTTACGGTAGACCTTGAACATCCCCGACCTGCCGTAACACAGGGGCATCATACCGTAAGGCTTTTGATGTCCACCGTAAATTACGGCGGGACCGTAATTTACGGTAGGTTCTGCACATCTGCCCTTAGTCTATTTTTCAACTTTAGAATGTCATAACTTTTTACCCATTAGTCCGATTTAACCGATTCTTCTTCCTATGAGTCCGTAATAAAATTACGGATTCAACCATCTAAATTTCACAACACGAAAACCGAGATACCGTCAATTGGTTCACAATTTCCTTATTTCCATTATTCAACCCATTAGTGTAGGTGCATAGCACCCCTTTTTCCATTCTTAAACCTTTTAGACATAATTACCCAATTACCCGGGCTCACATACTTGGTGTATTCACGCCAATTCCATGGCTTTGCAATTCCTCTAGGGTTAACACTTGTTTCTTCGGAATTCAAGCATTCCGTTTCAACAACCCCTTTTCATTTAACATCTATTGTTTGACCCATATTCCGGGTTCTTATACTTAGATTAATATTACCAAATCATTGGTATGGTACAATTTATCATTTAACAAGGTATTAGACTTTCAAGTCTCTACTCTCGTGATTCTTTTGAAAACCTCATTTTGATCCGTTTGGTTATTTAGTGAAAACCATCACTTCTTTGACTAACCAAACTAAATACCAAATCTTTACTATGACCCGTTTGATGGTTAAGTGTACTTCGCCACTTTAACAACGCATCAAACGCATCCAATTCACTACAACACCGTTCACACAACATAACTAATTATTTACACATAATTTTAACGGGACTAAAGCCACGTACCTTTAAAGCACACCTTTTCCGCGGGTATCGCTTCCGGCGTGTCCACTTGACGTTCCGAATTCCTTGCCTAAAGAGTTCAATTCATAACAAGATTAGAACTCTCTTTCATAAGCTTTAACGCATTCATTCATAACATATGCAAATCTGCGTTTTTAGCAATCTTTAACATTTTAACCCTCATTTAGGCGTTTTATCAAACACCTTGCGGGTCAGATTTCTACATGATCTAAACCAAGTTCATAACTTGAATTTATCACTCAATTTAACTTCAATTAGACAATATACACATATTTTAACATCAACAATTTCAGAGATTATCCCACAAATTTCAGTTTTCACTAGAACAAGAGTCTTAATCCTAGTGTTTATCAAGTTCTACTAACTTACTAATCACCCACTATGGTGATTTTGATCCTTACAACTAACATGCAAGATTTTGACAAGAAATCATCTAGGGTTTGTCCCTAAACCTTACATTACTTCCAATATCCTGTTTACAACACATAATCAAGCTCTACATTCGATTTTGATCACATGCATGAACTTTGAATCAAATGAAAATGACCTAATTCAGCATACCTTATGACCCCCTTGACGAGGTGATCACGATTCCATGTTTAGATTTCGATTTCTACTGGATTTTGGCCTTCAATTTGAGAGTTTAGTAGATTTTTAGGTTTGGAAGTGTGGGTGTCGCCCCCTGCCTTCTGTTGATCGACCAGCCCTCATTTGAGGTGTTTGGTTTGTTTTATTTCACTAATATTAGTATCTTAAGTTTCAATTTTAACAACTTAAGTCCCTCCACTCTTATTTAGTTTATATCCTTGGCCTTTTAACTCATTCAAGTGTTACTACAAGACTCCTAACTAACTAGGTTATTTATCCTAGTTAGTTTATTCTTGTTTATTATACACTTTATAATTCTAGTATAAAGTTTTGAAATTTCGGGATGTTACAACAAGCACGAAAGGACAACGTGTCGAAAAGTAAACAAGGGATCTATGCTTAAATTCGGACGCACGATGTAAGTATTCCCGGACTCCCTCTTTGGTAATTAAGAGATTACTTGTATGATAATTGATAGTAGTTATGTTGAAATGTGTTATTAATGATGATATCAAGAAATGGTATTAAGTAAGTAATTTCCGAAATCACTTCTTAGTTTGTTTAAGTAAGGTAGCGTTTAAGTTAATTAAGTATGATGTTTGAAGTCAAATATGGATTTAGTTGAATGAAATCGATGATTTTCACTAGGTAGATCGAATGGGTCAAAATGATGTCTTGTTGTTATAACGGAATGAAGCGTAAGAAATGGCTACGGTAATATAACCGGGTAATGGGTAGAATTGCACATAAGTACGCTAACCGGGAAACGGAGACGTGGATTAATAGTCGAAAGATTCGGTTGTGAGTTATGACTAATGGGTAAACAATTTCGTGAATGGAACTTGGGCTAACAAAGTTTGATTTCGTATAATTGAATAAAATGAATGAGTTTAACGCATACTGGGTATCGGGTGCGTAAGCGCCAAGTACGAAACTCCGGATAATGTAAAAGTATTATGGTTATAATGTTCATGTAAGTTTTGGGTTAAAACAAATGAGTCGTTTGATGAAAACATGAACGGGTCGAATAATTCGTAAATGAATAATAAGCCGAAAAAGTATAAGTTAAGAATTTCCTTAACCCGGATGTTGGATTTCAAGTTCACATGATAGAATATTAATTTACGATCATGTAGGAAGAAACGGATCGTAAAACGGACAAGAAATGAGAAAGTTATGACCAAAATGGTAAAAATTCGTTAAGCTGAAAGTTGCAGGTCTGAACCAGGCGCAAGGTTGCGCCCCCCCTGGCACAAGGTTGCGCCCCTGACTGATGTCTTCTGTATTGCGCCAGAACTGGCACAAGGTTGCGCCAGATGGGTTTCTTCTTGCGCCAATCACTGGTTCTTTCATATTTTTCGCATTCTTCAACTCCAAACTTGTGTGAAGGCTATCTAACTACGTTATATGCATTGTATAACTATATGTAAGCATGTACGTATAAACATCTTTATGTATGCATGTATGTATGTAGGTATGAAATGTGTATGAACATACGTGTGTAGGTACTTATCCATGAAGTAGGATGTGTTGTGCATGAAAGAAAGGATCTTATATATATGCTTATATATAGCTCTAACATGTTTGAATAGTCATGTTACTAATGGTGTGCCTTGAGAATGGAACAGGAATGCAGATACGTAAGTATTGGGCTTACAAAGATTGGATGCTTGGTGTAAAAAATGAACTCAAAAGAATATTATATCGGAGTTGTATAAAATGATATATTGCTAAGTGGTTATGTATATTTTTTATGTCTTTATACTAATGAATATGATGTCACCAATTATTAACGTGTCGGGTGACCGCAGGTTAGTCGGATATTATGACGGACTAGTGATCGAGGGTCGAGTTAAGATCAAGGATTGTACGGGGATGTGATCACATGTTGGAAACCATTTGTAATGTAATTTTCTTGATTAGGTATAAATAATGTAAAATATTTATATTAAGTTGATTCGAATGGTTTATTAATAAGTTGTATGATTGTCAAGAAAATAATTTTTCTAAGGCTCTTTTTCCGCTGCGTCATTTTTAAGTTATTACTTGTTAGGGTGTTTCAACAATGTAGGTTACCCTTTATTAAAAGCTACATCCGCCCCTGCCTGTCAAATTGATAAGGTTAGAAAACAATCGTAGGATAGGTTATATGCTTTCAAAATTCTACTCAATGAAATAATAATTTAACAAAAGTAGAAAGAAAAAGGGGATGAATCCAACTTTTTTTTTTTTAAATAGTAAGTAAAACATAAAATTTAACAAATTTTACACAATTTTTTTTTTTTGAACGGAAAAACACTTTATATATATATATATATATATAGGGTAGGGATCCTAAGAGAAGTCCACCCTATTTGAGAAACTTGAGAAACAATCTGGACCACACATTTTCCCTAAGCAAAAAATGCAAAAAAATGTGAAAAAAATGCAAATATTTTTTTTTTTTTGTAAAAATCGCAGCTTTTTCTTTAAGGATTAATTTTTTTATTTTTTATTTTTTGGATTTATACACATGTGTATATTGTTAATTTTTTAACTATACATATATGTATATTGTCAATTATACATATATGTATATACATGTTTAAAATTGAAAAAATATGTGTTATAAATCCTAAACCTTATACCATAAACACTAAAGCTAAACCTTAATGCTAAACCCTAAACCCTAAAGCTAAACCCTAAAGCTAAACCCTAATGCTAAACCCTAAAGCTAAAACTAAACCCTAAAGCTAAACCCTTAATGCTAAACCCTAATGCAAACCCTAAAGATAAAGCTAAACCCAAAAGTTAAAGCTAAACCCTAATGCTAAACCCAAAAGCTAAACCCTAATGCTAAACCCTAAATACTATTACTAAACGCTAATGCTAAACCCTAAAGCTAAACCCTAAACCATAAAGCTAAACCCTAAACTCTAATGCTAAACCCTAAACTCTAATGCTAAACCCTAAATACTAATGCTAAACCCTAAATAACACTTATTTTTCAACTTTAAACATGTATATACATATATGTATAATTGACAATATACATATATGTATAGTTAGAAGATTAACAATATACACATATGTATAAATAAATAAAAAATTTAAAAATAAATTTTTTTTAAAAAAAATAAAAAATTAAATCCTTAAAGAAAAAGCTGAGATTTTTCAAAAAAAAAAAAAATATTTGCATTTTTTTTACATTTTTTTGCTTAGGGAAAATGTGTGGTCCAGAATGCTTCTCAAGTTTCTCAAATAGCCTACTACTTCTCACATGATCCTTATCCTATATATATATATATATATATATATATAAAGAGCCAGCAAGAAGCTGGGAAACAAACTACAAACCCGAAAAAAAACAAAACGAAAACACACGCACAAGGAAACTAAAAAATTACATAGAATGCAAAATGTTAAAGTCCAACCATTTCCCCCATTTCAACGACTTGAGCTTCGACCGATTAGAGACCCACAAAAAAGCGTCTTCTTTGATCAAATCCACCGTCAAAGAAATCGGAATAAACTTATCGTCAAAAGCTTTCGAGTTTCTAGCATACCATATTCTCCATACCGTGGCCAAGGCAATGGTGAGAACAGCTTTCTTCCACATCGCATCACCCGGCTGAGACTTTATGTAATCAAGAACCTCAGCAAGGCTGTGGACGTTGACTGGGTAAGGAACCCGCGTCCAGGTGAATATACTCCACCAAATGCACTTTGCCCACAAACAAGACACAAAAATATGCGATGGGTCTTCATCACATAAACCGCAACGAGGACAAGAGACATCTAAAAGCTGGATTCCTCTATGAAGCAGCCCCAATCTTGACGCAATTTTTCCGAGGAGAGCTCTCCACAGGAGAACGTTAGCCTTCGGAGGAGCCCAGGAGTTCCACACATAAACAATCGGTTCGATGAACCCACCGTTGCAGGCCTCCTCAATCTCAAATCTGACCTGTTTGACCGAGAAAGATCCATTGGGATCGTTAAGCCATTTCCATCGGTCCCCATATTGAACCAGCTTTTCTTTGATAATAATACCATCTTTAGCTAGATCCGTTTCAATAGAGATGATATCCTTCCATACCCCCGGTATCGATTTTTTAAGAGGGATGAAGGATAGGGAATTGGATGGGTCATTAGAATGATGAATCGCTCGAATAACTTCAGCCCACAAAAGGTTCGGATACTCTTTGAACCTCCACCACCATTTCGAAAGCATCGCTTTATTGAAACCAGAAATGCCACCAAGACCCATACCTCCCAATTTCTTTGACTTAATCAAGAAGTCCCAACGTATCCATCTCATTTTATGACCCGTAACCGATCTTCCCCAAATAAAATCTCTCCTAATTTTCTCGAGTTTATTAACAATACACTTCGGGGCAGCAAACAACGATAGATAATAGGACGAAAGGCTTCCTAGAACCAACTAAGCGAGTGTCATTCGTCCTAAAAAGGAGAGATATTTAGCCTTCCATTTAGATCATTTTGAAGAGAACTTATCAATAACCGGTTGTCAAAACTTTGCCCCTTTCATATTTACACCAACAGGCATCCCCAAATACGTAAACGGAAGGGCTCCGATATCACAATTAGCCATTGCCGCAAAATCAGCCACTTCGGCTGCCGAAGTCCCAATCCCGTATAACTTGCTATTTTCCGATTCACTTTAAGACCTGACACAAGGTTGAGCCACCTCAGCATACGATTAAGAGCCAAAATATTATTTTCTGACCAATCTCCAATAAAGACCACATCATCGGCAAAGCACAAGTGAGAAATTAACGGGCCATTATTAGGAAGCTTGCATCCCTGAAAAAGGCCCAAATCACAGGCTCTATTCATAAACAAACTAATAATTTCCATAGCGATGACGAACAGGAAAGGCGAAAGGGGGTCGCCTTGTCTAAGGCCTCTCCTAAATTTAAACTCTTTAGTAGGCGAACCATTAACTAGGATAGAACCCCAAGCTGATTGAAGACATCCCTTAATCTAAATCACCCAAGCCGGCGGAAAACCCATTTTATCCATCATACGATACAGAAATTTCCAATTGATTGTGTCATATGCTTTTTGAAAGTCCACTTTAAAAACGAGAAGCTTCCTTTTAGACTTTTTAGCCCAAGCTACAATTTCGTTGAGAATAAGCGGACTGTCGATAATGTTTCGCCCTCCCACAAAGGTTGACTTAGTAGGAGCGGTGATCTCATTCATTATTGGCTTTAATCTATTTGCCAAAACCTTAGCAAGAATTTTGTATAACGAACCCACAAGCGAAATCGGACCGAAGTTAGCTAACTCCTGAGGGTCTTTTATTTTTGGGACTAAGGCTATGAAAGAAGAGTTACAGCCTCCACTTAACGTACCATTGTAACACCTCGAAAATTCACGTCCTATAATGTATTGACACGTGTCATAAGCTTGAACGTGAGAAAGTATACTTTAGAGGGACTAAAGTTGACAAACATAGAAAGTATGTGAAAATAAGGGTTCAAAATGTCAACAATGGATAAATATACTTTACAATAACCCTATATGATGTTTATACCCTTAGACGAATAAATCATGGATCATACGAAGCTAAAAGTGAGAGATTACAAACGACAGGGGTTAAATGTGTCAACATGTTTAAGTTATGCCACTGAGTGACCTTTTGACAAACCCGAAGCTTTGTAACGATTAATTATACTCACTAGAATGCACGATATAAATTTCATAAAGTTTCGTTATCGTATGAGAAAGTTACGATCAAATTCGTATGCGAGGGGTTAAAGCGTTAACATTGAAAGTTATGACTTTGCGGGTTAACCAGAAGTGTCCAGGGACTTGGTAAAGTGGGTACAAGTCCTAAAGACATTGTAGGTAAATAAGAAGGGGTCAAATTGCAATATATAAAGGTTACTTGACCTTTCGGAAGGGCCAAAAGTCATTTATGCAAGAAATAGAAATTTTGGAGGCTAACCAGAAGCCTTGCGCACCGCAAGGGTCAATCCTTACGGTGCGCAAGCAGTGCCCAGCGACTGAAAACTGGCTGTTGCCTGTTTAAACGCATTTTTTCGACTTTTGAACGATTTTCCTCATCTCCCTTGGCCCCTAAACACTCCCTAAACATCTAGGACACCTGTAGGAATGTTGTGGTTAGTGCTAGACTTACTTGTCAACATCTTATGGTGAATTTATCACTATATAAGGCCTTCAATGTTTGCAACTTTCTTGCATTCATTCCACCTGCTTTCTTGGAAGACTTCTGGAGCTCAAGACCTCATTCTAAGCTTCCCTAGTCGTGCATTAGGACCTTGGTAAGTTCCTTAACCTTCCCTAATCATGTTTTATTTAGTTATAAGCTTAAAAGTCAAACCGTCGTAAATACGGTTTGACTTATCGATAAATCACTATTGATTCAGTGTTTAGCCAAATCAAAGGTAGTTATAAGTTGGTAATTATGTGGGCCTTAAACCCTTAAAAGGGCATCCACTGATTCCCATCCTAACTAGGTTATTTGTCGAGTCAAAGATGATTAGAAAAAGTCAACAGAAATGTAATCTTTCGTTTAACGCATAATTAACGATGTAAAAGGCGTGTAACCTATGTTATCATTCATATAACTTGATAATAAGCATAAGAACTTGTCTAAGCTTATTTGATTCGACAACTTTCTGTTTTGAACCGATTCGGAACCGAAAGTCGCAAAGCTTTGACTTTTGCTTTGACTTCAGTTCTGACCCTCTTTAGTATGATTTGGAAATGCCTTAGAGCTTCCTTAGGACCAGGCTACATGTTAGCATAACCCTCTATGGTTGGTTCATTGATTGACCCATTCGTTTACGCGTTTCCGTTAATTGCTCATATGTTGACCATTATGCCCTTATTACCATAAAACGTGATTTTTGGAAAAGTAAAAGAGTAGAAACCTTAAATACTGATATATAAACTTGTAACCAAAATTTGATATTAGTTGGAGGTGTAGATTGAAAGTTATGCTCATTAGCGTAAATTGAAGGCTTTATGTTAATTAAACGGCGTAATTAGCGTATAGCCTACTTAAGCCTACTTTTTGATATCAAACTTATTACTCACTGATTTAATATGTTATTTTGGGATTTTTGAAGATTTTTAATTAATTTTAGGCTGAGCATAGCTTAGAGTCGTAGGCTTAATCCGGTAATTGTCGGTTCTGCCCTTACGGGCTATAAAATGAGTTTTACATATCTAAACGACTCCAAACCTTTTGCTACTAATTACATATGTTAAATAAATTATTTTAGGCCTCCTGGAATAATAAAAATATCAGCTTTATGTATTGAACCCGTAAACGGCTCCTAATCGCCTTATTAAGCGTTTTTAGCGCATAATATGTACTAAGACTATTTTTAACATACAAGGGTGATACCTACTGATGTTTTAGTTAAATTATAATATTTTAACAGTAAGCAAATGTTGATTAACTCAGACTTCAGTTTTGAGCTTTTCGGCTTATGTGAAATTACCAAAATGCCCCTACGGTGCATAGTTTGGTTATAATTGATAAATTTCACATATATACTTTACCCTACTGTTATAACTTATTAAATTGAGTATTTTTACTGATTACATCAGACCCGTAACTCAGATTAATACTTAAACTCTTTTATAACCTTTTAAATGACCAAACTACCCCTACGGGGCCTAGTTTGTGTTTAAATACGTTTCGGGCATAATGAAAGACATCTTACTGATGTCACAACCTATTTGGAGCATAAATTAACTTAGGAAACCTGTATATAGCTCTCATAGATACCCGTCACGCTTATTACGCGTTCGGTTCGGTTTATGTAACAAGTTTACATAAATTAGCCAAAACGGGTCAAACCTTATCGATTTTATCTCAAAATCCAGAATGTGTTTGTAATACCCATATTAAGCAAGTCTCTGAACTTGTCGGGTCTAAAACACATTCTATTCCGGTCTTCGCTTAATCATGCGTTTGAACTGTATATTTCCTTAAAACTAACCGGTCTAAGTTTAGGCTTAATTAAAGACCCGTTAGTATTCTAATTGGTTATTTATACCATCATTCCAGACTAGAGCCTTCCGGTAAATTGTACCTACGCTTACTTAAGTGAATACGGCTGAGTTATTATAATTCTTGCTATTTAAGACAGGAGCTAGCTCAGGTAAATACTCTTAACTTATTTTCCCTTATACGGGCTTGGGGTACGGTATTATAAAAATACCGATTGGTCGGGTGTAGAAACCTTTTAATCGGAGATGATTAAATTGCATAATCCCGTTTTAATTTGTATTGTTTGATAACAAATAACATTGGGGGTTAATGACCGTGTCCTGGATATCCTTGGCTCATTTTAAAAAGTGAATGGCCACGACATAAGCACAAGGTGTAGACATAACACCTCCTGTTGCATATGTATAACATTGGGGGTTAATGACCGTGTCCTGGATATCCTTGGCTCATTTTAAAAAGTGAATGGCCACGACGTAAGCACAAGGTGTAGACATAACACTTCCTGTTGCATATGTATAACATATACTCACTCGTAAGGGTATCTTCTTGTGAGATCATATTTGTGGTGTGTCGATTAATCTAGACCGGCTTGTATTGTATAATCACCGGCCCTAAATGTTGGACAAACATGTAAATCGGATACAAGATTTTTATTAATAAGATTTTCCCAAGTTATAAAAGATTAATTTTGCCTCTGTGCATTTTAATCAATGTGTCAAGATATTTTGTGCCTGGTGCATCTAAATCAATTTTCTTAAACTCTTTCCAAATGAGTTGGTTGAGTGTATTTACCAGTGTAAACTGACGTATTTTCCAAAAAGGTTAAGTGACAGGTACTGAACGAAATTGGCTGGAAGCTCAGGGCGTTAATAAGGAATCTTACAAGTTCTAGATGCCTGAAGTCTGTTGAATAGTTTATCTTTTATTTGATCATCCTGTGGATTCTTTACTTTCCGTTGTAATACTTGATATTACTTTATATTCGGAATGTAATATAATTTATCTTTTGCTTCCGCTGTGCATTTATATATTGTGTTGTTTGACTATGATGTTGCCAACCACGTCACGATACTCCCCACCGGGCCCACCGGTGACACGTGGAAATCGGGGTGTGACAACCATTCTGAAAGAAATCATTAAAAAAACCATGAAGAGGGGTTTGAATTTTTCCCAAAACACTTTAAAAATTTTCAGGGAAAAACCATCCGGGCCCGGAGCTTTCCCGCCATCGCAACTTTTAATCGCCATTAAGACTTCCTTTTCAGAGAACCTTTCGCATAGGCTGCCTTTGAAGTAGTCAGGAATAAACGGAAGGCCGAGACTAGAGAAGTCCGGTCTTCTTCTAATAGGTTCTGAGAACTGAGATTTAAACCACTTCTTAATTTCTTCTTTTAAAGTCGAAGGATCCGTGATGAAACTTCCTTCAAACGTTAACCCATTAATCCTGTTTCTTGAAGCATTAATCGCGACCATCCTGTGAAAATACGCACTATTTCGTCCCCGAATTTCGTCCAATTGACTCTAGCCTTTTGTTGGATGTCCGAAACAAGAGAAGACTTAAGTTTGTCAACTTTCACACGAAGTTCAGCTCTGGTCATTTTTTCTTCATCCGATAAGGTGCTATTAGTAGCTTTCTGCTCAATAGTATCAACCGACTCCTCCAGCAAAGAAATATCCCTCTGCCGATCAGAGGAAACCTGATTTCTCCAGATTTTTATGTTGGCCTTAATAATTTTAAGAGTATTGAGCATGACAACATCCGAGAAAGCCCCAAGCCCACCCTGACCAGCCTTATCAGCAACCGAATCAATAGCATTGACCACAATCTCCGACAACTTCTGATCACCAATCCAAGAGTTAAAAAACTTAAATCGAATGGGACCAAAATCCAAAATGGAACAAGACAGAGAGATCAGACAAAGGTCCGAGAAGCCTCTTTTGTGAACTTCGGCTAGAGCATTGGGCCAGGAGCTTAGAAATAGATCGTTCACTAAGAACCTATCTAATTTACTAAGCTTCACATCTCTATGACCAGAAATGAAAGTAAAATTTCCTCCACACATAGAATATTCAAAAAGGCCAGCATTCGAAATAAAACCATTAAAGGCATCTGAGGAACCACGATCAAAGCTGGAGTTCACTCGTTCGTCAACAGATCTGACTTCGTTGAAATCTCCCAAGAGAATCCAAGCACCATCGAATTGGTTAATAAGATATGCCAGCTCAGACCAGAACACTCTTCAACTGGACGGGTCATTTGGCGCGTGCAGATTGACGACGTTTAATTTGACATTCACACCCACCAACTGACCTGAAACGAAAAGAAATTTAGGGTTTTTAATGACCTGATCCGCCTGAAAGATGACTGGATTCCATAGAGAGACCAAGCCCCCTGATCTTCCGATAGAGTCCACCGAGACAGCACACATCGGAGAAGAATCCCAGAACCGCCGCATAACCAGCTCCGATAAACCCGATTGGTGAGATTCCTGCAACCCAATAAACTCCGCTTTAACCTTTCTCTTGATATCACGGATCCACGGCCCTTTCCGAGGGTCCAACACCCCATTTAGATTGACAGAGAGAAAATTCATTGATTCCTTTGTGTTTCCATTTCCCCACAAATCAACTTTTTCACATGGTTATCAAACCTATCAACTGCAATCCCCAACTTAGCCCCAAAATCCATGGTGAGGGCCGCTTCTTCATCCACATTAGCTTGGGATTGCCCCTCTTCCGTCACCGGCTCCATTACATCTGCTTGAACATCGTCAGGCGAGACATGGGTATTAGCCCTTCTTTCTTCAATCTCCATTCTAAAGATGTCTTCCAAATTGAAAGGGTCCGAATCGTTAACAGAATCAAGATTCTGATTGAGGTCAGGTATATTGAGAGATTGGGCCTTATCCTTGGGCTTTTTAAATTGAGAAGGACGCAAGGTGATGTAGCTAGGCCTACCATCATCACAATGCTCCTTATCTGGGTCCAACCTAGAAACTGACCCCACCTCTTCTCTCTCATCTTGAATATGAGAAAGCGGCTAATTGTGGGTCCCCATGTGATGCATGCTTCCAGCAATATTGGGAGACGAGTGGACAACATTATTTCCCATGCACGAGATAGGCGAACCGGCCGAAAAACCTTTCGATTTCCCACTCGACTGAGAAGGGGACTTTTCGAATTCTGAAGACCAAGCCGGAGTAGCACGAGAAGCCGGAGTAGCAGGAACTGACTCTGTATCTGACGAATTAAGAAAATCCGGCACCCATTGCCCCGGAATTTCCTCAACCCAAACATTGATAATATGATTGTTCCAAGAAAGCGAAACCTCCAAAGAGAATCTCTTGCCAGAGTTAACCAGAATTGCCAATCTATCTTCCGCCAAATTCCCATCCGAAGCCTCCACCTCAGATTGAACTAGTAACCTCCCAAACCGTTCGCCGATCTTGTTGAAAACTTGACGATCCCACAGGGAAAGAGGGACACCCAAGATTTTGATCCAAGCAATTCTTTCGAATAACGGGGGAATCCCATCCCAGATGTACAGCCTCGAGAACCACTTCTCCCATTGTTCTACTTTGTTTATGCGAAAGTCTTCAGCTTCCTCCGCAAGTTTGAAGCACAATAACACTTTTAGACCACCCAAATACCTCAGTTCCAACCCATCATCCATAATGCCCGACAGGTGGTTTCTTAAGTCATTGAGAATATCTATATCTTTTGTTTCGCCGATGAGAGATCTGCCATGCCATTTTTTCTTCGTATCCGTGATCATGGGGGGAAGATCAACCTTAATGATGGAATTAGCCTGACTGTTGGGATTCACTACAGCACTATGGTAGTGTTTGGTATGAAGGAATGGAAGGTGGAATGGAATGGATGATTACGAGGGAATGAAGAAAAGGGTGTTTGGTTGCTCAATGGAATGGAATCACCCATTCCAAAAGGCATTCCATTCCCTCAAAATCATTCCTTCCACCCCCCATGTTTTTTTCCCATTCCTTCCCCTCTTGTACCATTCATCAACACCAAAACCCACCACCTTCGCCACAACCCACCACCACCACCACCCACCACCTACGCCATCGCCGCCACCTGCTACCAACTCACCCCGACAGCCACCGTCGCCGCCGCCACCCACTCGCCACCGTTATCAGCACAGCCGCGACCAACCGCCAACGCCACTCGCTGCCGCCGCCCACCACCACAACTACCACCACCGCCACCACCAACCGCCGCCGCCGCCCACCGCCACCTCTGCTGCCACCCACTACCAACGGCCACCTTGCCGCCACCACCACTCGTCGTCACCGCCGCACCGCCACTCGCCACTCGCCGCCACCACCACCCATCGCCGCCGTCGACACCCACCACCGCCACCTATAACCACCCACAATCACTACCACCGACCACCACCACCACTCACTGCTGATTTTATTACTCCGTTTTGCTTGCCTACCGAACAATACACAATAATAATTCATTCCATCCACACATGGTAACCAAACAAGACATGGAATGGTAATGATACATTGCATTCCCTTGTCCATTCCATTACCTCGTTCATTCCATTCCTTCGTCCATTCCATTACCCCATACCAAACAGACCCTATATGGGTCTGTTTGACATGGGGTAATGGAATGGACGAAGGAATGGAATGGACGAGGTAATGGAATGGACGAGGGAATGCAATGGATCATTACCATTCCATATCTTGTTTGGTTACCATGTGAATGGAATGAATTATTATTTTGTATTGTTCGGTAGGCAAGAAAAACGGAGTAATAAAATTAGCGGTGAGTGATGGTGGTGGTCAGTGGTAGTGATTGTGGGTGGTTATAGGTGGCGGTGGTGGGTGTCGAAGGCGGTGATGGGTGGTGGTGGTGGCGAGTGGCGGTGCGGCGGTGATGACAGTGGTGGTGGCGACAAGGTGGCCGTTGGTGGTGGGTGGCAGCAAAGGTGGCAGTTGGTGGCGGCGGTGGCGGTGGTGGTGGCGGTGGCGTCGACGATGGTGGTGGGTGGCGGCGGTGAGTCGCGTTGGCGGTTGGTCGCAGCTGTGGGTGATAACGGTGGCGAGTGGGTGGCGGCGGTGGCGACGGTGGCAGTGGTTGTCGAGGTGAGGTGGTGGCGAGTGGCGGTGATGGCTTCGGTGGTGGGTGGTGGTGGTAGTGGTGGTGGGTTGTGGCGAAGGTCGTGGATTGTGGTGTTGTTGTTGAATGGTGCAAGAGGGGATGGAATTGAAAAAAACATGGGGGGTGGAAGGAATGATTTTGAGGGAATGGAATGCCTTTTGGAATGGGTGATTCCATTCCATTGACCAACCAAACACTCTTTTCTTCATTCCCTCGTAATCACTCATTCCATTCCACCTCTCATTCCTGCATACCAAACACTATCTATATGTTTTCTTAGGTACCTGGTTATCCAAGATCGGCCCCTGAGGTCTCCCATTCTTCGTAACCTGCACCGGTTTCACTAATTATAATACACACACTTTAAGATTGATTTTTTTAAATATGTTATTATTTATTGCCTTGTCGGAGAAAATAAACCATCTCGACTATAAAATCTGCGGTGCGACAAAACGTCACGTGAAAAATCTTAGCAATTTTTGGATATGACAAAATCATTAAAATCAACTTTTTAGTCTAAGCATTTTTTGTAAAACTTTAAACATTACATGTTACGGATACTTTGATGGATAGTGGTGTACGAGGCTCTGGCGAAGCTTGAGATTTCCGACCGGGGGCGGAAGTCACCGGATCTAAAATTTCTATAAAACCGGGTGGTCGAAAACGTATGTACCAAAAAATTTCTATACGAAAACTACATACTCTCTACTACTAAGCGAAAAGTTCGGGGGGTTGGTCGCCCCCTCCCACCCCTTAAAAGCTTCGCCCATCATACGAGGAGTAGAGTTGATGCCAACAATGGGGTCGGGGAGTGATTCACACATCTAGATATGTGTAGTGGGTGTTACCACACTATCACATCATCACATGGGTCACTATACATCATTACGTGGTAGTTAGATTACATGGAGTGATGGGCAAAGGCAAGGGTGCAAAGCCCTGCACATAGATGTCACTTAGACGTTGGGGGTTTTGTCCTCCACATCACAAAAAGGAAGGGGTGGTGTTTTGGGCAAAGGAGCAAGGGCAAAACAAGTTGGGCATGTTGAAGAAGAGGGGCAACGCCGTGGAGATGTTGGAATCAAGAGGGGACAACGCCCATCACAAAAGGTGGCGGGGTGGTGTGGGTGGCTTGGAGGGGCTTGCCCTCCCCTCTCCACGCCCCCACTCCGTGGAGTCTTAGTGAGGGGCGCCACTGAATGGGGCGGTGCCCTAGTAATGGTTGTGTGTGTGTGAGAGAGAGAGATAACTTTTTTCATAAATTGCAATCACAAATCTAATTTGTTCACATAGAGTCAACTGTGTAAGGTACCAAATAAGAACACATCACGCATCTTACCGCATTAGCCGTGTCACATGCGCATCATGAAATCGCATTCAACTACAACGATACGTTTCCATCACCACATCAAGCGCATTATGTATGCATGTTGCACGTAGAGAAGGGGTCATCGTTGCTGGTGATTTTAGTATCCTCAAGTCATTTTAGTTATATGAATTTACCCGAGACCAAAGTAAAATCTATGTACATTTTTTTATACACATTATAAGTGTTCAAGACTATTTTGATTTTTGGCACCAACGAACCCGATGATTGAAGGGGGTGAAGCCACAAGACCAAGGCTTCAAGGGCAGTGCCTCTTGCTTGGGTCTGGAGTCTACCCTGGTGGGGTCCAAGCCTCCAAGGGGTTGAGCCTTGGTTTGCTTGGTTTGTAAGTGATAACTAAGTAGCAGTAGGAATTGATCATCGGTGAGGGAGGTTCAACAACAGCAACTGTGATCAGTAACAAATATGCCATATGTAGTAACTACGATAAGTAGTAACTTGTGCTATCATAGCACTAAGGGTGAGAGGGCACTCCCCTATTAGGGGAGTCCCCTCTCTTACGCACACCCAATTACGTTATGCCACGTCAACTCCCCTCTTAAACTCCCCTCACACCCTAATTTGATGGTGGCACTCCCCTCTTAGGGGAC
The DNA here is from genome assembly GCA_030545235.1 of Helianthus tuberosus. Taxonomy (NCBI): domain Eukaryota; kingdom Viridiplantae; phylum Streptophyta; class Magnoliopsida; order Asterales; family Asteraceae; genus Helianthus; species Helianthus tuberosus. The sequence continues at coordinate 65,070,480 of CM060407.1, read as the reverse complement.
TTGGTTTTTTAATTTTTTTTTGTTTTTTTATTTGTTGTAATTATGCATGTTTATAAAAAAATATTAATAAAAATTAAATAAAATTTAACAAAAGACATTTCAAAGTAGAAAATAAAAATAAAAATAAAAATTAAATTCAAACTAGAAAATTAAAATTACATTCAAACTAGAAAATAAAAATTACATTAAAACTAGCAAATAAAAATTTTAGAAATCGCACGGCCACCCGTACTTGTTAGCGATGTCGCGTTTTCGGGCGAGGATGAACGGCAACATATTTGGCGGAGCATCGTCGTGCGGCTTGATGAATGTTTCCATATCTCGATCGTAATTGTAGTTTTTCATCGTCTCGCGTTGTTCCGATATGAGCTCGAGAGCCTGCGACTCTCTTTTCTTCCTCAATTCAATCGCCTCCAATTCAATCGCGTGCTTCTTTTCTTTCATGGCGGTGTACACTTTGAATTGTTCCGCCAACTCGGCCGAGCTTCCCTCGGACGATGTCGCTTGACGCTTGTCTCGCCGTTGTGTTCTTAGTGGCGAGGGGTCTTCGTTCATATCGGGTATGGAAGGGTCCACCTCAACGGGCTTTCTTTTATGTCCCGAACCTTCCCCTTCCTCACCCAACAATGGGACTTGGGCCCATTTGTCGTGTTTTCGAACGACCTCCCATGCCTCGACATGTTGAAAACCGTTCGGATGTTTTTCTTTAAAGTCCTTTAAAGCGACTTTCATCACGTGGAGATCGCTACACCCGCTTCCTCGTGTGCGATCCTGCATATTATAAAATAACAATTGTTAAAAAATATATTTTTTTACATATTAGTAAACAAAATTAAAAAATATACAACGTTAAAAAATATAATTTTTACCGCTTGTTGGTATAGGCCGTTGAACAAGTTTATTTTCGTCATCATCGGGCCCCATTTAGACCGTACTTGATGCACGGTCCGGTTACTTCCACCAACGGTGGCGTTAAAATGATCTAAAATCTTACGCCAAAAACTATCGCGGTTTTGTTGATTGCCCTTCTTTTTGTTGGTAGAGCAATGTACCCACGCCTTCGCCAACGCCTCTTATTGGACCTTTGTCCATTTTTGGCTCTCCATTTTTCCCGTTTTATCCCGAGCGTCATCTTCTTCGTTGCCCAAATTTTGAGTTTCGGGCACTACCTCCTCGTCCTCGTCGTCGTAAATAGGTAGAGGACGTTCAACATTTCCTCGTGTAGATGGAACTTGTGGGGAACGAAAACCATATGGGTCGAAGGCGGGGGATTGAGGTGGATCCATTGATAACAAATTTTGAAAATAGCCGAAATTGGGTTGAAGGTTGGTTGCTTGGGTGTTGTAAAAGGAGGGGTGTGAAGGTTGTTGGAAAAAAAACGGGGGTTGTGAAGTATATCCGAAAGGGGGTTGTGATTGTGCACTTGCACCGCTCGAACCACCACGAGACGGTTGCTTGCCCCGTCCCTTAGTTTTTTTCTTGGCTTCGCGGGGTTGGTTCTCCATTGCTCGGTTTGAAGTGGGTGTGGTTTGAGAGTATAAAAAATTAGTGAAGTGGGTGTGGTGTGGTTTGAGAGTATAAAAAATTAGTGAAGTGGGTGTGGTTTGAGAGTAAAAAATTAGTGGTGGGTGTGGTTATTTATATTTGTTTAAAAAGTGATTTTTTTTTTAAATTTGACCGTTTAAAAATAGCCGTTCCTCAAAAATTGTGCCAATTCAACGCGGTGAACAAGTGCCGAATCCCCTCCCCGAATCGGGTCCCCGCGGTGATGGCGGCGGTGTTCCCGATCGGGGAATGGGGTCACCGAACCCTCTCCCCGAGAGTGCCCCGGATACCCTAACTACCAACCATTTTAACCATCATCTGACACACTTTTTTAAAAGCATCATTTCATTTCAACTAAATGTTATGATAGTTCCCTAACTATAAAACGAGATTCTTTGGTTTAATTTTGGTATGCATATTCATATCATATCAGAATACACATACTCGTTCTTGTGCTCTTTTTGAATTATTTGACTACGGATTTTGAGACTACCATCAAAAGACTTTGATCTAAGAGTGATTATACACAATTTAGAGAGATCGATATCCAAGCTATTCCAAACTACAAAATCTACAAACGTTGGTGGCAAAGGAGGAATCCGACACCACCGTGGAGTTATAATATAATCAAATTTAATTTTCGGAAGTACTCATAAAGCGTGTAAAGTAACATGAGTTTTCAAAATATGTCTATTATTAAACTTACAGTAACTAGTCACATGTTTACTTCGGACCATGTTTGGTGACGACATATTCAATGTTCATCTGCATTGGTAACAATTTAAACAATTAATCACTCTAGCTCAAATGAAACTATTTTGTAATTAGTGTCTTAAACTTGGTTTTATATATTTAGCTCAAGAATAACGGGGTGAATAAAAGGAGAAACGGGTTCAGGAGAAAACGACAAAAAGTGTGAGAACGCATCCTGGCCAAACACGTGGCGCGGGGCATGATCAGGGTCCGAGGGGTTTTTTTTGTCTTTTTAGTATTCTTCTCCTTTCACGATTTTGGCATTTGACATGCTGCTTTATTTTTTGCGTGCAAGATAATTATGGCGTTATCTAGAATTATTAATTATTTGGCGTTTTACTGTTTTTCTCAGATTTCTTCTCGTTGAATTAATTCTTTTTGTGTGACATAGTTAATTTTTTAGCGTTATGGCTTTTTCCATGTCATTTTTGGCGTTTTGTATCTTTTTGTTAATAATTGATTACCATAGATTAATATTTTATAAAATTACAATAACACGAAATCAAAATAAACTAATAGTCTTCCGTAGGTGGGATTACATCAGAGATGTACCCATCGCTTTGTTCATCACTTTCTTCAGATTCTTCATCATCAAATTTCATTTTTGCGTATAACGCTATTAGCTCGTCTCTTCTTTGCTGTCAAATTTCATTTTTGCGTATAACGCTATTAGTTCGTCTCTTCTTTGTTGCAGCCTATTCTTGAATATCACTGCATCCTTGGATTTTAGATTGTTTGAAGGTGCAAAATCACAAAGTTGTTCAATGATATATAGCAACCCTGTCTTCAACATTTCTTCTATTGGCCTTGAATATTGCACCCCGTTTCTGTAAGTCACTTCAAGTGTTCATTCTTCCTCATGCAATACCCAACTGCTAAGTTTTTGTATAGGAGTGTCGTCAATATCATCATCATCTTCATTATCTTCTGCCGAAAATTTTCTCTTCAGTCTTTTTATTACAGTTCTGGTTCTTTCACAATCGTTGTCCATTGGAACCCCAAGGGCCAGGATATCATTCTGAACTTTTTCATTCATTCCAAGCATGGCTTTGATTGTCCTTACCTTTACCCTTCTCCTATCAGAGAACTTTATTATGAATCGTTTCTCTTTCCTTTCAAACCTCCATGCAATAACCTTAGGCATTTCTAGATTTTTTGGCGTTTTAGACAATATGTGGCGTTTTAGTCAAAAATTTTGGTGTGTTTGAGCTTGTGTTCTCATGGTCTTATTTTATATTGACTTTTTTTTCCGCGTATGACAGGTAATTATGGCGTTTTGAAAAAGATAAATAAATATAATAAATGTTAGTAATTATGTTTTCCGTCGTTTCATTTTACTGTTTTTTTGCAGCTTACCGTGTTTTGTTTTCAGACTCAACTGTTTTTATGGTGTAACACATCAAATCTTGACGGCTGTAAATATGGCGTTTTGTTTTCCAATGGCGGTTAGATAACGATTGGACTTCTATTGTTTTATATTCTTTGCACATTGTTTCACGCTTTTTTTTTTATAATAGTAGTTGTTCAAAGTAATTTTATTATAGTTTGTTAGTTTTTTGGGGGCGTTTTTATGGCATGATGGCGTTTTACAAGCATTTGCTCATTTTGACGTTTTATTATATTTTTCATTATAGCATTAATATTCTTTTGTTGTTTATTAACTGAAATTACAAAACAAACAACAGATAAAGAAAATTAAAAAAAAAACAAAGTAGAAGCAATTTATGATTTTAAATATTCAGTGTCATCTGTCTCTTTTTTCTTTTGAAACTACAAGAAATGTGACAAATAAATGGCGTTTTGGGTTTGGCGTTGTTTAATTTTTTTTGTTCATGTGTTGAAGTGTCTTTGTGGATGTTGGAGACATAGATCGACCCCGTGTGGGTGGATGCTATCTGCCTGTCGTCTTCATTATAATCATCGAGATCAAAGTAGCATTTACACTGGTATAGGTATCTTCTTATCATCCAAACCTTCTTCAGGAACAAAGATGACAGTATGACATATGGGTGTCATTAGTCCCTCATTTTTCAATTTTATCAATCTCATGCAACAAAATTTTACTACACTCACGTAACAAATCATTCAGCGAAGCTTCATGCAGAACATTTACTGAGTATCAAAGAAAAGATGTTTGTCATCGTTGTATTTTTTGACGTTTTACATTGAGTTGTATTTTTTTAGCTACCACTGTGTGTTTTTTTGTTGTGATAAACGGAAGGTGGTGAGACGTTTCTATTCATAGAATTCTTTTTGGCGCGTAGTTTAGGCGGGATGTTATTTTTATAACAAAAAATGTAATTAACATTTATCCGGATGTAAGCTTTGGCGTTATATATTATGGCGTTTCATATTTTGTGGCGTTTTTGTAGCCAAAGAGCTTAATAAAAACACAGAAAAAAGTACGCAGTGATAAAATTGGCGTTTTGTATTTATTTGACGTTTTATTTTTCAATGGCGTTTTATGTGAGGAATTGTGTTTTGCCCTTTTTACCCTTAATGAATGGCGTATAAGTAATAAAATTGGTGTTATTTACGAAAATGTCACCGCGCCAATCTAGTCCATAGATTGCTTTGAAAAAAAAAATTATATATAAAAACTAGCGATTTTTAATAAAAAAATTGTAAAAAAAAAATTGGTGTGTTTTTTAGGTTTTTTTTTTAGTTAGTTTTCGAGTTTTCGCAATAAAAGTGGTTTTCATTTGAACCATCACCTAAACGGGTAACATATTAAGTTTATAAAATTGAATGTGATGGGTTAACCCATTTATTAAAGTTTAAACAGTAATGTTTGAGTTGATCTATTTAATAAAATTGATTATACTATATGCCGACCCAAAACCTGATCTTGTCGATCACTTTTGTGTCATGTTCGTATCGTGTCATGAATTAGCCCACTGGATATCATCGAAAAATTGATAACCTTGTCCCTTAGGCTGGTGGGTGTGGGGGGGCGTCACCCCGCCACCTCAGCCTCCATAGCGCCCCCGAGGCTCCATCGTCCACACCGCCACAATTAAAGGGGGGGGGGGGGGGGGCGCCATCATCCTTCCGCCAGCATGTTAACGAGCAAAGTTGGAGATTTTCAAAGTTGATTGGCTTTAAAGGGGGCGCTATAGTGGTAAGGGGGCTTTATACCACACCCTACATGTTAAAGGAGTGGGCTTTAAAGCCCTTGTGTAACGGTGAGGTGGCGCTGAGGTGGCGTGATAAAGCCCCTAGCAACACCCTTCAGCCTTATGATACTAGAACGTGTCCTTAAGTACTATTTTTTTATATAATTTGATGCAATGCTTTTCCAAACCGTTAATCTATTGTCTTAGTGTATAAAAGTGCCCGTTTCAACATTATAATGATCTTTACACTTTTTTACTACCTATGAAGCAGGGACAGGTGAAAAAAAGTACAAACCGAAAAAAATAAAACTCAAATGCATGTGCAATTAATTTGAAAAGGGCATATTTGGCTGGATGAGTGGCAATGATGAATGATCACAAGATTATCCTATTAGGAAGTCTCGAGAAGTTGAAAAAGACGATTCAAGAAACCAAGGGTCCCAACACACGATAATAGTGCTTGTTGTACAACAACATTATATGGTGCCTAATTGCCTGATATGACTACACTTTTGATCAACTATATATAGGTGCTCGGTTTCTCATGGTCCCCTCCGCATAGACACGTGAATTCTCGTGCACATTGCACCCTCGGCCACTCAACGTCCTTGATAACGCCTATACCCCCAATCATTCGATCTACTTGGGTAGTTACTGACAACCTAGTCACTAGGTGTCCTGCTTGTGAAGGGTGGACCAAGTACGAAAAATAAAAACGAAGTATCAATGAAATAGAAGCCTTGTGGTCTAAACCGGTCCAGTTTTCTTTCATTGGAATGTAACGCCACGATTAATGTAGTGATTTGTCCGTTTTGTTCATAGGTCTTGGATTTTTGAAATGAGAATGTAGGAGTTTATCAAATTAAATCTAGTATGTTTCCCGTGCCTTGTGATGATAGATTTGATATTTGGATCTTGTTTCTAAGCCTCACATTTGAAAAACACCAAGGTAAACGGGTTATTTAGACTAGGTTCGACATGTTGGGGAATCTTTTGATCGCATGGAGTTCTTGACAATGGTTCAATCTGCAAAAATGAGAACACCGTTAGGCTCTCCACGAGAAGGAGAAGATGTGGGTTCTTCTCGTAACTTCCCTCCGACATGAGAATAAGTATCTTTTTAGTGAGTGTAAAGTGAGAGTAAGAGTATGGAAGGCATTCACCTAAAGGAGAAGTTTGGTATTTATAGCCGGGATGGTAAGAAGGTATTGAGGGAGATGTCGCTTCCAGGATGTCCCTTTTGTCTCCTTTGTGCTGGTCATTAGGGCAGCAGAGAAGGGTGTGTATTTGCGAAACGTCATTGGCCAGAGGTCGTCGTCAGGGTGTCCTTGTGGTCTCCTCTATGATAACTGTTAGTGGACACTGAGAAGAGCAGGAATCCACGGAATGTCATTGTCTAGACGTCACTATCAATGGTCCTTTTGATCTCTCCTGCGATAACCACCGGTGGAGATTAAGAAGGCAGTGATCCGCGGAACGTCATTGGTCAGATGTCACTGTCAGGGTGTCCATGTGGTCTCCTCTGTGATAATCATTAGTGGAGACTGAGAGAAGCAGGAATCCGCGGGATGTCATTGGTGAGATGTGCTTGTGGTCTCTCTTGTGATAACCGCTAGTTGAAATTAAGGAGGCGATGATCCACGCAACTTCATTGGCTAGAAATCGCTATCAGGATGACCTTTTTGTCTCCTATGTGTTGGTGTGTCCGACATGGTGTGTGGTCTCAGTGTAACGTTCCATATTTTTCATTCTTTTCCGTTTTTCATGTAATTCGTATTTTCTTTTCAATCCCTTGCAAATCGAGATTTGATCCTAACAGAAACCACCTTTTATATTATTTTGCCTAATTATTCTTGCATGATACGTAAACATTCACGAATACTCATTTTAATTCAAATCCGAACAACACAACGAGATTCTATTTTTCTTTGAAATATTATTTCATAAGTGTGATTATTATTTACATGCTTGCATACACATAAAATACCTTAAAACATGCTTGGCATTGAGTTTTTAGCATAAAATATCAAACCAAACAAGTTTAGGGACTAAAATGGAATTTTTGAAGGATCAGACGGTCCTTGTGGACCATATACATATCCCCTTGTGGTCCGCAAAGGGAGCCGCTACCAGTAGGTCACACTAGCTCGCGAAATTTGAACACTTCCCTCCTTTTAACTCCCAACCACATTCTTTAATACCTCAAAACCTAATCCCATTTTTAAATGTCATCCCCAAACACCTTCTAAACACTTTCACCACCTCCATATCTCTTTCTAACACTCTCTAATCTTCAAGATCTTCAACTTTGGGCAGAAAACTCTAAGTTCAAAACAGTGAGTTTTGGCTACTTTCTTGCACTTTCTTTCTTGTTTTTCTTCTTCCCTATACTTGGAAAACCTCTAGGAGTATTACCACTTATTTACCAAAGTAAACAAAGATGGTAAACCATCCTTTTTGAGGTCAAAGTTAGGATTGTTAGGATTCTTAGTAAACTTTTTATACTTGCTTGTCTTAACTTTGGTTTTGGAACTTTTACATACCAAACCAAGTCACCTACAAACTTTCATGTTGAAGGACTTGTGTTTAGGTTTAAATCCAGAAACTTTGGGGTTCATATGCCTCTATTTTACATGTTCTAAGTCTCAAAGTAACCTACAAACAACTATGTGAGTGCAACCACACCAAACCTTCAATCACACAATGTTGGAAGACTCGTGTTAAGGTGTAAACGGTGTTGTTGAGAACCTTGGTTCTACAACTAAACTTCAACCATACCTCACTTGGTTACTTAGAAAAATAGTTAGTTACTTATGCTTTTTCTTTACTTGAATTCATGACCATCCGAATTATCAACTATGTTGGCGATTTTGTGCAATGGTGAAATTCTTGAGGTTAGTGGATTGCCCTACCTCTAATGCTTGACTAATACTTGACTGTATACATATGATTCATATATAATATCATTCCAAAACCAAACCATGATATACACCAACCCATTATTGAATGTTATGTGTAAGGTGGAAAATATCCTATTCTTGGATTACTTATTTTGGACTTCTAATGGGTGTTAGCACTCATGAAAAACACATACTAGTAATAGTGTCCTTATAAGTGTCTAAATGGGATATGTTTATGTAATTTCATACTCATAATTTCTGATTTCCTTCTAATATCCAAATCCTTATATTCATATACCTTTGTTTACTATTTTAGGGTGACTTTGGTGTTCGATCCCCCAAACTCAATCGCTCACATTTTGGTATCAGAGCCATAACTATAGGGAATTAGGAAACAAATGTCATGCCTAGACTATAGTTAAGAAACCCGCATGATTGTTACTTGTGCTTTATTTGACCTTTCTCATATCTTATATAAAAATATTTGATTCTTCCTAATCTTGCTTCTTTTCTTATCTTTTGGTCTTAAAATCACCTTCCCTTAGGTGAAATTATACTTCGACACGAAGACACTCATATTTCACAAATGAAACGATCTCACCAAAATAGGAGTGAAACCCTAACTTTGGTTATGACTTTCAATCCGATGTTACTATTTTTACAAAATTACACCAATAAGATATGAGTGATTTCCTTGCCTTAATGGCAATTTCACTCACCCCACTCTTGTGGACCCTTACCATCGAGTTAGGCTGAACTTCCTTACCTCGATGGCTAGGTACCAAACCACGTTTTGGGAATGACCCCACTAAGTTAGGAGTGATATCCACACCTTGGTGACTAGTCTCATTCCTTGAGACTAGTGTCAAAAGTTGGTATCAGAGCTTAAGGTTGTCAACAAAGTGTTCGGTTCAAGCTTGATTGATCGTCCGGTAAGAATTAATTATTTATATTAGTAGATTTTATCTTATGTAAGAAACGAGATGTGAGTTAATGTGCATGGGAAGAGCGTGTTAACACACTCAAACCCGGAAAGTGCACCAAATGTGAACGGTTAAAGCTAGTTGCGAACTTGCCTAAACCAAAGCAAATAAAGCTATGTTATAAATGAGATGTTTAATAATTGACGTAAACATTTCAGTTTCGAGATGTCGGAAGGGAATGATGATAATCCGGTGCCGACAAGCACCGAACAAATGAAAGAAACAATTGTCGAAGAAGTGGGAAAGGCAATTGAGGGTAGTCTATTTGGGTTCATAGACAAAATTCAAACCACGGTGTTATCATTAGTTGAAGAACGAGTCAAAAGGTTGGAAGATAGTGTCAACCTTATGAAAGAGAAATCGGGAGAACGTAAAGGATGTTCGTACAAAGAATTTATGGCATGTAAACCGCCAATCTACAACGGGGAGGTTGACCCGATAATTTGCCAAAGATGGCTGAGCGACATTGAAGGGGTGTTTGAAAGGACCCACTGTAACGTAAGAGATTTTGTTGCTTACGAAACGGGTCAGCTAAGGGGTCAAGCCAAGGATTGGTGGGACAATAAAAAGAAGGAGATAGGAGCCGAGGCGGCAAGAGTTATGACATGGGACGAGTTTAAGGTGCCATTCCTTAAGCACCATAGGCCCAAAGCGGTTATTAACAGGATCAAAGAAGAATTTATCCAGTTAAGACAAAAAGGAGAATCAATTGATAAAATCACGGGTATCTTTATGGATAAACTGAGATTCTGTGACGAGTTAGTCACCACTGAAGAGCAGAAGATATACTACAATTACAACATGCTGAGTGCTGAATACCGGGAGTTCATGACTCCCTCAAAGTATGAAACTCTCACAGAAATTATCAACACTGCCCGGGAGCGGGAAATCGAGTTGAAGAAACAAGTTGAAAGGGGTGAGCGAAGGGCACAGGATGTGAATCCAAGCCCTACAAAGAAAGCTTGAACTATGGAATCGGGAAAGAAAGTGGATACTAAAGGCGGGTCACCAAGTTGTAAAGTGTTTGGAAAAGGGCACAAGGGAGAGTGTCGTTTCAAAGACAAACCTTGCCCCATATATGGTAAAACGGGGCACACGGCGTCTCTATGCCCGGGTAAAGTCTTGGTCTGCTACAAATGTTATCAGCCCGGCCATAAAAAGTCTGAATGCCCAGACTTAGTTGGAAAGAGAGACGTTAAAGAATCTTCAACAGAAGCTCCAAAGGCGAAGGCTAGGTCCTTCCAACTTACAGCAGTTGAAGCAAAGACAGAACCCGATGTGGTCTCAGGTATATTCGCAATAAACTCGATCCCTGCACGTGTATTATTTGACACGGGTGCGAATAAATCCTTTATTTCACATGGATTTATTCGACATCCTTCATTTGTATTGACAAAATTACCTATGCCTTTAGAGGTTGAGATAGGAGATAACAAAAGTTTCATAGTATGTGATGTCTGTCAAAGCTGTAAATTAAGTATCGATGATGAGGAATACTTGATAGATCTAATCCCGATGTCTATGGGGGAGTTTCAAGTGGTTGAAGGGATAGATTGGCTATCTCGACACCACGCAAATGTCGTGTGTTTCCGTAAGGAGATAAAGCTAGCATCTCCGAGCGGAAAACACGTCACAATCTATGGCGAAAAGGGAGGCAATCCTATAATATGCTCGATGATGAAAGCTCACAAGCTCATGAGGCATGGATGTAAAGCATTTATGATATACGCGAATGAGCCCGAGAAAGAATTACCGAAGATTGGAGACGTACCCGTGGTACGTGACTTTGAAGATGTATTTTCGGATGATTTACCGGGAATGTCGCCCGAGCGGGAGGTAGAGTTCGGAATTGAATTAGTTCCGGGCGTGAAACCCGTAGCAAAAGCACCATACCGACTTGCACCATCGGAATTACAAGAATTAATGTCGCAGATTCAAGACTTGCTCGATAAAGGATTCATAAGGCCGAGTGTGTCTCCTTGGGGGGCGCCCGTGCTATTCGTGAAAAAGAAGGACGGAAGCATGCGTATGTGTATCGATTATCGGGAGTTAAATAAACTCCCAGTAAAGAATCGATACCCGCTTCCGAGAATAGACGATCTATTCGACCAATTACAAGGTGCGAACTGGTTTTCAAAAATTGACCTTAGATCGGGGTATCACCAACTAAGAGTCAAATAGGAGGATGTACCGAAGACGGCCTTCCGCACGAGATACGGACATTACGAGTTCCTCGTGATGTCATTCGGGTTGACCAATGCACCCGCGGCTTTCATGGATCTCATGAACCGGGTTTGCAAGCCGATGTTGGATAAATTGGTAATCGTGTTTATTGACGATATTCTGGTATACTCAAAAAGTGAAGCAGAACATGCACGCCACTTACAAGAGGTGTTAGAGACGCTCAGGCAAGAAAGGTTGTACGCGAAATTCTCACAATGCGCCTTCTGGTTGCGAGAGGTGCAATTCATTGGCCACATCATAAGCGCTGATGAAATATTGGAAGATCCTTCAAAGATAGAGGCCGTGTCAAAATGGAGCCCTCCGAAGAATCCTTCGGAAATCAGAAGCTTCTTAGGGCTTGCGGGATACTATAGGAGATTCATTCAATATTTCTCCAAGATTGCGTCGCCGCTAACTAAGTTAACCCGGAAAGAGGAAAAGTTCATTTGGGGTGCCGAACAAGAAAGAGCGTTTCAAACACTAAAAGAGAGGTTAACTCAAGCTCCGGTATTAACATTTCCGGACAGGGTCGAAGACTTGGTGGTTTATTCGGATGCCTCAATATCGGGGCTCGGATGCGTTTTGATGCAACGGGGCAAAGCTATAGCTTATGCCTCGAGGCAACTGAAAATACATGAAAAGAAATATCCCACGCATGACCTCGAATTGGTTGCGGTGGTGTTTGCGTTAAAAATATGGAGGCACTATTTATATGGGGTAAAGTGCACCATATTCACTGATCACAAGAGCTTAAAATATTTCTTTGATCAGAAGGAGCTAAATATGCGACAAAGGCGATGGTTAGAAACGGTGAAAGATTTTGACTGTGAAATACATTACCACCCCGGAAAGGCAAATGTGGTGGCGGATGCCCTGAGGAGAAAAACGGATTATGTCCCAATACGAGTAAGGTCGATGCAACTTATTGTGACCTCGGGCATACTTGAACGTATCCGAGAAGCGCAAGTAGAAGCAGTGAAAGAGGAGAACTGGAAGAAGGAAAGAATAATCGGACAATTAAAAGATTTGTCGGATGGAAAGGACGGGTTGAAGACTCGATCCGGAAGAATATGGGTTCCAAATTCTTGTGGAGTTAAGACGCTTCTACTCGATGAAGCTCATAAATCCCGATATTCTATTCATCCGGGTGCGACCAAGATGTACAATGATCTGAAACAAAATTATTGGTGGCCCGGAATGAAGAGGGATGTAGTAAAATACGTAGAGAAGTGTTTGACTTGTTTACAAGTCAAAGCGGAACACTAGAAACCATATGGAAAACTGCAACCTTTGGAGATCCCGGTTTGGAAATGGGAACATATCACTATGGACTTATTGACCAAAGTACCTAAAACGATTCGGGGATTCGACGCTATATGGGTGATTGTGGATAGACTAACGAAGAGTGCTCATTTTATTCCTATACGCGAGACATATACTTCGGAAAAGATGTCCGAGGTATATACAAACAAAATAGTAGCACGTCACGGAGTACCGGTATCTATTGTGTCGGATAGAGATACCCGGTTTACTTCAAACTTTTGGTGGGATTTTCAAGAACAAATGGGAACGAAACTTTTCATTAGCACCGCCTACCATCCCCAGACGAATGGGCAGAGTGAAAGAACAATACAGACGCTAGAGGATATGTTACGGGCATGTATCATCGACTTCGACGGAAGTTGGGATGTTTATCTACCATTGGCCGAATTTTCGTATAACAATAGTTACCATTCGAGCATCGGCATGGCACCTTACGAAATGCTATATGGTAGGAAATGCAGAACCCCGGTGTGTTGGGGTGAAGTGGGACCACGTGAACTGGCCCACAAAGATGTTGTCCAAGCCACTAATGAGAAAATTGAAGTGGTACGAGCCCATTTGAAAGCAGCCCAAGATAGGCAAAAGTCTTATGCCGATAAAAGACGAAGACCGATTGAATTTCAGATAGGCGACATGGTGATGTTAAAGGTTTCCCCATGCAAGGGCGTTATCAGGTTCAGAAAGAGAGGGAAATTAAGCCCGAGGTTTATTGGGCCATTTAAAATCATTGAACGGGTTGGCAAGGTAGCCTATCGCCTTGAGCTACCGGAAGAGTTGAGTGGAATACATGGCACGTTTCATGTATCACAGCTACGAAAATGTCTAGCGGAGGAAACAGCTTATATCCATTACGACGATATCGAGGTGGATGATAGCCTGAATTACGTGGTAAAGCCATTGGAGATTTTAGATCGAAAGATTAAGCACTTGTGAAATAAACAAATCGATCAAGTTAAGATCAAGTGGGAGCATAGGAAAGGTTCGGACACTACATGGGAGTCCGAAGAGGAGATGCGACGTCTCTACCCTACACTATTCGGTATGTACTCTGGTTTCGGGGACGAAACCCTTTTTAAGGGGGTGGACTTGTAACACCCCGAAAATAGAAATTCTAATAATACAATAATGTTGTGAATAAATAAGAAAAATAAACTAACTAGGAATGACATTAACCTAGTTAGATGATTGGTTGTGAGTAGTTAAAGAGTTAAAACAAATAAAGAACGAAAGTTAAGGGGCCAAAAGTGTTTAAATGAAAACTAATATTAATAAAACAAAAAAAAATTAAACTCAAAACACACTTGTCTGTGTGTTGCTGAGATCGATCAGAAGTAGGGGGCGATCCCAAGCTCCCCAAAACCCTAGTTCTTGTCAAAACCTCCAATTTGAAGGATCAAATCAAGTCCAAAACGAAAATCGAGCATAGATTAGTGATTTCCATTGCAAGGAGATCATAAGGTATGTAAAATTTGATAAAAATTCTCTACTTGAAATTCTCATGAATTTAGGGAATTCGAAATCTGTAGATGCATGAATGATATGTAGGTGAAATAGGAACATTGAAGTGTCTAGGAGTAAACCCTAGACAAATACATGTTGAAATCATACTAAATTTTAGCAAGGTTCATGAACACCATTGTAGGTGGTTAGTGGGTGGAGTAGAACTTGATAAACCCTAGGAAATTGGGTTGGTTCTAGTGAAATTTGACATGTATGAAGCAATTTCAGAATCCTAGAGGCTAATATTCATGTATGGTAGTTGATTGATGAAAATATATGGCTATATGACAAGTTATGAACTTGCTAATACATCATGTAAATTGTTGCCCTTAAAGTGTTTGTATAATTGCCTCAAAGAAGGCTTAAAACTGAAATTTAAAGTTAAACCGCATAATTGCTATGTTACGGCAAATTGTGCGACATATGATTTAAAAAGAGTTCTAAACATGTTATGATTGGACTCTATAGGGAAGCATACCGGAGCGTCGAGTGGACAAGCCGGTGGCGACTTGCGTTTGAAGGGCGTACTTTGAAGGTATGTAACTTGATTTGTTACATCGTGTAAGTTTTGATAATTAGCATATGTATAGTTGAGTTGTAGAATAAAGGTTGCGTTCATTGAAGCGACAATGTTCGCTATATGGAATAATAGGTCAAGAATTGGTTAGAACTCGTTTGGTAGTCATCATAATGGAGGATTCCGTAGATGAGCCAAACGGGTTGAATAATGGTGTATTGGTAGCGTCAAAGTTATTTAATAGTTAGCATAGGCTGTTACAATCATACGAGCATGAAGCCATATGATGGATATTGAAATGCCGGTGATAATAAGCCCCGAAAGTTGGGTAAAAAGCGCCTTGTGTTTATTATTGAAAAGATAGAAAAATAAGTGTAACTTTAACGGGTCGAATAAATACATAGTGATTTTAGTCATTCGGTCCGTAAACCAAATTTTCGGTATGATAAACATTATAGACGCGTCGGTAATTAAATTACAGTCATATAGGAAAAAGAATCACCTAAAACGGACTTACGAGTCAAAAGTTATGTTGATTTAAAGTTTAAAACGTTAAAAATTGGGTGCTGGACTGATATACAGCTCCAACAAGCAACAATCTGTCGAAATCACGTCGTGGCGCTACGCCACTGCCAAGCATCAAACCCGTCGCGCGACGCGACGGGGTGTGGCGTCACGCGACCACCTTCGGTGGTGCCCGTCGCGCGGCGCGTCCGTCCGTCCTGGATGGATGGATTTTGTTTGTTTTGCTATGTTTTGGGCACGGAACTTAATCAGACTTATATAAAAGGTGTCAAAACTAATCTTTTGTGTGGTTTTGACTATAGGTGATGATGTACTTAATCCGGATGGCGATCAAGCTTCTTTTCAGGAACCGAACACAATCTTTTGTAGCTTCCGCGATTAGTTAACTTTGTTAAAGACAATGTTTATATTGTAGACACTTAAATATTTGTTTTGGGTTGTTAAAACTAGTAGTTGTTAACTAGTAGGCTAACTTTATGAAAACTTCCGTTTGGTATTTAATATTAATCGAAGTTTTTTGGTTTAAAACTGAGTATTTTGTATTAAATTCTTATATAATTGAGACGGGTTTCACACACATGCCAATACCACCACCCAGCCTCCCCCGCATGCTGACAATGCACGGCTTATAACTGGTATGGACATCTAGTCTCTACATGCTGAAGTGGTTCTAGACCACAAGGTAACCAAGCTCAAACCCAAACCGTCAACCAATGACCTCTGGCCAACACAAATGGTCGTTCTTGCTACAAATGTGGTGATCCAAATAACCTTAGCCCATAATGTCCCCACAACATTCAAGGTCACATGAAAATGCCCCGTGGTCAAGCATTAAACATTAACGTGACACAAGCACAAAACAACAACGATGTGGTAAACGGTACATTTCTTGTAAATGGACTTTATGCTTCTATACTTTTTGAAATTGGTGCGGATAATAACTTTGTTTCCGAGAATTTTGAACCTTTGCTTAAATGTTCACGATCTAAACTACCGAAATCTTTCACCGTCGAATTCGCTAACGGAAAATCTATCACCGTTGATTCTATTGTCCGTGATTATGTCCTTAACCTCAACGAACATGAATTCTCGATCGAACTCACATCCATGTAATTCGGTAGATTTAATATAATAGTAGGCACGAATTGGCTTGCCAAGTTTCATGCCGAAGTCGTTTACTTTGAGAAATTTATTCGCATTTTGTTTCCTTCCGGTGACACCTTGAAAATCTAAGGTGAGAAACCCTCAAAAGGACTCAAACTTATGTCTTGCACTCAGGCTCGAAAGTACTTATGTAAAGAATACTTTTCCTTTTTATCCCACATTGTGGAGGAGAAGGGCAAAGGAAAGAGTATGAAAGACATTCCAATCATTCATGATTTCCCTGAAGTTTTTTCCCGAAGACTTGCCTGGTCTTCCTCCCACTCGTTTCGTTGAATTTTGAATTGACCTCGTACCCGGTGCTACACCCTTTGCAAAATCTCCTTCCGTGTTGCACATTCGGAGATGCAAGAGCTAGCTAGTCAACTTTAAGATTTGCTTGATAAAGGCTTCATACGCCCTAGCACATCCCCTGGGGTGCTCCAGTCCTTTTTGTTAAAAAGAAGGACGGTTCGTTTCGCATGCACATCAATTATCTTGAGCTCAACAAACTCACCGTAAAAAACCGTTATCCCCTTCCTCGCATCGATGATCTCTTAATCAACTCCAAGGAGCGACTTGTTTCTTAAAAATCGACCTTCGTTCCGATTATCATCAACTTCGAGTCTGTGAAGAAGATGTCTTAGAAACCTCCTTCCGTACAAGGTATGGTCATTACGAGTTGATGGTTATGCCTTTTGGTTTGACCAACGCACTTGTGGTTTTCATGAACTTGATGAACCGTATGTGTAACCCTACTTGGATCATTTTGTAATTGTGTTCATTGACGACACCTAATCTATTGTAAATCCAAGACTGGACATGAACGACACTTACGTTTAATCTTGGAACTCCTTCGAGCTGAACGACTGTACTCTAAATTCTCTAAATGCGAGTTTTGGCTGAAAGAAGTTCAATTTCTTGGTTACATTGCAAACGAGAAGGGTATTCATGTTGATCCTGCCAAAATCAAAGCTGTCAAAAATTGGATGGCTCTGAAGTCCCCTACCAAAGTTCGTTCTTTCCTTGGATTGGTGGGTTACTACCGCCGGTTCATCTCCAACTTTTCCAAAATCATCGTACCTCTCACCTCTTTGACCCAAAAGGAAAAACCTTTTGTTTGGATTCCCAAACAAGAGGAATCTTTCCAAACTCTCAAGCATATGCTTTGCAATGCTCCTATCCTATCCTAGCCCTTCCCGATGGAAACGACGATTTCGTTGTTTATTGTGATGCTTACAGTTAAGGTCTAGGTTGAAATTTTAGTTTTTTATATATAATATAATAATAATGATAATAACATTGGTGAGCCAAGCTTTGGCTTATTTAAGCGATATCAAAACAAGCTTGAGCAGTGCTTTTAGCTCGTTTGAGGTTGTTCTCAAAATAGCTCGAGCCGAGCTCGGGCTTCATAAAAGCATGACGAGCTCAGCTCGAGCCTAGTCGGGCTCAGCCCGGCTCGTTTACACCCCTATGTAAACATATATTTTTTTGGAATTTTGGAATAAACTATCGCAAAAATATTACGGGTTGACCCTTGTGGTGATCAAGGATTTTTTACAAATTTTCTGCAAACATTTAGGTCTAAATAAAATTACACAATGATACCATGACATATATGAATGTCTCATAAAAGTTTCAAAATTTAATTCAATCGTTTTTATTTAAACAAAAATCCACAAAACTGGTCTAAAAATCAAATCTAAACTGAAGTTGCTGGAATGTTTTGTTAACATTCTAACTTGCTTCACCTATTATGATGTTTATATGATGAAAAGGTAGGAAGAATCTTTACCAAACTTAGTGAACGTAGCCGTCATCGCAATCAGTGATTTTACATATCCCATTTTTCTAATTTAATTATTTGGGGTGAAACATGCAGCTAAAACTATTTAGCTATAAGAACCCATGCTATTGACTTGGCTTGTTATTATACATCTTGTCTTAAGCTTGCATTGGTGAACTTAATATTGAACTAGTACAATTATTAACTTTGATCAAGCCAACTATAATAGGTTATAGCGCTATAAATAGTTGATGAGAATTTGTTTGAGCGTTGAATGTTCCAAATTAACTTTGATCAAGCCAACTATAGTAGGTTATAGCTCCTAAGTGATTCAGCACTCAAATAATGCATGAAGTATCTGAGCGCTGAATCACATAGGAGTTGGGACTTGCTTTAAATTTTAATTTGGAACATTTGTCTTATTTGAAGAATATGTTTTCTTTGAATTGTTATTTGAATTCAAACTTTAGTTTATCATGAGCTTGTGAACAATTTCGTATCGTACGTTGTCTTCATCGGTTGGGCTGTTACGATAATCACGCTACATTTATACAAATAATTATTCATAAAGGTATTAGTATTCACACACCTATGACCTAGTGGTCTAGTGGTATGATACTTTCCCTTAACAGTAATGGTGTGGGTTCAAATCATTATAAATTTGCAAATAGAAGGTTAAATGGTATTTAGGTATAAAAAATGTTGTTAAAAAATAAATGACCACACAAAATAATTAATTATACATCTAATCTAACTTCTAATAAACGATTAGGGTAAATTACACTTTTCGTCCTTTATGTTTGTACTAAATTGCAATGGATGCCCTTTAACTTCGATAATTACAGTTAGTCTTTTTTTTTTTTTGTAAAACTTGTTACACCCTAAGTCCTTTAACACTAACCAGGTTAAAATTTAAGTAAATGTGGCATGTGTATTGCACATGAGGGTATTATAATCTTTTCCTATTCTAATTTAATAAAACAAAGAAATAATTTTAAAAGACCACCCATCCCTCTCTTTAGTTCTCGGTCACCCCTCTCTTTATCTCTCTAAGACTAAGCGGTATGGGGCCGGCTTAGGCCCGACGAGGCCCGGCGCCGGTCCCCCACACCGCCCCCCTCATCCCGTCCCGGCGTAACCGGCTACCCACAGACGAAGTCGACGGGCCATGATTCAAACTTTTAGCCGTTGTAACGGCTACATTTAATAAAAAAAATATTTTTTCACTTTAAATATATATCACTTTCATCCATTTTTATACCATTCTCATCCATTTCTCCCATTCTTCTCCCATTCTCATCCATTTTTATAAAAAACACTCCCATTTTTTATACAATCATGAATCCATTCAACCCAAACAACCCCAACCCGAACAATCCTAACTTTTTTTCGAGTCCCGCTTACACTCCGACTATGGATCCTTCGTGGGGGTCTCCACAATTTACGTTTTCGGGTTTCCAACAATCACCTAACGCCTTCTCCCAAATGTCCCAAGTTCAACAAATGCAACAATACCAAGCACTCCAACAATTCATGCAACGCAACTCGGTTCAACTTGATCAATTCCAATCGCAACCGCCAACTTCCTAACCGCAACCCTCGGTTCAACTTGACGATGATGATGATGAAGTCGTCCCCGAATCGTCACCTAAAGAACTCAAGCGCAAAAAAAAAACACGGGGAAGGGGAAGGCGGTTGAAACAGAACCCGACACCGCAAAAAAAAGCCGTTCGAGAGCAAAGCCGAGACAGTGGACAAAAGTAGAGGAGGAGGCGCTAGCAATTACGTATGTTAAGGCCTCAACTTGCCCGATTGTCGGTATGAACCAAAGTTAAATTCTTTTTAATTTAAATTTAAAAATATTTATTTTTTAGTTTTACTAATGCAATTTTTTTTAATTTTAGGGAACAATCAAACGGGTTCTAGTTTTTGGAAGGCATGTACGGATAGATTTAACGACCTTATGGGGCAAGGCCCGATACGTGATCTCGATTCCGTATCGGGCAAGTTGCGGAAAATGAACAAGTGCGTGAATGATTTTTGCGGGTATTATAACCCACTTTACATCAATCGTCCTAATGGGAGTAGCGACGAGGACATTCTTAACCTTGCGATGGCTAAATGGGAAGCAAAAAATCCGTCTTTCCCGCACCTCCGAGCATGGAACATTTTAAAGAAAGAACCTAAACGGGCGCCGATTCCAAATGAGGTCGCAACCGCCAAACGGACTTAAACTTCCGAGTCCGGAAGTTATAGTGCGTGAGGCTCCACCGCTCGTTGTCAAATCGACATAAACGACGACCCGGAATATGACGAGGATGTGTTGCCCGCTCACGAGATCGAACGTCCCGGCGGAAGGGACAAAGCAAAAAAAGAGGCGGCCGGAAAGCGCAAAGGGGGCGGCTCGAGTGGAGGGGGCGGCTCGGGTGGAGGTGGCGGCTCGAAGGCGTCTTCGAAAATGGACAAGTTGATTTCCGAATTCCGTTCGTTTAAAGACTTTGCGGCCGAAAAATATAGTCACAAGAAAAACGTGTCGGCCGACTATGCTCAAGCGGAGGATTTTAGGATAATGAGGTTGGATCTCGACTCGGTTCCGGAGGATGAACGAGAGGTGTATCAGAGGATGAAGGAAGAGGTGAAGAAAAAATGGACGTCTTAGGTTTTTATTTTTATTTTTAGGAAATGTAATTTTTTTTTATTTTTCGGAAATGTTTTTTTTTTTTAGGAAATGTAATTTTTTTATGTTATGAAATGAATTTATTTATGTTGTTTTGTGTTGTATTTTTTAATTTTTATAAAGTTTTTATTAAGTTAATAAAAAACTTAGAAAATTATAAAATATTAAGGTGGGGTAGTGTCACGGCCCCAGCCCCGGTTTTACCCGGTTTAGGAGCCGCGGAACAGAAAATCCCGTGGTATTTATTTAATTGAGTTGACAACGGAAGATTTTAACAAGATCTTTTAAAACTGAAAATGCCTTATTATTTTATTTCATAATTCGGGATAAAACCCCGGTAATTTACAATAGGGTGATTTCACTGGGAAATCTTTATTTCACAAAACATGTTTCTTTATTTACATTGAGCCACTTTCTTAAGCTTGTAGTGCTTCACGGCACTTTTCCTGGATCACAACAGATCACCTGAAACATGTTTGAAAAAGGTTTTGTCAG
This sequence comes from Helianthus tuberosus, assembly GCA_030545235.1. Taxonomy (NCBI): domain Eukaryota; kingdom Viridiplantae; phylum Streptophyta; class Magnoliopsida; order Asterales; family Asteraceae; genus Helianthus; species Helianthus tuberosus. Next base: position 65,048,997 of record CM060407.1, on the reverse strand, counting down.
CAGGGAAATACTGGTGAATCGTTCTTTTGACTAAAACGACACATTGTTATAATTTACAGTATTAAGAGCGATTACAATGTTTCCGTATATCAACCAACTACCCACAGTATTTGTCACTCGACCATCCATTGGTAACCTCATTGTCCAATGGTGTCTGTGACTATGGTCATATCACCCCTTGGCTACCCCGTTGTCCAATGGTGACGGTTATCAAGTAATGTATACAAAACCCCACATACCGGCTGTAATTTGGTGATTACAAAGACTTAATCCCTGTAATTATAACCTTGAAAATATTTAAGAATTTATAAAATACTTTGATAAAAAGAGAATGACTCATATTGCAGATTTAACACGAGCAGAGTCTAGTTTACAGATTAGCCTTGTTAACCTAGTTTAAATAACAATGCACACAAAACTAGGTTAGTAACTAATACAGCATTTACGATAACTCACGAGATTAAACCCTCACAACGAATGACAAAGTGCGATACTTAAACATCCATCGAATTTACGACGAATGACAAAGCATAACCCTAATGTGGGCAGCACTTAAACATCCATTGGATAGTTTTAATCGATCGGACATTGAATCGTAGCAGCGATCGAGTTATTACCCTGTTATAGCGGCAGCGTTTCGTGTCTGTGTGTGTTTTTGTAGTAATTGGACAATATCTCAACGTACGTATTGAGTTTGAACGTCGAACTAACGCACAATTGCAAGTACCAGACTCCCCTATTTATACATGAAAAACGGCGCCCTCGCGTGGCGCGAGGGGCCTGTCGCGTGGCGCGAGGGACACCCTACTACCATAGGGTAGCCTCGTGTCCAGGTAGCTCAGGTGAGTTGGTCATGCATGAAATTTCGATTTACACGTTAAACTGTCGAGATAATATCAACTAGGGTTTACCCCCCCCCCCCCTGAGTTTTAGGGGCCCTGATCCTGATTCCGATTATTCTGAAAATTTTAGGGTTTATGCATAATCACTTGAGGGTCTTAATTAGGGTTTCTATTGAACTAATTAAATAATATTTAGGACTTTTGATGAGAGTTGTTACATCCTCCCCTCCTTAATAAGAATCTCGTCCTCGAGATTTACTGGAACAAGTGAGGATACTTTCGCTTCATTTCTGATTCCAGCTCCCAAGTGTATTCGGGTCCTTATTTTGAATCCCACTTGACTTTGACCAGCACTAGCCGCTTGTGCTTGAGAAACTTGATCTTCTTGTCTTCTATTTGAAGCGGTTTCTCTACGAATTTTAACTTTTCGTTTACCTCTATATCTTGAAGAGGTACTACCAGGGATTCGTCAAATAGACATTTCTTGAGATTGGATACATGAAATACATCATGTACTCCAGCTAGTTCTTCTGGTAGTTGTAAGCGATAGGCAACTGGTCCTATACGTTGGATTACCGGAAATGGTCCTACGTATCGTGGACTCAACTTTCCTTTCTTACCAAATCGTACTACTCCTTTCCAAGGAGAAACTTTTAATAGTACTCTGTCTCCAACTTGGAATTCTAACGGCTTGCGTCGATTGTCGGCATAGTTCTTTTGACGATCTCGAGCAGTCTTCAGTCGTTCCTTGATCTGAGTAATCTTGTCGGTGGTCTCTTGCACAATTTCAGGACCTGATAATTGACTTTCTCCTATTTCTGCCCAACAAACTGGAGTTCTGCACTTTCTTCCATATAGTGCTTCGAATTGGGCAGCTTCGATGCTTGCATGATAACTATTGTTATAGGAGAATTCAATTAAAGGTAAGTGGTCGTCCCAATTTCCACCATAATCTATCACACATGTTCGAAGCATGTCTTCCAGAGTTTGTATCGTCCTTTCACTTTGTCCGTCTGTTTGTGGATGATATGCAGTACTCAGATTTAGTCGAGTTCCCATTGCTTCCTGAAAACTAGTCCAGAAATGGGAAGTGAAACGACTATCTCTATCTGATACAATGGAGAGTGGAACTCCATGTAAGGATACTACTTCATCTACATACAATTTGGCTAATCTTTCCATGCTAAAGGTTTCCTTCATGGGTAGAAAATGAGCTGACTTGGTTAATCGATCCACAATTACCCAAATCGCATCATTACCTTTTCTGGTTTTGGGTAACTTAGTAACAAAGTCCATTGTTATGAGTTCCCATTTCCATACAGGCATTTCTAGTTGTTGAAGTAGACCAGAGGGTTTCTGGTATTCTGCCTTAACTTGTGAACAAGTAAGACATTTAGAAACATATCTAGCTATATCCTTTTTCATTCCTATCCACCAAAAATTATTTCTTAAATCTTGGTACATTTTATTGTTTCCTGGGTGCATAGTATACCTAGATTTATGAGCTTCTTCTAAAATATTATCTCTTAAATTTCCTTGTTTAGGTACCCAGATCCTTTTCTTATGGAATCTCCAAATTCCATCACTTCCTTGTTCTAATTCCTTTATTCTTCCTTTCATCCCTTCAGCATCGTCCTTGATTGCTGTTTCTTGAACATTCTTTAGTTGCTCCATTAAATCTAACTGTAGATTTATTCTGAGAGTACGAACTCGTCTTTGTTCCTCATGATACTTACGACTTAAGGCATCTGCCACTACATTTGCCTTTCCTTCGTGATATTGAATATCACAGTCGTAGTCACTTAGAATCTCCATCCATCTCCTTTGTCTCATGTTCAACTCTTTTTGCCCAAATATGTGCCTTAAACTTTTATGATCTGTATAGACAGTAAACTTACTTCCATACAGATAATGTCTCCAAATCTTAAGGGCAAAAATTACAGCTCCTAATTCTAAATCATGAGTCGTATAGTTTTCTTCGTGCTTTTTCAATTGTCTTGAAGCATACGCAATTACCTTCTTGCGTTGCATTAGCACACATCCTAATCCTAACTTAGAAGCATCACAATATACTTCAAAATTTTATGTTCCTTCTGGTAAAGCTAAAATTGGAGCGTTTGTTAACTTTTGCTTTAGAATCCTAAAAGCTTCTTCTTGCCTAGGTCCCCATTCAAACTTAACTGCTTTACAGGTTAGTTTAGTTAAGGGTACAGCTATCTTGGAAAAATCCTTAATAAACCGTTTGTAGTATCCGGCTAACCCTAGAAAACTTCTAATTTCCATGGCTATTTGTGGAACCTTCCATTTGATAATTGCTTCTATCTTAGCAGGATCTACGTGAATACCTTCGTGATTTACCATATGTCGTAAAAATTGCACTTCCTGTAACAAAAATTCACACTCGGAGAATTTGGCATAAAGCTTTTCTTTTCTTAACAAAGTTAAGAGTGCATGCAAGTGTTGACAGTGTTCTTCCTGACTTTTGGAATAAATAAGTATATCGTCGATGAAGACAATTACAAATTTATCCAAGTACGGTTTACATATCCTATTCATCATGTCCATGAATGCTGCAGGTGCATTCGTTTATCCGAAGGGCATGACTGTAAACTCGTAATGACCATACCTAGTTCTGAAAGCAGTTTTAGGTATGTCTTCTTCTTGTACCTTCAATTGATGATATCCGGAGCGTAAATTTATCTTAGAAAAATATCTAGCTCCTTGAAGTTGATCGAATAGATCATCAATCCTAGGTAATGGGTATCGATTCTTAATTGTAACCTTATTTAATTCCCTATAATCGATACACATTCTCATTGAAACCCGTCCTTTTTCTTTACAAACAACACTGGTGCTCCCCAAGGAGATGAACTAGGTTGTATAAAACCTTTACTTAGTAATTCATCTAATTGCTTTTTCAGTTCTAACATTTCTGTAGGTGCTAACCGATAAGGTGCCTTGGCTATCGGTGTAGTTCCGGGAATTAGATGAATTCTAAATTCTACTTCCCTGTCGGGTGGTAATCCCGGGAGTTCTTCTGGGAATACATCTGGGTATTCTAAAACTACAGGAATCTCTTTAAGTTCTTTACCCTTAGTGTTAATGATTACCGAAATCATATACACTATTCCTTGCTTTCGTTCATACCTAGCAACTTTCATTACTGAAATGAACTTCATGGGTTTACGTGGCTTATCTCCTGTAATCATGATTACTTCTCCGGTGGGTACACGAATTTCTATGGAGTTCCTATCACAAAGGATTCAAGCATGGTTGGCTACTAACCAATCCATTCCTAACACAACATCGAACCCAGCTAAATTCATTGGTAATAGGTTTGTATGAAATTTATGACCTGAAAGTTCTATATTTTCTTTTTGCAAAACCTTATCTATGCTAACTGAATTCCCATCTGCCGTTTCGACTTTAAAAATTTGCCTAAGGTTGGTCAAAGGTAAATTAAGAGCTTGGCAGAATGAAGTATTGATAAAACTTTGGTTTACACCAGAGTCAAATAATACTTTTGCATACACGTTGTGAACTAAGAACGTACCAGCTATCACATCTGGGATGAATTCTGCTTCTTGAGTGGTCAGTTGGAATGCTCTGGCATTTTTCTTAGTAGCTCCGTCGGCTGGCTTAGCTTTGTTATCTGCTGGTTTGATTAATTTAGGACATTATGTTTTGAAATGCCCGGCTTCTCCACAGTTAAAGCAGATTCTGGTTTTCTTTCTGCAGTCTTCTTCACGGTGTCCTACAACTTTACAAAAGTTGCAGGTTATATTACATCTTCCATAATGTTTCTTTCTGCAATTTCTGCAGAACGGCGGAGTTGAGGATTGCCCTGTTCCTCTTCTCTTGAAGTTGCTACTATTACCCACACGAAATCCTTGGGTAATTTTCTGAGCCAGTTCCTTTTTCCTATTTTCATCTCTTGTGCGTACCAGCTCGTCAGTTAGGGTGTTAGCTAATTCTACCGCATCGTCAATAATGCGAAGTCTCGCAGCTTTAACGATATTACGGATTTCTCCAATCAATCCCCAAATATAGCGAGAAATGAGCACCGGCTCTGGCGAAGCCAGTGTTGGTACCACTCTAGCATATTCAAAGAATGTCGAAGTATATCCTCAACAGTCTACACCCATCATCTGATGGTTCAGAAACTTATTCGCCATTTGTTCCGTTTCATACTCGGGACAGAATTTTCTTTCTATTAACTGCTTAAATTCCTCCCAACTCATGGCATAGGCCATATTTCTTCCTTTGGCTTGAAGTACTGTATTCCACCATTCTAGCGCCCCATCTTTGAAAAGATTTGACGCGTACATGACTTTGTCGTTTTCGGCACATTTACTTATTATGATCACTGCCTCGGTTTTCTCTAACCAACGCAGTGCCGCAGTCGCCCTTTCATTGCCTGCAAATTCAACTGGTTTACAAGCAAGAAATTCTTTGTAAGTGCAACCAGGCGTTGCAGCTTTCATTTTCTTAGGGAGCGGGGCCTGTCGTAGATCATTATCGTTGTTAGTATGATTACCGCCTCCGTTTACACTATTACTGAAGTTATCTTCAGAAGTACGTTTGCTAGGAATGATTTGTTGAGGTTCGACAGGTTTCTGGGTAGCAGCAAGGATTGCTGGAATAGCTTTGGCTATTCCTTGAGTAACAATATTTTCTATATCTTGCCTAGTCATAAATTGATCCTCAGGGTGCTGGTCAGATTGGTTAACCTCGTTAACTGGTTCATTATTAGCGTTTTCCATCTTATAATTAATATATTTAATTTATTAGTATAGAATAAATAGCAATTATACACAAAACAATTATATAATTTTCACAACACACATATAGCCAAAATTATCGATTTCTCGATTCCCATTTGTATATATTATAATATGCATCAGTACATACCGTTATCTTACAAAGTTTTATTTGTAGTTATTTTACAAGATTATATTTTACTACTATTATTATACAATCATAGTTTCTCAACCCCACTATCCCTCATCAGTTGGTATTTCAGTAACGATGTTCCCTCTCGTCGTACTTCCAGGAGATTTGTTCTCCTACCTCCCGAATCCTATTCCCCGCACCTATCAGCTCCTCACCAAAATGGCGAAGTTCAGCTAAGTTTTCATTGCTCATTGGTGGGTTTGGTATAGGTTCTGGGTCAAACTGAGGGAAAAAGGTATAAGGATTATTAAGTAGGTTTTGAAACTGCCAATCATTAGTCCACCACTCATCCATTTCTCCTAAAGGTTGGGTATGGATTAAAGGTTCTGGGATGGCTGGTTCCAAATTTATTGGAAGTTGAGTTTCAGCAGGATAAGGGTAAAGGTTGTTATTGATAGGTCTAACGATATCACAGCTCGCCAATATACGATCCAACTCTTCTTGTAATGGCAACTCCTCGATTTGCCTGGAACTTTCACCAATTTCCATTTCTACTTGCCTAGATTCTGCCCCGATCTCAATTCCTTTTCCTTTATCTATGGGATTCTCTATTTTGGGAATTCTCCTAGTTGCGGGTTTTCTCCTGCGTACACGTCTCCAACCTACAAATCTTCTCCTTTTCTTGGCTTTTGGTTTCTCTGGAGGTGAAGCGTTAAATTCCATAGGTTCTTCTACATCGGGTATGTAACCAGTAAAGTCTCTGGAAACTTCTATTTTTACCGGATAAAGATTGAGACTCTGAAGGGCTTCAGATAACTCATTCATGCTGTTTAGCATATATGCAAAATGCACACAAAATGCTAAGTTAAAATTTTATAACAAAATTTCACAAATAAACATTCAAGTATTATTGCATACCATGTGACTAATTTAATACAAAAGATAACTGATAAATAAAATATACTAAGGTTTATGGTAACTTATTTATTTACTGAGTAAACTTTCTTTTATAGTTTCTGGTTTGTAGATGATATGGGTACTAGTAATGGGTCAGGGTATTTTAAAGATTTGCATTTACTGCTACAGTTGCTAACATATAGAGATATGCCCATTTATCATCTAACTTGTCTTCCCATGGTGGGTTACTGTCTAGTTTCTGAATTTCCTGATTAACTCTCATTTCTTTCGATTGAGATTTCTTTATTTTCTCCTGACTTTTCCTAATAATCAAACTTCTTTTATTAGGAGAAAGTGGTTCCTCATAATGGCCTTTACGAACAAATATTCCCTCCTCAGTATCTACTGAGTATCTTGAGGATTTTGATTGGGATGAACTTCCCTTATCTTTTTGTGAACTATCTAATTTAAGATAGATGTTCGAAAGCTTTTGCTTACCCATACTGTAACTAACAAACAGTCAGTTAAAAAAACACATAATCACAAAATGAACATCAGGAAAATTAAGTATTTCTAAATACTTAATTAGCTTAACTCAGTGGCTCTGATACCACATTTTTCTGTCACGGCCCAGCCCCGGTTTTACCCGGTTTAGGAGCCGCGGAACAGAAAATCCCGTGGTATTTATTTAATTGAGTTGACAGCGGAAGATTTTAACAAGATCTTTTAAAACTGAAAATGCCTTATTATTTTATTTCATAATTCGGGATAAAACCCCGGTAATTTACAATAGGGTGATTTCACTGGGAAATCTTTATTTCACAAAACATGTTTCTTTATTTACATTGAGCCACTTTCTTAAGCTTGTAGTGCTTCACGGCACTTTTCCTGGATCACAACAGATCACCTGAAACATGTTTGAAAAAGGTTTTGTCAGCAGGGAAATACTGGTGAATCGTTCTTTTGACTAAAACGACACATTGTTATAATTTACAGTATTAAGAGCGATTACAATGTTTCCGTATATCAACCAACTACCCACAGTATTTGTCACTCGACCATCCATTGGTAACCTCATTGTCCAATGGTGTCTGTGACTATGGTCATATCACCCCTTGGCTACCCCGTTGTCCAATGGTGACGGTTATCAAGTAATGTATACAAAACCCCACATACCGGCTGTAATTTGGTGATTACAAAGACTTAATCCCTGTAATTATAACCTTGAAAATATTTAAGAATTTATAAAATACTTTGATAAAAAGAGTGTTATGGGTGAAATTCTGAGCCCATATCCTGGAAAATATCTTGATTTATATCTTGGTTATATAGTATCTGTTTACATCCAGGATGCTGGTTCAGGATATTGGTAACATCCTGAATGGTATCCTCAGGATTACTAACGGATTATGTGCAGGTACGTGAGTTAGAAGCTAGCAACGTTCACAAGGACTCATTCCGCGGAAGACTCGGTCCAAGTTGTTCAAGGAAAGACGTTGAGCCCGCTTTATTTGGTTCCAAACGGCTATTTATGGAATATTCGGGAGCATCCCATATTTATAGGAATTTTAGTTTCTACTTTGTAACTATAAATAGGTGGGTATACCAGATCGAGTAGGACATCACATTTACACTCGCTACACTCTAACACTCGCTCTCTAGCAATCTCCACTTTTATACAAAAGCATTGTAACACTTAGCGATCTGGTCTATATCCTGCACTGTATCCTGAAGTTGAAAGCAATAAGAAGAACAAGGCAGCTGCGATTGTCAGCTCCCGGGGTTTTATGCCGGCGATCTAGATTGATCAAGGGCTTTCCTCGTACATCTCGTGTTATTTCCTTTACTTTTTTACTCATTGTTTGATCGTAGATACAGCTCAATATCCTGAGCCGTATCCTGAATACTGATTTTCCAAATAACTTAACCAACATATTTTCAATACATTTTCTAGCACACTACCTCACTTTACTAATTTGATCACTTAATTGCTTCGGTAATTTTTGACCAAAACATTTTGGCGCCCACCGTGGGGCAAGTGGTGCTCTCTTTGCTAAAAATCTTTGTGAAATCGTTAATCGGTTTTCTATTTTCAAAACTTTTCACCGCATTGTTTACAATGGCCTCAAGATCAAACATGAGTTCCTCCACTGTGTCTGCTATGACTTCTGCTACTACCAGTTCGGTGCTTCCACCACCTCCTCCAAGGATGCCAGCCTCTTCACGACCTCAGGATATTATCCCTACTCGCAGTGTTCAGGAATCTGCTCCCGTTTTAGCTTCTAATGATGAAATTCTAACCTTATTTGGAAGTGTGCAGGAACAAATGAGGCAGCAACAGGAAACAAACCAAATGCTGTCGAGGGAAATACAACTCCTGAAGTCTGGCTCGAGCAGATCTGCTGAGGATATTGTCACTCCATTACAACCCAGAACTTTGAACTTCAGTTCAGCTGTGTATACTGAGGATAACAGGGGGAATATTGTCCCCAGCCTTCCTCAGAATCACACTCCTGAAATACCCTCCTCGGTCAGGATGTCAACCATGAGGAGCTCAGGATATGCTTCAGGATATGGGCAAAATCCTCCGACGGGTAACGTGTCAAATAATACTAAATACTCATGCTACTAACAATAGTGGATCTTTGCAGGATACAGGTGTAACATCAGCACTTACTAGGGAACTTCAGAAGTTGAAGGACATGATATCTAGTGTACCTGGAGTGGTCCAGCCGATCCCGGAAGTGTCCCAAGACAGCCACAAGATATCTCGTTTTGCATATCCTATCTGTGATGCTGAGATCCCAAAGAGATTTCAAACCCCCAACATGAAGCTTTACGACGGAACTACGGATCCTGAGGAGCATATTGCTCAGTATAGGGAAAGAATGGAGATTAACCCTATCCCTCCGGATCTCAAGGAGGCATGCTTGTGCAAGGGTTTTGGTTCTACCTTAACAGGATCAGCCTTGAAATGGCTCTTGAATGTTCCTCCGCATTCGATTACATCTTTTGCTCACTTAGTAAATTTATTTAATAGTCAGTTTTCTTGTAGTAGGAGCTTTGAGAAACTAACAAGTGACCTTTAAAGGATAACACAAGGGCATCAAGAATCCCTAAGGGATTATGTGAACAAGTTTAGCCAGGAATCCTTAGACATTCTGCATCTTGATGTTGCAACAACTGTGCAAGCTTTCAAGATGGGGCTGCAAAAGGATTCTCTATTTTACCAAGACCTTGTAATGAACCCATGCAGGAACTTGGATGAAGCTCGGAACAGGGCCCTGAGATATATTCGATTGGAGGATGACAGAAAGATGCAAGAGAGGATGAACTCATCTAACACTTATGAGTCAACTAACAGGAAGTCAGAATCCTCATTTAAGCCATATCGCTCTAAGCCATATGGTAGAAATGAAAACAAGAAAGTGAACGCTATTGAAGACGAGGATCCTGAAGAATATCCTGAACTATCTGAATATTGCTTTTCTGTTAACATTCCTGAATTAATGTATGCCATGCAGGGTTTAGGAGACAAGGCTAGGTGGCCTCGAAAGAATCAACAAAAGGCCGATTAGAAAGATAAGTCAAAATGGTGTGCTTTCCACGAAGATTTAGGACATGTAACTGAGGATTGCATTACTCTAAGGAAAGAAATAAGCTATCTTCTAAGCAAGGGATATTTGAAAGATCTCTTAGGAAGGAAGAAGAATAAGGGTCAGGATACTGAGAAGGATCCTGAGTGAGCAGCATCACCTCCCGCGGATGCCAAGATAATCAACTTTATTTCGGGAGGATCCGACATTTGTGGGACTTCGTATTCGGCGGCAAAGAGACATGCAAAAGAAGCTAAGGTCGAAAGGGGAGACAAACCTGTCAGGATGACTACCCTCACGACTGACAAAGTGATCACATTTGATGCTGATGACAGGGATACTGTCCAGGATCCTCATCATGATGCTCTGGTAATAACATTATACGTGGCTAACCATTTTGTACGCAGGATATTGGTTGATAATGGTAGCTCCGTCAACATAATCCAACTAGAGACTCTGAAAAGAATGAATGTATCTCCAATGGATATCACTTCAAAGTCTACCGTGCTTGTTGGATTCAGTGGAGAGGCTAGAAACACAGTAGGAGAGATAAAGTTACCAGTATACATTAAAGGAGTCAACTCGATACAACGTTTCTGTGTAATGGATTCTCTATCCTGCTATAACATCATACTGGGAAGACCGTGGATTCATGATATGAAGGCTGTGCCATCAACATATCACCAATGCATCAAGATTCCTACCCCTTGGGGAGTTGTCAAAGTTGATAGTGATCAGCAGGAGGCGAAAGAATGCTACTCATCCTCGATGAAATCCTCAACCAAGCCTAGTACAGCATAGCAATTAAAGATGCGGGCCCAGGATATCATGGAGGATTCGGAGCAGGATGTGAAGAAAATTATCCTGGATCAGGATAATCCTGATATCTCGGTGCTCGTAGGAACCAATATCCCTCAGGATATTGAAGAACAGTTAACTAACTTTTTGAAGTGCAGGATGTCGACGTTTGCATGGAAGCATGAGGATATGACAGGCATATCCAAAGACATTATCACTCACAAGCTTGGAATTGATAAATCATTCAAGCCTGTTCAGCAAAAAAGAAGGAAGTTTGCTCCCGAGCGGAATACGATTATCCAAGAGGAAGTTGAGAGGTTATTGAAGTCCAGGATGATCAGAGAGGTTAAGTTCCCAAGGTGGCTAGCAAACGTGGTTGTGGTACAGAAGAAAAATGGGAAATGGAGAGTCTGTGTAGACTACACAGACTTGAACAAGGCTTGTCCTAAAGACCCATTTCCTCTTCCCCACATTGATGCAATGGTAGATGCCACTGCCGGGCATGAAATGTTGACCTTCATGGACGCATCCTCAGGATTTCAGCAGATCCAAATGGAACCTTCTGACCAGGAGGATACTGCCTTCATGACACCAACAGGTATTTATTGTTATACAGCTATGCCTTTTGGTTTGAAAAATGCAGGTGCAACATACCAAAGATTGGTAAACATGATGTTCAAAGACAAACTAGGGGACACTATGGAGGTATATATTGACGATATGGTGGTAAAATCAAAGAAAGCTCAGGATCACCTCCAGGATATTAAAGGAGCATTCGATATCCTGGATCAGTATAACATGAAGCTAAATCCTGCTAAGTGCCATTTTGGAGTGGGGGCAGGAAAATTTCTAGGATATATGGTGACCAAAAGAGGAATAGAGGCGAGCCCGGAGCAGATTAAAGCCATCTTGGATATTAAATCACCCTCAAATATGAAGGATGTTCAACGATTAACAGGGCGAGTGGCAGCATTAAACAGGTTTATCTCAAGATCCTCAGAGAAATGCAAAGAGATTTATGATATCCTGAAGAAGAACAAGAAATTCGAATGGGGTGAGAAGCATGAAGCAGCCTTGCAGGATTTGAAGAAATATCTTTCAACTGCACCATTACTGATGAAGCCTGAGAACGATGAACCATTATCCCTATACCTCGCAGTATTAGGGAATGCTGTAAGTGCCGTCCTTGTAAAGGACCATGAAGGTCAGCAATATCCTGTTTATTATGTTAGTAAAAGCTTGTTAAATGCTGAAACTAGATATTCTCATTTAGAAAAATTGATACTAGCATTAGTTATGGCATCAACGAAACTTAGACATTACTTTGAGACACATAGGATTTATGTTAAAACAAATTATCCTGTTAAAAATGTGCTTAGGAAACCAGAAATGTCAGGCAGGATGGCTAAGTGGTCGGTAAAGTTGAGTGCTTATGATTTAGTATATGAACCTAGAAATGCCATAAAGTCTCAGGCTTTAGCTGACTTTGTGGCTGATTTTAGTAGTGACATTCAGGATGAGGTAGACCTAGAAGTTCAACAGTTAGGAGAATCCTCAGGATCCTGGACATTATATACTGATGGTGCATCTAATATAAGAGGAGTAGGATTAGGAATACTACTAAAATCGACAGGGGGACATATTACCCCAGGCTATTAGATGTGAATTTCCTGCTACTAATAATGAAGCAGAGTATGAGGCTTTAATTGCAGGATTAGAGTTGGCTAAGAGTATGAGTATCAAAAATTTACAAGTATATGTTGACTCTTTGTTAATTACTAACCATTTTAATGGATCCTATGCAGTTAAGGGTGAGAAATTAATCGAATACCTCGATATTCTTAAAAAATTAGCAGGATATTTCGATGTTTTTACACTTGAACAGGTACCAAGGGAGGATAATGCTGAAGCAGATGCCTTAGCAAATCTGGGATCGTCGATTAGGATACCAGAAGGGACCCAAATACCGATATTACATATCTTGTATCCTGCGACGAATCCTCAGGATAAAGAAGTAGCGGGTATTCAGGATCCTGATGCAGAGTATCCTGAAAAGTATCCCAAATCCTGGACGGCTCCAATCATGAGATATCTCAAGGAAGGACACATTCCCGGGGAGGAAAATCCTAAGGCATTTAGGATGAAGGTATCACGATTTACTATTATAAATGATGTATTATACAAGAAATCTCTTGCAGGACCATATTTGAGGTGCTTGGAGGATCCTGAAGCCAAAGAAGTACTTCAGGATATACATGAAGGGGATTGTGGTAATCACACTGGGGGCAGATCATTGTTCTCGAAAGTATTAAGGACAGGATATTATTGGCCAACGATGAGGAAAGATGCTGCAGAATATGCTCGAAGATGTGATGCATGTCAAAGACATAGTAACATACTGCATCAACCAGCTGAACCATTATATCCTGTAGTTTCCCCTTGGCCATTCATGAAATGGGGGATGGATATAGTAGGGAAGTTACCAAAAGCTCCGGGAGGAAAAGTCTTTATGTTAGCAATGACGGATTATTTCTCTAAGTGGGTTGAGGCTGAAGCGTTTGTTCAAGTTAGAGACCAAGAAGTAGTATCCTTCATAAAGAGGAATATCCTGACTAGGTTTGGGGTACCAGCTGAGATCATTTGTGATAATGGGTCCCAGTTTATAAGCAAAAGGACTACTGACTTTTGCAAGAGTTGGGGAATCAAAATGATCACATCTACTCCGGTACATCCTCAAGCGAATGGACAAGCTGAATCCTCAAATAAGATAATAGTCAATAACTTAAAGAAGAGGCTTGGAGCCAAAAAAGGAAGATGGGCGGAAGAGTTACCCTTTGTTTTGTGGGCTGATAGGACAACGGTAAAGAATGCAACTGGCCAAACCCCGTTTTCCTTGGTATTTGGAGCAGAAGCAGTGATTCCAACAGAAATGACGATACCTACTGCAAGATCTATCCTACAGGATCCTGAACAGAATCCTGAAGCCTTATTTCAAGATTTGGATACTATAGATGAAAAAAGAGACGCAGCAAGACTAAGGATAGCAGCATATCAACAAAGAATATCCAGAGCATATAATAAGAACATAAGGACTTGAAGATTTCGAGTTGGTGATTGGGTGCTAAGAAAGGCTTTTCAAAATACCACTAATCCTGCCGATGGCAAGCTAGCTCCTAAATGGGAAGGTCCATATGAAGTCGAGTCAGAAGCAGGGAAAGGAGCATATCGACTCAAGAATATGGAAGGGGATATGCTACCAAGATCCTGGAATGCAATACACTTAAAGCTTTATTTCAAGTAAGAGCAGTATTTAATTTCTGTCTCAGAATGGTATGTATTCTATCTATTTTAACTATATTTGTTTATTATCTTGAACCCAATACTGACTTAAGCATCGGAGGGGTGTTAGCCAAGCTAACACCCACCTTAGTTTACAATTGTTTTACAGCATATGTTTCAGGATATAGCTCCAGGATATGTACTCAGGATAACTCGAAAGATTAGAGGATTGGCCCCCTCTCTCACGTTTAAGGGATCCTGGTCCCTTCAAAGGTTTAAAGGTATTCACCTTTCTTTCGAATTGGGTTTAAACACCTCGCCTGGAGCGCAAGTTATCTAGGTATAGTTCAAGGTAGCGGGACCAGTTCATGTAAAAGTGGCTGACAATTTCGTTACTGTTGGCTATATCCTGGATCCTGAAGGTATATGAGGATTGATCACCCTCTCTCACGAAAGAGTATTTTCATACTCTCTAAGGTTTAAAGGTTTTCACCTTTCTAAGAATTGGAGTTTATACACTCTCGCCTGTAGCGCATGAAATTTAGGGTTTATCCCCAGATATTAGGGTTTATCCCCAAGATATTAAGGATTTATCCCAAGTATGCTAAGGATTCATTTCAGGATATCAGGGGTTTTGCCCTGGGGTATTCGGAATTTATTCAAGTCAAAGTATGAATACATTTGCGTTTCTGTGTCGAACACAGGGGACATACATTATACTATTCAAAGGATGGATCCAAGTTTATGAGTATGCACTGGGGACAAACTTATAATGGAGAATTGTAATTGATTATCTAAGAATCTCTGGTATGATCTCTCTTTTTTATTTGAACAATTTATAAGTTGTATTTCAATATTCTGATCAAGATATCTTTCGGGATATCTTCTAGGATACGTTTACAATTTATTCCTAAAAATGTTCAAACAAAACAGTTTTCACGAGTAAAATTTGTATATCAGTGACAACAATAATAAAGTCAAAAGAGAAGTTATATTATTAACATACCAAAAGATGTGCTCTTAGTTTCACCTCAAAACAAGGCCCATCCACTAAGAGCACTAATAGTTCCTTACCATATTTACCCAACAGTTGAAGGTTTCATCTCAAACCGAGACCCATCCACCTTCAACTGTTGTATTGTTCAAAAAAGCATGCAGGAAATGTAAATTGTTCAGGTGCAGAAAAGTAAAGTGCAGAAAAGTAAATTGTTTTGGGACTACAGACCAACATTCAAATTCAAAAAGGTGGGCTCCGGCCTTGGCACGTATATCCATCATCACCCACCTGAATGCCCTCACACAGCGGCATCTTCTCCAACCTTCTCAGACTTCTCAGCACCAGCATCCTGAGCAGCATCCTCACCAGTATCCATCCCAGCATCCTTCTTGTATCCAGCCTGGATCACCACCTCTGCTGATTTAGAAGACTCGCCAGCTTCAACAGGAAGTGGCACAGCTTTGCCCCCGAGCTCCTTTAGCTTGGCCACCCAGGATTCAACTGGCCAAGATGGACAAACAAAGCCCATTTCCTTGGCCTCGTAGGCCATCTTGATGCGTGCTTGTAGCAGGGAGACGATAGCGGAAGCCTTGATTCCCTCTCGGAAAGAGACCATGGCTTGTTCATGATCCATTTGAACGGTGGCAAGTTTGAGCTCAGCGTCTTGGGTGACCTTCTTCAGCATGCCCTCGTAGTGCCGGGTCTTCGCTTCGGCAATGGCACCTTGGTCAGCAACGGTGCTTTCAAGCTGTTTAATCCTGGCTTCATGGAGTGCAGCAGTACCACAGGCGTCATTATACAAGTGGAGCAAATGCTGGAGGCCCTGCACATCAATTTCAGGTATGAGTTAGAATATATTGATCAGGATATCCTGTCAGGATATCCTATTAGGATATACGTGCAGGATATATGTGCAGGATGTGCGTCAGGATATTACCTTGTTAAGGAAGGATGTCATTGGCTCTAAGGAATCAGAGAAACTGAGTTCATCATAGGAGAACCCTTCTGAACCTGGAGCACTGACTTCAAGACCTTTCCTTTTTTTTGCTGTGGAAGCACGAGTCCCTGGATTGGCCTTGGGAGCCGGGAGTGGCTTGGAGCTGGTAGCAGTAGGAGTCTCTTTTTTGACCGTGGCTGGAGTAGGATAGCTATCAAGTTCGTCGAGATCTAGATAGACTGGAACCTTGCTGGAGTCTGCACATAGGGAGTAAACTTTTCTCCTAAGAATATCAAATAAAAACATGTGTGTACAGGATATCTTGCAGGATCCTTACCAGACATGTTTGCACTTGAAAGAGGGCTTGGAGTTGGTGGAGATGGGTTGAAGCTTCTCTCTGCCTCTGAAAGGAGTCTGATGGCGTCTATTCTTTTTTGAGAATCAGCAAGAGGAGGTGCAATTTTCCTGAAGTCAGCTGCATAAAAAAGAAAATTCATTAGTTCAGGATATGAAACAGGATAAGAGACAGGATCGTTCTTAAACCCTAAGTCCTACCCTTTCTCAACCATCTCATCGGATAATCCGTTCCACCAGGGATTGAGTCCCTTTTTACAAAGAAAAACTTAGACTGCCAACCATCCTCGTTCCTGGTGGCACGAAGTATCAATGGGTCACCGGAAGTAGAATAAAACAGAAATCTACATGATCCATGGCATCTAAGCTTGTAAGCTAGGGGGAGATCATGGACAGAAAGATCAGGAATGTGGTTTCTCTTGATCTGGTCAAGAACAGACAAAACACGCCAGAGCATTGGCATGGTTTGGCTAAAAGAGATTTTTGTGATATTAAAGAATTCGGTGATGAAGTCCGGAAAGGGGAATTGTAGCCCGAGGGTAAAAGGGAAAGCACTGAAGCATATCCACTCGCTGGAGACCATGTCCGACCGGATTTCCCGGTCAAACGGTCTGAATACGGTTCCTTCCGGGAAGATACCAGAGGATTTTAAGGCCGACAGGTAGGCACTATCAAAGGTACATACTTCCTTCTCCGGTTCTTGGAGAAGGTTCTGTTGGATGAATGTGGGAGCCGAGTCGCCTGAACTAGATCTTGTTTGCCTCGGCATTTGGTCACCTGAATTTTTCGCCGGAGAAAGAGGATGAAGATGAGTATAAAAGTTAGAGATAGAATATTACCTGTTCCTTGTCGATTATGAATAAAAAAGAGATGAGGATGAGAAGATATAGGGTATGATGAGTAAATATAGGCCGGGTAGTTGAAAACGGTCACATCATTGGTCTTATCTATTAATTACCTCGGTCTTCGTGAAAAATGTAACCGTTAGTGCAGGATAACAAACGGTAACATTTTTTGGGACAATAGTTATGGGTGAAATTCTGAGCCCATATCCTGGAAAATATCTTGATTTATATCTTGGTTATATAGTATCTGTTTACATCCGGGATGCTGGTTCAGGATATTGGTAACATCCTGAATGGTATCCTCGGGATTACTAACGGATTATGTGCAGGTACGTGGGTTAGAAGCTAGCAACGTTCACAAGGACTCATTCCGCGGAAGACTCGGTCCAAGTTGTTCAAGGAAAGACGTTGAGCCCGCTTTATTTGGTTCCAAACGGCTATTTATGGAATATTCGGGGGCATCCCATATTTATAGGAATTTTAGTTTCTACTTTGTAACTATAAATAGGTGGGTATACCAGATCGAGTAGGACATCACATTTACACTCGCTACACTCTAACACTCGCTCTCTAGCAATCTCCACTTTTATACAAAAGCATTGTAACACTTAGCGATCTGGTCTATATCCTGCACTGTATCCTGAAGTTGAAAGCAATAAGAAGAACAAGGCAGCTGCGATTGTCAGCTCCCGAGGTTTTATGCCGGCGATCTAGATTGATCAAGGGCTTTCCTCGTACATCTCGTGTTATTTCCTTTACTTTTTACTCATTGTTTGATCGTAGATACAGCTCAATATCCTGAGCCGTATCCTAAATACTGATTTTCCAAATAACTTAACCAACATATTTTCAATACATTTTCTAGCACACTACCTCACTTTACTAATTTGATCACTTAATTGCTTCGGTAATTTTTGACCAAAACAAAGAGAATGACTCACATTGCAGATTTAACACGAGCAGAGTTTAGTTTACAGATTAGCCTTGTTAACCTAGTTTAAATAACAATGCACACAAAACTAGGTTAGTAACTAATACAGCATTTACGATAACTCACGAGATTAAACCCTCACAACGAATGACAAAGTGCGATACTTAAACATCCATCGAATTTACGACGAATGACAAAGCATAACCCTAATGTGGGCAGCACTTAAACATCCATTGGATAGTTTTAATTGATCGGACATTGAATCGTAACAGCGATCGAGTTATTACCCTGTTATAGCGGCAGCGTTTCATGTATGTGTGTGTTTTTGTAGTAATTGGACAATATCTCAACGTACGTATTGAGTTTGAACGTCGAACTAACGCACAATTGCAAGTACCAGACTCCCCTATTTATACATGAAAAACGGCGCCCTCGCGTGGTGCGAGGGGCCTGTCGCGTGGCGTGAGGGACACCCTACTACCATAGGGTAGCCTCGTGTCCAGGTAGATCAGGTGAGTTGGTCATGCATGAAATTTCGATTTACACGTTAAACTGTCGAGATAATATCAACTAGGGTTTACCCCCCCCCCCCCCCCCCCCCGAGTTTTAGGGGCCCTGATCCTGATTCCGATTATTCTGAAAATTTTAGGGTTTATGCATAATCACTTGAGGGTCTTAATTAGGGTTTCCTATTGAACTAATTAAATAATATTTAGGACTTTTGATGAGAGTTGTTACAGGTAGCCCCATCCTCCACCCCCCTCAAATTGGGAGGAAGCCCATTATCCATGAGCCGGTGATGTGGCGCCTACGTGGCGGCCCATCCTCATGGGGATGTGCCTCCCCATACCCTCTAGTCTAACACCCACCACCGTCACCATCAACCACCCACCACCACTCCCCCCTCTCTTTTTCTACCCCTCTTCCCCTTATTCACCTCCGTTTTGTTCGATCTCCACCGCACATCCACCACCGCCGCGCAAGCCGCAGTCACCACCGATATTTGTTCCAGATTAAAAGCGATGGCTGCCGGATTTGTTCCAGATTTGTTCCAGATTAATAGCTACGGCTGCCGGATTTGTTCCAAATTAAAAGCGATGGCTGCTAGGTGGTTTCTAGAACCCGCGGTGAACCGCCAGTCGTACAAAAAAGCATTTCGAGATTTGTTCATAAGCGATGGCTGCCTGATTTGTTCAGGTCATTAATTCAGTCGAAAGGGGAAAAAGATGACGATTTATGTGTTAGATTTGTTTGATTCGTTGAATGTTGAAATGGTTGTACTGTGGTAGCATTTCTTGTGTAGCTTTGTGGATTTCAGGATTAGTTTTAATTTTGAAATCTGGTAATTAGTGTTTATATAGGTTATTAGGTTTAAATTAATTGGAATTCAGTTGTTAAGAAATTGATTCTGTTTGGGTTGAATGAGCTTGTGAAGTTTTATATTTACAATGATCTAAAAAATGGGTTTTTTTTTTTTTTTTGCTTATGTGAATCTGCGAGATTTGGTGGTAGTTGTTACAAGAGGATGGGTTTTCTTTTTGCAGATAGTTGTGTGAGAGAGAGAGAGAGAGAGAGAAGAGAAGAGACGAGACGAGACGGTGAAATGGTGAATCATTTATTTTAAAGCAAACTTCCGTTTTGCTCCCTGTGTTTTGGTCATTTTAACGGTTTTGCTCCAATAGTTTAAAAATAGCCATTTTCCTCCCTGATTTTTCTAACTTATCTTCATTTTGCTCCCAGCCTCTAACTCTATCAGGGAGGAAACTGGCGACAAACTCGAAAGATTATGGAGCAAACTGGCGACAAACTCGAAAGATCAGGGAGGAAAATGACTATTTTTAAACTATTAGAGCAAAACCGTTAAAATGACCAAACCACAGGGAGCAAAACGGAAGTTTACTCTTTATTTAAATTAGGTTCAAAAGATTAAAAGTTAATTACACAAAAAGCCCCTAAGAGAGTAAAAAGACGTATTTACCCTCATGTGGAATGCACATGACTAAATTTAACTGAAAATTTTGACACTGGTTAATGGAAAGGACGTAGAGTATAGTGGGTTTTAGAAATAAAGGATTGTCACTGTAATTATTGAAGTTAAAGGGCATCCATTGCAATTCGATACAAACATAAAAGACGAAAAATGTAATTTACCCAAACGATTACAATTAATGTCACGTGACACTCTCTCTCCTTCAACGTCACAATTTTTACTTATATTCTATTTTGGGTAAATTACATTTTTCATCATTTATGTTTGTAGCGGGTTGCAATGGATGACCTTTAACTTCAATAATTACAGTCACAATCCTTTATTTGGAAAACTCATTACATATTTCGTTCTTTAGCACTAAACAGGTTAAAAATTTAAGTTAAGTCTGTTCACTTAAGGGTTTTCTGATCATTTCACGTTTTTATTTAAAGTGTTTACTAATAATAAGAGTAAATTACAAAACTCGTCCTTTATGTTTGTATGTTATTGCAAATCATGTCCTTTGTCTTCAATAATTACATTAATCATACCTAATGTTTACAAATCCTAACATGGTATATCCTTTACCCCAAACCAAGTTAATTTTCTCAGTTAATTTCAGTCACGTGGGGCCCACACGAGGGCATTAATGTCCTTTCATCTACCCATCTGTTTCCCCCATTTAAAACCCCCAACCAACCCTAATCCCCCTCATTCCAAAACGCCCACACCTGCAAATCCTAAACCTACGACAGAAGATTTCAGCCTCTACAATGCCTTCAAGCAAAAGACTGTGAACAAAAGACTGTGAACAAAAGATTTAATGCTTAAAATAACAAAAGAATATAACTAAATAGTTCCATAAGAAATCTATTCAAACAGAAAACTAACATTTAGACTCAATCTCCGAATCGGTGTTAGCATCACTTCATCCGTCAACAAAACCAAACCAAGCCAAACAAACAAGATCAGTACTAACAACATAAACACATACATAACATTTACAACTAAATGAATGTTATCTACTCACATGTTTGATTGCGATTCTTTCGAATGTTGTGAAGCTTCCAAATGAATCACTCACTGAAAAATGTGATGTTGAAGAAGCCAATGACTCTCTCTTGTTGTTAGTTTTCTTCTTCTTGTTACCTTTTTGAACATTTATGCTTTCTGAAGAACCCAACTCTTCGGGCATATTGTCATCGTTGTTAACACCATCAACGGCTGATTTCGAAGCATTGGATTTCTTTTGAATCATGTAGAAAACTATTAAAACAGTCAATATCACCATGGAAACACTAACCACACTGATTGTGGTAATTGATTGAGTAAAAAAAAAAACTCGAAGCTTCTGATATCACCATGGATTTCTTTTGAATCACTCGAAGGATTTGCAGGTGTGGGTGTTTTGGAATGAGGGGGATTAGGGTTATTTGGGGGTTTTAAATGGGGGAAAGAGATGAGTAGATGAAAGGACATTAATGCACTCATGTGGGCCCCACGTGACTAAAATTAACTGAGAAAATTAACTTGGTTTTGGGTAAAGGATATACCATGTTATGAATTGTGAACATTAGGTATGATTAATGTAATTATTAATGACAAAGGACATGATTTGCAATAACATACATACATAAATGACGAGTTTTGTAATTTACTCTAATAATAAAGCCAAAAAATACATATATACATCAACTTCCCCAATTCCCCATGGGTGATACTATTTACACCCCCTTTTACTAATTACACCCCCTATAAAAACATCACATCATTACATCACAAATCAATATTTTATTGCTTTTTTGTCTTTTTATTGTCTTTTTAATTATCATTATTATTATTTACTAATTATTATTATTATTATTATTATTATTATTATTATTATTACTTTTTACTTATAGTTAATACTATTAAAAAAAGTAAGAAATAAATGAAAATCCAATAATGATATTCGGTATCGGTACCGGTACCTAGTTTTTGGTATCGGGAAAAAACTAAATTTTGCCTTCAAATACCGATACCTTATAGTACCGTATATTTCAGTATCGGTACCGGTACCTAGTTTTTGAGGAATTTCTGTTTATTGGACTACTTGTCATTTGTCTTTTAATTGTTAGTTTTATTTTTTGAACAAAAAAAAAATTCAATCACGAGAAAGCTATTCAAATCAACATTATGATATTCTTGAAAACATTAGTAATAAATGAAAATCCAATGATGATATTCTCTATTAGTTCCTATTCACATGTGAGTCTTGTTTGGTGATCTTTTAATTTGCCATGTGATATTCTCTGTACATCATATGATTCGAGGAAGTAATCTTAAGATGTGATATTCTCAATTTGTCCCAATTTTATCTTTCACTTTAACTTCAGCTTCTTCAATTTTATCTTTCACTCTAATTGAAGCTTCTTCGGGCTATACTCGAGGAAGCTATTCAAAGAGCTGCATCGTTATTATTCTATATTAATAGAGTAACTTGTTCAGCCAGTGATCTACTTATGCTTCATCATATCATTCAGAAAAGCTAAAGAGATGTCTGGGTTTTCAACGGATAAGGTATAGTTTTTAATTCTCATGTTTCAAGTTTCAACTTAGTTATATAATCTAGCTAGGTTAAGGGTCTTGTTTTAGTTTAAATGAGTTCGTTTCGAAAATAATTATACTGTATAGTTTAAATGAGTTTGTTTGGAAAATAATTATACTTGACATTGTCAACTACTTATTAGCTCATAACAATAATGTAACATCCCCAAAATATGCTAATATTAGTTCACTTTTAGGTGTTCAAGTCTCGTGAAGAGTTGATGGAATGGGTTAGAAACACCGGACGTAGTCTTGGTTACGCTATTGTCACTAAAAGACCGAAAATGAAACATGGCTACGTGTCTAAAGTTGTACTTATGTGTGATCATGGTGGTGTGTATAAATCAGTTAAAGATTCAAGTAAAGAGACCGGCACTAGAAAGATTAATTGCCCGTTTGAAATGGTAGGGAAATTTTCAAAAGAGAATGGTTCTTGGACGTTAAAAGTCAAACCTGGTGAACATAATCATCCACCCGGAGAATATATGGAGGGACACCCAATCTTCAAACGGTTGACACCTAACGAACACCAACTGGTCGCAGAGTTGACGGGGAAGCATGTGTTACCAAAAGATATTTTAGGTATTATGAAGGAGCATGATGAAAATAATGTCTCTACGATTAAAAACATATATAACGCACGTGATAACATTCGAGCAAAGGAGCATAAAGGGAAATCTCTGATGGAGATGCTAATGTCTCTTTTACAAGATAAAGGGTATACTTTTGAAATTTCTACCAATAGAGTTTCAAACAAGTTGGAAGACTTATTCTTCATTCATAAAATATCATACAAGTACTTGGTTAAACAAGTATAAAGAATTGTTTGTGTCCGTATGGACTAACGAATGCTTGCATTTCGGAAATCAGACAACTAACAGAGTTGAAAGCCAGCATGCCAAGTTAAAAAGATTCTTGAGTTCAGCAAATTGTACCTTAGATAAGTTTATTGGTCACGTTGATGAAGTAGTGAACTCGCAATATACAATAGTTAAAGATAGTTTCGAAAAAATTAGAACCGTTCTAATGCATAAACACAACCTACCAATGTTGAAGCTATTACGTGGTTTTATTTCTCATGAAGCACTTGATATAATAATAGCAGAGCGTCGTTTAAATCGTTCACATTGTCGTTGTCAAGTTCGTAAGTGTTATGGATTACCTTGTGCTTGTGAAATCTCAAAGTATAAGAAAGCAGGTCAGTATATTAAACTAAGAAAATATAAATTATCAAAAAGTTTTTATGGTAATATTTAAAAGCTAACAACTTATGCTTCAATGCAGGTCAATCTATTCCTTTAGATTCGGTCGATGAATTTTGGAGGAAACTCGAGTTACCAGTATATTGTGAGGATATTACTTGTGACGTCGAGTTGAAAAGTTTTAAAAAAGCCTTTGATAATCGATCCAAGCCTGGAAAGAAAAGTTTACTAAAAAAGTTAAAAGAAATAACCAATCCAAGCATACCTTTTGTTGAAGAACCTGATGTTAAAGAAAATACTCGTGGACGACCAACTACAAAATCAAAACAACAAAAAAAAACCGAACCCTGTAATTGCTAAACCTCCCCTTCAACGAAGCTACTCCCAAAAGCCTCCAAGGCACAGTCCATTTGGGAACTCCCAAGATCATGATTACACTCAAGAGCCTGCAAGGCACAGTTCATTTACGAACTATCAAGAGCAAGATTACACTCAAGAACCTGCCAGGCATAGTTCATCTTTGAACTTCCAAGAGCATGATTACACTCAAGAGCCTTGGAGACATAGTTCATTCAGGTATCTAGAGGCTGCTACAGAAAGTTCATTAAGGGACTATAATGATTATGTTGGTTACATCAGTCTAGACGTGAACTATCAAATGCCTAGTGAACCAAGTTCGTTCATAAATCAAGATATTGATGGAAAAAAACCATTCAAGGACTATAATGATAATACGGGCTACTACGCTAGTCCATTTGTAAACTACCAAGTTCCTGGTGAACAAAGTCCGTTCATGACCCAAGATACTGACGGACAAGGTTTTTTTGCCAACCTTTTAAACACACCGGGATATGATTTCATGGGGTTGAACCAAGATATTATGGGACAAAGTTCCTTCGCCAACAGTACAAGTGCGCCGGGCTATGACTTCATGGGGTTGAACCAAGATCAAGCATCACAAGTGATACATAAATATATTCATCTAGTTCCAAAAATCTTCCATGCGTATGTTACACGCATACATAACGTATTAGGTGATGGAAATTGTGGGTTTCGGGCGACAGCTTCTGCTCTTGGGTACGATGAAGATGAATGGTTATTTATCCGGAGATCACTGATGGAAGAGCTACTCAAGTTTAGAAATAAGTACACTAAGGATTTCTTAGGCTCATTCGAAGATGTGTTCACGTCCTTGGCTTGGTCAGGATCGGGGGTTGCACCTGAAAAACACTGGATGATTATGCCAGAGGCAGGATTCTTGATTGTGAACAAGTTTAATGTTATCGTTCATTTTTTAACTCAAGAAAAAAGAAACAGTTCTACTTGTTTTTCGCTTTGGAGAGGCCCTCACGAGTTCCCAGAAAAAAAAATAATTACAATTGTACACATGAATGGTAACCATTTTATAATGGTAGAATTGCAAGGAGAGTATCTAATTGCCAGCACAAACAACCTATGGAAATTAATGAGAGAAAATGATGCAGCTGGCTGGGAGAATATATTTGAATCACGTCAAAATATGTATAATTCTTGGATAGCACAACCTGCTACATTTTCGGTTATAGATTAAAGATCGGTATGTAAATTATTAAATGATATTAATTTTGTAAAAAAGTACTTATTTTTATATAGCTTTTGTTACAACTATAAGTATAATTTGATAAATTATAACAACTAAAGAGTAATAATAAATAATATATCATTACTACTGCTACTACTACTACTACTACTAATAATAATAATAATAAATAAATAAATAAATAAATAAATAAAAGTGCATGTTTCTTTTACTATTTAGTTATAATAATAACTAATAAACAAAAAATAAATAAGTAATAATTAAAAAGAAGACAACTAAAAGCCAAAAAACACTAAAAACAAAAATAAAAGTTATGATGGATGTGATGTTTTTGTAGGGGATGTGTAATTAGTAAAGAGGAGGGGTGTAAATAGAATGAGTCTTCCCCATTCCCAGCCTTAGAATATCTCTCTCCTTCTTTCTCTATCTATCTCCAACCAACCTCCATCACCACCACCACCGTATCCCACCTGAATCCACTCATTGCCGTCGGATGCCTCCGCCACTAGTCGTTTTTCCGGTGGTGGTGATTTGAGCGTGCTTGTCAGCTGCCACCAGTCACCTAAAGCCTGTCACCGCCCTTGGTCGTTTTTCCAATTCACCATCTTTTCAGATTTGCTCTAAACAATATCTTCTACAAACCATTTTATCGCAAATAGTTATTTGATTTGTGTATTGAATGTCCTATGATTACTTTTAAAACACACATTCAAACACCACATTCTATTGATATTCTCATGTGAGCTGCAAGTTTAGTGGATAAGCTCTGTTGATTGCATTATTAGATTTCACCTTCTGTTGCTGTGGAGATGGCCAAATGTCACTATGTTGACTTCAGATGAAGACAAGAAAAAATCGTCAGATGAAGACAAGAAGCAATATCAGTGATACCTTCTTAGATCTTATATCGAGGACAATAGAAAGGTATACATTTGACCCTTTAAATCTTATTATTTAGTTCTAAGATTTAATTTTTAATATTATTTTAGACAAAATGGTGTCCTAACAGAGGAGGAAGACAGTGACCGATGGTAGGTTCAATTAATTGAAGACTTGGAGATTAAGTGCTCAACGAATTTCATCTATGTGTCTCTCTTTGTTATTGAAGATAATAGGTTCAACAAATTTCATATATGTCTCTCTCTCTCTCTCTCTCTTGTTTATGTTCCTCTTTCTCTCGCTTATTTAATGTAATTAACACATATCTATGGCAGGAGGGAGTGGTGGTGATAGTTGGCAGCAGGTGGTGGCGGTTGGCAGCAGATGGTGGTGGTTGGCGGCGGGGCGATGGTGGTGGTCGTAACTGGCGGTGGTGATGGTTGTTTTAATTTAGAGACATTTTAAATAAAAGTGTGAAATGACGGAATACCCTTAAGTGAACAGACTTAACTTAAATTTTTAACCTGGTTAGTGCTAAAGGACGAAATGTTTAATGAGTTTTCCAATAAAGGATTGTGACTGTAATTATTGAAGTTAAAGGTCATTCATTGCAACCCGCTACAAACATAAATGACGAAAGGTGTAACTTACCCTATTATTTTTAAGAAAAAATCAACATATAGATATCACTTATTATGGGTTAGGTTCAAATACAAATGATAAAATAAATAAGAAGGGTAAGAAGGATTCTAGTCCATTGATCTTATATTTGTAGGGTTGAAATTAGTTGTAGGGAAAAGAAGATAATAGAAGGGCATAAAGGGAATCCTATATTTATGGATTTTCTCTATCCACATGCAAGGCACATGTCAATTTCCCCATCGATTTAAAACGTCCATAACTTTTTCATACGACATTTTTTTAAATAAAAATTCACCATAATAACAAGCGTTTTTTATCTTTAATATGAGTACCATATTATCATATAAAAATAAAATAAAAAATTTCATTTTTACTGGGTTTTTTTGCATTGTGTTAAAGGTTCAGGTCATTGTGTCTTTTAACTGGGTTTTGGTCAGTAGAGTTTCTATACATTGTGTTATTATCAAAACCTATAACACAACGTTAATTTGGGTTCTATCCATTGTGTTTTTATAAGAACCTATAACACAATATATGACACAATGAAGATGGTGTTATATATGGGTTTTCTATAAATTGTGTTATTAGTTCAGGTCATTGTGTTTAATATGTTATTCATTGTGTTTTAATAATTTGTTCAATTTTTATTATCTTTGTTCATTGTTGTTTTGGTCAAAAATTACCGAAGCAATTAAGTGATCAAATTAGTAAAGTGAGGTAGTGTGCTAAAATGGGTGTTGAAAATATGCTGGTTAGGTTGTTTATGAAAACAGTTTTCAGGATACGGCTTAGGATATTGAGCTGTATCTACGATCAAACAATGAGCAAACAATGAGCAAAAAGTAAAGGAAATGACACGAGATGTACGAGGAAAGCCCTTGATCAATCTAGATCGCCGGCATAAAACCTCGGGAGCTGACAATCGCAGCTGCCTTGTTCTTCTTATTGCTTAAACTTCAGGATACAGTGCAGGATATAGACCAGATCGCTATGTGTTACAATGTTTTTGTGTAAGAGTGAAAGCTTGCTAGAGAGCGAGTGTTAGAGTGTAACGAGTGCCAAATGTGATGTCCTATTCGATCTGGTATACCCACCTATTTATAGTAATGAATTACAAACAATAATCCCTACAAATATGGGGTACTCCGAATATTCCATTGTGAACGTTATTGACCGAGTAATACGGCTTCAACGTCTTTATTCGAACGACTTGGACCGAGTCTTCCGCGGAATGAGTCTTATGAACGTTGCCAGCTTCTAACCCACGTACCTGCACATAATCCATTAGTAATCCTGAGGATACCATTCAGGATGTTACCAATATCCTGAACCAGCATCCCGGATGTAAACAGATACTACATAACCAAGATATAAACCAAGATATTTTCCAGGATATGGGTTCAGAATTTCACCCATAACAATTGTCCCCAAAAATGTTACCGTTTGATATCCTGCACTAACGGTTACATTTTTCACAGTGGCCGAGGTAATTAAGAGATAAGACCATTGATGTGACAGCTTTCAACCACCCGGCCTATATTTACTCATCATGCCCTATATCTTCTCATCCTCATCTCCTTTTTTAATCACAATCGACAAGGAAAAAGGTAATATTCTCTCCCTCATCTTCACATTCATCTTTATCATCTTTCTTCGGCGAAAAATTCAGGCGACCAAATGCCCAGGCAAACAAGGTCTAGTTCAGGTGACTCGGCTCCCACATTCATCCAACAGAATCTTCTCCAAGAACCGGAGAATGAGACATGCACCTTTGACAGTGCCCACCTGTCAGCCTTGAAATCCTCCGGTATCTTTCCGGAAGGAACTATATTCCGACCCTTTGATAGAGAAATCCGGTCAGATATGGTTTCCAACGAGTGGATATGTTTCAATGCCTTCCCCTTTACCTTAGGGTTACGATTCCCCTTTCCAGACTTCATCACCGAGTTCTTTAATATCACCAAAATTTCTTTCAGCCAAACCATGCCAATGCTCTGGCGTGTTTTGTCTGTTCTTGACCAAATCAAGAGAAACCATATACCTGACCTTTCCGTCCATGATCTCCCTTTAGCCTACAAGCTTAGATGCCATGGCTCATCTAGATTCCTATTTTATTCTACTTCCGGTGACCCATTGATACTTCGTGCCACCAGGAACGAGGATGGTTGGCAATCCAAGTTTTTCTTTGTAAAAAGGGATTCAATCCCTGGTGGAACGGATTATCCGATGAGATGGTTGAGAAAGGGTAGGACTTAGGGTTTAAGAATGATCCTGTCTCTTATTCTGTCTCATATCCTGAGCTAATGAATTTCATTTTCTCTGTTTGTGTATGCAGCTGATTTCAGGAAGATCGCTCCTCCCCTTGCTGATTCTCAAAAAAGAATAGACACCATCAGACTGCTTTCAGAAACAGAGAGAAGCTTTAATCCATCTCCACCAACTCCAAGCCCTCTTTCAAGCGCAAACATGTCTGGTAAGAATCCTGCAAGATATCCTGTACACACATGTTTTTATTTGATATTCTTAGGAGAGATTTAGAATTTTACTCCCTGTGTGCAGATTCCAGCAAAGTTCCAGTCTATCTAGACCTTGATGAACTCGACAGCTATCCAACTCCAGCCACAGTCAAGAAGGAGACTCCTGCTGCTACTAGCTCCAAGCCACTCCCGGCTCCCAAGGCCAATCCAAGAACTCGTGCTTCCACAGCAAAAAAGAGGAAATGTCTTGAAGTAACTGCTCCAGGTTCAGAAGGGTTCTCCTATGACGAACTCAGCTTCTCTGATTCCTTAGAGCCAATGACATCCTTCCTTAACAAGGTAATATCCTGACGCATATCCTTCATGTATATCCTGCACATATATCCTGCACGTATATCCTAACAGGATATCCTGGTAGGATATCTTGGTCAACATATATTCTAACTTTATACCTGTAATTGATGTGCAGGGCCTCCAGCATTTGCTCCACTTGTACAATGACGCTTGTGGTACTGTGGCACTCCATGAAGCCAGGATCAAACAGCTCGAAAGCACTGTTGCTGACCAGGGTGCCATTGCTGAAGCGAAGACCCGGCACTACGAAAGCCTGCTGAAGAAGGTCACCCAAGACGCTGAGGTCAAACTCGCCACCGTTCAAATGGATCATGATCAAGCCTTGGTCAATTTCCGGGAGGGAATCAAGGCTTCTGCTATCGTCTCCCTGTTACAAGCACGCATCAAGATGGCCTACGAGGCCAAGGAGACGGGCCTTGTTTGTCCATCTTGGCCAGTTGAATCCTGGGTGGCCAAACTAAAGGAGCTCGGAGGCAAAGCTGTGCCACTTCCTGCTGAAGCTGGTGAGTCTTCTAAGTCAGCAGAGGTGGTGGTCCAGGTTGGAGACAAGAAGGATGCTGGAGCTGATGCTGGGATGGATGCTGGCGAGGATGTTGCTCAGGATGCTGGTGCTGGGAAATCTGAGAAGGTGGGAGAAGATGCCGCTGTGTGAGGGCATTCAGGTGGGCGATGATGGATATACGTGCCAAGGTCGGAGCCCACCTTTTTGATTTCGAATGTTGGTCTGTAGTCCCTTAAACAATTTACTTTTCCGCACTTTACTTTTCTGCACCTGAACAATTTACTTTTTCTGCATGCTTTTTTGAACAATACAACAGTTGAAGGTGGATGGGTCTCGGTTTGAGATGAAACCTTCAACTGTTGGGTAAATATAGTAATGAACTATAGTGCTCTTAGTGGATGGGCCTTGTTTTGAGGTGAAACTAAGAGCACATCTTTTGGTATGTTAATAATATAACTTCTCTTTTGACTTTATTACTGTTGTCATTGATATACAAATTTTACTTGTGAAAAGTGTTTGGTTTGAGCATTCTTAAGAATTTATCATAAACATATCCTAGAAGATATCCTTAAAGATATCTTGATCAGGATATTGAAATACAACCTATAAATTGTTCAAATAAAAAGGAAAGATCATACCATAGATTCTTAGAGAATCAATTTCAATCCTCCATTATAAGTTTGTCCCCAGTGCATAAACTTGGATCCATCCTTTGAACAGTATAATGTATGTCCCCTGTGTTCGACAAAAACACAAATGTATTTATATTTTAACCCCAAATGAATTCCGAATACCCAAGGGCAGAACCCCTGATATCCTGAAATGAATCCTTAGCATACTGGGGATAAACCCTGATATCTGGGGATAAACCCTAAATTTCATGCGCTACAGGCGAGAGTGTATAAACTCCAATTCTTAGAAAGGTGAAAACCTTTAAACCTTAGAGAGTATGAAAATACTCTTTCGTGAGAGAGGGTGATCAATCCTCATATACCTTTAGGATCCAGGATATAGCCAACAGTAACGAAATTGTCAGCCACTTTTACATGAACTGGTCCCGCTACCTTGAACTATACCTTATGTTCTTATTATATGCTCTGGATATTCTTTGTTGATATGCTGCTATCCTTAGTCTTGCTGCGTCTCTTTTTTCATCTATAGTATCCAAATCTTGAAATAAGGCTTCAGGATTCTGTTCAGGATCCTGTAGGATAGATCTTGCAGTAGGTATCGTCATTTCTGTTGGAATCATTGCTTCTGCTCCAAATACCAAGGAAAACGGGGTTTGGCCAGTTGCATTCTTCACCGTTGTCCTATCAGCCCACAAAACAAAGGGTAACTCTTCCGCCCATCTTCCTTTTTTGGCTCCAAGTCTCTTCTTTAAGTTATTGACTATTATCTTGTTCGAGGATTCAGCTTGTCCATTCGCTTGAGGATGTACCGGAGTAGATGTGATCATTTTGATTCCCCAACTCTTGCAAAAGTCAGTAGTCCTTTTGCTTATAAACTGGGACCCATTATCACAAATGATCTCAGCTGGTACTCCAAACCTAGTCAGGATATTCCTCTTTATGAAGGATACTACTTCTTGGTCTCTAACTTGAACAAATGCTTCAGCCTCAACCCACTTAGAGAAATGATCCGTCATTGCTAACATAAATACTTTTCCTCCCGGAGCTTTTGGTAACTTTCCTACTATATCCATCCCCCATTTCATGAATGGCCAAGGGGAAACTACAGGATATAGTGGTTCAGCTGGTTGATGTAGTATGTTACTATGCCTTTGACATGCATCACATCTTCGAGCATATTCTGCAGCATCTTTCCTCATTGTTGGCCAAAAGTATCCTGTCCTCAATACTTTCGAGGACAATGATCTGCCCCCATTGTGATTACCACAGTCCCCTTCATGTATATCCTGAAGTACTTCTTTGGCTTCATGATCCTCCAAGCACCTTAAATATGGTCCTGCAAGAGATTTCTTGTATAAAATATTATTTATAATAGTGAATCGTGATACCTTCATCCTAAATGCCTTAGGATTTTCATTTTCGGGGATGTGTCCATCTTTAAGATATTTCAGAATTGGAGCTGTCCAGGATTTAGGATCCTGTTCAGGATATTCCACTCCAGGATCCCGAATATCCGCTACTTCTTTATCCTGAGGATTCGTTGCAGGATATAAGACATGTAATACTGGTATTTGGGTCCCTTCCGGTATCCTGATTGATGATCCCAGATTTGCTAAGGCATCCGCTTCAGCATTATCCTCCCTTGGTACCTGTTCAAGTGTAAAAACATCGAAATATCCTGCTAATTTTTTGAGAATATCAAGATATTCAATCAATTTCTCACCCTTAACTGCATAGGATCCATTAAAATGGTTAGTAATTAACAAAGAGTCAACATATACTTGTAAATTTTTGATACTCATGTTCTTAGCCAACTCTAATCCTGCAATTAAAGCCTCATATTCTGCTTCATTATTGGTAGCAGGAAATTCACACCTAATAGCCTGGGGTAATATATCCCCCTGTGGCGATTTTAGTAGTATTCCTAATCATACTCCTCTTATATTAGATGCACCATCAGTATATAATGTCCAGGATCCTGAGGATTCTCCTAACTGTTGAACTTCTAGGTCTACCTCATCTTGAATATCACTACTAAAATCAGCCACAAAGTCAGCTAAAGCCTGAGACTTTATGGCATTCCTAGGTTCATATACTAAATCATAAGCACTCAACTTTACTGACCACTTAGCCATCCAGCCTGACATCTCTGGTTTCCTAAGCACATTTTTGACAGGATAATTTGTTTTAACATGAATCCTGTGAGTCTCAAAATAATGTCTAAGTTTTGTTGATGCCATAACTAATGCTAGTATTAATTTTTCCAAATGAGAATATCTAGTTTCGGCATTTAACAAGCTTTTACTAACATAATAAACAGGATATTGCTGACCTTCATGGTCCTTTACAAGGACGGCACTTACAGCATTCCCTGATACCGCGAGGTATAGGGATAATGGTTCACCATTCTCAGGCTTCATCCGTAGAGGTGCGGTTGAAAGATATTGCTTTAAATCCTGTAGGGCCGCTTCATGCTTCTCACCCCACTCGAATTTTTTGTTCTTCTTCAGGATATCATAAAAATCTTTGCATTTCTCTGAGGATCTTGAGATAAATCTGTTTAATGCTGCCACTCGCCCCGTTAATCGTTGAACATCCTTCATATTTGAGGGCGATTTAATATCCAAGATGGCTTTAATCTGCTCCGGGCTCGCTTCTATTCCTCTTTTGGTCACCATATATCCTAGAAATTTTCCTGCCCCCACTCCAAAATGGCACTTAGCAGGATTCAGCTTCATGTTATACTGATCCAGGATATCAAACGCTCCTTTAATATCCTGGAGGTGATCCTGAGCTTTCTTTGATTTTACCACCATATCGTCGATGTACACCTCCATGGTGTCCCCCAGTTTGTCTTTGAACATCATGTTTACCAATCTTTGGTATGTTGCACCTGCATTTTTCAAACCAAAAGGCATAGCTGTATAACAATAAATACCTGTTGGTGTCATGAAGGCAGTGTCTTCCTGGTCAGAAGGCTCCATTTGGATTTGTTGAAATCCTGAGGATGCGTCCATGAAGGTCAGCATTTCATGCCCGGCAGTAGCATCTACCATTGCATCAATGTGGGGAAGAGGAAATGGGTCTTTAGGACAAGCTTTGTTCAAGTCTGTGTAGTCTACACAAACTCTCCATTTCCCATTTTTATTCTGTACCACAACTACATTTGCTAGCCACCTTGGGAACTTAACCTCTCTAATCATTCTGGACTTCAATAATCTCTCAACTTCCTCTTGAATAATCGTATTCCGCTCAGGAGCAAACTTCCTTCTTTTTTGTTAAACAGGCTTGAATGATTTATCAATTCCAAGCTTGTGGGTGATGATGTCTTTGGATATGCCTGTCATATCCTCATGCTTCCATGCAAACGTTGACATCCTGCATTTCAAAAAGTTAATTAACTGTTCTTCAATATCCTGAGGGATATTGGTTCCTACGAGCACCGAAATATCGGGGTTATCCTGATCCAAGATAACTTTCTTCACATCCTGCTCCGGATCCTCCACGATATCCTGGGCCCGCGTCTTTAATTGCTATGCTGCACTAGGCTTGGTTGAGGATTTCATCGAGGATGAGTAACATTCTTTCGCCTCCTGCTGATCACTATCAACTTTGATAACTCCCCAAGGGGTAGGTATCTTGATGCATTGGTGATACGTTGACGGTACAGCCTTCATATCGTGAATCCACGGTCTTCCTAGTATGATGTTATAGCAGGATAGAGAATCCATCACACAGAAACGTTGTATCGAGTTGACTCCTTCAACGTATACTGGCAACTTTATCTCTCCCACTGTGTTTCTAGCCTCTCCACTGAACCCAACAAGCACGGTAGACTTTGAAGTGATATCCATTGGAGATACATTCATTCTCTTCAGCGTCTCTAGTTGGATTATGTTGACGGAGCTGCCATTATCAACCAATATCCTGCGTACAAAATGGTTAGCCACATATAATGTTATTACCAGAGCATCATGGTGAGGATCCTGGACAGTATCCCTGTCATCAGCATCAAATGTGATCACTTTGTCAGTTGTAAGGGTAGTCATTCTGACAGGTTTGTCTCCTCTTTCGGCCTTAGCTTCTTTTGCATGTCTCTTTGCTGCCGAATACGAAGTCCCGCAAATGTCGGATCCTCCCGAAATGAAGTTGATTATCTTGGCATCCGCGGGAGGTGATGCTGCTCGCTCAGGATCCTTCTCAGTATCCTGACCCTTATTCTTCTTTCTTCCTAAGAGATCTTTCAGATATCCCTTGCTTAGAAGATAGCTTATTTCTTTGCTTAGGGCAATGCAATCCTCAGTCACATGTCCGAAATCTTCGTGGAAAGCGCACCATTTTGACTTATCTTTCCAATCAGCCTTTTGTTGATTCTTTCGAGGCCACCTAGCCTTGTCTCCCAGACCCTGCATGGCATACATCAATTCAGGAATGTTAACAGAAAAGCAATATTCAGACAACTCAGGATATTCTTCAGGATCCTCATCTTCGACAGCATTCACTCTTTTGTTTTCATTTCTTCCATATGGCTTAGGCCGGTATGACTTGAATGAGGATTCTGACTTCCTGTTAGTTGACTCATAAGTGTTAGATGAGTTCATCCTCTCTTGCATCTTTCTGTCATCCTCCAATCGAATATATCTCAGGGCCCTGTTCCGAGCTTCATCCAAGTTCCTGCATGGGTTCATTACAAGGTCTTGGTAAAATTGAGAATCTTTTTGCAGCCCCATCTTGAAAGCTTGCACAGCTGTTGCAACATCAAGATGTGGGATGTCTAAGGATTCTCGGCTGAACTTGTTCACGTAATCCCTTAGGGATTCTTGATGCCCTTGTGTTATCCTGTAAAGGTCACTTGTTAATTTCTCAAAACTTCGACTACAAGAAAACTGGCTATTAAATAAATTTACTAAGTGAGCAAAAGATGTAATCGAATGCGGAGGAACATTCAAGAGCCATTTCAAGGCTGATCCTGTTAAGGTGGAACCAAAACCCTTGCACAAGCATGCTTCCTTGAGATCCGGAGGAATAGGGTTAATCTCCATTCTTTCCCTATACTGAGCAATATGCTCATCAGGATCCGTAGTTCCATCGTAAAGCTTCATGTTGGGGGTTTGAAATCTCTTTGGGATCTCAGCATCACAAATAGGATATGCGAAGCGAGATATCTTGTGGCTGTCTTGGGATACTTCTGGAATCGGCTGGACCACTCCAGGTACACTAGATATCATGTCCTTCAACTTCTGAAGTTCCCTAGTGAGTGCTGATGTTACACCTGTATCCTGCAAAGATCCAGTATTGTTAGTAGCATGAGTATTATTATTATTCGACACGTTACCCGTTGGAGGATTTTGCCCATATCCTGAAGCATATCCTGAGCTCCTCATGGTTGACATCCTGACCGAGGAGGGTATCTCAGGAGTATGATTCTGCGGGAGGCTGGGCACAATATTCCCCCTGTTATCCTCAGTATACACAGCTGAACTAAAGTTCAAAGTCCTGGGTTGCAATGGAGTGACAATATCCTCAGCAGATCTGCTCGAGCCAAACTTCAGGAGTTGTATTTCCCTTAATAGCATTTGGTTTGTTTCCTGTTGCTGCCTCATTTGTTCCTGCACACTTCCAAATAAGGTTAGAATTTCATCATTAGAAGCCAAAACAGGAGCAGATTCCTGAACACTGCGAGTAGGGATAATATCCTGAGGTCTTGATGAAGCTGTCATCCTTGGAGGAGGTGGTGGAAGCACCGAACCGGTAGTAGCAGAAGTCGTAGCAGACACAGTGGAGGAACTCATGTTTGATCTTGAGGCCATTGTAAATAATATGGCAAAAAG
Source organism: Helianthus tuberosus (assembly GCA_030545235.1). Taxonomy (NCBI): domain Eukaryota; kingdom Viridiplantae; phylum Streptophyta; class Magnoliopsida; order Asterales; family Asteraceae; genus Helianthus; species Helianthus tuberosus. Next base: position 65,011,975 of record CM060407.1, on the reverse strand, counting down.
TTTTGAAAATAGAAAACCGATTAGCGATTTCACAAAAAATTTTAGTAAAGAGAGCACCACTTGCCCCACGGTGGGCGCCAAATTGTTTTGGTCAAAAATTACCGAAGCAATTAAGTGATCAAATTAGTAAAGTGAGGTAGTGTGCTAAAATGGGTGTTGAAAATATGCTGGTTAGGTTGTTTATGAAAACAGTTTTCATGATACGGCTTAGGATATTGAGCTGTATCTACGATCAAACAATGAGCAAACAATGAGCAAAAAGTAAAGGAAATGACACGAGATGTACGAGGAAAGCCCTTGATCAATCTAGATCACCGGCATAAAACCTCGGGAGCTGACAATCGCAGCTGCCTTGTTCTTCTTATTGCTTAAACTTCAGGATACAGTGCAGGATATAGACCAGATCGCTATGTGTTACAATGTTTTTGTGTAAGAGTGAAAGCTTGCTAGAGAGCGAGTGTTAGAGTGTAACGAGTGCCAAATGTGATGTCCTATTCGATCTGGTATACCCACCTATTTATAGTAATGAATTACAAACAATAATCCCTACAAATATGGGGTACTCCGAATATTCCATTGTGAACGTTATTGACCGAGTAATACGGCTTCAACGTCTTTATTCGAACGACTTGGACCGAGTCTTCCGCGGAATGAGTCTTATGAACGTTGCCAGCTTCTAACCCACGTACCTGCACATAATCCATTAGTAATCCTGAGGATACCATTCAGGATGTTACCAATATCCTGAACCAGCATCCCGGATGTAAACAGATACTACATAACCAAGATATTTTCCAGGATATGGGTTCAGAATTTCACCCATAACAATTGTGTTTTTAGTTTGTTTTTCATTGTGTCTTCATCTGCTATCCATTGTGTCTTTTATCTGCTGTCATTAATTGTGTCTTTTATATGTTGTCATCAATTGTGTTTTTATTTAGTCTGATACTTATTGTGTTATATGTTATCGCCATTGTGTTATACGTTATGGTCATTGTGTTTTAGTATGTTGTCCATTGTGTCTTTATCTGTTGTCATTGATTGTGTTTTTAATCTACTTTACATTGTGTTTTACATCATGTCCATTGTGTTATTATCAAAACCTATAACACAATGTTAATTTGGGTTCTATCAATTGCGTTTTTATAAGAACCTATAACACAATATATGACACTATGAAGATGGTGTTATATCTGGGTTTTCTATAAATTGTGTTATTAGTTCGGGTCATTGTGTTTAATATGTTATTCATTGTGTTTTAATATGTTGTCTATTGTGTTTTAATAATTTGTTCAATTTTTTTATTATCTTTGTTCATTGTGTTTTAGTTTGTTGTGTATTGTGTTTGTAGTTTGTTTTTCATTGTGTCTTCATCTGCTCTCCATTGTGTCTTTTATCTGTTGTCATCAATTGTGTTTTTATTTAGTCTGATACTTATTGTGTTATATGTTATCGACATTGTGTTATACGTTTTGGTCATTGTGTTTAGTATGTTGTCCATTGTGTCTTTATCTGTTGTCATTGATTGTGTTTTTGATCTACTTTACATTGTGTTTTACATCATGTCCATTGTATAATATGCAACTGGGTTTTTGATTTTTTTTTTTTTTTTTTGAAAAATATAACAATATGGTACTCATATTAAAGATAAAAAACGCTCGATTTTATGGTATATTTTTTTTAAAAACAAATGATGTATAAAAAAGTTACGGATGTTTAAAAATTAGGGGGAAAATAACATGTGACTTGCATGTGCATATTATTTTTCCTCTTATAGACAAAATTATCCTTTCTATTTAATTTCACCTAAGACACTTATCACTCTCTGGTGGCTTCTTACCCTTCTTATTTTTAAATACTTTGTATTATAACTCAACCCCACTTATTATAAACGTAGAAATAATTTCTTTCTTAATTTATAATAGTGAATACCGAAATTTTTGGTAAGTCAAATATTCAATATCATACTTTATGGCAATTGATATAATTTCAAAATTGAATTCATACCTAAATTATCTCTTTTGTTATTATCCATAATTTTAATTTTATTATTTAAAATCCTCATATATCATCCTCCTTCAATAATAAGTTTACTATTAAATTCAATAACATGTTTAGATCATATAAAAAAACATATAACTTAAGAAAAATTAGTTTAAAAATTCAACAAATATTATACTTTTTTCATTTCACACAAGCCCAAGTGTAATATACGAGATCAAAGAATACATTTTTCTATCAGAATATGTTTCGCGCTGACAATAAATAAAATTCAAGGACAGTCGCTATATAGAGCTGATTTACTTTTAAAATAGTCAGTGTTTTCACATGTTCTATATGTGGCTTTTCCAAAGTGAAAAACATAGATGGATTTATTATGTTAACTGTTATTAAAGATTGTAATCTTTTGAGTAGGGACATCAAGTGTTGTCTACAAAGAAGTTTTTAGAGATTTGTATTAATGTATTTGTAAATTATAAATGTAAGATTGATTTGTGATCTTCCATTATTAAATGTTATAATATGTAATTATTTATTATAATTTTTTTTTTGTATTATTAGTTATACTTAACCTCATATAGTACACTGGTCTATAGCCTAGTTTAGCAACACAATTATTCAACTAACAATATAAGAAATCGAACTTTCAACTCTACTAAGAAATTTAGTACCCTAATGAGTAATGACATTAGAAAGTTAACTACATGATTCATATTAAGGATTAACATTTTTTTTTATCAAGTACCGATACCATTCTTCTGAACCGATACCGTTTTAACATTGGTACCGGTATTTATTTTAATGACTTTCAGTTTCAGTATGCTTTGGAATTTTTGCGCTACCGGTACCAAATTGGTATCACACCCCATAATCTGTACGGTGTACGGTTTGTGTTTTTACTCATTTACAGTACCATGCCGGCACCGATCTCATCCTAGTTCATATCCAATACCAATAAGCATCCCGAAAGTACTATATATGGGGGGGGGTAGTTGCACGGACCTCCCATCCGCCGGAGTATTGCAACTCCGCAAGCTAGCTTAGCCCCATAGCTGCCTGGCGGTGATTACCCACGGTGAAGAGCCCCAACACCCCATAAGAGCATTGCCGGGAATCGAACCGGTGACCTCAAGTAGAGGCCTGGGTGAGGCTGGCCAACTGGGCTACCCCAGAAGGTTGAAAGTACTATATATGATTAACCACATGTATAGTTTTCGTATGCATATTAAATTTAGAGTTGCATCAAGGATAAGGTTCGGTTCCAAGATAAAGTGCCAAATCTTGTAGAAAACTACATTCAAATCCCGACAACAAATACAACCAAAACAAAATTATACGATAATCCCAACAGCCTACCTTCATTTACCATGACACCTTATCCTAAGTATGCAAACTCATTGATCTAAGCAAAGGTATTTAGGTATAGATATTAGCATTGTTCATGTGTTATGTCTAAACAAAAATTTGTGGGTTTGAAACCCCCCCCCCCCCCCTTTACGCAGCGGCGGTCGGTGTCTGTTCGTTTCATTACGTTACGATATCGGTATGGTAGCGACACTCGATAAAGCAACCAAAAGAGAAAATCCAAATTAATTCTCTAAACGACTCTACCAATAAAATAAATATTTATTTCAAAATTGAAGCGAAGAAAAAAAAATTATCGCAACCGCGTATTTAGTCTTAATAAAATTGAACGAATGGGAGTTAAGAAAAAAAACAAAACTATAGGGTTAAAAAAATAAGGCATACAATAGAAACTTATAAAAAAAGTCAAAATTACCGTTCACGCAAGTTGGTAACGGTTCTAAACTATAGTGTTAAAAACATATATTTTTTATAGTATGAGGTGTATAATTAAAACTAAAATAAAAAAATTAGAAAAAAGTCAGTGTCACTACCCACACAAGTTGATAATTGTTATATACATTATGAGTTCACGTTGAAGCTTAGGTGACCCGGGGTGGGTACGTGATACCAAAGTATCACGCGTGGAACAATACCACACACCGCCGCCACTCACATCCACCACGCGTGGAAGAGTTAACGCGTTGTGGTGGTCACGCGTTGAAAGTTTGGAACTTTGTGTATGGTGGGTTGTACTCTAGTGCTGAGGAGTTGTACATTGATGGAATAAATAAAAAGGTTGTGAGTGATGACCATTTCCACTAAAAAAGGTTGTGAGTGATGGAAATAATGGTTGATGACATGGCAGAACCTGATTGGATGTTGTGAGTGATGGAATTGTTTGTGAGTTATCCCACCCCTACCCCCCCTTATACTGTTAGTATGGGATCAAAAGTGGGTTTGCGATTTGACTAGTTTATAAATATTTTAGGGAGTATTTTTATATCAAAACTTAAAAGTTAAAAGAGAAATGCGAGACACGCTTTGTAGTTTAAACACAATAATTTCAGACATTTGTGTTTCTGAGTTTAAATTCGTATTTTATACTATGATTCAAAAAAATATCGGGTTAAACGGGTGATCCACGTGTCAGCCATCGTATATACAATCCGTGTTTAGATTTGTGTGACATTATCTATAGGTCCATGTTCGACCCGTCAACACATGAAAACGACTCGTTTGACGCCCTGGTCCAACTAATGTGGTTGATTTAAAGGAGGTTATGTAAAAGGTGCAGCTTTTAATGGCCGGTTTTAAGCTTAAATATATCATAACCATTCATGGTGTGACGAGTGACAATCATTCCCAGTTACGAAAGGTGGTGCCATTTTGTGGTGGACAACAGTAAATGCTTAACTGGTCCTAACTCAACCTGAATAATATGGCACTATGGCTCATATTCATGTGTCATACTGATTGATAGTGATATCCCAAAAAGCTAGTAGCTCAATATCATGTGACTGAGTAAACACCGGTCGGTTTATGTACTGAATTGATATTGAAATCGGCGTATACGTGTACAACCTTCTAGTGGATCCTAGAATTAAACTAACATCGAACAAGACTCCAATCGAGGTTCCTGGTCAAAATCTCTTTTTTTATTTTTTTGCCAAATTTTCAAAAAACGATATCGTTGTAGGGGCTCAAACATGCATCAGAAGGCTGTACAATGTAGCTCTCGATGCATTTATGAGCAGGGCCGGCCTTGGGGGTGGGCGAGCTGCACCCCCAGTTGAGGCCCGTTTTTTTTCCGAAAAGTACCAATTATCTAAATGTATTGGGCCATATATAATTTATCTAAAACCTTATAACTTATATTGGGTCGAATTTGATCCATGGTTGATAATAATCATGTAATTATCTAATCTAAATAATAATATAACATTAAAAAAGTTATTACTATAATGTTAATCGCCGTTCACAAAAAATGCTAGGAGAGCTTCACGAATCATCATCGGTTAACTATTATGATATGTCATTCTAATACTATATTTTTGCTATGTTTATTTATATAACGTTAGTCATCATTTAAAAAAGATATTTCTTTATATAACTCGTTAGGTCCTAACGGCTAATTAACTACCATTTATCATTTGATAACGGCTTAACTACCATTTGTCATTCTAAGGGCCTTTTTTCAGCTCGGCCGAAGCACTTGAATTCTCAGGACCGGCTCTGTCTATGAGCCCATCTAGACGATGTTTATGGAGTTATGGACTCTTGGGTTGAAATATCAAGAACCTGAGCATACAACTTTCCCACAATTATTCTTAGAGGGGCCTACATGAGTATCATGCACTTTATGCAATTAGCTTCAAACCACATAAATTCATATTTTCTGCTGTATTCCAGATTTTTGTTTCCAAAAATAGGTGTTTCCCCTAATTAAGGCCACCTTAGATTCTCATGTCAATTTACATGCCGAAAGGAGGTCGCCATGACAGTATAGAGATCAATATTATACTATCAATGTGGGAAGATAAAGGGTTTGTTTTATCCACTTTAAACTAACATAACAAAAAGGATTCCTTTTTGGTTTATTTGGGATATTATTATTATTTGTCCTTAAAGTATCTTCACTTGGTTCTGTTTTTTTTTTTTTTCCTAAATCTGGGTTTCATCCTGAAGTTGTGTAATAAACAGGTGTTCGGGGTGGCATGTTTAACCCGTTTAAATAAATGAGTCAAATTCAGGTTGGCATGTTTAGCCTGTTTAATTAAACCACGTCATGCTTAAAGTTTCATGTTTAATCTGCCAACCCATTTGACTCGTTTAGACTTTAGATGAATGAGTTAAACGGACCATGTTGGGTTGAGGTCTATAAGTCTTTGACATGAATAAATACATGGGTCGTGTTTGGGTTCCAACTATTCAACCTGCCAACCCTACACGATAAGAAGTTTAAATCACTAACTTGTACCCAGGGAGCCGCTTTGCTTCATAAATCTACCCAAGTGAAGTTATTCTTATTTCTAGTACCTGAATCAAGTGCAACAAAAGAAAATAAGAAAACAATGATAAAAAAAGCTATAAATTATAAAAATGGTATTCATTTTCACCATTTGTTTACCTGCAAACTGTTATTTCAACACGAACACTGAATAACCAAATCTACTCGTCCCGAAATAGGTCCTTGACTTCTTGTTTTGACATATGATAGTCAAATGAACTAGTTTTAACTTCAATAATTACCACAGTTATCACAAAAGAATTGATAGCTATGTCAACTTATTAAAACATACAAGTTTTGATGTGAAAAAAATAAAAATAAAACGTCAACATAAGAAAGGGTGGTCGACCTTACTATCAGGTACGTATAAAAAAGCTATGTATATATGTTTGTATACAGTTATGAGGATTTGAAAATGAGTGGCAAATACGTAAGATATACATATAATTCACCTCTTGTGGTGAGATTGAACCATGTGTCTCTATATAAACCCCATGACCCCTATGCCCTCACATTATAGGATCTTGTCGAGCAAACATCTTGTACAAGATTCAACATGTTCTTAACCGAATTAAACCAAATGTCCATGAAGCTTTTAGCAACTATTTTTTATTCAATAATCTTTTTATCTTCCCTTTTCTCTTATTGTTTTTTCAAAAAAGAAAAGAGGTTGCATAAAACTAGAGCTAAGCTTCCCCCAGGTTCAATGGGATGGCCTTGCATTGGAGAAACTCTGCAAATGTATACGCAAGACCCGAACGTCTTTTTCGCTTCAAAACAGAGAAGGTTTATTATTCATAGCAAATGAGTTACTCATTTATGCATTAAATATAAAAATTCTAATTTCATTCTTTTGTACTACAATGATCAGATATGGAGATATATTCAAAACCCAAATACTTGGATACCCTTGTGTTATGCTAGCAAGCCCCGAGGCTGCTCGGTTTGTACTAGTGGCACAACCTCATCTGTTTAAACCTACCTACCCAAAATGTAAAGAGAATTTGATCGGGCCATCGGCCCTGTTTTTCCACACGGGAAATTACCATGCCCGCATGAGGAAACTAGTTCAAAGCTCATTTTCTCCAGAAGCGACACGAAAACTAGTTCCCGATATTGAAAATATAGCCTTATCAAGCTTGGAATCATGGGCCAATGGTCAAGTCATTAACACCTTCCATGAGATGAAGAAGGTATGTTGTCTTATTATTCTACCGATGAGTTTAGCTTTCGTCGAATAATACTAATATTTATGGATTTTCTACAGTTTGCGTTTGAGGTAGGCGTTTTGTCTATCTTCGGCCAGTTGGACAAGATTTATAGAGACATGCTGAGGGAGAACTATAGCATTTTAGAAAAAGGTTACAACTGTTTCCCAACAAAACTACCTGGAACTGCATATCATAAATCTTTAATGGTAAATAATATTAACCTTTTAAAATTTTTCAAGTATTATTATAGCTTAATCTTGTAATTAAATCTTATTCATTGATATGATTATATATTTATATGTATATCTGAAGGCAAGGAGGAGGCTTAAACAGATTCTTGGTGAGATTGTGAACGAAAGGAAGGAGAAAAAACTGTTAATGAACAATCTCTTGAGCCATTTGTTGAACTTCAAGGACGAAAAAGGAAACACATTAAGCGATAATCAAATAGCAGATAATATCATTGGGGTACTGTTTGCAGCTCAAGATACAACAGCTAGTGTCCTAACATGGATACTGAAATATCTTCATGATGATCCTAAACTTCTAGATGTTGTAAAGGTAAGATCGTAAAAGTAATTATAGCTGCAGTTCTGATGTGAACTTTACATTTTTTCCATACAGGCACACGTGCCTGTGACTCCGTTTTATAAAATGATCGTACTGAAGAACTTCTACTGCTGATGGCAGGGAGAGCAGAAGGCGATTTGTGAATCTGAATATGGAGAGAACCGGTCTTTGACTTGGTCAATGACGAGAAAAATGCCATTAACATATAGAGTAAGTACTTATAAAACAAAGAGTAAACTTCCGTTTTGCTTCCTGTGGTTTGGTCACTTTAACGGTTTTGCCCCAAACCTTTAAAAATAGCCATTTTCCTCCAATAGTTTGCTATGGTTTTTCCATTTTGCTCCCTGCCTCTAACTCCATCCAAATTGTCTGTTTTCCCATTTTGCTCCCCACAAGGAGCAAAATGGGAAAACCATAGTAAACTATTGGAGGAAAATGGTTATTTTTAAAGGTTTGGGACAAAACCGTTAAAGTGACCAAACCACAAGGAGCAAGACGGAAGTTTACTCTAAAACAAATAATTTAGTTATAAGATTTTTGGTATGTATCATAAGCTGCATGTTAAGCACTAATCATATGCACATCAACTTCAGGTAATATTAGAGAGCCTGAGGAAAGCAAGTATCATATCCTTTACTTTTAGGGAAGCAACGGCCGACATTGAATACGAGGGTGAGTCAATTGGTCAAAGTAGATTTTTCTTTAGGATTAAATTCATTTACCAAGTGATGATAAGTGACTAATGATGTTAATAAACCCGCAGGGTATCTAATCCCGAAAGGATGGAAAGTGATGCCATTGTTCAGGAACATTCATCATAATCCAGAATTCTTTGCGGAACCTGAAAACTTTGATCCCTTCAGATTCGAGGTACGAAAAAAACATACAATGTAAATTACTTTTAAGGAGTTTTTTGTTCATTGACTCATTATTTTTTTTTCTTTTTTGCAGAATCCTCCAAAACCGAACACATACTTGCCGTTTGGCAACGGAATACATGCTTGTCCAGGCAATGAACTTGCAAAGCTTGAGATGCTTGTTCTACTCCACCATATGCTTACAAAGTATAGGTAAGATGTTAACATGTAAACAATCAATTGAGAATTAACAGAGTTTCTTGATACAGGAATAGCGGTCATAATTAAACGACGCTGATATTATTTTTGTTGGTGATTTTGGATAACAGGTGGGAACTGGTGGGTCCAGCAGACTTAATACAGTATAGTCCATTCCCAGTTCCGGAGCATGGGCTAAGAGCTCGGTTCAAGAAAGAATTTTGACAGCCAACAAGTGTCCTTTCTAGAAAGAATATACGTCTTTAATTCAGTTAACGATTACCAGCGTGTACTGCATGCCCTATGTATTTTTCCAGGGTCTAGCTTACAGCTACAGCTACCTAATCATTGATGCTCATCATATCTGTAATGTATTCATGATGTCAAAGGTTGCGTTGTATTTTATTATCAACGTGCCCTTATGGGCCATATGTATGCAACAATAAAGAAATCAATTACTATGACTCTACGAGGATAATTATTCACTTCATACTTAAACCACAGACCACTGATAGATGACTTCCATACGAATGACTAAAAGGGTATAGTACTTCAACCTATATTATACGAAAACGGATCAATTTGGGTCGCATTTTATTATAAAATGGTCAAACGGGTTGAATGGGTCTGGGCCAAAAGTTGCCCATGACATAACTGTTCACGATATACTAAACTGATTTGCTAAGAAAACCTGGATATATGTTTAATAATGGAATTCAAAAATTCCTATCTGTGAATGTTTTGAAATCAACCTCAATGATGATTGAGGGATAAATGATTTATATATAAAGAATGATTACAAAATTATCTCCTATAATTGAGGAGAGTCAAACACAAAATAAAGGAATGATATAATTACAATAAATACATAATCGTTTATTTAACACCCCCTTCAATCGGAATGGTGGCAGTCCAAGACGAAGCATTGTACGAAAAACTTCAAACTGAGCACGGAGAAGACTCTTGGTAAATATATCAGCCACCTGAAGATTGGTTGAAACAAACTTTGTATAAAGTTTGCCAGAACTTACCAGTTCACGAATAAAGTGATAATCCAAGTCAATGTGTTTAGCTCGCTTGTGGGAGACTGGGTTTTGAGTCATGAACAAAGCACTTTTATTATCACACAAAAGAGTTGGACGATCGGGTGGTAAAGCATGCAACTCACGTAACAAATGAGTGATCCACACAAGTTCTGCAGCAGTGTTTGCCATAGCCCGATATTCCGATTCACAGCTCGACTGGATCTGAATGACTAGAAAAGCTCCTTAGAAAGCCCCTTTGTGAAAATGTATACGTATTATAGAGATGAAGGAACATGCAGAACTCGTATGTGACGGACACGAACTTTAGCACGAACAAAATGGATGTCAATCTCTATGTGTTTTGTTCTTTGATGCTGGACCGGATTATCGGATAAACAGACTGCGGAAACATTGTCACAATAAACTACGGACGCCCGTCGTAACGGGATGTGCAACTCAAGTAAAAGGTTGCGTATCCAAGTAGCTTCGGCAACCGCATTCGCAACTCCCCGATACTCTGCCTCCACACTGAAACGGGAAACAGTAGGTTGTCGTTTAGACGACCACGAAATCAAATTGTCTCCTAGGAAAACGCAATAACCACTCGTAGAGCGTCTCGAATCGGGACATCCTCCCCGGTCAACATCCGAGTAAGCTACCAGAGAATGTGAGTTTGTTTTAAGTAGCCATATCCCATAATCGATGGTACCTTGAAGATATCGGATGATGCGTTTCATAAATGCAAAGTGGGGATCTCGTGGGTCGTGCATGAATAGACAAACCAGTTGCACAGCATAAGAGATATCCGGTCTAGTGAAAATGAGATATTGTAGGGCACCGGCAAGGCTTTTACATAATGTGGGATCATGAAATGGTGCCCCATCAGTGCACTGATTTTGGCTGATAGATTGACAGGCGTAGTACACGGTTTGCAATCGGTCATGGCGGCACGGACAATGATCTCCTTAGTGTATTGTACCTGATTTAAGAATAAGCCATGTGATGTATGAGTAACCGTTATCCCCAGAAATAGAGGTAGACGACCTAAGTCTGTCATAGCGAACTCTCGTGAGAGTGTGAGTATAATCTCCTTACGAAAGCAGTTGGGCGATGCGGTAAGAACTATGTCGTCCACATAGAGTAGTAAATAAGCAACTTGTTGGCCCTGGTGATATATAAATAAGGAGTTATCACATTTGCTGCTTCAAAACCCATGACTGGTGATATATGTCGCAAATCGTGTGTACCATGCACGGGGCGCTTGCTTGAGACCGTAATTTTTTTCAATCGACATACATAATGTCTCCTGTCAACAAAGCCCGGTGGTTGGTGCATGAATACAGTATCATTCAAGTGACCATGTAGAAAGGCATTTTTTACGTCCAGTTGGTGAATTGGCCAAGACCGGGAAACAGCTAGAGACAGAACCGTTCGGATGGTAGCAGGCTTAACAACCAGACTAAACGTATCTTCACAATCAATACCGACGGTCTGTAACTTCCCATTAACAACCAAGCGAGCCTTATAACATTCCAATGACTCATCCGATTTAAATTTATGCCGAAATAACCACATACAACGAATAACCGGTTGATTATCTGGACGCAGAACCAACTCCCAAGTTTCATTAACCTGTAACGCATTAAATTCGGTTTGTATGGCGTGTACCCAATCTGGATCCGAAAAAGCTTTATTGTAGGTAGACGGAATGGTGGTTGTGTGTAGGTTTAGGCGATGGATGGTTTTGTGCAGCCCGTTTTGGATCGGGTGGCCACTGGGTGTTGGTTTGATGGAGTGGGCACGGTTGATGGTTGGGTAGTGGGAGTCTGGGAGATTTGGGCTTGGCTTGGGCCTGTTTGAGCCGTTGAGCTGGTGGTTTGTAGGGGTACAGGCTGGCGAACATTGGGCTGGTCAACAGGAGGTACGGTGGGTCTTGGGCGTCGGGTATAGGTTATGGTTTGTGCCGGGGCAGCAGTGGACGGGACATTAGCCGATGGTGTGTGGGACCGGTTTGGGGCGGTCGGAGCTGGGGGTGGTTGGAAGGTGAAACCGGGTGGGATTGTATCATCAAGGAAATGAAAAGAAGCGGGTGATTGTGGAATTGTGTACGGGAAGATTTGCTCATCAAATGTAACATGGCGCGAGATGGACACCTTACCCGTGGTTGGGTCGAAGCAACGGTAACCCCGAAAATCAGGTGTGTATCTTAGAAAGATACATCGGGTAGCACGGGGGTGAAGTTTGTGTGGTTGGGTTGCAGAATTGTTGGGGTAACATGCGCACCCGAACACTAGTAAGTGATCATAAGATGGGTGGCGAAGATATAAGGCAAAGGTAGGGGTGAAAAAGTTGAGACGTTTAGTGGGTAAAATATTATGGAGATAGGTGGCCGTGTGAAGGGCTTCTACCCAAAAAATGGGTGGGAGATTGGCATGAATAAGGAGGGATCGAATGATGACATTTAGGCGACGTATCATTCGTTCCATGCGTCCATTTTGTGAGGACTTTTGGGGACACGAAAAACGAAAGAGAAGGCCATGTTGGGCAAAGTCTTTGAAGGCATTGTTGTCAAACTCGCCCCCCAAATCACATTGAAAAGTTTTTATGTCGCGGTTAAATTGTGTGTATGAGGCGATGAAATTTGGCGAAAGTGGGAAAAGTTTCGGATTTATATTTGAGGGGATAAACCCAAACAAAATGTGTAAAGTTGTCAATGAGAACCATATAATATTTATATCCAGTTTTACTAAGAACGGGTGAGGTCCACAAGTCACAATGAATAATATCAAACGGAGCAAAAGTAATAGAAGTTAAAGCATAAAACGGCAAACGTTTACTATTCGAAACATGACAAGAATTGCAAAAACTAGAAACTTTGGTCTTATTACAAGGAAAATCAAAATAACGAATGAGAGTATCAAAGACTTGAGCACCGGGATGTCCAAGTCGATCATGCCATGATGGAGACTGAGAAGTAGCTAAGCAAACAGGAAGTTGTGGAGCAGTGAAAGGGTAGAGATCCCCCGTGCTGTTATGGCGAGAAAGGTGCTTGCCAGTTGTTAAGTCCTTCAAAGAAAAACCGTAAGGGTCAAATTCAATAGAAACGTTATTATCACGGGTAAAATGTCTCACCGATAAAAGATGTTTGATGACTTTTGGGCTGTAATGGATGTTTGGTAAAATATACTTTCGGTTTGGTAAGGGTGAAAGCCAGTACCTGATCCAAGAATGGGTAAGCAATTTCCATCACCAACCAAAATTTTAGTACGAACAGGTAATGAAGAAGGGATATGGATCATACATTGATTAGCAGTGAGCGGTTCAGTTGCACCCGTACCTATGGTCCAAGTCGGGTCTGGTTGGTTCAACGCCATTGTAGTAAAAGTTGCCCTCAAATCAAATGGGTTTAACGCATCAAACTCCTGTGTATTGTTCTGTGATGGGCCTGCTGGAGTGTATTGGCTTTGAGCGAATGACGCATGCGCTGACTAAGGCTGTGTCTGCTGATCCGTGGGGGCTGCGACAGACCCAAAAGAAGACTGATGGTCCGGTGCAGCATATGGAAGCGGGTTGAACGGGTCGAAACCCGTTGGTGCAAACTGGGCCGCATACTGGGACGTTGCATAATGGGCCGATGAAGTTTGTGAAGCAGCAAGTGGGGCGGGTGTTCCAGAGGGCCGCCAGTTGGGTTGTGTAGGGTAGGGGCAAGGAGGAGTCGTCCACCAGGCCCAATTTGGGTAGGAGGAGTTAGGCTGTGGGGTGTTAGCCCAAGGGTTATTGTTACTGTTGTATTGAGAACGGCCACCACCACCGCGACCCTGACCACCCCGATAATTCCGAGACCCCTGCCCCCGTCCTCGGCTCCTACCCGTTGGGAGTAGTTGATTTGATTAGATGGGGGGTTCGGTGGAGATGCAGAGTGTGGAGGGACAGAGGAGGCAGCAATAACAGTTGAGTGTTGTTGACGAGCTTTTACCCGGATTCTTTCATCATTAAGCATGGTCTTGGCGGTATCCCAATCGGCATTACTCTGGTTGATCAAGGATGCGGTGGTGTCATACTCAGCCGGTAGGCCGCGAACAAGCTGTAACACCAACCGAGATTTTGAAATCGGTTGTTCCACATCGGCCGGTTGATTTGCAATTTCCTGAAGACGGGTGCAGTAATCATCCAATGAGGAGCAGGCAGCTAGGGTAACGTTGACAAATTTTGTTTCCAAGGCCGCGGCACGCGCCTTTTTGTTACTAATAAAGATCTTTTCGATCTTTTTCCAGGCGGCATGCGCAGTGCTATCCGTGTTCAACACGCGAACGAGCAGGTCATCTGATAACGTGCTGTAAATCTATTGGAGGACCAGGGCATCCAGTTCCTTCCAGACGGGATAATCCTCAGCAGTCTCGGCCGAAGCCGGAGTCCCGTCAATGTGGTCTAGTACTTTATACGCCATAGCGTGAAGCTTAAAAAGTTTGATCCACGCTGAATAGGTCGCCTTGGTGCCGTCAAGAGTTCGGATTTTGGTTTGAATATTAGAAACAAAGTAGGCAGGATGAAGTGCTGCAAGTTTAGGAGGATCGTTTTTGTCTGACATTATGGGAAGGATGCCAGAAAACAAAGAAGAGGGATCGGAAAAATAGTGGCGGCAGAAGGAGAATTAGGTTTCAGAACCGAGGCTCTGATACCATAAAAGTGTTTATGGTTTGTAATTGTTCGTGATTCATTGATTAACAAACACCCTATATATAAGGGAAGATTACATAGTTATCGATAGTGAATAGAGACAAATAGCGATAAAGTACCTATATGTTACGTAGCGATAGCGATGAGATAGCGCCAGCTATTTCGTGTATAGCGGTAAGGTAGTTAAAATTTTAAGAAATAAAAAATTGCTATCTATAATTTTTTATATATATATATATATATATATATAATGTTAATTTTATACCTTTTTATGTATAAATTTATAAACTCAAGGACCAAATGTAAAAGTAGTGAAAATAAAGGGGGTTAAATGTAAAAATATACAAACTAATTTTACACTTTTTCAGTAACTTTTACAAGTCTTAGGGACTAAATGGAAACTTGTGAAAGATAGAGGGGTTAAATGTTAAAAGATATAAAGTTGTTTAAAACCCTAAAGCCTAAACACGCTGAAATAACCAGCCGCTATCTTCTTCTTCATCTTCTTCCTGTTTTCCGGCAGAAAGCATCACCGGAGTGGTATTTTTTCGCCGGAATTCGCCGTCGGAGTCGCTATATGCTCGATATGTGGTCGCTATGCACCTCGTAGCGGTGATTGGCCGCCACGCCACGCTATTTGCAATAGCGTCCGCTATGGACGCTATCGATAACTATGATTACAAAGGAGCCTAATCTACAAAATAGGACGGGATACACATAAATATTTTCTAAACTATAAAAGATATACATAATATATCGCTAATAATTACAATAGATACATAATCGTTTATTTAACACTATCTAATATATTAAGTATTTATGAAGTTAAAAAAATGACAAACAAAAGTGTTAGCATATATCTATCACTAATGTTAATATCAGCTAAATAAATATTTACAGGCTTGCTAAAGAAATTACAAGAATAGATATCAGGGGCATGTTTAAATAAAATAATCACTGAACCCACTGATATTACCATTTACCAATTATTTTCATGTCAGCATGTTCAAAGGTCCGTAGCATGTACCAATAATGTTATCTTTGATGTTCAAAACAGATGTTTCAGACTTTGAAATATGAAGCATTTTACAAGCTGTTAAGTTTACCGTCAGATCAACCTATTTCTATTTAGCATAAACCGACAAGCAATTACATTAATATGGTTGTGGTTTACAAGCATATGATATTGACTGTAAATTGGTGTTCACAACATAGATGTTTCAAACTTCGAAATATGAAGCATTTTACAAGCTGTAAGTTAAGTTTACCAGTCAAATCAACCGATTTTAACTTAGCATAAACTGACAAGCAATCACATTAATATGGTTGTGATATACAAGTATATGACATTGACCATACTATATCATAGATTCATAGTCATTAACAGTAACACACGTTACTTTAGCTAGAAAAATACGGTTCAATTAACCACATAAATTAAATGTATTTCGTACTTACCCTCGACACCCTGGAAGGACCACAAACAGAACATTCTTGATTCTTCATGTGCATCTAAACAAATCCAGTAATTTCTGAAAATTCAGAGTTACCAAATCGAACAAGAGCTGCCTAAATTGATCACCGATAACTGTGAACTTATTTATTAGCTTCCATATCTAAAAAAGCTCAAAAACAAACGCAAGCTGTTTTAACATTGACACAGCAAAAGACTAAGCAACCAACCACATCAGCTAGATTCCTTTGTGATGAATATAAAAACAAAAGCAGTACAGGCAAAAAAAAGGCGCAAGCTGTTTTAATATCTACCACTATTTGAAATATGTCAGCATCTTCAAAGGTCCTTAGCATGTGCATATAATGTTACCGTTTCATGTTAAAGTGCTTATAAGGACATTGTATACTGCTCTAGCCAACAACTCTATTAGGTGGAAAGAATATGTAAATTGATGTTCAAAACATAGATGTTTCAAACTTAAAAATATGAAGCATTTTACACGCTCTCAACTTGTCAAGTTTATCAGTCAAATCAACGTACTTTAAAAAAAATGACAAGCAATCACATTAATATGACCGTGATTAGCAAGTATATGATATCGACCAATCGATGCCAGAAAATGACCAAGAAAGATTACGTTAATCAACCTCATTCGTCACTTGTCAGGGACCACTATCTTTCAATAATCCATCTAATTATGTGAACCAAGCACATATTCAAGTCTAATCTGTCTAATCAGGATATACAAATAGTATTCCGTACTTAACCTTAACGCCCTAGAAGGACCACAAACAGGATATTCTTGATTCTTCATGTGCAATTGTGCATCTAAACAAAACTAGAAATTTCTTAAATTCAGAGTTACCAAATCGAACAAGAGCTGCCTAAATAGATCACCTGTAACTATGAACTTATTTATTAGCCTCCATATATTCAAAAATAGATGCAAGTTGTTTCTATATTGACACAGCAAAAGACTAAGCTACAAACCATATCCACTAGATTCTTTTGTAATGAATAAAAAAACAAAAGCACATGCAAATTAGGAGTTATAGAGCATTCATGTACTTATCCTACTTGTTGATACCATGTTTCAAAACAAAGAGTCACATATCTGACCAACCAATATTTTTTCAAATTCATTTAAAATAATGAAAGTGCACTAATTTTAACGTTATTTTACTAATTTCGTGAAAATAATGCTAAAAAACGAGGGACGGTTAATCATGCATCATGTGGCGTTGATAGCCGAAAGACAAGGGGGTACATGCACTAATCGGCTTTTGTCCCAATTGCTGAGTGTTATGTGCCTTATGTCCAAGGCTTGATGCAAAACTACTATCGAGCTGGGGGTTTCACCGGAAGCAACCTCTCTATTCCTACGGGTAGAGGTAAGGTTGTCTACATCTTATCCTCCTCAGACCCTACCTTAGCTTTGCTATTGATGATGACGTATTTCTCCAACATTCAAAATTAAGAGCTCATGGGTTTGATTTTGCCTTCTCAGGTGTAAACTTGTCCTAGATTTCTCCCACCCAAACACGCTTAACTGTGAGGTCCTCGTCTTATCCAAAATCAATGCGCCCAAAACACTTTGGTGGTACCATGAATGATGCAGAATTTGCCTAAGGTGTCACACATTTTTAACCTTAGACATTCAAACCTATGAATTTTGTGCTACGAGTGAAAAGAAACACAAATGAAATATAAAGTACTCAAAAGTCATCTAAAAACCGAGTCCACTTCTAACTCTTGCTTGTCAAATTGGTTAATCTTCTGTTTCGTGTCGATTTTAAACATATCTAATGCAAAAAAAAAAAAAAAAAAATAGGTTTAGCAAGTATTTAGTCATATCATAATGTACTATAGCTTTGAACTTACAAATCAAGTAACCTAATAACTGAATTATTGATCAGAAGTCATGCATTAAGTCAATTCAGATGTCAAACCAGATCATTTGGAAGAAAAAATGTAATTTGCAGAGACAAAACCTGGTTAGCAATGAAAAATACAATCGAAAGGATAGGAAAATAGAAGTGATTTTACCCCTAACGAATACGTTGTTTGTAGGTTCCATTTATGATCTGCAATCGACGTCGTTGATATCATAAAGCAGGAGAGTGTGAGTGAAATGAGGGAATCTGTTGGCGCCAAATTATCCAACCTGCTGCAATTCACCAACAATCAATCGATCCCTCCCCTGTTTACCTTACCCTAAATCAACTTTTATAATTTATATGTTGTGATTAGAGCTGCAAACGAACCAAACGAACACGAACAAGTCCTTGTCCGTGTTCGTTTGTTAAGAAATATATGTGCTCACGAACTCTTCATGAACGCTTACCGAACGAGACTTTATGTTCGTGTTTGTTTGTTAAGGAAATGAACTTGTTCGAGTTCGTTTGTGTTTGTTTGTTAATTTTAGGCAACGAATGAAAACAAACGATGATGAACACAAATGAGCACAAACTAACGTTCATGAACACAAATGGTAACAAACGAACACAAACAAACGTTCATGATCAATATATATAATATGTTGACACTTATTAAATATTTTGTTTGTCGGAATCTTGAAGTATTTAAATAAAATATAAAAGCTAAAAACACTAATGAATTATCAAACACAAACAAACATGTTACGGAACGTTTCACGAACATAAATGAACGAACGCGCTCTCTGTTCATGTTTGTTCATTTAACTAAACGAACGAAATTTCTTGTTTGTGTTCGTTTGTTTAATAAACAAACGAACTTCCCGCCGAACAGTTCACGAACTGTTCGCTAAACGTTTGGTTCGTTTGCAACCCTAGTTGTGATTTTAAGAAAAGGAAAATTGCATTTTAATAATCTTAAAGGTGGTTCTCGATCCACTTTCAAATATTGACAGTCCCTTCTTTTTAATAATTTTTTTACTTTACCTTCATTAAAAAAAGCTTAAGTTCGTTAATTTTTTTTTTGCGAGATTCAAACGAATGTTTAAGCCTTTTGATTAGAACGAGAATACGAGTCGATTGATGTAAAATTTACCTCGAAAAGATAATCCAAACGATGAAACGGTGCATCAATTCGGGCGTTTAAACTTTCAATTAACAAAAGTTAAGTCGTTTGGAGCATTGTTTTGAGATAAGTTTCACATCAATCGACTTATATTCTCGTTCTAATCAAGAGCCTTAAAAATCAGTGTGAAATTCGGTAAAAAAAAAAACTAAACGGAGTTAAGTTTTTTTAACGGAGGTCCAGTGAGAAAAAAAAATATTTAAAAGGTAGGAGTGCCAGTGACAATATATGAAAGTAGGATCATTATTGGCCAACCACCACTAAGTGGGATTATTAAAATCCAATTTCTCTTTAAGAAATATGAAAACTAGGTTCTTTGTAAGCTTATGGTTCGTGGAAGGCGACATTTTCTTTCATGTGATGCGGTGGTGATTTAGTCGGTAACACAATATCAGTTCAGTTCTTCAAGATAAAGAAAAAGAGTTAAATGTCTAGTTGGTCTATGTGGTTTGTAGATTTTGCACACCTAATCCCCATATGTCATTAATTAAAAACTTGGCCCTAGACGTATACAACTTATTACTAATTTGAGCCCTATGGTTCAATTTTCATAATAACTAGTTTTTTTTACGTCGCGCGTTGCGGCGAAACGCAACAAATGATAATGTAAAACAAACTTGATTTGAAAATAAAGCATGTTGTTTAGAAAGTCAAACCATTAGAGTGGTTTAGTTTATCATCAAATCGTTTTATTATACCAAATAAATACTTTATTTTTTAGTACAACTTCGTTTTTAACAAAACTTATAACATAATGTCAGGGAAAAATCAAGCACAACTACGTGCTTAAGTTTTTTGAAAAAAAATTATAAACGTAAATTATTAAAGAAGTATCAAATTAATCAATAAATTAATAAATGTTCTAAAAAAGAAAAAGATAGAATTATTAAAGAAAGTGGCAAAGGAAATATATGGTTTTAAAAAAGGAAAAAATTAAAAGGATGTTATTAAAAGTAAGTATAATAATAAACTATTATAATATATTAAATAGAAAAAATAATAAAAAACTATATAATATTATAAAAATAAAATTACTATTCATCGTCCTTCGTCAACAATATATATAATATAATATAATATATAATATATATATAATGACAGTCCTTGTCATGGATTTTTGATCGTTAAGTCTATTTAAAATAAATATTATACCCCAATGCTAAAAATCAAAACACTTAAAAATTTAAATTTAAAATATATAAAACTTTAAGTGGGCCCCACCCTTCTTTTTCCCCGCCCCCACCTTTCTTGTTAACAGTCACCACCATCTCCCCACACCACCTCCATCCTGTCACCATCCTCGGTCACAATCACAACCACCATCCCGCCATATACTTCATCTATTTGACACCGCCACCTTTTTGTTTAATACCATCACCACCATCGATTTTCTGGCACATCCAACGCCACCGTGCTTAGATCTAAACCCCACATCCATCGTTGTCTCCATCGTCGCCTGAAACCTTTTAGCATAATAAAATAGTTAACTTTATGGTGGGCTTTGGCCACTAGCTAGTAAGCTTGTAGCCCGACTATATAATGTTTATTTCTTTTTCATTTGAATGTAATGTTTTTCTATTGAATAAACCTAGCTTTCTCTTTACATGATTATCTTTCAACATAGTATCAGAGCGTGGTCCATACTTATTGATCTAATTATGAAAGAGTTTGGAACCTTCTTGGGGTTACGGTATTGAAGTTCATCATCGTTGGCGTTTTTGCTTTTGATGAAAAAAGGTTCGACCAACATCATTTTGGTATTTATTCTTTAAACCATTAAATTTATTATTTATCGGTTGTTTTAATCGAATCAAAGACTACGGTGACATCATCCTTGGTATTTGTTGTTTGATTCAACTGCAACGACAACTTTGGCTTTTTTTTTAACGGTCAACAGAATCAATCTCGAGCACTTTCGAGGCATCTACTGGACTAAATGGAGTACTCCGAGAGTAACCTGAGTCCACCACCAATTCCGGGGGAAACCCGATAACCCACCCGCCAGTATGCACGACGATGAAATTACAGGTAAACCCCGTTTGGCTCAAGGATCGAACTCAGGTTTCCCCGGGTCTCCTATCATTGCCCACCAATGTCTCACTCTGCACCAAGCGAGAGTTGAACTTGCATCTCTCAAGAGAAATGCAAACATTTCACCACTTGATCTAGAGATCATTGGCGACAATTTTGGTTTTAATATTGAAATTCTGGTGAACAATATTGCTAAGTATTGGTTCATTGAATATTGTGAAGGATTATTTTGGAAGTTTCAGTTGGTGACAGAATCGTCGTGAAGAAATTTATTAGTGAAGAAATTTATTGATAGAATATAAGAAAGAGTTCGTGATTTGTGGTTCGAAGTTGGTTTGAATTTTGGTTCATATTAAAATTTGTATTTGGTTTGCATTTGTTGCTTCTACTATTGAGTTCGTATTTGGTGTTGTCGTTTTTTGTTGGAAGTCCTGTATTGCGATCCACTCGTTTCAGGCGTTTCAAGTTGGTTTTGGCGAATTGTTTGACTTTGACAATTGCATAGGCTTTGGCAAAAAAATTGGTCTCTAGTGAATTATTGGATTTTGGTGAAAAGTTGGTTTGGACGAAAAGTTTATCTTTGTTCGACTTAGCGGGTTTGATTTGAGTTTCATATTTGGTTGTTGTTATGTGTGTTGTTTTTCTGATTGTGCTTCAATTATTTTCATCAAGGATGGTTCTCTCTCGTCTACGTGTGGCTTTAAAGTTACTTTCGATTAATGTACATATTACAAACAAAAAAATCATTGGAAGTCTCGGTGTCCATTGCTGCTTAACAAGTAGGGATGGCAAAAATACCCGAGCCTGACGGGTATACCCGAAACCCGACACAAATGGGACGGGTATACCCGATAACCGACGGGTATTGGGCCGGGTATGGGATTAGTTTTAAAAATTTTCACGGGTATGGGTCGGGTATGGGATTAGGTGATATCCGACCCGATTACCCGAAACCACATACCCGTTTACCCGAACTATATACCCGATCATATACCCGAAGTTTTTAATTTATATTTTTATTTTCCATTAACCCTTATCTATTAGTGATTTATTTTAGTATGTTAATAATGTGAAAAAATAAATTTTCTTTTAGCATATGTATTTGATGATAGTATTTATATTTTGTATGTTGTGAAGTTTATACATATAAGTGTATAAATATTATAAAGTTATTATTGATTTATAATAAAACTTATATGTATGTAATGTACGAGTATATTTTAATTTATAATAGTTGTTGCATAAATAAAATTATATAATAATTATAATAGTAAAAAATATATTTTGAAATCCCAATGTATATCTTTTAACAAACTAATGGGTATACCCGATACCTGCGGGTATACCCGATACCTGCGGGTATACCCGATACCTGCGGGTATACCCGGTACCTGATACTCGCGGGTATACCCGGTACCCGACGGGTAATTACCCGACAAATATCCGACGGGTATTGGGTCGGGTATGGGATACGATTTTACAACCGGGTATGGGTATGGGATTACCAATACCCGACCCGAACCCGACCCATTGCCATCCCTATTAACAAGACAACACAAAAGAAAAAAAAACGTGTTTCATATCCGAATGCTTCCTTTGGTCCTATCCCAATGTCTGCTTGAGATCCTCGGGCTTTTGAGCAATTCATATTGTTTCTAAATTCAGGCATGTCTTCTTCTAGTACCTCAGGTATTCCTTCTTCCTTTTGGATTTTGGTCATCTCATCATATGCCACCCTACTTGTAAATGTTTCGTTTGAAAGGCTATTCATTTGTAGAGCTTGACCTTGTAAAAAATTTACTTTAACACCTTTTGAAGGTAAAAACTTAATAGCCTTGGGTAGAAAAGAAACGCCTTGGTAGTTTCCCTCTTTATTGCTTTTATGTTACTTACCATGTCTAAAAATAGTGTTTGGGATAGATTATAATTTGTATTGGTAAGAAAAGCATATCCCAAATACTAAGTTTTTAAGAGAATTTCGTTAAAAGAGATGATTTTTGCAGATAAGCACACTAAGGGACTGTTTGGCAACATCTGAATGGTTAAGTGCTAAACCAGTAAGAGGTCTGAACCATTAAGAGCCTGTATAATGCTTAACCGTTCAAAGACAAATGTCTGACCAATTCAGATTAGAGGTCTTAACCATTCAGACTCTGTATAAATCTTAATCATTTAGAGGCAAATGTTTGAACCATTCAGACATCTGCTCGTGAAACAAACAGTCTGATCCATTAAGTGTTGAACCAGTAAGAGGTCTGAACCATTAAGAGCCTCATTAAGAGGTAAACAAACAGCCCCTAAGAGTGTATGGAAAAAGAATTTCATATCTAGTGGGAAGTATGATTTAAAAAGTGTAGCTCCCATCAGTTGAGCATCATATCCCCTTTCTATGAACTCATATTGAAGATCATTATTGGTGAAAATTCCATACCTGCCTAGTCGTTTAGGTTGACGGTGGTGGATAGTGATTTTGGTGTATTATAATGTTACTTGTCTTTTTTTAGTTTTAACTCATGTTGAAGATCATATTTGAAGGCCAAGTCAATATTGGAGAAAGTTTCCATACATATATGCATTATAACGTTACATGCCTTTTTTTAGTTTTAACTCACAATAACATGAGTGGTTTCAGAAGTTTGAAATCCTTATCGTTTTCTATAGTATTTTCAAAAATCAAATTGTTTCAACACTTTGAGAGAGTGATCAACTACTATACTTCTTGATTAACATTGTTCTCAAAACAAAATAAAACAAAACAAAACAAAAACTAATCTCAATTCTCAAAGGCGGGGGCGAATCTATTGCCAAAGAGGGGGTTCCCAGGAACCCGTTCGATTTGTAATTTATAGTGTAAAGTCATACAGAAAGTACCGAAGGAACCCTTAACTATTTTGTAGGGGAACTTTTAACCAAATGTGTGTAGTAGTCCACTGGTAAAGTGCATGGTGATCTGGTAGAAGTCTTGAGTTTGATTCATGGGGAATTAGGTATTATCACTTTTTGCCTTTGCAGTTTAGACGTCTAGCAGTCTAGGTGTAGGATATGGAAATGGAATCTAAAACTAAAAGTGTGGAATTATAGTTAGTGAACAAACATGATAATAACCCCACTAAAAGTATGGAATTATAGTTTAGACGTCTAGAATTTGTTGGTTTTCATGAACCGAATGGATGTTTGAGGTTTAAAATATTTATTTCGTGAATTTTTTGGTTTTCATGAACCGAATGGATGTTTGAGGTTTGAAATATTTATTTCGTAGTATGATTAGGGATTTAGGGGCATGTTTGGCTAAGCTTTTTGAAACAACTTATTGACTTATTGGTTTTTTGAAAAGTCATAAGCTTCAAAATGATGTTTGGCAATGAGGGTGTATGTGAGGGGAAAAAGCCGATAAGTCAATAAGTCATTCCATCATGACTTTTCCAAAAAGCAAATAAGCCAATAAGTTCCAAAAAGCTTAACCAAACATGCCCTAGGTTACAGTTTGCATCTTTTTGACTAGCATGATTTGGTTATAATTTGCATCTTTTTTATTAGTCAAATTGATTACTTTCTTTTTGGGATCAAGTTTAGTGATCAGTTCTTTTGTTGTATAATTTGTTCAAATAGGAAAAATACTAAAATCTTAATTAAATGACCGTAGAGCTTTTGAGATGGTTGTGTGTGACACTTTTTTATCAATATGTTTTGAACTCATGCTACAGGTTTTGAAGGTTCTTTCTAGTTCTCCATCAGCATATTCTGCTAATTAATTTAAAGTCCAAACTGTTAGACCACCCGTAGTGGGCCGGTTTTTTTTTTAAATTTAAAAAAAAAGGCCAAATAACACCCCGGGCCCATTACACCCGGCGTTTTTGAGCGTTTTTTTTTTTTTTTAAATTCGGTCCGCGTGGTTTAAAGAACGCTCGATTTTGTATTGGGGGGCGATATGACCGTTGCCAAACGGTCAATTCCTTAATATATATATATATATATATTTTTTAATTCCAATATTAACCTACTATATATATTTACCCACTTTCCCATATTTTTGATAAAAAAACACAAACATTCTCAATCTTTCTCTCCTACTTCTTCTATATTTTATACAAACATGCATCCATTCCGACCCCCCTTTGGTGTCCCCGCAAGACCTATGAACCCGAACACAACCCAACCGCAACACATGTTTAACCTTCAAGACATGGACCCAAGCATGTTAACGTACACGGCTTACTTGAGTGGTCGTGCCTCCCACCTTCGGCTTTGGTCAAGCCGACGGGTCGCAACCTTCACAACAACAAGCCGAACCCGATGTCGATGTCGTGCCGGAGACGCAACGCGAACCGGTGCCAGAGAAATCGAAACGCGGCAGAAGGTCGCATAAGAAGAAGGAAGCGAACGAACCTCGACGTAAAAATACTCACATTAAATGGACGAAGGAGGAGGAATTCACGTTGGCTCGGGCGTGGCTCGACGTTTTGGAGGACCACGAAATTGGTAACTTTTATATTTTTTTTTACTTATTTTTTACTTTTATTTTTAACATACAACTTATATTTTACTTTTATTTTTTCAATTTGTAGCAAACTTTCAAACGGGCCCCGTTTTTTGGGATAGGGTTCGTGCACTCTTTTATAGCACGTGGGGTCAAGGCGAGCATCGGGACAAAGATTCCATTTCTAGCAAATGGACCGACATCAACAACAAGTGTCACGCCTTCCAAGAAGTGTACCAACGTAACTACGATAATCGCCCGAGCGGAGAAAGTGACGTCGGGGTTTTAACGAGGACTTTGGAACAGTACGACGAAACGAAATGCCCTTTCCCGTACTATAAGTGTTGGGATCTACTACGAAAAAGTCCAAAGTGGGCGCTAGTAGGTACCATGACGTCTAGTAGTAGACGTCGAGCTAAACGGTCAAAAACATCATCCTTCATTGACCAAACACTGACATCGGATGCCCGCAATGTCGATCTAAATGATGTTGTGGAGCTTGACGAAGAGCAACTTGAAGAAGAGTGACCCAACCGCAAGGTAGAAGAAAGGATAAGCGAAGCGGGAAAAAAACGGTGGAGTCGTCTTCCGATCTCGAGTTGAAGGAAGATTTTGAGGAGATGAACCGTCGTCTCCAAGACATTCGTGACCTCGGCCACCAACGTTATGAGATTATGAAAGAATGAGTGGCCGAAACTAAAAAGTTTAACGAGATGCAAGAGGCGAGGCAAATGGAAAAGGACATTGAGTTTTTGTCCAAACCGATCGACCACCTCCAAGGCGACGCGTTGATCCTTGAGCAAATGCATCGCCAAAAAATTCGGGAAAAATATGGACTCTAGATCATCTGCTTTTTTTTAACTTTATTTTTTTTCGGTTTTTTTTTATATTCTGTTTTTTCGGGTTTTTTTTTAAGTAGTGTAATTTTTTTTAAATTAATGAAGATTTTTATGTTTTAAATTAAAACAAAAATTATGAAATGATTGCATGGGGCGTTATTGGGCATTATTCCCACTACGACACTTTTGCAATAACCCCCAATAATGCCCCATGCTGACTAGACTGCCACATGTCGCAAAACGCCCCATGGTGGGGGCATTATTGGGGTAAACCACTACACATGGTCTTAACTCCACCATCCCTTTTTGGATCTTCCATTTATATTACGTGTTTTTAAGCAATGTTTTTTCGTTATTGTATCGTATTTTTATTATATGATGAACGTTACCCGACCCGAACCGTCGAACCAACCCGAATTTTTTTTATTCGGACACATGAGATTGGAACATTTAAAAAAAATGAACCCCTTGGAAAAAATTCCTGTATCCGCCGCAGCTCAAAGGAACCTCACACCTCTCATGCCGCATGCGTTGCCAGCCTTCTGTGTAACCACTAAGGCATTCAATAAAATCCAAGGGGGACAACTTGGGTGAGAGGGGATGTAGGGTGGTTGTGTGATGTGTAGGTTAGTTTTTATTAAAATCTGATTTCACTACTAGAAAAAAGACTCTTAATGACACATATATAATGACACACGCTAATTTTATGACATTCAAAAGCGTGTCACATAAAAAATGTTATCGTTTGTAAAATCCGAACATTTTATCACTTCTTTTTGTGTGTCATCGTTTAAATGTCATTTTTAATAAAAATAAAATCCATAAAAATATGCATGTTATCTTATTATTTTTAATTATTAAATGATCTGAAGGTATGTCCGCTAATTTAATTATAACTAGTGAGTTTCCCTCGCTCTTCGCGGCGGAAATTCAGTCGGTATCAGCTCGGTTCGTTATGATACCAACGCTCGTTATAGTAATTGAAAGAGAGAACATTAAGAAAAAAACATTACATCGATCAGAAACAAATATCAATACCGAGTTTTTTCAGTTGACATCGGTTCAGTTCGTTTGCATTCTATGTTTATTTTATTTCAACATTATGTTATATATTTTTTTCGAAAACAAAGATCATGTCGCTATTGTACCAAACCGAGTGAACAACATCTGTATCGGTACCCGTATTTATCTTTGTTGTTTCTGCTTTCTATAAACTGATAACATATCGCTACCATACCGTATCGAACTGAACCGAACAACCTCGTACCGGTATGTATCATTTTTATGAGAAAAAAAATAGACATTTACAATCAATTAAAGTAATAAGAAAACAATAAAATTTTCTGCTTTCGATAAACTCATAACATATCGCTATAAACCGTATCGAAATGAATCGAACAACATCCTATCGGTATGTATTCATTTTGATGAGAAAAAAATATACGTTTGCAATCAATTAAAGTAAAAATATACAGTATGTTAATCGTTGATACACATGTGTACACTTGTTTGGTTTAATTAATTTCATAATTTTATATAAATCTACTCGTGTGCATGCATAGTATACTATATGTTGTTAATATACACATATGTAACAATTTATGAATATAATATACAGATGTATAAAATCATGTACACATGTGTATAAACTAATAACCGTGTATTTTGTATGAATTGATAGTTTGAGAGATTGTACACATGTGTAGAAACTAACATATGTATATCTTGTATAAACTGATACTAGCGATACTATACATATGTGTATAAACTAATAGTTGTGTATCTTGTATAAATGGAAACTAGCGAGATTTTAGGGATTTTTGATTATATTTTTTAAACAATGCAATTTACAAATGACAAAAATACTCTCATGTCATTTATTTTAAAGGGAACTTATAACATTATAATTACAATCTTGTCATTGATTAAAAAAAACTCTAGATCTTCTAAATGAATCGCCAGGATTTGTGCACTTAGTTCACAAATAAAGTATTGTTCACTCTAGAACCGCACCCTTGATTGTGAACACTAGTGAACTAATCCTAGCTCTTGATTATCATTACACAAGTTTAAATCAATGGCTAGGATTTGATGATGAAAATACACTAGTGTATTTTACGATTTGATGATCTAAAATCAATGGTCATGGTTTGTTCACTCAGGTCACAAATACACTAGTGTTCACTCTAGAACCCCACCATATATATACACATCAATTGTTACCCTAAAATGTTGGTCAAACTTCCTAGTATTATAAAATATTTTTTTTAACAAAGATGTTATATAATAATACAAATAATATTATAATTTTAATTTATAATATACCACTTCCGCAACAAATCTTATAAAAAACGATTAAACTTATCAAACGAAAAAAAATTAAATACTATCATAATTTGTTAAACATTTGATATAACCATTAACAATACATATATTCAACCATGTGATAAGATTATAATATTATTAAATTTATTAACGTTATTATACATTTTTATAAGATTATAGTATTTATTACCTCAACCTATATGATAAAATTCATGAGTTATGAGCGTATAAGATTATATTATAATATTTTTACAAATTTTAACCGTGTGATAACAATGATATAGAAGTTTACATTTTTTTTATACTTAACCTATGTAATACACAAGTTTATATATAACACCTATAAATTAAAATTATAGTCAATCTATTTTTTTATTTAAATCGTGTAAGAGCATTCACATCCCTTCCACCAAATTGTGTGAGAGATGTTTTTATTTTATGAAAAGTGGTTGTAAGTGATAGTGAGTAGAACAAAGAGAAAATGTTACTATTCATCTGTAAATTTGAGGGGACACCGTTCACCCATCTATCTATTATACTAAGGCAAAATAAAGGTTGACTTTTTGACTTTGAGGTGGCTGCTTTCTTTGGCCAGAGAAATGGTTATTTGGGCGGCATTCTCATCTTCAATATATTTCCTTCAATTTTCATTCAATGCTCTTCATTACCCCCAATAATTTCCACCGCCTTCTATCTTCATCTTCTAATTCAACCTACATATACTTCGTCCGTTTCTTCATCTTCTTCAAACGATTTCTCATATTTTTTGCTGAACCATATCGAAATCTGTAAGTGTATATTGTTAATTCTTAGTTTAATCGTTATTTTTTTGTTCGGAATTTTAAGTATTTTTTCAAAATCTATTTTCCTGTTCAATAAACCCTAGCTTCGATTTTGGTATATGTTTATGTTATCTATCCAGATCTGTGTGGATAATAACTTTTGTTTAGTTTTTGATTATTTTTTTGAAGAAATATTGGTCTGTTGTAGAAACCCTAAGTCCGACATCTAATCCAGATCTGTGTTTTATGTTTATTAAAATTTTGTTATTGATATTGAATTTGATGTTTACTCATAGTCCTAAATCCGATTGTAATGTTTGATTTAACATTATTTTATTTTTATAATTGAATTTGATGTTTACCCTAATTCCGATTGTAATTACAGATCTGTATGTTATTGTTATTGAATTTGATGTTATTTTTATGCAAATCCCAAAATCTCAATTTGATTTAAAAAATGTTTATTTTTTTTTTTGAATCTGTATTCTATCCACCATAGATTATTTGAATGCATTCTTTTTAAATGTGTTTGATTGTTTTTTTAATTGATCATTGTTATTTTATATTAATCATGTATCTGAGTTTCATTCAAAATCTGTTGATTTTTTAGTATTAACATTACGGATGTTTTCCATTATTAGTCCTGAATTATTTCAATTCATTCTTTTTAAATGTGTTTGATTTTTTGGTTAATTGATCGTTTTTATTTTATATTAAGCCTGTATCTGAATTTCATTCAAGATCTGTTGATTTTTTAGTATTAACATTACGGATGATTTCCATTATTAATCCTGAATTATTTGAATGCATTCTTTTTAAATGTGTTTGATTGTTTGGTGTCACACCCCGATTTCCACGTGTCACCGGTGGGCCCGGTGGGGAGTATCGTGACGTCATGGTTGGCAACATAATAGTCAAACAACACAATATTATTAAGCACAACGGAAGCAATTGAAAATATAATACAACCGAATCTATTATTGTAATATCAACTGTCACAATATTCGGAAGTTTATCCACAGAAGGATCGAACATAAAATGGAAACAATAGTTCAACAGACTTCAGGCATCTTAAGCTTGCGAGACTCTTTATTGATGCTAAGGAGACAATCCAGCCAATTACGTTTAGTACCTGCATTTAGTCTTTTTGGGAAAATACGTCAGTTTACATTGGTAAATACAATCAACTGACTCATTTTGGAAAATGATTTAAAAATTGGTTTGGATGCACATGGCATAAATGTTTTGTAATTTGATTAAACTGCACAGAGGCAAGATTAATCTTTTTAACTTGGGAGAATTATTTAATATTATAATCTTGTGAACGAATTACATGTTACTTATGCGTTCAGTAGCCCGGATCTAGTCCGGGTTAAAGATCAATAGACACACCACGTTATTGAGTTATACACTGACAGGTGTACGCCTACACCCCGTGCTCAGGTCGTGGCCAATCTCGTAAGATGATGCCAAGGATATCCGGGACATGGTCATTAACCCCCCAAAGGCTGTAAAGTAAACAAGACTGTTTAAACGAGCCGATCAAATTATTCAACTACCCACTAAGCGTGGAGATTTGATGCCCGATCAAGCGGTATGCTATATACCGTAACCCAAGCCCGTATAGGGAAAATAAGTTAAAAGTATTTACCTGATGCAAAGTATAAATCACAATAAGCAAAATGCACGTAGCTTTTACTGGTTCTCCTAATCTGGAACGAAGGTTTAATATAACCTATTAGAATACTAACGGGTCTTTTATTAAGCTTAAGCTTAGACCGGCTAGTTTCAAAGATACGGTTCGTACGCACGATTAAGCGAAGACCGGATAGAATGTGATTTAGCCCCGACAAGTTCAGAGACTTGTTTAATATGGGTTTATTATTCACATTCTGGATTTTGAGATGAAACCGATAAGGTTTGACCCGTGTCGGTTAATTTATGTAAACTTGTTACATAAACCGAACCGAACGCGTAAAATGCGTAACGGGTATCCGCAAGAGCCATATACAGGTTTCCTAAGTTAATATGCTTCAAATATGTTGTAACATCAGTAGGATGTCTTTCATTATGCTCCGAACTAATTTAAACACAAACTAGGCCCCGTAGGGGTAGTTTGGTCATTTTAAAGTTTGTAAAAGCGTTTAGATGTTTAACTGAGTTATAGGTCTGATGTAAACAGAAAACATACTCAATTTGATGAGTTATAACAGTAGGCTAAAGCATATATGTGAAATTTATCATTTTTAACCAAACTATGCCCCGTAGGGGTATTTTGGTAATTTCACATAAGCCGAAAAGCTCAAAAACGAAGTCTGAGTTATTCAACCTTTTCTTACTGTTAAAATATCATAATTTTCCTCATATATCAGTAGGTATCAACCCGGGTATGTTCAATATGATTTTAAAACATACTATGCGTTAAAAACGCTAAATAAGGCGATTAAAGGCCATTTCCGGGTTTGATACTTAAATCTGATATTTTATATTTCCAGAAGGCTTAAAATAAATTATTTATCATATGTGATCAGTAGCAAAAGGTTTGGAGTCGTTTCGATAAGTAAAACTCATTTTATGGCCCGTAAGGGCAAAACCGACAATTACCGGATTAAGCCTACGACTACTAGTTATGCTCAGCCTAAAATCAATTAAAAATCTTTAAAAATCCCAAAATAATATATTTCATCAGTGGGTATTAAGTTTGATACCAAAAAGTAGGCTTAACTAGGCTATATGCTAATTACGCCGTTTTATTAACATAAAGCATTAATTTTGCGATAATGAGCATAACTCTTAATCTATATGTCAAACTGATGTCAAACTTGGCATACAAGTTTATATATCAGTATTTAAGGTTTCTACACTTTTACATTTTCATAAATCACGTTTTAAGGTAATAAGGGCATAATGGTCAACATATGAGCAATTAACGGAAACGTGCATATTAATTGGATAACTGACGAACCAAGGTGTATAATCACAGAGGGTTGTTCTAACATGTAACCTAATCCAATTTAAGCTCTGAGGAATTTCTAAAACATGCCTAAACGGGTCAGAACTGAAAGTCAAAGTGAAAGTCAAACTATGTGACTTTCGGTTCCGAACCGGGTCTAAACAGGAAATAGTCGGGTGGAACATGTTTAGACATGTTCTTACACTTATTACTAAGTTATAACAATGATCCAACAGGTTGTATATGATCTATAATGTTAATTATGCATAAATGACATTTTAAGCTTCCTGTTGACTTTTCTTAAACTAGTTTGACCCGACTTTTGACCTGGTTAGAGTGGTGATCAGGGGAAACCCTTTTGAGGTTTTATTACCCACATAATTACCAAGCTATAACTACTTTTAATTCGACTAATCACTGGACCATTAGTGATTAATCGCTAAGTCAACCTTTAATTACGACGGTTGACTTTTAAGCTAAACTAAGCTAAAACTTAAACTAAGGAAGGATTAGAAAACTTACTGAAGTCCTAAGCTTGATTAGGAAGATCTTGTGTCTGCTCTTAAGCTCCCAAAAGCTCCAGAAATGCACAAGTGAAGTGTGAAGAATGTGTTGCAACTTAGTGGCCTTATATAGTGTTTAGATCACCACAAATTCTTGACACACAACTCTACAAGTGACCACAACATCTTAACAAGTGTCCCTAGATGTTTAGGGGTTGTTTAGGGGCCAAGGGATATGAGGAAAATCGGATAAAAGGTCAAATTTCGCGTTTAACAGTAAACAGGCAATTCTGTTGGAGCTGGGCATTTGTTGCGCACCGTAACAATTATTTGTTGCGGTGCGTAGCAAATCATCAGTAGCCAAAAATCTTGTTCCTTCGTGCATTCGAAAGGGCAACCTCATAATTCGACTTTGGGACCTTGTTTTGTCAGTTTGGGACCTCTATTATGGGTTTTTAACAATTACATACCCTACCATTATGTTATGTTTGCTTGGATCCTTTTCGAAAGTGCCGAACAAGAAGGTTAACCATAGAAATTTTCATAGGAACCTATCATGCACTTTGAATTCGTTTATCGTCAATGAATTTATGGATTTAGGATATATTAGATGTTTAAAAAATATAATTGGGTATTGGGATTTATAAATGAGGTCGTTCAGAGGTGAAATTTAACATGACGACACTTTTAAATCCTGCCAAAACATCTTTATTAAATCCGGGTTTACAACGCGTTTTGTCTTACATGACACGTGTCGTTATTTCATTGAACACGAATTTTCGAGGTGTTACATCCTCACCCCCTTAAAATAAATCTCGACCCGAGATTTACTGAAATAAATAAGGGTATTTTTCTTTCATGGTGGATTCAACCTCCCACGTGTATTCGGGACCTCTACGGGCATCCCATTTGGCCTTCACAATAGGTACATGCTTCCTTCGAAGCTTCTTTACCTGTCGATCTTCAATCGACAAAGGTTTTTCAACAAATTTCAAGCTCTCGTCTAAATGCACATCTGTATGTGGTATAACCAGTGATTCCTCAGCGAAACACTTCTTCAGATTGCAGATGTGGAACACATTGTGAATTCCACTGAGCTCTCCCGGTAAGTTTAACTTATAGGCAACTGACCCGACACGTTTGATAACCTCGAAAGGTCCTATGTATCTCGGGCTTAGCTTGCCTTTCTTACCTAACCGCATCACTCCCTTCCAGGGTGACACCTTAAGTAGGACTTTGTCACCTACTTCGAAGTGAAAATCCTTACGCTTAGGATCAGCGTAACTCTTCTGCCTATCCAGGGCAGCTTTGAGACGGTCACGAATCTGGACAATCTTGTCCGTTGTTTCGAACACTATATCTGGTCCTGATAACTGGACATCTCCAATTTCCGCCCAACTAATAGGCGATCTACACTTTCTACCGTATAACGCCTCAAAAGGCGCAGCCTTAATGCTGGTATGGTAGCTATTGTTGTAGGAGAATTCGATAAATGGTAGGTTCTTATCCCAACTACCACCCAAATCGATCGCACATGCACGTAGCATGTCTTCCAATGTTTGAATAGTACGCTCACTTTGACCGTCAGTCTGAGGATGGTAAGTCGTACTAAAATTCAAATGTGTGCCCAAAGATTGTTGGAAATTCTTCAAAAATGCGACGTGTACCTAGTATCTCTATCAGAGACAATAGCCACAGGTATGCCATGTAGGGCTACAATCTTATCAACGTATAACTGGGCTAACATGTCGGAGCTATAAGTCTCCTTGATGGGTAGGAAACGTGCGGACTTAGTCAGTCTATCAACTATAACTCATATCGTATCATTTCCTTTCCTTGTCTTGGGTAACTTGGTAATAAAATCCATAGTTACCATTTCCCACTTCCACGTAGGAAGTTCAGGCTGTTGTAGCAAGCCTGACGGCTTTTGATGCTCGGCTTTGACTTACGCACATGTCAAGCATTTAGCTACATGGGTGGCTACGGACTTTTTCAAGCCTATCCACCAATAATTTGCCCTTAGATCATGGGTAGCAGATGACAATTCTTAATCGTTGCCTAATTAGGGTTGCGGCATGTATGCATAAGCAATATGAACCGTCTTTCTTATTTAATAACCTAAAACCCTCAGAATATTGAGTCAGGCTTTAGAGTTAATTACATAGTTAGTCCCTGTGGTTTGCACAAAATAACAACATTAGGTACTAATAGTTTAAAATCACATTCTAGGGTATTAACTTTTCATTTTGTAACGTTTGAGGGTATTAACTTTTCATTTTGTAACGTTTGAGGGTATTAATTTTTCATTTTGTAACATTTGAGGGTACTACTAAAATGTGATTTTAAGCCTTTAAACAGTGCTAATACCTTCAAACGTTACAAAATGAAAAGTTAATACCCTAGAATGTGATTCTAAACTATTAGTACCTAAGGTTGTTATTTTTTGCAAACCACAGGGACTAACTATGTAATTAACTCCAGGCTTTATGTGCCTATGTTTTAAAACCTACTAAATCAAGGTTTTGATTTTTCCATAATCAATATGGAGTTTTCATAATACTTCAGTCCACAGCGGGATGTTAATCTTAGTTCTACCTGTCTTCCAGGAGGTAAGCAGGGGAAACTTTTGAGAAGATAATTAAGATACAAGGAGGCTATAGAGATTTTCCATATCTCAAGCTCCAGTTCATCCATCATTGTTCGAGTCAAATGAGTGACACCTTTATGTTATAAGTCCACGAATTCCTTAATCGGGAACATTTACTTGGAAAAGAAAAAAAAATTCCATTTTTGGATATCTTCTTTGAATACTACTAGTCGACTTTAGTACAATATGATCATTGGGATATCTTAGGGTTCCATGTATTAAACCTCCATGCTGATCAGACATGGAAATAATCTATGGGACACACTAGGATACGCCAATCCTCATATGGCACTTTTATCAAACATAGTTTGGCATTCGCAGGCGATAAAAACAATGAGAAAAATAATTAAAACTAGTAGTTTACCCGTCCGCTGTCTGGGTATATATGATTAACATCATCCAAACTCACTGCTGTCCGGGTATATATGATTAACATCATCCAAACTCACTGTATATTTTAATATCACGATGACTACTTATCTAACTATTAAGAACATCAATAACTATGTCTATATTTAAAATAATGTTGACTTTTAATTTGATTTCGATTAATAACTACAACTCTTCTTGAATTGTCATACATACTAATTTATAATCTTACATCTAATTCGCACAATTTAAAATATTTAATTAATTATTTGTAATTGATTAACGTAGGAATTGCTAACACCATTAAATGAAGATAAAAGAGATCGATCAATGATACATGTTTACAAAAGTATTAAAAAAAACTATCAACACAACCAAACGTAGATTATATTTATGTCATGAGAATATTATTTAAGAACATCAATAACAGTGTCTACATTTAAGATAATAATGACTTGTAATAAATGATAAACATGCAGGATACATATACAAAAAAAAGCAGATAATGTTATCAAGATTTCACAAGTATATAACAAAAGAACCAAAAAAAACACAATGTATACTATAATATACAATAAATCATAAACATGCAGAATACATATACAAAAAAACTAATTGATGTTATCAGGATCTCCCAAGGATATTACACAAAAGGCAAAAAAACACAATATATACTATAATTTACAATTTCGTTGGCAAAACACAAACCATTGTAAAAAACACAATGACTTATTATCCAACTATTAAGAACATCAATAACCATGTCTATATTTAAGATAATAATGACTTTTTATTCGATTGCGATT
Source organism: Helianthus tuberosus (assembly GCA_030545235.1). Lineage (NCBI taxonomy): Eukaryota > Viridiplantae > Streptophyta > Magnoliopsida > Asterales > Asteraceae > Helianthus > Helianthus tuberosus. The sequence goes on along the minus strand of CM060407.1, from coordinate 64,974,834 downwards.
AGTAACTACAACTGTTCTTATATTCTTATATATCGAATTATCATACGTACTAACTTAAAATCTTACATCTAATTCACTCAATTTAAAATTTTTAAGTAACTATTTTTAAATTGATTAACATAGCAATTGCTAACACCATTAAATAAAGATAGATGAGATCTATCAAAGTTAGATCAACATAAACTAAATCAATTACAAATCTCTCTATGGTCGCTCGAAGAAAAGGGAGCATATGAAGAACTAAACAGAAAAGTCAGCATCATCAGTGATAACAATTACAAGCGAACCTGGAGCAGCATCGGATAACTTGATGAAGTCCTCCACTCTCCCCCATCAGATTTCAAGAACAACGCAGAAGAGTTTATCACACAACTGTTGAAACAGGATCAGAAAATCTGCCACAATCCTAGCCGATCTGCAAAACAAAAGAAATAATGAAATCGCGTGGAAGAAGGCGAGAGTCGTTGAAATCTTAGGAAGTGTTAATTGTAGCGTATACTATTTTATACATATTTCACTCTTTAATCTTTCTTTATATTTAATTTAATAAAATTAACATCCATTGGATACAAAGTAAACACAATGACAAGAACACATAACATAATGTATAGAAAACCCACCTAAGTTGCAAAACACAACAATTAGACGCAAATAGCACAATATATAGAAACAGTTGCAATACCATGGCTAATATTAACACTATCCATACCACCAATATTCAAGTATTTCTTTATTTAATTAAACAAACAATAAAATATAAAAGATAATAAAAGATACGCAATCAACATCATATCTATCACAATCAAAACAACTTCATCATCACCGGCGTTTCATATCTCCTTGAAGATCATCGCCGCCGAAGATTTGATCGACAAAAAGGTAACTTCCGATTGTAAGTCTTAACGGTTTAATTTCTATTAGATTTCTAAACCTCTGTTAGATTCTTAATCAGCCACATATGATGGTTACTGCGGTGAATAACTTGTTTGTAGACGTCAAATCTGATTTTAGGTTTCAATCATCTTCAACCTCTCATATGTTATGTATAGTTGATATATATCTTATGTATTGCATGTTATGGACATTGTCAAACTAATGTTTACATTATAATGATAATAATATATGAAAAAGTTGCAATCAAACAATTGGGGGTGTTTGGGTTAGCTTATTTTGAAGCAACTTATGACCTATTGACTTATAAAAGTTAATAAGTTGTTTTTTGAGTGTTTGGGTTAGCTTATTTTAAAGGGTTTTGTGTGTTGACAAGCCATTTTTGAGAAGTCACAATTTCTAACTTCTCACTTGTCACTTATATAAGTTAATAAGTCATTTTTAAGAAGGAATCCCAAACACACACGGATGAAAACATATGATTCTGTTATAAATTTTTTTATTTTTGGGGTTCCTTCACTAAAAGTACTTATTAACTTATATAAGTCATAAGTGAGGAGTTACAAATACTAACTTATCAAAAACAACTTCTCAACACACAAAAATAACTTGAATAAGCTAACCCAAACACTATAAACACAACTTATTAAATTTTATAAGTCAATAAGATATAAGTTGCTCCAAAATAACCTAACCCATGTACGATTACGCTAAAAGAGATATTTTACGAATATATATATTTACTGATATATTGAAACGGTATACAGAAGAGATCTATTGCACATTATGAATTAGGAATAATATTCTCATGACATAAGATTACATTTTAACACATTGTGTATTAATACTAACAGTTAATATTAAATGTTATATATCACAGGTATACAAAAATGATTACGTCCTGCCTGTGTCTATTACAAAACCCTAAATCATTGAAACTGGTATGCTGTAATGCCTTCAATAAGTAAGTGTAAACTTCATTACGTAAACTGAAATTAGTAAATGTAACTACAGGCATTACCAATTGAGTTTGTAAAGCTTGTGGGAGGAGATTACTGGAACCGGACAAAGATAACGATAAATCATGAAAGCGGAATAAGCTGTACAGCATGGCTGAGAAGTGTAAGAGGTGAAAGTGTTGTCACTGACGGATGGATAAGTATTGTAAAAGGTCTTAAATTGACAAAGAACACCTTATTGGTTTTGAGGATAATCAAAGAAAAATGTCTACAAATACATTGTTTCATAGAAAACGTTTGTGATGAATCGTTCTTGACAGTCAACCGTTACGGAGATTTAAAGATCATAGTAAGTATAGTTATATGTTAGTAGGAATTTGTTTTTTGTTATACTTGTCAGCAAATGGAAAAAAAAAGAATATATGTTTATAAAATATTTCACAACTTTTCAGGTCATTCCAGAAGCTTATGTGAACAAATTTTACTGTTACTGGCCAGTAAAAGATTCTTATAACATATACGCAGCAAGTCAGTGTTGGAAAGTTGAGACCGAAAAAATAAATGCATGCTACGTTTTTGCTAAAGGGTGTCCGGAGATGTTTGAATACATTAACATAGAAGAAGGTGATATACTGATGTTGATGAAAACAGACAGCGAATCGTTTGACTTGACACTTTATCGTAGCGGAGTTGAGGTTGTTTTTAGAAAGAAGGTGACAACTAAAGACAGCTCAGTTGTTGAAATACCTAAACACACATACTATGAACACTTCAACTCTGTAAGTAATTTAAAGTAAGTTAAAATAGTTCGCTAGTCAATACGACTTATTTACGAATGTTATCGTATAACAGATCTTTACTGATCAAGAAGACTCAATCAACCAATTGATTACTGGGGTAATGAGTTTACATATTTTTACAATACAATATATTGATCCTCAGATGTTAATGAATTTTAAAAATCTTGGATGCAGATGAATGATGAGAAACATGATGTGAATAAGAAAAGTGTTGAAAAAGAAAAGTTGAAGTCTGAAAGAAAGAGTTTTGTAAGTGAAGGAAATAACAACCAGACAAAAGAAGATGTAAGTCTTTGAAACATAATAACGGATAAGTTATTTGTTCATATTATTATACATTCTTAGTTGACGATTGTAGTTTAATTTGCTTTATTGTTACGGGCTGTAATAACAGGTTAAAAAGAAAGGTAAACAGATTGCATCCGATTCTACATCTGAAGAACCTAAACAACTGATATGTTGTACAACTTATGATCATTCTACTGTGTCAGCAACTGGACGACAAACACGTGATCGTTTGGTAAGTTAAGCATAAGTTAACAAAATATTGCAATAAATATTTCTTATACATTAACATATATACTATATATATATATATTGAAAGGAAATGCATGTTTGAAATGATAAGGTTAACAAAAACGGGAAAAGAAGTCGGATGGCGTTGAAGGTAAGCAATGAAGACGAAAAACGTGTTGCACATCAAAATTATGATCAAGAAAGTGGTGCGTATCAATTCAACAGGAAAGCAAATTATCGAATGGTATGTCATTTCTGTTATTTAATGAGAACAATTGACAACACCATTCATGAGGCTATTTATACGTACATAATTATGTTTATTCAAAAATTAACAATTGATATTTGTTGCTGCTGACAATTATATCCAACACGTCTAATATACTTCCTAACTCTAACATCAATGCAGCGATTACCTGTAGAAGTTGTAAACAGGGCAAGGCTAACAAAGAAGGTGCATCAGATGAATGTCAGAAACATGGATGGGAAAACAGTTGCGAAGATAGTTAAGCGACAAAAGGACAGAAATGGATTTAGGTATGCGATTGAAGGGTGGCCAAGTTTCATAAAGGAAAATGATATTAGCACGGGTGACAATATGCATTTAACCTATGTAGAATCAGCAAACCTCCTCGTGTTGACGCATGTGGATGCAGTCAGCCAAGCTTAACAGTTAACGTTATATGCTAATGATGCAGATGTCTGCGTATATAAACTAATGCCTTTTGTCGTCATCATTTGATGGTTTTCGGTTGGACATGTTGGTACAGTTTATTGGTTTTTTTTGGTTGGTTGGTAGTCTAACCTTGATGACAATTATTAGTATATTAGGGCATGGATGACATATTTTGTTTAGAATTATAATTTGCAAACGGTAGTCGAAGTTCATATTAGTTATAAATTTAGCTGTGTTTTCCTGTATACAACATTAGAAGTCTTATTGGTAATATTTCCATCATCCAAATACACTGCATATTTTAATATCATAATGACTTCTTATCCAACTATTAAGAACCTCAATAAGTGTCTCCATAAATAAGTGTCTCCATATTTAAGATAATAATGACTTTTTTATGCGATTGCGATTAGAAGCTACAACTATTCTTGTATTGTCATACATCGAATTGTCAAACATAGTAAATTAAAATCTTACATCTAATTGGCACAATTTAAAATGAATTAGTTATTTGTAAAATGATAAACGTAGAAATTAATAACACCATTAGATGAACTTAGATAATATATATGAAAGTTAGATGTTTACAAAGTGTTGAAAGAACTACCGATGACAAACAAACGTTGATTATATTTACTGGCATAAAATATTACACACCAAACATATTATAAACATAATACAACAATTAAAATAACACATTAATTTCGAATATTGATTCTCCATATACAACAAAATACCAACCACAAAAACAACCACAAACATAATACTATGTATATAACACAATGATAACAACAAACAACTAAATACAAAACCATAACTAAACATGTGGTGAAACTACAGTTTCAATATAGCTTGCACCTACAATGCCTTGTGTAAAGATGATAGGAAAATAACCATGCATCTTCTTTGCCCTTACGTTTATCTGAGCAACATCACCCCATTCGTGTACTATAATTAATTTGTTATTACCATCAATGTAGTGCACAGATGACCCTATCATCAACGGCATAAACACACGGGGTACAAAAGACACCACTTTCGACTAAGTATTAATTTGTAGATGCCACAATTGAACATCTACACTACACATTCCAATACTAACCAACATATGAAGTTCATCTCGTATAGTCACCAACTGACCTATAGATTCCACACTCAATGTATCTGGGTAACCTACATTTTCTATTACCTTCGACTCAACATCCAAACGAAGAATCGCTGTGTTACCCATACACCAGAATTTGGTCAGTACAAAATACAAACTTTTCCTACAAAACGTCCCAACGGACCAACTATAAACAGCAATATCATATGGACTATCAATTAAGAACCTTGGAGTTGACCATGAACCTTCACTAAACGAATAAATATTAACAGTCAACCTGAAATGAGTGCGTTTAATGTGCACAATTTTGTAATCACCAGCAGAGTCAACACAAAACCCAAGACTATCATCATCCATATTGTAAAATCCCTGATAATTAGAATTTCTCAGCATCTTGAACACACGAGTTAGTGGATTCCAAACAACCAAATCACCAGTATTACATAAGCAAACACATACCATGCCATCCAAACTTGCTAAAAAGATCACATTACATGGATGACAATCGAAGGGAATGTGAATATTATTGCCTATAACACATCTAGGAGATGCAACATCAACATAACGAATCGCACACGATGATTTGTCAAGAGCAATTATTTTCTGGTCACCTAATACTCGCAAGAAACGACAATTATTCTTAGCAAACTCAGGAGTTGAAAGATAGGCTAACCACTCTTTAGACACAGCCTTGCACCGTATAACCTCCTTTGCCGGAAGTCTTGGAATAATCTTCATCAATATTAACAGAGATGGAAGATCCTTCATATTCACTTACGATTATACTTTAATTAAAAATACTGACGTTGATAGAAAGAGGAAGAAAACACATACGAAAAGCGATTCCTTTGAAAAATGAATAACTACATAGAAACTACCCCAATTAACAGTTGACACAGATGAGTAAAATCTCCTAAATCTCCGAGTAGTGGTGGTAAACGGTTTTCACACACTATGGGCGATAGGGGGTAAATAAAATTAAATAACAATATATATTAGAAACCGTTTCTAATTTACAGGTAAACATATACACATACATGTAGATACTTTTTAATCAATCACATACACAAATATACTTTTTATTAATTAATCTTATTTTTATAAATTACTTTGTTAGTTGTCAAACATTGTGTTATTACAATTGTGAAAATAATTACATCGTAGATTTTTTTTTGGCATTGGGTTTTATATATTATTTTGTACTTTTTATAAAATATTGTTTTTTATGATAATAGGATTATTGAAAAATAATGGACACCACAACTAAAAAATAGGAAGTTAGTTACACAATACAATATATAAAAATAGACACCTACAAAAAAAATCAAATATATGGAAAACAGAAAACCAATAACACTTTAATAAACAAAACATAAAATGACAATATTCCAGCAAAAAAAAAAAAAAAAAAAAAAAAACATAAAAATCCAGTAAGAACTATTCCTTAACTGGACATAATATAAAGTGGGAAGTTTCTAATTGTCCTTAACTGCACAATATGTAACCACTATTAAAAAAGAATGAGAAAGACAGCAAAAAGTAGGAATTAATTACACAATGTTATATTTAAATATAGTCAACTACAAAAGAAATCAAATATATAAAAAACAGAAAAACAATGACACAATGATACTCAAAAAACACAATGACTATACTAAAAGAAATCATTCAAATAAAAACTAATCATTAACTGCACCTATTACAACGTGGGAAGTTTCTAATTCTATGTAACTGCACAATGGTAAGGGCTTCTAAGCTGCTCTAAGGGCTTGGTCTCCAAGGGCCCATTGTGTTTTTTTTGTAGACCTTTTTGTTTTTAAACCACAATCACATGTAATCATAATTAAATACGCACAAAGCAAATATTAAAATCATACACTCTCAATGAATATTTAACATGATAATATAAGCACATTAATTCATAAAGATTCAATCTCATTGTGACAAACTATACCACACATAAAAAACAACCACAAACATCAATTACTAACTGATCAAAACAACGAAGAACAAAAAAAGAACTACATAAAATAGCATAACTAAACATTTGGTGAAATGGTAGTTTCAAAATAAACAGATCCATTCACACCTTGAGTAAAGATGATAGGCAAAAAAACATGCTTTTCCTCTGCCTCTACAGTTACATCAGTAATATCACCCCATTCTTGAACTATAATGAACTTCTTATTTCTGTTGATATAGTGCACAGACGACCCAATCATCAATGGCATAGAAATAGCAGGTGGACAAAAAAATACTTTTGACCACTTTTCATTTTCAAGTTTCCACAATTCCATATTCACACTATAGAATCCCATACTAACCAACATATGGAGTTGATCTCGAATACTAACCAAGTGACCTGTAGCTTCCACATCCATTGTATCTGGGAATCCAACATCAGAAATTACCCTGCTATCAACATCTAAACGAAGTACACATGCGTTACCCACACACCACAACCTAGTCAATACGAAATACAAACAATTTGCACAAAACGTGCCTACAGACCAACTATAGACGTCAACATTAAACAGACTATAGTTTGAGAACATTGGAGTTGACCATGACCCTTCACTGAGAGAATAAATGTTAACAGCCAACATCATATGTGTCCGTTTAATATGCACAATATTGTAATCACCAGAAGACCTGACGCAAAACCCAAGACTATCCTAATTCGGATTAAAAAAACCCTGTGAATTAGAATTTGATAGCATCTTGAACACACGAGTTAATGGATTCCAAACTACCAATTCACCAGTATTGATTAGGCAAACACATACCATCCCATCCAAACTTGCTAGAAATAAAATATTGCACGGATGAGCGGTGAAGGGAATGTGAACTTTATCACCTAAGAAACATTTAGGGGATTCATTATCCACATAACGAATATCACACAATAACCGGTTAACGGCAATTATCTTATGATCACCTAATCTGCGCATGAAACGACAATGATTCATAGCAAACTCAGGTGTTGAAAGATAGACTAACCAATCTTTACACACAACCTTGCACTGTGTAACAACTTTTGACAGAAGTCTTGGGATTATATTCATCAGTATCAGCAGAGACGGAAGAAACTTCACAATCATTGTCAATGTAGGTTAAATAACAAACACTTTGACAATCAATACAACAAATATGAAAAGAGATTCCTAAGAAGATGAAAGTCCAACAAATATTATCACAAGCAGTAGTTAACACACGTATATTAGAGCTCCTACAATTACGAGTAGTAGGTAGTTATTAAATAGATAACTATCCAGATTTTTTAAATCGGTTAAATTTTTAGTACACATTTACATTAATTTTATTTTTTGGCAAATATTCAGTTGAATAATAATTTACATAAATAGTAATAACAACTTTTGATTCAATCGTATTTTTAAGTATAATATGGCAACTTTCTCTTATAAATACATACTCGAAATATTTTGTTTCATTGTATGTGTTGCAAGTACTCTTTGATTGTTAGTCTTCTTTCTGATTTTTCGTGTTTGGGTTAACATGTATCGTCATGGTCCGAATTTTATCATAACTATACTTGATCCGCTATCCCTTCAACAGGTACATACCTTTCCGAATTATTTGTTTAAAGTAACGATTCCTATTGTTTCATCCTTTATTCAAAAGTAATTTGCCTTTTGTTTTTTGGTTTTCAGGCTATACCTATATGTATGAGTAGATTTATATGGATGAATAAGTTAGAATCTTCAATTGTTAGTCTTAAAATTGATGAAACGCATTCATGGTCTGTTGTTATCAAATTAATAAAAGATGTATTCTACTTTACGGACGGATGGTGTGAGGTTTTAAACTACTTCGGCCATGAATCTTTCTTCATGATTTTCAACTATCTTGGTGATCATACTTTCAAGTTCAACCTCTTCTCTCATGATCCAAATAAAGAGTTTGGAAAATCGTTTTGTAAAATTATTCAAAATCCTATACAAAGTCCAACGGTACGTAATTTTCTTATACATTTTATTTTTTATTTTTTGTTATTACGATTTATTAAAAAAACATAATACGCATAAAATTATAATAATTATTTTTTTACAGGTTCTACCAGATACTTTTATTTCAAAACATTATGATTATCGTTTACCGGATAACATGGTTATACTTAATGTATCCGAGTATCATCAATGGGAAGTCCGTATTAGAAAGATTGGGCCAAATTATTGTATTGCTGATGGTTGGTTTAAATTTATTGAAGATCTAAGGTTAAATCCTGGGGATATTCTGTGTTTTAAAAAAAAAGGACGTGAATCATATTAATATTATCATATTCAATAAAGATGGTCGTCAAGTTTTGTTAAACAACACTCCTTTGATTGAGCCAGAATATGAACATATTAGCAATGTGGAAGGTTATCGACAAGTTAGTGACGATCCTAGCTATCCTTTTTTTCCAATGACAGTAACTCATCAATTGGTATTATACTATCCTGTTTTATGTTAATTTTTTTGTTTTTTTGTTTTTTAGTGTTTTTCATTTAATAACATTTACATATTTTTAACATTTTTACAAAATGTAGATCCTTCCCAAGTTAATTACTGACTTAACTGGTTTAAATGAGTTTTCTGAAGTAAAGATCAAAGTTGTTAAAGGAAATATTTGGGTTACGAATCTTCGTACACACAACATTGATGGTCAAATAAGGTTTGTCAATCAATTTATTATCTTAGTTATTATTTCTCATTTACCCAATGTGTATAGATCACTAACAAAATTTTTCATATTTTTTCTACCATAGGTACGGTGTTGTTGGATGGAAACATATACTTCAAGCTGAACATATTTCCTTAGGTGATGATTGCTTTTTCAACTGGTCTAAAACGAATTCGAGGCTATTGGTTACGAAACTCCAGCAAGCAGAAGTGTTACAGCAATAGAGTTTCAGTTTATATTGAAAACCCGGAAAACATATATCTTACATTTACTTTTCGATCCCCCTTTTTTATGTTTGTAGTACAATGCGTTGGTTTTTTTTAATATTTAAATTCAGATTGCCATGATAATTTCATCCGTACAGTCCGTTTATGATAAGTAACACAAATCTACTTAAAAAGAATGGTATACATAACATACAAACTACTTAAAAAGTACCAAAATAAAAAACACAATGACAAAAAACACAATTGTATAACATATATGATTACACATAACACAGAGACTTCACGTTTACTTTTATTTTTGTTAGGATCTGAGTTTCTTATGATTGACTTTGTTTGGCATAATTGAACAAATGAACAAAAGTAAAATGAGATTAAATGCAGCGGAAGTGGAATCAAACTTTGTAAACACAATCTAAGGGAAAATAGTTTTCGTAAACACATGTTTCTCATTAAAAACCCTGTTTGGGTGGTTTTGATCAAGGTTTTATAAAGGGAAAAAGTGAATGCTGACGTGGCAACGATTACAAAAGTCCACGTGCCAACCCTTGGTGAAGGAATTAACAATGTAATATATGACACACACACATACACAAAAATAATGACATAAAAACACAATGACAAAAACACAATTGTATAACATATTTGTACACAACCAACACACGTTTGGTTTTTTATTTATTTATTTATTTATTTATAAATTATGAAACAATTTAAAATTAGTAAAATTAGATAAACCTGGATCTGGGTACACTAAACGGTTAATGGCAGGAACGGTTACATAATGTAGAAACTGCTTGGGGAAACGATGCGAATAGCTGAAGAGACACACGTTTACACACAGTTATTACTACACACACAAACCCATTCAGTTAACACGGGAAACATAAACTGATACACGCTTTATTATGCATGAATCAACGAAAAATATTAATAACCTTAGTAATTATAACATAATAATCCAATCATTTTTTTTTGTTTTTTTGTTTTTTTGAACGGAATAATCCAATCGCTTTACCGCCTATTCAATTCCCTACCCCTGACCACCTATAAAATAAGCTAACCCATAAGTCCATAACACATCACCTATCTTTTAACACTAACTCGAAACATCTCTACATTCAACACAACTACAATCATGCCTGGATCACACTACCATTTCGGAGACACAACAGAGGCCAAGAAAATTATAACCACTGCACACTTTGTAGAGGATCAAAAGGATTCAGAAATCTTACAAACACTACAGAGAATGCATAACACCGCCACTGCAGATGTAGAGAGAAACAATACTGACATGAACTACAACGTTCTGCAGTATATTTCGAATGGGCTACAGAACGAAGATCAAATAAAGATTATACAATATCTGGATAAACAGTTACAGATAAAGAAAAAGATAGCAGTTTCGTTAGAAGAACTCAAGGATACCTTGTGGGAGTACATGAAGACGAAGAACGAAAGGGTTACTATAATGAAAAACTATTAGAAACGTTTAATGATTACTTTTATTTTTTTTGATCGCTCATGTATTTGACCTTCTACAAGTGTATCCTATCTACTTAATGTAATAACATATTTAAATATTGACAATGTCTTATAACAAATTTACTTAATGACTCTATTTTACCATTTTACCAAAAATTTTATTTGTTTTGCTTAGAATTTAGATGTATTACATAAAGTAACATATTACAAAACACATGATCAAGTAACATATAGAAGTATGTATACTAATTGATTGTAAAGTATTAACACAGCTATAGTTAATAAACGTTTATTTTCTTACATAACTTGTGAAAGATTGCTCTACAATATTTAGGTTGATTATTTTACGTGTAAAATATCAATAAATATAAGACAGTAGATGAAACGTATTTGTTAATTTACAAATGCCTGTTGATATTACAAAAGAATTGTATTTAACGTATACCATTGTGTTATTGCCATTGTGTTAATAATAACAATGTGGTTTTGGGAAACATTACCATAAATACTGCATTTTTGTTATATGTTAACTTTGTTAAATATTAATCTAATATAAATTTATCTATTACAAAAGTAATTAACTATTATCTACACACAAATTGACATCTATGAACATTAATAACAGCCTAATACAAATAATAGTCACACAAAATACACCAGTCAAAAGCTTTGAAAGTAAATAAAAAAAAAAAACAAAGAAAACAAAACATTTCGCAATCACAAAAACGGCATTACAAGGTACAAACATAAAGTTAACAAATTACTTGAACACACAAACATACTAACTGCATTAAAATAAAATAAAAAACATAAGCATAAACCGTTTATGGAATGTGAACAGACAACGACGGAAACAAACTACTTCTTAACGCGTTTCACCTTCTCCGAATTATTCCTAAGTCTATTCTTGTAGTTCCCTCCAATTTGTTTAGCAACCATAGAACCACCAACCGTTGAATTAGACATATTGTTGACAGCATCTTGCACTCCTATATGACTTTTGTTAGAATTAGTCATTTGATCATTTTGAACAGCACCCTACATGAAACATAGACAACATGAAACACTTCTATAATTTCTAAATTATTAAAATGATATACAAAAAACCAATTACCTCTTTATTGATTTGTCTGGCAGAGCCCTCATATTGCTCAGTACCAACAATACCCTAAATGCAACAAACCAACATGTTACACTAAAAAATAACCAACGTAATAAGATAAAAATAAAACAATTTATTCACCTTCATCACAGATTGACCAACACTGTCATCATGCTTCTTATCATCACCAATATCCTGCCATAACAAAACAACCAATATTACATTCAAAGTACATAAAAAAAATAACCAACAAAATAACATAAAAATAAATCGATTTATTCACCTCCATCGTAGATTGACCAAAACTGTCATCATGCTTCTTATCATTACCAATATCCTGCCATAACAAAACAACCAATATTACATTCAAAGTACATAAAAATACACATCCGAATAAAAGAATCATTTACCTGAAGTCTCGCTTTAGTAAGGCAATCATTTACCTCCGTATCAATAATAACCTATATATAACATCAAAATCAATTTCCAGCTAACTAATACTATAAAGTTTAGAGAAAAATACACTTAACCTCTACTTCAGATTGCAAATGGTTGCCAGCTGTCTTGTTATCTCCAATAATCTAAACGTAACATACGAACCATTAATCAAATAACAATAACAGTAACTTATATTACAAAGTTAATTAAGTCATGAAAATAATTAAAAGTTTGAAACTCACAAAAAACCAAACCACAAACACATATTGAGAATAAAAAAACAAAATACATAAAGAGTTACCGATGACTGCGTTGACGGTGTAAGAGAATTATCAACTACTGAGCTAAACACTTCATCAGCCATCTCCCATTCAACATCTTTAATCTTTGCACACATTTCAGTTTCTTCATCAATTTGAAGAACACCAGCTGATGGAGGAGTGGCAGCGTCAACAGATGTAGATATAGACCTAGGCTGTATAAGCACATTGATATCATCTATGAAGTAATGTTACTATTATCAAACAAACCAACTTACTAAGGTAAAGTCACTTAAACCCAAATAAAACAAATCATTTACCTGTACAACACTTTGGCTAAGGCTAGCATCTCGCCCATTACCAACAATAACCTAAGAAAACAAACCAATAATTAAACTAACTCTAATTAACCATATTAAGTAATATTAAAATAATAGTAACAGTAACCTATATTACAAAGTTAATACAGTCATGAAAACAATTAAAAGTTTGAAACTCACAAAAAACCAAACCACAAATACATATTGAAAATAAAAAAACAAAAAACATAAAGAGTTACCGATGATTGCTTTGACGGTGTAACAGCATTATCAACTAATGAGCTAAATACTTCATCAGCCATCTCCCATTCAACATCTTTGATCTTTGCACACATTTCGGTTTCCTCATCAATTTGAAGAACACCAGCTGATGGAGGATTGGCAGTGTCAGCAGTTGTAGATATAGACCTAGGCTGTATAAGCGCATTGATATCATCTCCGAGGTATTTAGAAACAGTAAAACGGTTGGAAAATTTAGGCGGTAAATTATAGGGATCGATCTTAATAACAAAAATAACCCTTCGAGAACATAAATTTTCATTCAAATACGATTCTATCCAATTTGGATCATCAACACCCTACAAAAAACATAATAAGCTATCAACACAACTGAACAAACTAATATATACTAATCATGCAAAAAATTCAACAACTAATAATTGTAAAAGGAAATGTAAAATAAATCTCTGACAAAGACTTATTAACTAACTCATCAGCAGATATTTTAAGTAGAGATACTGCAGCTTCATTAGAAACAACACATGTCATCTCATCATTGGTACCATTAGTAACACAAAGTTCCAATTTGTATCTGCAAAACAGAAACGATTAATAAAACGAAAAACAAACAACAAATAAAATATTAAAAAAACTTACACATAATGTGGATTGACAACATCTTCTTCACAGTTCCAACACAAATAGTAACCGTCAACCATTGACGCCTTCTTACGACATTTGTTACACTTAACATATTTCCAATCACTATGCATTTCCACACCACTTATGTTTGCATCAATGTTGAAAATTGTTCCCTGTACATGATTTAAAGTCAAAAACTAATGATTAAAAGTAAAAAAACTAACAAAAAATAATTTATTTGGGTGTATTAGCAATACAATACCTCAGCCACATCTCCTGCTGTAAGAAGGCTGTATATGTTTGCAATACTCGTAATTTGAAAGGTGGCTGCATTGTCTTCAATGATAGTAATTTGAGGAGACTCACTGAAAACAAAAAATACAACATATATAAAACATAAAATAATAATGCATCTAATAAAACATGCCAAATCACATAATTACATAATCCTGTAGGCATCAATTTCAGGTATAGAAAGATTCAAGTAAATTTGAGTCGCCACAGTTGTCATTAAACTTGTAGAACCTAATTCAATACAAACATTTAAACATAAGTTATAAATAATCAAAATTAACAATGCAACATATCCTATACATAACACTATACCCTTGTAAGATCGAACTTTGCAAGATGACAAAATAATAACAACTGTATTTTTTGCAATTCTTCGAATATAACCATCGCTAAACTGATTCACCAAGTGTCCCCATAATGAAACATTCACCTTCATATCACTGAATTATATATATTTAAGAATGAGATAGTAAAAATAAACAATATAGACGAAAGAATTAATATAGACAACACTAACATACTTGGTGTCAGAGATAACAATGTTTCGTACACCAGGATTGCAAGATGAAACAGATTCCAATTGATACTGAACAGAGCCCCATTCCCTAAGAACGCCAATAACATCTACACACACACACACACATATATATATAACATTAGAAACTTGAAGAATAAAAAACTAACAGAATAAAATGCATACATACCTGTAAGATATTTGTCATCATTAACACGATCGGCTAACAGATTGAATGGAAGAAAATCAAACACATATCGTCTGAAGACAGACGGATGCGTCGGACAAGTAGTAATACTTGATGAATACAAGAACTGAATGAAAATATCGCACCGCAATGGACGATACATGGTACTATACTTATGAACAACAAACTTACGAATCCTGTAAACACATCCCTCTTTAAACGCATTCTGAAATAACCTCAGCAAGTTAGATGGAATCTTTGCATGAATAGATGAACCCTGAAAAAACATATACATTTTAAGATTAGATAATTACCAATGTAAAATCAAAAACTAAACAATATTGCATTACAAAGAAATACTTACTTGTGCATCAGATAGAATCATGTAGAAATACTTACTTGTGCATCAGATAGAATCATGTCAAACGAAAGGATACGATTTGTTTTAGGGTTGAACGATGTCCAAGCACGCGAGACCAACACATCAACTTGCCAGTTGTTGGTAAAATAAGCACGTAAATCCGAAATACTTGCACGATTCATTTTATAAAGTAATAAGCTGCAAATATATATAAGACTGCAATCAACATCACACATATAATCCATAACACTATAAACAAAGACTACACATATAGACCCATATACATACACACAAGGCTAATAATACTCAACAAAGAAAACATGTTACCTTTGAACAACCTAGTTTGACAACACCAATTACACAATACTATCAGCTGGCGATAATGGCAAATTATAAAAAACTTCCTTGTACACAACATTTTTAGTCATATTGTTAGGACATTTTTCTTTATTATCCACATAGAACTTTAGTCCAGCACGAGATGTTACACGAGATGCAGCAACATATAACTGTCCATAGGAGAACACGGGCTTTACTAAGTAAACACAAACATTATTAAAAGTTTGGCCTTGACTTTTGTTAATAGTCATAGCAAAACAAACTTTTATAGGAAAATGTCGCCGTTTAAATTCAAAAGGCCAAGACGAATTACTTGGAGTCATATCAATTCTACCAATGAATACTTTCTCTCCAACATGTGGGCCTGTAATAATCGTACATTCAAGAACACGACGACTTATTTGACTTACAACCAACCGCGTCCCATTACACAAGCCACGTTGCATGTTTAGGTTACGCAACAAAATAACAGGTGCACCAACCTTGAGATGTAGTACATGATTCGGAACTCCAGAAAATTTCAAACTGTTAAGAAACTCAGGAGCATACATAGCACGCAATTCTTCAACATTTTGTGTACTCACACATATCTCATCAGCACTAAACAATGTATAAATTTCACCTGGTATCTTCTCAAGAACATGTTGGTTAATCGTATCAACTTCATCATTAGTCGGACAAAGAATGCAACGTTCCTTCAAGTAATCGACATCATTAAATCTGTTCATAATATTAGGGAACGTATTTAACACAACGGACTCAAGATGTTTATCAGTTACAGAAATTAACATATCTCTTGGTATATGAATCCATGTATCATCATCTGATCCATCCACAGAAACTGAAGGAAGACAACCAGTCCCCATGTCTAAAAGCCATTTACTAAATTCCTACATTTGAATAAGATCCCTACAAAAAAATACTTGGATCACGTAAACGCATGTTAGTTGTCAAAGAAAACACTTTACATGACCTCCATATATTCGGCGACTTGTTAATCGCTGAAGCAACAATTTCACTCCGTGAACCAAACTGAACAACAGGAAGTATCTGCCGAAAGTCACCACCAAATGCGACAACCTTTCCACCAAATACTTTATGCTCAGCACCAGCCATGCTGTCTCGACACACATCCCTCAATGTTCGATCAACAGCTTCAAATACATGGCGATGTTGTAGAGGTGCTTCATCCCAAATAATAAGTGAAGCATAATTGATTAACTTAGCCAAATCTGAACCAACATCAATGGCACAACAAGAGTCCTTATCAACTTCAATAGGGATGCGAAACCGAGAATGTGCTGTACGCCCACCAGGTAGTAATAAGGAAGCAATACCAGATGACGCAACAGTCAAAACTATCTCATTATTTGATCGAATACGAGCTATAAGGGTCGTCCATAAGAACGTTTTCCCAGTTCCTCCACTACCTAACACAAAAAATACGCCTCCTTTTCTAGCCTGAACAGCAGAATATATACTATCAAACACTTCCTTTTGTTGACTATTCAACGCAGCGTATTGCTTAATAAAACGTGTCCTTTCCTCATTAGCATCATACATTCTCTCAAATTGAACCAACCTGTTGATAAATCTATCTTCCGAAGTATGGTCAATCTGCGGTAAGGTTGGAAAGGAAGTCAACGACCGGCCACTCTGAATCAACACTTGTTCAATCTCTTTCATAGTATAATTCAATATTTCAGCATCTGAGAAATTCAATGAAAATTTTTTCAAAATTGTTCGATATTTATGAAGAATGTCCCCTGATAGGTATTCATAACAATCAAAAAATAATTGCCGAGGATCACTAACAGTACAAAATAACAAAATTGTAACAAACAATTCACGAAGGCGATCCCCAAATTGCCAATGATAAGCCTGGCGTACAGCATCAACCCATTCAACATCATCACCCAAAAGACTTAATGCTTTACAAGCGGACATATACGTTGGATGTTCCACCCCGTCAACAGTTCGAATCTCTTTAAAACTTCTCGGACCACGCATAACATTTAATAGCATTCTAAGATAATACTTTTCACCCATCGTAGGACTTACATAATATATACGTCCAATAGTTTGAAATGAACCTTAACGGGGCTCCCACACTCTTTCCTTCTCATGCCATGTAAACAAAGTTGGGTATTCGGCATACGTCAATGTCCGGCCAAACTCATACCTTTCATTTGCAGCCATCCATTCAGTAAACTTTGACATTGCAGCTGTTGTTCGTTGTAAAACATCATAAATTTGCTCATGATCCTTAAAATATACTCTATTACACCCTTCTTCATGAAATGGGAGTCTTTCAACAGCCACTGAACGATAATGCATGTCGAACTCAAATATCTTCCAACACGCCTCTGATGCTGAAATATACCTACAATTCATGTACTGCTCAATCTCATTTTCATGATTTAAAAGTGATGTAAATGTTGTTCTCCCACCTTGACCTTCCAATATTGTAGGCGATCATATCATGTTGAAAGTCTCGCCCTGGGAAGGTGTGGAATGCTTGGGAAGCATGGCGAGCTTAACTGACGTCACAATGAACCATTCAACGGTCTGGGAAGATTCAGTAGCGTAACCTACAAACTCGAGTTACCTGACGAATTAGATAACGTACACGATGTCCTTTATGTCTCGGACCTAAAGAAGCGTCTGTTCGACGCAACGCTTGTGATACCCTTGTTGAGGAACCCACTGTTAACACAGTCGAATTTCAATTGTGAGAGTTCGTTGGAACTCAAGGCGTGGACCGAAGTTTCCGTGAAGACGCAAGGATCAGGTGAAGCTCTGTTATCCCCGTTTGTTCAAACGGTGGGATCAACTTCTGATATCATTGGTGAATTTCGGGACGAAATTCCCTTTCAATTTGGGGATGATGTGGCACCTGAGGGAAAACCGACAGCAATCTTGATTTCTCACTTCACTCCTTTGTGTTTACTTGTCAAATTTCGGGACGAAATTTCTTTCAAGTTGGGGATGATGTGACAACCAGAAAAATTAAGGTTTGCACTACTCAAAATTCCGCGAACCTTTAGCGTGTGTCTCCGTGTTTATTTACTTGTATCGTGTATTATTAATGATCATGTGTGTATGCATAGAAGAAACCGTTAAATGCGGTAGTGTGTTATTCAATTAATTTACAGAACCAACTTGATTGGGCCGCAAACTCGTTTAGCACTCCCTCATACAATTGGGCTCGAGGCCCAACCCGAACTTGTACACTTATCAGTATGATAACCATACATATTTCACCCAAGTCCAAATATAAGATATAGAAATTGGGTCGGTGATACACTTGGGCCGCGAACCTGATTAACCTACACACACTCATCCGAAACTCATATTGGGCATGGGTACACGAAAGTCATACTTGGGCCGAGTAAAGCCCAAGTGGATCCATTGTGTTTTAAGGGCCGGTTGGGTAGAGAATTTATATACATTCATGGATTGAGTAATATGATTAGCATTGCGCACATTCAAACCCTACCCCCACCTCCTCTATTTCTTGTGCGGCGAAAGAGGACAAGATTCCCCCTGTTCGAGATTGCACCGTGATCAATCAGGTTCCGGTTAGTAGTTCCCACGTATCATTTTTTTTCATGTTTGTGTGTTAGGGATTGGTTAGTATGTTGATGTATAAGTTAGAGTTCTTGATCAGTTTTGTGTTGTTTGGTGTTATTATTCATTCAAATAATAATGACTTCATATGCAATTTGTTAATGGCCGACATATACTAATTATTATCACACATGATTCTGACAATGTAATCACTAAACTCACATGCAAATATTAGTAATCATTCAGATATGTGTGGCCTACAACAATCAGTTTAGTGGAATGTATCTTATTTCTTTTAAACACATTGACTTTAGGTGACCTTTTGTTTTTAATGAAAAGAATCGATATGATGGTTTCATTCATTGAAATGATGATATAATCACTAGATCATGTGGGTCGGTTATTATGATATAGGGATAAGTTATGTGATGTCAGTCATGATGTCTCGTATACGGGGATCGAGGTAATATGGGACGGTTGGGCTGGGTATCTTGTGCACATCTACTTGGTAAATGATGAGTTAATATCATATAAATTTGGTTTGGGGTTGTGTGATATCGGCTATAATGGACATTAAAAATTGATTAGGATAACCGATTGGTGCTTAGAATAATTGTAGCAATGGATTAATCGAGTAAACGGGTAGATGAGTAGGAAAATTGTTATGAATTAAGTTGTTTTGTAGCTAACATCGAATGAACTAGATGCTGAACAACCTGAGTAAATCGTATAACTTGGTGGGGGTGGCATACAATTGGGACTCACCTCTTAGTCGGGCTGTATTGGAATAATAATAATCTCACATTTTAAAACTGAGTTGGGCCTTAAGGGAATAGCTGGGCCACGTAAACAGAAACCCATCAGAGTTCAATTGGGCTGCAACGGGTTCGGGAGGGTGAGTGCAGCCACATGAACGGTTGGACTGGGCCCAGACATAAGGTGGCCCAGTATCAAGCGAATGCGGTTGGGCTGGTTGGTTTGTTTGTTGCAAGCGAGTGGGCCGCCGACATCGGTTAATAACTATGTAACGAGTTCATATTGTGATACTCATGACTATGGAATAAGCTGATGTTTATGTTAAATTGAATACATGAATGATTGCACCAACCCTAACTGTTACGTGCTTTGTGAAACATGAACTTGCATGTGACGTAAATACTTGTTATAAAATGATGAGGATTGTTGAATGACTTCCTGTTACTGCTTGCATAGCGATGTATGTTTTGCTTGTATGCAAATTGTGAAACGTGTATGCCGAATATGTGACTTTGTGTACATGAAACTGACTGTATCTGGTAACTACGATAGGGTTTGATGAACCAACTATATAACGAGCATTTACCTTAACCGAGCAAACCGAAGGTGAGTTCACTACATTCGAGCATGCGTCCCAGTGGTTGGGGACAGTCAGTGGTTTGGGTAAAAACGGGTATATTGGTTAATATTCTCACCTATCATTTTTGTAAGTCCCTTATTCGGGTATTAGTTGGTAGCGCTACTTAGGTTTGGCACCCTCACACCGCTCCTGGATAGGACGGATGTGAACTAATGACCCAGTCGGGCCCAGTACTAGATAGGAGTACGTGGGATAGGGCAGTCATGTACATCAGGAGCCGTCTTGTTCGGAATTGAGATATTAACAATATTACTTGCATTGGGTATTGAACTGTTTTACATACAACTGGTAACAAACGTTTTCTAAAACTGTGAACTCGCCAGCTTTGTCTGATACACGTGTTGCATGCTCGCAGGTCGTTAGGTATCTTGGATTTGGGAACTTGCTGTCTGGAGGAGCAGGAGTGGTCATGGGTCGACTGAAGAGACTCATGTGATTAATTGTTTACTATTACACATTGGCTTTTGAACAATCTAGTTATGGTTTAATATTTGCTTCCGCTGAACATAATGGTTTTCGTATAAACTTGTGATGGGATTTTATTATTAATTTGAAAACTTTATTTTGAAACGTGTAGGTTCAATGTAATTAGTGGCTCATTGTTAGTACGTCACATGCCTATCAGGGACACTCCCTAGGTGGTATTTTTGGGGGTGTGACAGTTTGGTATCAGAGCCACTGGTTATAGTGAACTTGGTTTTAAAACGTTTTTGTAAAACCAGACTATAACCGAACAGATCCGAAATCGACCATGACGCTTAGCTCCAGATTGCAAGGTTCGTCATTCTCACTTGTTGCATACATTACATGATTAGTACACAATTGCTTATGACATAACATACGAACACACACTTGTCACTATAGCATGATTGCATGAATTACCTGCTTGTATTATGACTCGTTTTGAGAACCGTGAGGAGCAGACGTGGGTGCGTGCTGGCTGCCAAAGCGGACAATATCATGGTGCATTGTTAGTATGCCATAGTCTTTGGATTTCTGCGATTTTATTACCTTGAAAACCTCTGTTTGACATTTATGTTTGAAGAACCATTTGACATGAGTTAGGAGGAATTGAGATGAGCATGCAAATCACAATATTATTGTGGGTGCACACATAATAATAATGTGGGGTGCATGCGAGTCCCAGTGAGCCTTAACAAGTGAAGAAAGGGGTTCTGTTCCGTTATTCGAATAGTGTGAAACGTAACAAGTCTATAGGAGTCGTAACAGTGTCTGTCTCCTACTCGAGCATGATCTTTCATACATCCTTGAATCCTTACGAATCTCGATGCTATCGAGTATTACCTGAACACCCATCTGAACACCTAGCGAACAGGGTAGAATGTTAGGTGCTTGTACGAACATCCCTGAGTTGGATGTTGCAGCGTCAATGATTGGTCTATACCTTTCTCACTCCTCTTTGTTTGCTGGAACTCATGTATTGACGTCTTAGACCTCGAAGTGTGATCACTTCTGCGACACTCTCGCAACAGACTGTGTATTACTCAAACAACTTGCAACATCGATGGACAAGAGGATGAGCGTAGTGCTTTACCGACCTCAGCATTTGGACGACCTCGATTACTGGCAACAAACACCAGTGAGTTGGCTTCGATCGAATCCTTAACACTAGTCACCGACTTATGGGAGTCAACTCTTACGAACCAATCGGGGCATAAGTAATGACAACTGACTATAGAGTGGAACGTGTAACTGCCCGCACCATGAGTAGTGCCTTAGGACGTGACACGGGATGTGAAAAAGATGGACCCTGTTGGTGAAAGTTCACAGGACACTGTTACAAGCAACGACATTAGAGGCAACAGTCATGGCGACATCAAGGTACTCGTGAAACATAGCTTGCAGTATGGAAATGAGGGTGACTACGACATGGATTGGCCGTTGTTAAATCAAGACGACGACAACCAAGGGAACGACGACAGTACTGGAAATTCTCGTAACAAAAACAACAACACCAGAAATGATGCTCGGGGAAGGGCATTTAGGATTGGCGTGGACAATGCCAGGCATAATAACAACGTGGTAACTTGTAAGAGTAGCCAATCGCTTCGTCCTTGTTCTGTTAAATCCTGATGCTTCTCAAAACCGAACCTGCTGTGGAATCGGTTGATGGCAAGACAATTGAAACCTCATGTGTTTGTTGGGATGCAAACTTGACCTTGTGGGACAAGTGTTCGACATCGACCTTCCTTCTACTATTCTTGATGGCTTCGATGCAGTAGTTAGTGGGGATTGATTATCCAGATGTTGTACAGATATACCTTGCGAGGAAGGGATTTCGCATATCCCTCTCCTTAGTGGAGAATCGTTATCTGTTCTTAAGCGTCAGAGTGGCGTAAAGGTTAGCATCATGCAGCAATGCGAACCCAGAAGTGTCTACATAGGGATTACCCCGCTATGTTGGCCACCGTTACCGATGTTAAGACTAAGGAAAAGAGGATCGAGGATCCACCGATTGTTCGTGACCCCTCTCAGTGTGCTACCCGAGGAACTTTCAGGTTTATTTCCACAACTGTTAGGTAAAATCTCAGTTTAATCTCACGCCAGAGGCAGTCCTGACTACTCGTACTTTTTGCCGCCTTACACTAGAAGGGCTGCAAGAACTGTCCAACCAACTATAGGCCCCAGTTATATCCGTGAAGATAAGCCTTTTCATATGTGTACTGACTATCGAGAACTCAGCAAGGTGACAGTCAAGAACCGTTTGCCTCGACCATGTGTTGACAACCTGTCGACCAGTTGCAAGGGTCAAGCTTCCATTCAAGGAATGACTAACGAATGAACTATCATCAGACGGGAGTTCAGAGAGGAGAATGTTCCTACAACGGCATATCAGACGCAGGGCGGCCATTGCGACATTGTATTCCAAAACCTCTGGGCTAATCATCACACCGGCAGCTGCATGGACCACATGAATCGACTATGCTTATTGAAAACGTGTTGAATCATTTCCAGGAGGAAGGAACAACATAGACGACATCTGTATCTTATTCTAGGGCTCCTGAGGGAAGAGCCATTACGTGCGAAGTCTTGTTTAGTGTAACACCTAGATTCGGAAGATGCATTTGATCAAGTAACCAACAAAGTGGGAATACACGTGGATCTTGCTAGGATCCATTTTGCTAGAAACTGATTGACATCAAGGATTCCTTCGGGGATGCAGCGATTTCTTGGTTTCGCTGGATACTATCATAGATTCATCACATGATTTACGAAGATTGCGCAGCCTTAACCCTGTAGCACAGTGGGGAGCTGTGAATTCATGGGAACGAAAAATAGGAGGATGTCCTCTCAGCTTTTGAAACCCAACCCTGTAACGCACTGAGCATCACTTCTACCCGAGGGTACTGATGATCTGGCGGTATACCATGATGGTTCGAATCAGATTCCCAGTTACACACTGACGCAACATGAGAGGATGATGACTTACGTGGTGGACTTACCGGAAGAACTGTACGAGTCACGACGTACGGGGGAAGCTGTAGTCTTTGGATTTAAATTGGGGGCATTACTTGGACGGTACCGAATGCACCGCTTAGACCGATCACAAGGGCCTCCCGTATACCCTTGTTTCGAAGGAGCTAAACATGTAACAACATCGCTGGATGGAGCTATTGGATGAATACGACCGTGAAACCTGGACGTGCACGAGCTTCGCAGCTTGCTATCGACACTAACATACCTGGACAGACTCGCCTTGCCCAAACTGAAGAACTGAAGGAAGAGAGTTCTCAAGATTAACCCATGCGGGGCATGGGGAAGCAACCTTTGGCAGGTCGGACGATATTTGCTACTTAGTGGAACGAATATGGACCTCACTATTCAACAACATTAGTGAACTGGTGCAGGCGAAGCACACGGATCTCGATATCCTATTCATCTAACTTTTGATAGGATGTATTAAAACCTGAAGACCATGTACGGATGACCGGGCCTGAAGGCCCGTATAGCCACGCCTGGGAACGATGTGTGACATGTGGGAAAGTCAGGGTGGGATTTTAACACCCAGAAACACATATATGGAAATGAGAACAGACTGCCATGGGTTTTGTCACTGGTCTACTTACAACTCGGAACGGAAACATTATCACTGGGATGATCATTGATGGACACACGTTACCAACACCCTTTCTTGCAATCATGAAAACTGACGAGTCTTCACAGTTGTGAATGTTCCTCTGAGAGAGGCGGCTTTTAGGTACGAGGTGCCAACTCCTGTTATCACTGAATTTGATCTATGCATGATCTATGTCAGGCAATACACAACACCCTTGGCTCGCGTTAGGACTAGAGCATTGCCTATCGTCGTTGGGCAAACGATCAGAGAAAACGAACTCTCCTGGCACTCGAAGACATGCTGCGAGCATGTGTGTGACTGGCTTTAGGGCAAACTGGAAGGACTCTAACCTATGGTTGGGTACTACTGCGGCAGTTATCATCTTGGTGATCAGACAGCTCTGTTGAGGCATTACATACACAATAATGCCAACCATCTTGTTAGGCTGAGATGGTTGACAACTTAATTACTGGTCCAGGACTGGTACTCAAAACTCTTGGGAAGGTTGTGTGGATCCGGAGTCGATTGGCAGCAACGCGTGACTGTCAGGAAAGCTGACAAGCTTGGGAAGCGCTGGAAGATCGCTGTAGGCGATCATATCATGTTGAAAGTCTCGCCCTGGGAAGGTGTGGAATGCTTGGGAAGCATGGCGAGCTTAACTGACGTCACAATGAACCATTCAACGGTCTGGGAAGATTCAGTAGCGTAACCTACAAACTCGAGTTACCTGACGAATTAGATAACGTACACGATGTCCTTTATGTCTCGGACCTAAAGAAGCGTCTGTTCGACGCAACGCTTGTGATACCCTTGTTGAGGAACCCACTGTTAACACAGTCGAATTTCAATTGTGAGAGTTCGTTGGAACTCAAGGCGTGGACCGAAGTTTCCGTGAAGACGCAAGGATCAGGTGAAGCTCTGTTATCCCCGTTTGTTCAAACGGTGGGATCAACTTCTGATATCATTGGTGAATTTCGGGACGAAATTCCCTTTCAATTTGGGGATGATGTGGCACCTGAGGGAAAACCGACAGCAATCTTGATTTCTCACTTCACTCCTTTGTGTTTACTTGTCAAATTTCGGGACGAAATTTCTTTCAAGTTGGGGATGATGTGACAACCAGAAAAATTAAGGTTTGCACTACTCAAAATTCCGCGAACCTTTAGCGTGTGTCTCCGTGTTTATTTACTTGTATCGTGTATTATTAATGATCATGTGTGTATGCATAGAAGAAACCGTTAAATGCGGTAGTGTGTTATTCAATTAATTTACAGAACCAACTTGATTGGGCCGCAAACTCGTTTAGCACTCCCTCATACAATTGGGCTCGAGGCCCAACCCGAACTTGTACACTTATCAGTATGATAACCATACATATTTCACCCAAGTCCAAATATAAGATATAGAAATTGGGTCGGTGATACACTTGGGCCGCGAACCTGATTAACCTACACACACTCATCCGAAACTCATATTGGGCATGGGTACACGAAAGTCATACTTGGGCCGAGTAAAGCCCAAGTGGATCCATTGTGTTTTAAGGGCCGGTTGGGTAGAGAATTTATATACATTCATGGATTGAGTAATATGATTAGCATTGCGCACATTCAAACCCTACCCCCACCTCCTCTATTTCTTGTGCGGCGAAAGAGGACAAGATTCCCCCTGTTCGAGATTGCACCGTGATCAATCAGGTTCCGGTTAGTAGTTCCCACGTATCATTTTTTTTCATGTTTGTGTGTTAGGGATTGGTTAGTATGTTGATGTATAAGTTAGAGTTCTTGATCAGTTTTGTGTTGTTTGGTGTTATTATTCATTCAAATAATAATGACTTCATATGCAATTTGTTAATGGCCGACATATACTAATTATTATCACACATGATTCTGACAATGTAATCACTAAACTCACATGCAAATATTAGTAATCATTCAGATATGTGTGGCCTACAACAATCAGTTTAGTGGAATGTATCTTATTTCTTTTAAACACATTGACTTTAGGTGACCTTTTGTTTTTAATGAAAAGAATCGATATGATGGTTTCATTCATTGAAATGATGATATAATCACTAGATCATGTGGGTCGGTTATTATGATATAGGGATAAGTTATGTGATGTCAGTCATGATGTCTCGTATACGGGGATCGAGGTAATATGGGACGGTTGGGCTGGGTATCTTGTGCACATCTACTTGGTAAATGATGAGTTAATATCATATAAATTTGGTTTGGGGTTGTGTGATATCGGCTATAATGGACATTAAAAATTGATTAGGATAACCGATTGGTGCTTAGAATAATTGTAGCAATGGATTAATCAAGTAAACGGGTAGATGAGTAGGAAAATTGTTATGAATTAAGTTGTTTTGTAGCTAACATCGAATGAACTAGATGCTGAACAACCTGAGTAAATCGTATAACTTGGTGGGGGTGGCATACAATTGGGACTCACCTCTTAGTCGGGCTGTATTGGAATAATAATAATCTCACATTTTAAAACTGAGTTGGGCCTTAAGGGAATAGCTGGGCCACGTAAACAGAAACCCATCAGAGTTCAATTGGGCTACAACGGGTTCGGGAGGGTGAGTGCAGCCACATGAACGGTTGGACTGGGCCCAGACATAAGGTGGCCCAGTATCAAGCGAATGCGGTTGGGCTGGTTGGTTTGTTTGTTGCAAGCGAGTGGGCCGCCGACATCGGTTAATAACTATGTAACGAGTTCATATTGTGATACTCATGACTATGGAATAAGCTGATGTTTATGTTAAATTGAATACATGAATGATTGCACCAACCCTAACTGTTACGTGCTTTGTGAAACATGAACTTGCATGTGACGTAAATACTTGTTATAAAATGATGAGGATTGTTGAATGACTTCCTGTTACTGCTTGCATAGCGATGTATGTTTTGCTTGTATGCAAATTGTGAAACGTGTATGCCGAATATGTGACTTTGTGTACATGAAACTGACTGTATCTGGTAACTACGATAGGGTTTGATGGACCAACTATATAACGAGCATTTACCTTAACCGAGCAAACCGAAGGTGAGTTCACTACATTCGAGCATGCGTCCCAGTGGTTGGGGACAGTCAGTGGTTTGGGTAAAAACGGGTATATTGGTTAATATTCTCACCTATCATTTTTGTAAGTCCCTTATTCGGGTATTAGTTGGTAGCGCTACTTAGGTTTGGCACCCTCACACCGCTCCTGGATAGGACGGATGTGAACTAATGACCCAGTCGGGCCCAGTACTAGATAGGAGTACGTGGGATAGGGCAGTCATGTACATCAGGAGCCGTCTTGTTCGGAATTGAGATATTAACAATATTACTTGCATTGGGTATTGAACTGTTTTACATACAACTGGTAACAAACGTTTTCTAAAACTGTGAACTCGCCAGCTTTGTCTGATACACGTGTTGCATGCTCGCAGGTCGTTAGGTATCTTGGATTTGGGAACTTGCTGTCTGGAGGAGCAGGAGTGGTCATGGGTCGACTGAAGAGACTCATGTGATTAATTGTTTACTATTACACATTGGCTTTTGAACAATCTAGTTATGGTTTAATATTTGCTTCCGCTGAACATAATGGTTTTCGTATAAACTTGTGATGGGATTTTATTATTAATTTGAAAACTTTATTTTGAAACGTGTAGGTTCGATGTAATTAGTGGCTCATTGTCAGTACGTCACATGCCTATCAGGGACACTCCCTAGGTGGTATTTTTGGGGGTGTGACAGAATACACTTCTCAACTGCTTTTAATCGATTGTCAACCTCATTTTCTGTGTCATAAATATATAGTTGTGCAAATCTTGGCCGTCCATCAATATGCTGAGGTAACAAAGTACCAATCCTATGATGATTATGTCCATTCAACACATATGTATAGGGACCACTTCCATCATTAACATCCGAACAGACTTTACCACCAGTAGAAGTAAACGAAAACATTGAATTTAGAAGCTTGATATTCTCTTTAAACACCTTAGATCGCGGTTCACCATTCAGCTGTAAAAGCCGCCGCAATGGTTCCGGAGCATGCCGAAGTAAAGGTAAAACAACCTTGCCTTTACCACAACAAATAGAGAAAGTTGGATTAGACGGAGCAAGATATTTAGTACTTCTCTCACCATACCACAAGATCGCTTTGCAATAAGGACATACATATTCTGTAATTCCACAATCCCAATATGATACATCTCCTATACAAAATAAAACAATCATATAAGAGAAAGTTATATTTATCATTTTAATGAGGCATTCAAACAACTAACAGTCATCAATGAACAATCCATACTTGATGAGTTTTCATCTTGGTAAACACCAGCACAAGATGACCTCCGGTTGTGCATAGATGGCGATGATGCTGAAACAAACTCCGAAGTTAAAGAATGTGATACAAAACGTGCATCACTATTCATTGAATTAGTTCCATGGAATTGATTTGAATTTGGGCCAACTGCAATACACGTAGATACAATCAGATGTGTCCTAAAAACATGAACACGTTTACATTACTTGGCATAAAAAAAAATTAACAATACGTACCATAACAACGTCGTTGAACTGGCATATTTTCAATGTTTGAACCAGCAGGGCGATCTCGTAATCGAGGACGACCACGACGTCTAATATTACGGGATGTTTCATCAGATCGAAATGTCGACATAGATGAAGAAGACAGTGTTGATAATATTTCAGAATCACTTGCAATACCATGGTTAATATTAACACTATCCATACCACCAAGATCTGTATACAAACAACATTCATTTGATACCACTTGATGAATAATGTCAATGTTTTATTCTCCATCTTCTTCCTCTTCATATCTAGTCCTTAAATACCTCAACTACTCATACTGATAGCTATTACATACTGGAAGCTCTACACAATACTTACCAATCCATACGTACATAATATCATGGATTATACCAAACAACCAATGCGCACCAGCCTTACACACTATATGCAAGCTCTGACATTTGTTAGAAGAATCAACAGATAAACCAACAATATGTGAAAATATTTTGTAGTAAACTTCCTGTTATCACTGTATAAACTTGTTTTGCGTATAATGCACTCCAAAATACCATCTCACAACCCATCATTACATAAGCACAAAACACCGTATCCATACTTGATATCACTCCAAGAAAATAGACGACTATTATATAGAAACACCATCGGATCTATATACATACTTAGAACATAACACTGTTTCATGCAGGTAAAGCAAACATCTCGATCATAAATACGCTATTAATTGTCAAGCTATACCCTAATCTATTATTTATACTACATAATTTAAATTAACAAAACACAATAGCAACAAACATAGCTATAAGAAGATATGCAACCAACCATTAAATACATGTAACAACAAAAGAAAGCAATGAAATTAAATATGAATATGAAACACCTATACACACTATAAAAACAAAATCACACATACATTGCTAAATAGATAGTAGCTCCTTTGATACTTCGTTTCCAACTACAACTTTTCAAAACCTATTGATAAGGGAAACTAAAGAACTGTAGTAAAAAATATTAAGACAACAGTTGGGTTATTAAAAACGGTTATCAAAGTTCAAATAATAATGGGGCAACATAATGGGTAGTTTTTGAACATGCACCATAATTGTAGGAATTATAATTGTCTTTAATTAGATAATATTATATATTTTATACAAAAACAAAGTAAACACGAAACTACCACAAATGAATGCATAACTTAAAATGCTAATTATAATTACAAACATTAGGTGTGTTAACCTAACTTAAGTTTTTTTAAACAAAACGTGTTTTTATAGAAATGTAATAATATATACTAATATTGTCCTATACCATTTATGATGTTGATTACATTGTGTTTTATTATGGAAAAGATTGTGCTTATACAAAATCACTATGTTTAGAATAGTACGTTACCCTATTGCAATAGTCCTTATATACTATTTGTAGTTGTATGTATATGTTATACAATATTAAGCTCTAATAAAGGCATTGTGTTTTTTATTAAAGCTTACTTTTTTTACTAAATTCTGATTATCAATGTAAACTTGTTTAAGTGGAAAAAAAAAGCACAAACACAACCCAAACTATATAAATCAAACACTCTTTTCTGTAAAGATGGCCTAACTTTAATTGTAACAAATACAATAACTGAAACAAAAGCCGCTTTTATACAAACTAAAATACTATCCTACAAAAAAAAAGAAAAAAAAAACCAGAAATAAGAGACATAGAAAAATAAAAAACAAACATGAGTACTAAAATCGCTCTAGATAATTAATCTTAACTTCCATGCAACACTTCACACTTTCGTTTGAAACCGAATTTCAAAACAGTCATATACAAGACATCCATCTGTAACTGCCAAACTACCTCATCGACCAACTTTTATTTAAAAGTTAAAACGACGGAAACCAGATATAATTATACAAACGAATGATATAATCAAAGGTTAAAGAATTCAAATATTCCTTTACGATTATATTTATACATACATACATACATACATATAATCATATATATATGCACCGCTAACAAACTTGAGCATAAAACATGGATACCCTGCTAACTGAAAATACGTGGAAGATTCATAAATTATGTCACCACACCATTTATTTCTTCAAAAAAAGATGACAACTAACCAACCACGTTTTGTTTTTTTTTTTTTTTTTTTTTAATAAATTGAATAAATGAGACACTACGTGAGCTATAATCAATAGTTTAAAACAACACATCAAAATTTTAAGCTATGTTCAAACGACGTATAGTGATAAAAATATTTATATCTGCATACATTTTAATGTAATAGTTAAGTTAATCTCATCTTGACTCAAGTCACTGGATGCCTGTTGCAAAAAACACAATTAACATTATCCATAACACAATTCAAGATATTGTTTTGTCTTTTATTAATCAACTAAATAACCGAAATATTATTTTTAGAATATTTTAAATGTAGTATCTTTTTTATGTATTATATGTGTTTTCAAAAACAATGACATGAATTCTAAATTCAGATTGACTTTTTTTCAATAACATGGAACCAAAAATAAAAAACATTGCAAGACTTCCGGTGACAAACACAAAAATGGACCCATGCTGTTTGAAATGTTTCAATGAATTTAATAAAATATGATAAATTTTAAGCTTGGGTTACAATTGTATAATTAATCATAACTTTGAGTTTATGTTTCTAATTTGAACTTATAATAAAATATGATAAACTTTAAGCTTAGGTTACAATTGGATAATTAATCATAACTTTGAGTTTATGTTTATAATTTGAACTTAAAAAAACTTTTGGTTATTTAAAAATTGAATATGAAATCACTATAACTTTTAGGATTTTCAATTAATGTTGTTAGTGATACGATCATTTTGGATGTAGCTTTCTTAATGGTTTAACTTGCAAACCACAATAGAGTTGACTTGATCATTTAACAATCTGTATATATAATGCCAAATCAAAAACACAAAACCTGTATACAATTTGTTACACTACCCGAACCATAAACTACATTACACATCATTAATATATTAAATAATACTACATTAAACATCATCCATATATCAAATAATAAAACATAATATCGAACATTAGAAGATCCTTACACAATAAACCACTATATTAACATTAAATTACTAAAATACTAAAGACATTAACATAAACTATAACCAAACATGATACATCAAAACACAAAGAAGAACAGAAGCTTGATACCTTTAGTAATTTGGAGACACAAGGCTCTCAAAATAGACAGACCCTTGTAAGGCAGTCATGTACTTCCAAGGAAAGTAGTACCCAACTTGCATAGTTTTCATATCTAACATATAAATATCCCCACAAGTAGTCATCAACAGCATTTCATCAGTAGACTCTACATACTCTACAAACCCGAGGAAACTCGATGGAACAACACCAATACAAGGCAGAACCCATAAGTTAATCCATTCTTCATATCCCAACTTACACAAACCAACTAAATACATATCATATTTATAACGCATAAAAATGTGAAGTTGCCCAGCAATACTGACCAAAGATCCATCAAAACCTCCACCATAAAAATCACATGGTAATGGAACACTTGAAAATTGCTCTAGGTTAACATCAAAACGTACAATTGACTGCACACAATCACCAGAACATGAATCAACAATGAAATATACACCATCCCCACACAATGTACCTAATGACCATTTTCCACCATGCTTAACAGACAGAACGTCCGTAATTTTCCTCCAGGAATGTAGTCGGGTAGAATAAATATAAACTGCCTCTGTGCCACGTCTTCTTATAACATGTAAAACCTTGTACTCATTTGCAGAATCCACATAGAAAGCAGCAGAATCAGAATCTTTTTTGAAGAAACCATGTGATTCACATAATGGAAAAGTTGTACTTGCCTGTGTAAGAGGATTCCAAATTAAAATTTGACAAGTCTCTTCCAGGCACACACATAACATTCCATCTAAACTCCCTAATATCATCAATTCATCTGGTCGGGTTTTGAATGGTTTAACAGACATCATTTTAGGACCACAAAAGCCCGTGCATGCATAAAACAATTTTTCAAGAGAACCACAACGATCTAATTTCGCAAGCACCCACTTGGTAGCTGACGGTGACGTACTACGACAATGAATTAATGGAAACTCCGGTGTGGACATGATAGACAACCATTTTTTGCACACCAACTTGCAACGACCTATATCTCTTGCAGAAAGTTTTGTAAAAATACCATACATTAATATCTCTACAAGCAACTCCGACATAACAAATATTGATTAACTGCTCACATTAGATCAACACATGTTAGTTAGTCCAATTCACTTTAACATCAAAGTGTAAATCATAGTTATGAAGAATAGAAGGCAAAATAACAAATTGAAGAAAAGATACTTACAAACAGCAACTTTTATTTGCTCAAAGATCTGGAACAATTCTGACTGAAATGTTACCCTATAATCATATAAATAGGAAGATGTGAGAGAGAAACGTCAACCCATAAAACACTGGAGATAATGGGAGAGAAATTCTTAATAACTAATCACGTAATAAAAGGATTAGTAACCACTAACATAGCAGTTGATTTTTTTTTTTAAACGGCAAAACTTCTATATAAATATATAAAAAGGCAACATAGCAGATGATATCTCCAACTTTCTAATACACTTTATCCGGTAAAATAACACAAAACAAAATTTATATCATGTCATATAAAAACGCAATAATATATGAGTCCCTGCCGTCAGTCTTCCGTCAGTTTGACTGTTTGCCAGTTGTGAAAAGTCTATTAATACCCCCACCCTTTAATATCTACAACCAGTTTCATTATCAACATCAACAGTCGCTCCCAACTCCCAATATCATCATCATCAACAACTCTCCTCTCCCAACTCCCAAGATCATCATCATCATCTTCATCAAAGAAATCAACAGATCATCCTCATCATCTTCATCGAACATCGAACAAATCATCTTCATCGAACAGATCAGGTTCATCTTCATCCTCATATTGGTCATTCGATGTGTTTATGTGTTTATATTGTGAAAAAACAGAGCGATGATTCTGGGTTTGATTTTGGGTTCCATTCGATGATTTTCGTTGATTTTGGGTTACATTCGATGATTTGGGTTGATTTTGAAAAAACAGAGGGTTGATTTCATTCGATGTGTTTATGTGTTTATATTGTGAAAAAATAGAGCGTTGATTTTGGGTTCCATTCTATGTTTTTGGGTTTGATTTTGGGTTCCGTTCGACGATTTTGGGTTGATTTTGAAAAACAGAGGGTTGATTTTGGGTTCCTCATTTTGAATGTGTTTGAATGTGTTATTTTGATTGAATATGTTCCTCATTTTGATTCGATGATAACAGTTATTTGGGTATTTTGGATTTGATTTGATGATTTGAATGTGTTATTTGGGGTTAGGGTTTAGGGTTGAATGGATTTTTGGTTTGATTCTTGTGGGTTTAGGGTTGAATGGATTTTTTGGTTTGATTCTTGTTCAAAATGCATCAAAACAGAGTGGTATTTGGGATTAGGGTTTAGGGTAGCAATGTGTTTTGGTTTGAATGTGTTTTGTTTTGTTGTACAGAATGTGTTTTGGTTTGAATGTGTTTAGGGTTTAGGGTATCAACTGAGTATTAAGAACTGATCGGATGAACAGAATGTGTTTTGGTTTGAATGTGTTTAGGGTTTAGGGTATCAACAGAATGTGTTTTGGTTTGGTTTGTACAAATTCTTGTGGGTTTAGGGTTGAATGGATTTTTGGTTTGATTTTTGTTGTACAGAATGTGTTTTGTTTTGAATGTGTTATTTGCAATGTGTTTTGGTTTTGATTCTTGTGTGTTCATCATATTGATTTTCGGTTTGATTCGAATGTGTTCCTCATTTGAATGTGTTTTGTTGTATTAAGAACTGTTGTATTAAGAACTGGTCGGATAAGATTCGAATGTGTTCCTCATTTGAATGTGTTTTGTTGTACAGAATGGCTGCGGATGTAAAGATACGCAAAACACCAACTACGAAGGCGAGAACACTTGACAACCTCCTAGAAGATGCGGTGCACATAAGGAAGTGATTGATATGAATGATTATAACCCCAGTGGAGCTCTTCGATTTTCCTTGAAATTCCAAAGCTCGCTAATTACATATCTACCACTGGGGTTATATTCATTCATATCTGGATCAGCTTCCCGAAGTGCACCCGTCAGTAAAAATCCACAATTGCTTGTGGTCGTATGACGTTTTGTCTCTGTATTGTATGTTACGGTCTTTTGTTATCGAGTCTGTAAGTTCCGTCAACTCTACGAAGTTGGTATGACGTTTTGTCTCTGTATTGTATGTATA